>OX637666.1:6048409-6755909 GCA_951802225.1 Euspilapteryx auroguttella
GTGAGCACTAAGAAGGGATTTCCCGAAACTCCCACGGGAACGGAAAAAAACGGGAATATTGTATTTATGAGAAATCTGCGCGGGAAAAACCGCGGGGCAGCCTCTAGTATTATATACAATATACAATACAATACAAATATTTTTTATTGTCCTTTAGTAACATAAACATTTTTGAACAAAATTAAAATATACTATGCTAAAAGAAACAAAAGGTGCCATCTCAGCGGATGCTGGGAACTGGTTACCCGGTTTCCAGCGCTGCTTTTCAGATGGCCCTGAAAACTTAAATAAAACTAAATTAAACTTATTAGCTAAAACTAAACATACATACATACATATAATCTTTAAACCTTTAAACAAATTATCTTCTTCATTTCAGATGTTGGTCACAATGGTAGCATCAACCCTGGTTGCCATAGCAACGGCAGCGGGTCCAGAATACCTCCCTCCCAACAAGGGGTATGACTACCAACCCCCCGCAGTTCCTTTCCCCAGCAATAATAATGGAAATAGGGTAAGTTGATAATATGCCCATCTGCATAAAGGTTCTATGTGTGTTGCCTGGATGAAATCGTTCTTAGCGATAAGGCCGCCCATTGCATGCGAATTCAATTTGTTTGTACCCTGTAAAGATAGAGAAAGATGTATTTTTGTCCGCTCTGTCCAAATCAATCAAAAAGCCAATGTAGCCAAAAAATTGAGTTATGCTAAATTAGAATTAAGGCGACGTTTTGTATCTTACTTTTATTTTTTATTTTTTTTTGTATGCAATAAAGTGTTTTCAATTCTATTCTATAATTTTTTTTACAAAAAAGGAACCCGCCTTCAATAAACTGACACATACATCAACTGAGCACTTCCTCTTCTTCAAAGTCGGTTAAAATAGATACCTTCCTAAACCTTCTCTTTAAAATCGGTTCAGCTAAACGAGAGATAATCGCGGACAAATATACATACATTCATTCATGTAAACTGATAAACTCCTTTTTTGAAGTCGGTTAATAAATGCGAAAGTAACTCTGTCTGTCTCGCTTTCACGAAAAAACTACTGAACCGAATCAAATGAAATTTAGTATAACGATCGATGGTCTTGAGCCTGAAAAAGAATATAGGCTTCTTTTTATCCCCCAAAAATCGGAAGCGAAGCAGGGGGCGGGGCGCACCCTAGTATTTTTATGTAATTATTTAATTTTACAACTGTTTAACAAAATATCCACCATCTAATTTACAATATTTTTTTCTCAATCAACTTAGCAGCCTTAGCAGTTTAGGCGTGAAAGCGTACCACGCAGACAGACAGAGTTACTTTCTTATTTACTAAGTAGGAAATTAGAAATCAATATATATAAAACTCTTCCGTTACTGACTGACTGACAGACAACGCAGAGCCGAAACTACTGGGCGTACAAAGCTGAAATTTGGCATGTAGGTTCCTTAGGGAGTGTAGGTGAGCACTAAGAAAGGATTTCCCGAAATTCCCATGGGAACGGGAAAAAAATGGATTTTTGTGTTTATGAGAAATCTGCGCGAGTGAAACCGCGGGGCAGCCTCTAGTACCTCCTTATATATGCGTCTCTTTGCGTGCATATCGCATTGTGTCGTTAAAAAAATCCGCGCTTCGAAACATAAATAAATTTGAGGTATCAATCGATTGTTTATTTTTTTTTTTTGTTAATAATCAGTGTTAACGAACCATGCATTGTTAAGCCTAATCCGATTTGTGCATAATTTAATTGTGAATTGTTTAAACAGTGGGAGTATATTGTAGTTAAACGGAGATTAAGTTAATCTGTCATTATATTGTCAGTTTCAATTTTCACCTCAAGTGTTTTATCTTATATATCTAGAGGCTGCCCCGCGGTTTCACTCGCGCAGATTTCTCATAAACACAAAAATACAGTTTTTTCCCGTTCCCATGGGAATTTCGGGAATTCCTTACTTAGTGCTCACCTACACTCCCTAAGGAACCTACATGCAAAATTTCAGCCCGCTACGCCTAGTAGTTTCGGCTCTGCGTTGTCTGTCAGTCCGTCAGTCAGTAACGGAAGAGTTCAATTCAATTCATTTATTCGTAGTTTTATATATACTGATTTAAAGGAATAAGATACAACATTTATCCAATGTTTTTAAGGTTATAAACCTTTAATATGTTCGCCCTTGCCGGTAATCAAACCCTGCTCTCCGAAGTTAAAGTCAAATTCAATGCCAACTGATCCACATATACGTTTACTATCAGAACACATTAATGTAGTATAACATGTATGTTAAGGTGCCCTTTTCCTGGCATCCCATCTTATTATTGGCATGGTCTATTTAGATGCAGAATATAAAGATTTTTGGCATTTTAGAGCTGTCAAAAAAAATACGATATTGTTTTAACTTGGTTATTTAAGTGTCGGACTAAAATAGACATAACAATGATAGGACAGGGTTTCCAGAAAGAGGCAGGAGGCGGGAAAGAAGCTTGCGCGAGTCGGGAACATAAAGCTAGTAGTTCGTAAAAGCAGGTATAAGCGGTCGTTTGGTTGAGCGATGACGTTCGACGCTCACCTGTATTTTTTCTTTTTTTTTCAGCAACCAGCCCCAACGTACCGACCGTCCCCTCCCCCCGCGGCGCCGCGTCCCCCCGCGACCTACGTGCCCCCTCCAAGTCCCGGAGGCGGTGGTCCTGCAGTAAGTTACTATTATCATAGAAATACTTAAGAGTCAGTTAACAGCGATGCTAGCGCCATTCGCGAAAAAAAAAAATAAGGCGAATATCAAAAATGTGGAACAGTTTTTCACTAGATAATGTAGCCTAGTATTTTTAGAGCACTGTTGTATAGCTTTTAGATAAGAGACCAAAGAAACCTACAAAGTGTTGCTAAAAACGGCCACTTCTGGTAACAATCAGTAGCTTTGTTGTATATTTAATCTAAAAGCTATACAACAGTACTCTAAAAATACTAGGATACATTATCTAGTGAAAAACCTGTTCCACATTTTTTATATTTGCCTTAGTTTAGAAAATATTAAATTTTTTTCGCGGGTGGCGCTACTTTAGCTGTGCTATGGCTCTTAAGAAAAGTTGTATACTTATTTAAAAAAAATGAATCGCTCCTTTATTTCTGTAACCTCTCTTGTCAAAACGATCTGTACTAAATAGTGTGCGTAAAAATAAAAATAAGACTAATATATTAGGGTAAGAAATTTAATAAAAAAAAACTAAGAGTCATCAATATAATGGTCGGGGTCCTTAAATACTTTAGGGCCATCGTATGCTGAGCCCTTCTCAGCCTTTGGTGTCGTCAAGGTGTTTGCTGAAACAAATGTACAGGGTGTAAAAAAAAACTGTTTATAAAAATTAAAATATGTTGGGGTGAAACGGTGCGAAAGTAGCGCCACTCCGGATAAATAATTAATATCTTCTACACTATGGCCGAAATCAAAAACATGCGCCTTTGACTCCCTAGATAATCTTGCTTAGAATGTTTTAGGCCCTTTTTTTTTTTTAACGAGGGGAAATGCCTATCGCATTTCCCGACGCTCGGGGGAGCGTCGGGGGTATGTGGGGCTCGCACCCACTAAAACCCCCCGGCGGCCGTCTTGGCGCTTTTGGGAAGAACCCCGGGAACCACACATTATAGCGTCCGAAGTCTTCCCACGCTCAGCTACTATCAGCTTCATGCTCGGGGAGGGCATATTGTTCCCTCCCCGGCTCGCCTTTGGAGCTACGGCGGCACAGTGCCACAAGCTGTGCCGCCGCCCATCTCGGGGCCGTTTGATAAGTGTGTCGGGCCCCCGCCCTTCACACCCACGACCCCAAAGACCCCTTTTAGTCGCCTCTTACGACAGGCAGGGCATACCGTAGACCTATTCTTACGCCCGGACCGGACCTACAGGGCTTATGTTTTAGGCCCTGTTGTGTAGCTTTCAGGTTCAAAACCAAAGAAAAAACCGTTTGTTGCCTAAAACGGTTTTAATTTTGGCCGTGGTTTAGAAGATACTATCAATTATTTATCGAAGTGGCGCTACTTTCGCACTGTTTCGCCCCTTAAGAGGCAACGATAATATGTAAATGAAGAAACGGAAAAAACTTACTGTTTCCTTGATCGACTTTAGAATTGTCTTTAGAATTTTCCCCTGAAATAAACAAGCAGAGCTTTATTTTTAATATTCACACAATTATCTCCACCGAAAGAAGTCCACTGCTGGTCATAGGCCTTCCCCACACATCGACTCTTATCTAGTGTCAATAACTTCTTGTAAATATTTCAAATAATACTTAGAAGTAGGGAACCCCTTAGAATAAATTGAAAGATTAGATAACAAAATATGCACAAAATCATTAGAAATTTAGTAACGAATAAACTTTAAAAACATTTTAGATGCTAAGTAAAACTAGTTTAAAAAAGAAAACTTACCACTTGTTTCTGAAAGCATTATTAACTTATATAAAAAGTTTATGGTAAGTATACACAACAACGTACTTAGCAATATTAGCAATAAAAAGTAAATAACATGAAAACAAAGTATTATATCCTATCCTAATGTAACCTTTAGAAAATTTCTAACGGCTCTACCACAAAAAGAGTTAAACCTGGTTTAAATCACTAGACTAGGATTAAATCACGATTTTGTCATACAAATTGGCGATTTAGACCGGTCTAACATTTTTGTGGTAAGGGGGTAAAGGGTCAGTAGTATTTTGATGACAAATAAAGCACTTATTTAAAAGGAGCTGTCCCGCCTTACTTCGTTACGAATTCGTTAGAATATAAGATACTACTAAAGGCTGCCTATAGACTATGTTCTTTTGACTGCCCAGAATGGTCAAATAAAAAAACAAACACAACAACAAACCACCTGTCAAAATATGTAAACAACGGAAAAAATATTGCACCTTGGGTTACATTATTTGAGTTTAAGTAAGGATCCCTATTTTTTTTGAAAATCTAATATAGCCTATGACACTCGGGAATAGTGTAGCTTCCTACCAGTGAAAGAATTTTTCAAATCGGTTCAGTATTTCCGGAGCCTATTCGTTATAAACAAACAAACAAACAAACAAATCTATCCTCTTTATAATATTGGTATAGATTATTTTTTTCTTACCTGGTACATACAGGGGATCAACTGAAAACAAATATAATCGATTAAGATGATAATCGAGAAATAAATCAAACGACCGAGGATCACAGGATGTCCTTTTCCCTCAAACATACTGAGGGAAAAGGACAGTCATATGTCAGTCGCCCACATCGGTTACTACATTTTATTGGAAAAAGTAATAAATATCAAATATATTTTTAATTATAACTTTTAAATCAAATTTTAATTACCAGAATTTAATTTACTTTATTACCATTATTCCTATGTAGTTTCAACAAAAACTAGTTAGTAATTTCGAAGAACTAGCTATTCCCGTTATTTGGAATGGTTATCTTTGACGAAATAATGTATTGAGGTTTTTTGATTCCACTAGTGTTTCTCAATTATAAAAACTTGTTATATCCTCAAAAACGTTATATTGAAATTCCAGATCTTTACTTCTTATGGATTAGAATTTCTTGATTCAAAAAACTTTCAAGACTCATATAGCGTCTTAAAATTCAATATCCTATATAATTTGTTTTAATAAAACTTGTGTTGCTGCAGCCTAAACACGATAAATAACACGTACGGATCGCCGATCCATTTTGTGCGGACCGCGAGAACACAGCTAGGTTGCACTATTGAGTGCGTAATTTAATAAAAATGTATCCCCCGCATTATCTTTGGTGACGTCAATTCGAAAATCCTCAGCTGTTACTACTGCATTTACTCTACATCCTGATGGTGAATGAAGCAAGCAACGAAGCTGCAATTGTTTTCGCATGTGATTAAGTGGATCAAGTTGTAATTGTTTGGGTCAATTTGTGGTGTATTGTCAATTTGTGAAGCGGCATAAGATGAACTTCATTGAAATTCAAATTTCGATCTGGACTGAACTGATGTACATTTAATGTCAATAGCTGCACCAATTCATATACTCAAAATTTCAGAAAAGTCCGCAACAAAAAATCATGAGAAAATCATGTTTTTCTAATTGATATGTAAAAAATGCCTTTATTATTTCCATAGTTACATTTGTTTAATATTTCTTTTTTCTACTAAATGTTGTGCGAACCGCGGTGGTCATTTCATTTCTTAAAGCGGACCCCGAGCAAAACTAATTGGTGACCCCTGGTATAGACTATGCATTGATATTAATAACTGAGTTATCACCTGTGACTGGTTTGTTAGTGGTGCATTTCGTAGACCTGGGATGAGCTCGGAAGAGTGCACTTAGTTTCATAGAAGCGTATTCTAGAGGGAAATCAAAGAAAAAAATCCTATTAGGAGAGAACCAAAGCGCTTCCGAATCTGAAATTTGAAGTATCAGTTTATTTCAGTCGATTTTTTTACTAAGACTAAAAAATTAAAACATCTCTACTTTTAAACTTACCTTCTATGCCTGAAAACGAATAAAAAACATAAATTTTTCAATAGAGATTTAAAAACGAAGAAATCTTAATATAGGTTATCATTTTTGATATGTGATTATTAGGGTTCCTAAATAAATATTTCAAAATGTAATATGGATTGTACTTAGTTATATATAATACTAGTCGACCCGGCGAACTTTGTACCGCCTAACGTATTGCTATGTTGTGCATTTATTATACATATAAACCTTTCTCTTGAATCACTCTATCTATAAAAAAAAACCGCATCAAAATCCGTTGCATAGTTTTAAAGATATAAGCATACATAGGGACAAACGCGGGAAGAGACTTTGTTTTATACTATGTATTGATATTGTAGTATGGTTTGTTAGCAAATAAACAATAATAATTAAAAACTTACTAGACATCACGACTCCATAATCTATGACAAAAATTAATAAAAATTTGTTAGATACTTACAAATTAATAAAATATATTATTTTATAAAGTAACTTATATAATAAAATTACCTCTGTCTTGTCTATTTTGTACAAGTTTCTCGAAGGCTAAAACAATAAATATTTTTAAAGATAATTTTAATCAATTCAATTACCCCTGTCTTGTATGTGCAAAGGTAAGAAGTATTTATTTCATTATAATAATAATTAAAATAAATTATTATATTAAATTTGAGAGATCAAATTATTACCTTTTGGAAAACTAACGACAATAGTAAAATATGTTGATATCTGCAAAAAAAAATAATAATAAACAAAATATACTTAGTTTAATTAATAACAATTTAATACAAATAATTCAGAATAAATACAATACCAATATACAAAAGAGTTTATTCGATAACATTATGACGATTTTATTCGAAGGATCAATAAAGTTTTTCAGAGCATTTCAATGCAATGCAAAATCACAGTTTTATTGTAAATTGTTTTTTTTTTTATGGCTTAAATTTTAATAACAAATAAAAACAGTTTTTTTGTAGCATGAATGGGCTAAAAGTAGTGTAATGTGTGTACACCACCCACCAACCACTAGCTTGAAAGGTTTAGGTTAAGTATTCAATAAACGTAGTTCATCAAGAACAGTCGTGTATCACTTCTCTACACCAACTTGCGACATCCTTACAGTAGGATCAATATTACTTAGATTTTAATGCAATAAATGCAACAGCAAATGTATTTCTCGTTTCACGCCTAAACTTCTCAAACGATATGCCAATTTCAATAGACAGATGCATGAGCCAGTTTACAGTGATGCTAGCTAGATTTTCTCGAAAAAAAATATCTTCTTAACAAAGGCAAATATCAAAAATGTGGCACAGTATGACACTAGATAATTTTGCTTAGTATTTTTTTAGCACAGTAAAGTAGTCCTAACTAATAAGAACAAAATTATCCACAGATTGTCGCCAAAAGTGGCCACTTTTAGCAACACTTTTAAGCTTTCTTTGGTCTTTAACTTAAAAGCTATACAACAGTGCCCTAAAAACACTATGCTACATAATCTAGTGTCATACTGTGCCACAATTTTGATAATTTATTCAGTTTAGAAAATATTAATTTTTTAATAAATAATTTAATAAATAATAAATAAAATAATCGCTGTAAACTGGCTCTTAACTAAAATCTCTTCCCCAGAACCACGATGACCACCACCACGAGCCCGGTATGCCGTTCGACTTCGCCTACTCCGTCAACGAGAACGGGAACGATTTTAGCCACAGCGCCAATTCAGACGGCGACGTGACACGTGGGGAATATCGTGTCGCCCTGCCGGACGGCCGGACGCAGCTTGTGAGATACACTGCTGATTGGAAGAACGGTTTTAATGCTGAGGTATGTAATCATCACAGTACTACGTTACGTACCTACAGTATAGGCAGGCACTCCCGCGGCCCCTGCGCGCGGTTACCTCTCAGTTACCGCTCAGTACAAATAAAGCAGCGTCGCACGTCTCATCTCAATCAAACAAGCATGATACGCGTGCACGTACAGTCACGGACTAGGAGGCCGTAACAGATTTGTCTATGGTTTCGTTAGCCCTCGACTGTATTACCAGAGAACAAGAGCTATTTTGCAATACAGAAAATCCGGAAGTGTTACGCCGATCGTGTCCGCCACTGTACACAAGTTTCGGCTGTGCGCGAAGCAACGCGCCTTTTTCTATGAAGTGTCAAGTTTATTGCACTAAAATTGTTACAAATAGTTGTGGGATTTAAGTAAGGTCAGTGTGGGTAAGTCCGACATACTTTTATCCATATTCACTTTGAGATTAAATAAGTATTGATATTTGCATTCTACGCCGATTTATGTGCTCGAAGGTAATAGAGTATGAAATGTTTTTTTATTTACCAATGGAGAAAATATATTCACTTTCATAAGCTTCGAGATATAGATATTTAAAAAAAAAATAAAAAAATAGACGGACTTCCCGCAAATGAAGGGCAAGTCCGTCTAGTGGTTTATTATCAAAATCTTCTATGGAAATACCCTTGAGAAATTCTTTCAGATTTTAACGACATATGGCTTGGCACTTTGGTTTTAAATCCATTGTAAATAGAGTAGAGATTTCGATAATAATCCAATTTTATCATTTTTAGGGCAAGACCGTCATATTCAAGCAAGCAGGGGTAGTAAACTTTTTTTTTACTGTAACTAAATAAATAATTGTGTATATAATTGACCCCCATTATAATGAATTGAACTGAAGGCGATTTCGCCGTGAAGTTCATCTTCATATTTCAATCATATCAAGCTCAAAGCTGTTCAAAAATTGATTTTCAACAACCTGCACTATACTCAAGGTTTACAATATCTGATAATAAGGGAAGACGGACTTTCCGATTTTTACTAGACGGACTTCCCAACTTTTACATTTGAATGTTATGATTCTTTTTGGATGAGAAAATGGTTTAAAACAAGTGATTTTATCAAATCCAGTGTAAGAAAAACAAAAAAGGATAATTAAATTACCTATGTAGAAACAGGAAATGGCAAAACTCCTTCAATTTTCATTTTTTCAAAAAATATTTCGAAAGTAAGTCACCGCTACACTTCAAGTTCAAATATGCAAAAAAAATGTTTGCCAAATTTCTCCTAAGATAATGCTTGTAGCGACATCTATGATAATTAGCTGAAAAGTAATTTACAGATCTGCTTTACCGATCGAATCGTAACCGCTAAATTCCTTTTAGAACGGAAGTTATTGCCGCTAGACGGACTTCCCCACATTGACCTTACCTGTATTAATGGGAATCCGCTCTTCCTTTACAATGAAAGTACATAATAATGAAGTGTCCGAGGTGTGCTTTTGTTTTTGCGGGTCATCATTTCAGATTTAATCACGCAACCGCCGTTTAACCGTAGTTTATACACCTTTTTAACCGACTTCAAAAAAGGAGGTTATTAACCGACTTAAAAAAAGGAGGTTATCAGTTTGACCTGTATGTATGTATGTATGTTTGTCCGCGATTATCTCGCGTTTGGCTGAACCGATTTTGATGCGGTTTTAAGTAATGTATTTGTTACATTCAGGAGAAGGTTTTAGTACCTATTTTAACCGACTTCGAAAAAGAGGAAGTTCTCAGATTATGTTTGTTGCAGTTCGTTGAAGGCGGGTCTCTTTTTGTAAAAAAGAAATTATTATATATTAATTTTGTTTCCAGGTTACCTACGAAGGCGAGGCGACATACCCTGAGCCACCAGCGGGCGGGTACGGCCGTGGCCCAGCCGCTTCTGGTCCTGGACAAGCTTACGTACCACCCAGCCAGGGCGGGAATGGTGGATACCAGTATTAGATAAACTTTATACCTACTATATTTATTCAAAAGTTACTGTAGCGGACAAGTGTATTGTTACCTTAACACGAAAAAGAACCGATGTTGGCGCTTGTATTTGAAAAATAACTTTTTAAAAAATCAGGAAATAATTTTTACATGTGTTGCCGATTGCATTTTTTTACATATTTTTTAAAGTTTTACTGAATTAATTTAAATAATTCTTGAGGACTTTATGCAGGCAAAACTTGTTTAAGTTACTTACAGAATTCTTCGGGTTTTTTTTTCAAGGCGCTACCATCGGTACTTTTTTTTACAAATATAGGAGCGCAAATCGATGTATATCTATTATTATACTTACTTTATTTAAAATGTCAAATTTAAGTTTCAATAGGTATAACTTATTGGCTTTCAGTCGCGCGAACTTGATTTTTTTTACACTTGTCAGTTAACACCTTGTATATACTTTTTTTTATGGTGAAGAAGTTTTACTTATAGAACCTTTACTTGGTTCGAGATCAAAAATTAATTATTTAATTTCGACCTTATCGACACTCTCTATAGCGCTTATAATATTTTGTTATTACAATAGTTATTGTTATAATATGTTGGCTCATACTTTTGAATTTTTCTAAACGATAGAAAAAAATTCTAAAAATTGGTTTATAAAATAAATTACCTAATGGATGTCACAAAATAGGAATCCTGGTGACAGGGGGCCTAAAATGTAATTTCTTGACCTGTAAAATGTAACTGAATGAATAAAAAAAAAATTGTTAATCGCCTAGATCTAGACACCCTAGATTATTAATAATATTTTTTTGTTTCATTCAGTTACATTTTACAGGTCAAGAAAATACATTTTAGGCCCCCTGTCACCAGGATTCCTATTTTGTGACGACTACAGGTACCTATATCAACTTAATAGTAACATCCTGTAACAAATGTTTTCGCCAACCCTAAAATATATTGCAATTTTCTTGTTGTGTAATAAAATAATATACATAATTTATGTAATGCCATCTTGAACTGTAACCAACTCAATGATCTTTACTTTTAATTTTCATATTTAGTCTTTTTTTTTAGTTTTTATTCATATAAATGATTCAAGCTATTTGAGGCATTCAATTTGAACTTGCTTTATTTGCCAAGTTATTTTTTGTAACTTATAAGTATAGGTAAAAAATATATATTTATAAGATGCTACAAATGTGATCACAACTCTATCAAATACAAATAATATTTTTAAGACAATCCACATCAAAACACTGTGACCTTTTATATACATAATATAAAGACATTGATTTTTTTATTTGTTATACAGGGTGTAAGATACATGATATGCAGTCTTGTAATTGCAACTAGCTTCAATATCACCCTTTTAAATGGCTGTGTTGTACTGCAATTGGTATGATGTTGTTTCTGATTTTTTGTAGCAGAACTATCAAACCTTTTGTGTTTCAAAACAGACATGTAAGAGTGTAATATTGAAGCTAGTTGAATTTACCAGAAAGTTGCAAGACTTACTTCAAGACCTTAAGTCAAATCTTACACCCTGTATACATTTTTTTTTATTTTTTATTTATCAGTAATAAGTTAAACAAATTACGTATTGCTTTTTTCTATGTATGTTGCGCTTTTGCGTTTTAGTTTTATTAATAAATATTTACAATTTATGTGTCAAATACAACTGTGGTTACCATTATCTTATAAAGTGTTCATTAATTTTAGATAAACTCATAGTTTAAAAGTAAGTTTTTCGACAAAAAAAAAAAAACTTTATCCATCCTGTAATCAGTTCAAAAAAATACTCAAATGACACTGCCTTAAAAGAACTTTTGTATATTTATTTAAATATAGCTCTTTAGTTTAGTTTTTAACTAAACATAATTGTGCCTTTTGTACCTTAGTATTAATAAACATAATAAAATAAAAAAGGTAGTTTTTTTTAAGTATATAAAATTTATTGAGGTACTGTGAAACAAATTATGAAGTATAAACGCTTTTTGAAACGTACAATATCCGGCATATATTTACATGCAAAATTTGCTCTAAAACTTAAAACTTTTTTGAAACTCAATATTTACACATTGTAAAGCACATCATCAAACAAAAATTAATAAAACATTCAAATGCGGGCCGTTACATGAAACTGGTATCTTGTGCCCTTAGTATGGGTTTGCTAGAGAGTTTACGCACGCATTAAGTATTTTTTTTGTACAACATTTTTATAATTTTTGCTCGAAATCTGTAAGTACTTTAAAATGTTCCAGTTTTGTATGAACGGCCTTTAAAATGCAAAGCAGTAGGCCTAGTATAAGTTTGATTTTACCACGTTGAGCTTTCGAATTTTAGTATGGAAACCGTTCTAGCGCCTCTAGCGGGGAGTAGCAAAACTATAATAACTTAAACAAAAAATTACCTAACGCGTGCATAAACTCGCTAGCAAATCTGTATGTACAAAGGGCACATCACTAAAATGATTATGTGATTTTAGTTAAGTCCATTCAAAAAACAACCCTCCTACGATCTCTAAACAAATCATAGAATTCTTCTTTCAATTCTGGAACTTTCCTAAAATCAAACTTTTCCTTAGACTTCCAGTGTTGCTTCTTAAAATGGAAACGCATTAAAGAGAGCGAATAAAACATCGAGTTGCATAACGGGCAAGCCACGGATTTAACAGAGTGTTTCTTTGTTAGATGTATGTTTTTTAGGCACGTATTTGAGAATTTATCACCGCACACATCGCAACTGTATGGAGTTTCGCCCGTATGTAGTCGCATGTGCCTCTTCAAAGCGGAAGGGCCGCCTAGGTTCGAACCGCATACCTGAAATTAAATTAAAAAGTTGGGTAAGGAAATTAGGTCACTGAAGGACATAGTTAAAAGTTTGGTATAGTTAAAAGTCAACTAGTCGACCCGGCGAACTTCGTACCACCTAACGTGTTACTATTTTGGGCATGTATTATATCATAAACTTTCATGTTGAATCACTCTATCTATTAAAAAAAACCGCATCAAAATCAGTTGCGTAGTTTTAAAGATTTAAGCATATAAAGCGACAGACAGTCGCGGGAATCTACTTTGTTTTATACTATGTATTGATGATGATATTGATATTATATCTTTACCACCCCGTACTTGGCCGTATGGTGGCGGTAAAGAATAAGAAGCACCCCCCCTTTTTTCTCTATAAGCCAAAAAAAAAATAACTAAGCCATTTCATGTGTGAAATGGCTTTGACTTAGCGTATGCTGCAAGCAATGCTAGTCAATGCAATGCAACGCTGTTAATTCTGCCAGAACCACGGTTGTCGAGCCCGATTTTTAATCAAGTGTTAAATTTTGCATTATTGAAATGATTATTAATGATAAGTGTGAATAGCTTTATATAAAATTTTCTGCCACTGGAACACCCAATTTAAAATCGGGCCCGGCAGCCGCCTAGTGGGAGAGGTAAGGCAACAGCCGAAGGAAGGGCAGCACAGCGTCCTTGGTTGAAATACTTGAAGAGCCACACTGCGATCGCCAACCCGCCTACCAAAGCGTAGCGCTTACGGCAAATTCCCTCAATTTCTGTCCTTGTGACAGTGTGTCTGTGGGGAGACCAATTTCGAGCAGTGTATACCGTTTTAGCTATATGACGTCAAACAAACATACCTCACACTGCTTTTTAACACCCTCGTGTGACTTCATATGACCTTTCAAAAGCTTCGCCCCGGTAAATTTGCGCTGACATATATTGCACTCGTAAGGTGCTATTTTTAGATGGTACCTATTAACATGCGCTTCGAGCATTTCCGTTGCTTTAGTTGAATAATCACAGTATTCACATTCAAAACGGAACTTTACAGCTGGATTAAGTTTTTTCTGGTGTTGCACCGTATCTTTGTGCCATCTAAAATGCTTAGGGGTTGCAAATTCTAAATTACACAGATTGCACTTTAGTTTCTCATTGCCATGTTCTAGTCTATCGTGATTCTTTCGAAGCGCTAGAGTTTTGAACTTTATATCACAGTAAGAACAACTGTAAGTCTTTGTAAGGTTCGTAGAGTGCCCTAAAATATGTTGATTTAGGGTTCTTTTTTCTGAAAAAACTTTTAAGCACAATTTGCACGGAAACTGCTGCAAATGCTTCTTCTTATGATACGCTAGCTTGTTTGTCCCGGAGAAAGATGCCGGACATTTATCGCACTGGTATTGTCGTTTCTCTTGAGAGCATAAGTTCTGATGTATCTTCAACATTGGTTGCTGTTTGAATTTCATATCACAATACTGGCAATTCAGCCAGACGGTATGAAAACTTCTAAAATGCGCTTTGTACGCTAATTTAGAATGAAAAATTTTACTGCATAAATCACAAACACAAGTGAATTTCTTCAAATGGTCCCTATTCACATGAGCAAGTAGAAACCTTCTTTTAGTACACTTATAATCACAATCAATGCACTTCACAAGGCCTTTACTTAATTTTATTTGCTTTTTGAAAGATATCAGATACTTTTTGTGAACGCAGTTCGTTTCTTGACATTCGGGGCATTTGATTGCGTTTGTCTTTACTAGTTTAGCGGTAACTCTTTCTCCCGTTGCAAGATTATTGTGAATAGCAGTTATGTGACTGGATATTCCACGTTTTGATTTAAATTCTAAACTGCAATGGTCACAGGAAAATCTTTCATCTATTATGTCTTTCTTCTCTTTGGGTTTTACGTTTGTTCGCATGTATTCTTTATTTTCTTCGGAGAATGAATCTGAATCATCTGCAGAATTCTTTATAAAATTGCAAAAGTCTCTTGGGTCTTGAAGGTTGATAACAATATTATCATATATTTCCAAGTTTTTTCTTCGAGTTGTTTCATCAATTTTGCTGTTTATTTGCTCAATGCAGTCTTCTACGATTCGAGCTGTGCATTGAGTGTTGATAATAAAGAGGTAAGCATCAACTAGTTTCAATTTACATTCTTCACATATTAATTCTGAAGGCAAAGTTGATGGTAACTGAAAATTTAACAAAACAAGTACCTACTTAATGTTTAAGTCCTTAAATTTTTGAGTCAGAAGACCAACATGAGATCTATAAAATCTTTGTTAAGTATATCAAAACGGGAGAAGGGCGAATTTTTTTGATTTCTTATACTTTGTAGTGTTTTGGTAGAAAATTTTATAATAATAATAACACAGTATCACACTCAGAGCCCCTTACTAGGAAAAACCTGTATCTGGGGTACCCGAAACACCCAACATTACACCCAGACGGGAAACAAACATGGATATTCATGATATCAATATTCGCCCCGCCCAGGAATCAAACCCAGGTGCACACACTTACTCAGTCCACATAACTGCCAACTAAGCCACATAGCAGTAAAAATATTAATTTATTTTAAAATACTGGGTGTTTCGGACAAGGCGGTAATAAATCAAAGAAGGGATTCTGCTCACCTTAACTAACAACTTTCCCAAAGCAACATGGGTCAAAATAAATAAATAAATCTCAAAAAAAATAACAGCTGTTCCATACATTGGTTGGATCAGCTGACGGGGTCAATGTACGGGACGGCTGATTTTAATTTATTACCGCCTTGTCAGAAACACCCAAGAAATTAAAAAGAAATAAATACCTTTATCTCGCCAAGTTTGGTCATGCAATTCTTCACTAGATGGCGTTACGAGAATATAGATAGCTAAGTATGTAGTAGGTTAGGTTTTAGTTAAATTATATCTGCGAAAAATTACCTACCTTTTCACCAAATATAACTCTGAGCATATCATTAAGCGTACTCATACAGTTTTCTTCCAAGCTGTTCACAACTGTGAAATCCTTCAAATTATTTAATTCTCTCCCATTTTCCAGACAGATGGCACAAAAATTTGTTTGGTGCAATATGGTGCGTAATTTTAGTCTCACTTTTTGGTTGCTTATAGGTTTATCTTCAGGACTACTCATTTTGGTCGTTTGTGGTTTGTATACGGTTTACAAAAATAATAAAATTTTTAGATCAAAGAAAATAAATAGGTAGGTAAACAAAAACGTGATCCAGAGAACTCCTTGAGTTGTAAAATGGAGGTTGCGGTGATTGATGATAAGTTTCGCGAGCTCGAGTCAATCGATGGAATATAAAATTTAGGGATGTTCCCGAAGACCGATCTATGTGAACGAAACGAAATACTTCCAATGTCCATATTCTGAGCTTCCAACAAAGTTTTAATCTCTAGTTGGTCTGTGGTTTCAACCAATGCTCAATCAGTTCACTATCATTCTGTGTATATTTTTTGAGGTTATTTACAAATACAAACAAACAAAACAAACAAGTTGTTCTGATTGAAGGAACAAAACAGTTTTCAAGTCCATAAATATTTTGATATTTATGAAACTAAAACAGTTTCAAATATTGTATAATGAGTGAAAGCAGCGCCAATTTTTCAGACGATGTTCTGGATGAGTTTTCCAGAAGATTAAGAATTAAATTCACGAATTTACTGATCAACAATGACTATTGCACACTTTGTTTCTCTTCAGAAGCTGTTTTTTTCTGTTTAGACGACGAAATAACTGGAAACTGGAAAGCACAGCAGGGACTCTCATTGCGGAGTGTCTTAAAATATTTATTTGGTGATCAGGTGAGTAGGTACTCCTGGGGCTCTAAGTAGGCCACATTTTATAGCATACTTTTATTTTATTTTATTCAAGTCTAAGTAAAAGAAGTATTTTTTTAGTTCAAAAAAAATATTAAGTATTTTGTTTTCATTACTATTTCGAAGATTTGTGCATCTATATTGCAAACTAGATGTTTTTACGTATTTTGAGAAAGAAAAACCTAAGTTTTTTATATGGGTCTTTCCTATAGTTTGACCGAAAATTATTTACAGCAAAAGTGACTTTATTAGACCTTTTATTGCAATTAATCACATCATCATTACAATTTGATGAATTTCTGATGTAATAGACGTAGAGAAATAAATCTAGTACCATTTTGGAGAAATACTCAAAAGCTAACAATAAAAAACAAAAAATCTAAAAACTGACTATTTTTATTTTGTGGTAACTTTGAAAAAAACGTAAAAAATGAAAGAAAAAATATTTTTTTGTTATTCACTCATACTTACAACCACAAAAAAAAAGTAAAGGCAATACTTCGTTATTTTGTTAATGTACTTACCTACATAATATGATCATACTCTTCACATAGTCATACTTTAATATCATGTTATAGTTGTCAATGTCCTGGCATTCCACTATTTCAAGATATTTATTTGCCTTTTTTTATTGCAGTTTGAATCATTTACTAATCAAGTTTGCTTAGAATGCAAAGAAGGGGCTACTCACGCTTACAATTTTATTTCAAAGACCAAAACAACCAGATATATCATGAATAGATATGTTGATTGCACTAAAAGCAGACTAAAAGCTATTGGAAGTCAGGTTTTTAGCAATGAAATAGCAGATTATGAAAATATTGTTATTATCTTAGAAGGAGCAAAGGCACCAAATTCTAATGCCACTGTTAACAATGAAAAATTTAAAATCAAGAAGATTAAAATTGAATACAATGAAGAAAATAAATACAATTGTGATAATTGCTCTTTAGAATTCAATGACAAACATTTGATATCTGAACACTTAAAAAATTGTAGCAAAATTGAGAACCAAAAAGATAAAGTGCCTAAATTTATGATTTCCCACTGTAACTTTTGTAACAGCAATGAATGCAAACACAAAAAGTACTTACAAACTTATAAAAAACATAAATTGAACGAAAAAAAAACAATTCAATGTCCAGACTGCGATTATGAATGCGGAATAAGCAAACCTGTTTTTATAAAGCATGTTAATAAAGTACATTTAAATATGATAACAGATATATGCGAAATATGTGCTAAATCTTTTTACTGTAGGAAAGAATACAGAGATCATATAAGAGTGTATCATGTTGAGACTTTTACGTGTCATTATTGCGAGAGAAATCTGATAAATAACAAGGCTTTGCAAGAACATTACATTGTCTGCGCTAAGACAGAACGAGGACACAAATGCACATATTGCCCTGCATCATTCGACAAATACAGCGACTTACTGCAACACAATAAGAAACATCAACCCAAAATACCCTGCAAAACTTGTGGAAGACTTTTCAACAAACTATCCAATTTGAAAATCCACCAAAATATACACAAAAGTAATGTTTGCTTTAAGAAATACAAATACACTTGTGCAGTTTGCAGCATTAACTTCCTAAGTCACAGCATTAGGAGTAAACATATCAGAGATGTTCATACTTCTGACCTCAAACCCAAGTGCTTACCGTGTCAGAAAGAGTTTAAAACTATTAACTTGTATAAAAAACATGTAACTTCACAACAGCACTTGCTAAAAATTAATCCGGAAAGTAGTAAGAAACACAAATGTAGCCAATGCTCCTACGCTACCTCGTTAGCTGCTGCCTTAGAGGCTCATACAAACAGACACCATCTTAAAATGGCACCGTACTGTTGCAAAATATGTCAAAAAAGGTTCACAGTCTCGCTTAAATTAGACATTCACATGAGAACCCATTTGGACGATAAGAAATTTCAATGTGAAACCTGTGGAAGATATTTAAGAAGCAAAATCACTTTGAAAAAGCATTTAAGGCTGCACACGGGTGAGCGTCCATACCCTTGTGATTTGTGTCCGGAGAAGTTCACAAATTCCAGCCAAAGAAGCATACATAAAATAAAAAAACATACGAAGAAAAAAATTAAGTGTCCGCTCTGCAACTTAATGTTTCACATACTGCCGAATATGAGGACGCATTTTAAGTTGCAACATTGGAAGAGAGAGGAGGGAGAAAAATTTGATGTTACTAAAGTGGAAGGTTTAAAGGAAGAAGATTATGAACTATTTCGTGATAGAAGAATGGTTTACATTGAAAAAGAGAACAAAGACTGTAAAGGTGATTGAAAAAAAATTAATCCTACTCTGCGTCTTTCGGTGCGCGGTCGCCACTTTTCTACAACTGATTAAACTTTTTGGCTACAGCAACCTCTGCGAGCTATGTTTATAAAAGGAGAGGTTAAGAAAAACAGAATTAAGTTAAACAATTAGACAATTCTTGCTTTAACCTCTGGATAGATGAGCTTGGGCTCTAAGAAGGCCACTTGTATAAAAATTTCGTACAATTGTCGGTGCTCATAGCAAAAGTCAAATACAAAAAAAAAGCACTTGATAGTAAAGAGTTTCTCTCTATTCGATAGATAGAAGCTAGGATATGTCATTTTTAATGTTTGTTGAAATAGGTACACAGGTATCTACTTTTTTTGGCGTAGGTATGAATGAATATGGCAATTCTGAATGGGTTGAGAAATTTTAGGTTTCGAATGATAAACTTTGATTTTAAAAGGGTTTGGTAAATTGCGCCTTCTGTTTGACAAAGCCTGAAGTTCGGTAAGTTAATTATAAAATCTCCAACAATGCTTTAGAGAACAAAATTTACGCCATGATAATAAAATAAAATAAATTTAAATAACAAAGTTAAATATGTTTTATTCAGTGCATTAAACCGGGTGTAAATGACAAGTTATAATAAAAAATTTGTTTGACTGTTTTGTTTTAAAGCTACCTACAAATAATTTAATAAGTACTTATTAAAACACTTCTTTTTACTATGGCTAAACATAAAAACAAAAGTGACAGGCAAGATTATTTCTTAGCTTTAATAATATGTTGATTTCTTAAGTTATTTACAAACTTAATCTTCTAATGTTAAAAGCGGTTTTAAAGGAATATGTTGCTTTAAAATGGCCTTGGATTAGGAAACCATTGATATCTCGTGGTAACCCAAGCTGATATCGGTATTTCGACATCATATACCGTTTGTTATTGTACTAGTAGCTTGTGAAATTAATTTCATTTATTCTAAAACCAGCTGCCGTCTATCCCTAAACATATCATACTGTTCTTCACTAAGTCCTTCAATCTTTCTTATATCAAACTTTTCATTCGATTTCCAATGCTTTTTTTTCACATGAGTCCTCATGTACGATAGTGTACAAAACATCATCGGACACAATGGGCATTTAATATTTTTTTCACCGTGACGCGCTTTTAGATGCATATTCAACATACTCGAGGATATAAATCCTTCCCCACACGTTTCGCAGCGATAAGGCCGCTCACCTGTGTGAATCCTTATATGCTTCTTCAAAGCTGTGGGTCCACACAAGACTTTATCACAATAACTACACGTATATTTCTTTTGAAGCACTCTTTTATGAACTTTCGCATGGCACTTCAAATTAAAAGGAGTTGTGAATCTCATACCACATTCTGTGCATTGGTAAGGGGCCTGTTTTAAGTGGTAACGATTTATATGAGCTTCCAATACGAATTCAGCTCTGGCAACATAATCGCAAAACGTACAGTTGAAAGGTTTACTAAAACCTGCCTTATCTGTATGGGAAGCTTTAGTTATATGAGTTCGGTACTCTTTAGCGGTATCAAACTCTAGTTGGCAGTGCAAACAGCAGTGCTTTTCATCATCATCGTGTCCACTCAAGTGTTCCTTAAGTTCCTTCCTTGTATTAAACTCGGTGTGGCATATTGTGCAAATATGTGTAATTTTACGCCTAGTTAAGTTCCTAAAATGCATTATGTTATGACGTGACAATGAACTTTCGGAAGAAAATACTTTGTGGCAACTATCGCATGGGAGTACAGTCTCGTGTTTCTTCATATGTAATGATAGTTTATCTGAAGTGTCAAAGGAAGCGTTACATTGGTCGCATTTGAATTCCCTTAGTGTTTCTTTACACAAATCTGTATGTGCCTCGAAACTGTTCGCTTTAGTAAATTCTCGTTCGCAGTAAGGGCAGACGAAGTGTGCAGTGTGGAAGCTACGGGCGTGCTGCCTGTAAGCCAGCAACGAATGCAAGGGCTTTGCACAAAGCTCACACATAAACGGCTGAATGTACAGATGCTCCTTATTCACATGTGAAATAAGACCTATTTTGGAACGGCAAACGTAATAACAATCTATGCAAGTTTTTTCCTTCTGTTTCTCAACAGGCTCCAAGAAGCGTCTGTGTGCACAATCATTGTCTTTACATTCAGGGCACAGGTGAGTGCTTCTTTTAGGTCTCTTTACATGTCCTATAATCATATGTTTTCGGATACTTTGTTTTGTTTTTAGTATTTTACCGCAAATATTGCACTCGTATTTTTGAACTGGTTCATTGGATTCGTCTTCGGACATACTTTCTTCTTTAGCCCCCATGTTTGAGGACCTTACTAGTTTTTCATCTAAATCTTTTTTAACATTTCCTTCGTTTGATGATTCAATCGAGTCTTCCGGATCTCTCATGATAAGAACTATATTTTCTATTGTATCATTATTTGAGTCAGCTATCATGGCATTAGCATCTAAAACTTGTTTATCCAAAGTGTTTACATAATACTCTATTAAATCAAATGTTTGTTCAGTGTTCAGTAAAAAAATGTAGGTGGTTAACGAAGCATCTTTGCAACTAGAGCAGATGTGGTTACTAGCTAATGCTGCAATCTGGAATATTGAAAATAAAATTGTAATCAGTTTTTGGATTATGACATTAAGTATACCTATGTTTTTTTTTTTAAATTGTGTTCTTCTGGAGTTCGGAGCTTGCAGCAATATTTTTTGTTTTTATTTAATACTGAATGAAATTTCCATGGGAATGGGGGAGGAAAAAAATACTATTATAGGTAGGTAATTCAAGTTTTAAAACTACACCACACTATTTATTGTTTTAAATGAAAGAATTTAATTTTAAATGATTAGGGTAGAATTCATAATTAAATTTCACTATTTGATGAGAGGCCTAGGTAATTAAGGCCCACACACAAGTTAAGTTATATCATTACACATTGTATAAGGCATGCTTAGGCCAGAAATTTATAATTGTATAATGAGTGAAAGCAGCGCCAATTTTTCAGACGATGTTCTGGATGAGTTTTCCCGAAGATTAAGAATTAAATTCACGAATTTACTGATCAACAATGACTATTGCACACTTTGTTTCTCTTCAGAAGCTGTTTTTTTCTGTTTAGACGACGAAATAACTGGAAACTGGAAAACACAGCAGGGACTCTCATTGCGGAGTGTCTTAAAATATTTATTTGGTGATCAGGTGAGTAGGTACTCCTGGGGCTCTAAGTAGGCCACATTTTATAGCATACTTTTATTTTATTTTATTCAAGTCTAAGTAAAAGAAGTATTTTTTATTTCAAAAAAAATAAAGTAGGTATTTTGTTTTCATTACTATTTCGAAGATTTGTGCATCTATATTGCAAACTAGATGTTTTTACGTATTTTGAGAAAGAAAATCTAAGTTTTTTATATGGGTCTTTCCTATAGTTTGACCGAAAATTATTTACAGCAAAAGTGACTTTATGATAGACCTTTTATTGCAATTAATCACATCATCATTACAATTTGATGAATTTCTGATGTAATAGACGTAGAGAAATAAATCTAACCATTTTGGAAAAATACTCAAAAGCTAACAATAAAAAACAAAAAATCTAAAAACTGTCTATTTTTATTTTGTGGTAACTTTAAAAAAAAACGTAAAAAATGAAAGAAAAAATATTTTTTTGTTATTCACTCATACAACCACAAAAAAAAAGTTAAGGCAATACTTCGTTATTTTGTAAATGTACTTACCTACATAATATGATCATACTCTTCACATAGTCATTACTTCAATATCATGTTATAGTTGTCAATGTCCTGGCATTCCACTATTTCAAGATATTTATTTGCCTTTTTTTATTGCAGTTTGAATCATTTACTAATCAAGTTTGCTTAGAATGCAAAGAAGGGGCTACTCACGCTTACAATTTTATTTCAAAGACCAAAACAACCAGATATATCATGAATAGATATGTTGATTGCACTAAAAGCAGACTAAAAGCTATTGGAAGTCAGGTTTTTAGCAATGAAATAGCAGATTATGAAAATATTGTTATTATCTTAGAAGGAGCAAAGGCACCAAATTCTAATGCCACTGTTAACAATGAAAAATTTAAAATCAAGAAGATTAAAATTGAATACAATGAAGAAAATAAATACAATTGTGATAATTGCTCTTTAGAATTCAATGACAAACATTTGATATCTGAACACTTAAAAAATTGTATCAAAATTGAGAACCAAAAAGATAAAGTGCCTAAAATTATGATTTCCCACTGTAACTTTTGTAACAGCAATGAATGCAAACACAAAAAGTACTTACAAACTTATAAAAAACATAAATTGAACGAAAAAAAAACAATTCAATGTCGAGACTGCGATTATGAATGCGGAATAAGCAAACCTGTTTTTATAAAGCATGTTAATAAAGTACATTTAAATATGATAACAGATATATGCGAAATATGTGCTAAATCTTTTTACTGTAGGAAAGAATACAGAGATCATATAAGAGTGTATCATGTTGAGACTTTTACGTGTCATTATTGCGAGAGAAATCTGATAAATAACAAGGCTTTGCAAGAACATTACATTGTCTGCGCTAAGACAGAACGGGGACACAAATGCACATATTGCCCTGCATCATTCGACAAATACAGCGACTTACTGCAACACAATAAGAAACATCAACCCAAAATACCCTGCAAAACTTGTGGAAGACTTTTCAGCAAACTATCCAATTTGAAAATCCACCAAAATATACACAAAAGTAATGTTTGCTTTAAGAAATACAAATACACTTGTGCAGTTTGCAGCATTAACTTCCTAAGTCACAGCTTTAGGAGTAAACATATCAGAGATGTTCATACTTCTGACCTCAAACCCAAGTGCTTACCGTGTCAGAAAGAGTTTAAAACTATTAACTTGTATAAAAAACATGTAACTTCACAACAGCACTTGCTAAAAATTAATCCGGAAAGTAGTAAGAAACACAAATGTAGCCAATGCTCCTACGCTACCTCGTTAGCTGCTGCCTTAGAGGCTCATACAAACAGACACCATCTTAAAATGGCACCGTACTGTTGCAAAATATGTCAAAAAAGGTTCACAGTCTCGCTTAAATTAGACATTCACATGAGAACCCATTTGGACGATAAGAAATTTCAATGTGAAACCTGTGGAAGATATTTAAGAAGCAAAATCACTTTGAAAAAGCATTTAAGGCTGCACACGGGTGAGCGTCCATACCCTTGTGATTTGTGTCCGGAGAAGTTCACAAATTCCAGCCAAAGAAGCATACATAAAATAAAAAAACATACGAAGAAAAAAATTAAGTGTCCGCTCTGCAACTTAATGTTTCACATACTGCCGAATATGAGGACGCATTTTAAGTTGCAACATTGGAAGAGGGAGGGAGAAAAATTTGATGTTACGAAAGTGGAAGGTTTAAAGGAAGAAGATTATGAACTATTTCGTGATAGAAGAATGGTTTACATTGAAGAAGAGAACAAAGACTGTAAAGGTGATTTAAAATAAATTAAACCTACTCTGCGTCTTTCGGTGCGCGGTCGCCACTTTTCTACAACTGATTAAACTTTTTGGCTACAGCAACCTCTGCGAGCTATGTTTATAAAAGGAGAGGTTAAGAAAAACAGAATTAAGTTAAACAATTAATAATAATAAATAAATAATAATAACACATCACACTCAGAGGCCCTAACTAGGAAGAACCTGTATCTAGGGTGCCCGAAACACACACAGAGACGAACATCACACCCAGACCGGAAACAAACATTGATATTCATCATATCAATATTCGCCCCGCCCGGGAATCGGACCCGGGTGCACACGTTTACTCAGTCCACATCACTGCCAACTGAGCCACGGAGCATTAGACAATTCTTGCTTTAACCTCTGGATAGATGAGCTTGGGCTCTAAGAAGGCCACTTGTATAAACATTTCGTACAATTGTCGGTGCTCATAGCAAAAGTCAAATACAAAAAAAAGCACTTCATAGTAAAGAGCTTCTCTCTTATCGATAGATAGAAGCTAGGATATGTCATTTTTAATGTTTGTTGAAATAGGTACACAGGTATCTACTTTTTTGGCGTAGGTATGAATGAATATGGCAATTCTGAATGGGTTGAGAAATTTTAGGTTTCCAATGATAAACTTTGATTTTAAAAGGGTTTGGTAAATTGCGCCTTCTGTTTGACAAAGCCTGAATTTCGGTACTAGTACTAATGCTAATGCTTTAGAGAACTACTAATGCTTTAGAGAAAAAAAATTACGCCATGATAATAAAATAAAATTAAATAACAAAGTTAAATATGTTTTATTCAGTGCATTAAACCGGGTGTATAAATGACAAGTTATAATAACATTTTTGTTTGACTGTTTTGTTTTAAAGCTACCTACAAATAATTTAATAAGTACTTATTAAAAACACTTCTTTTTACTATGGCTAAACATAAAAACAAAAGTGACAGGCAAGATTACTTCTTAGCTTTAATAATATGTTGATTTCTTAAGTTACCTATTTACAAACTTAATCTTCTAATGTTAAAAGCGATTTTAAAGGAATATTATATTGCTTTAAAATGGCCTTGGATTAGGAAACCATTGATATCTCGTGTTAACCCAAGCTGGTATCGGTATTTCGACATCATATACCGTTTGTTATTGTACTAGTACCTTGTGACATTAAAGCGGTAACTCATGGTATGGCGCGAAACACAAATTTTTTCACGTTTTTTAATTATTTTGGCGAAAGTATTAATTTTTCATAAAGTTTAAATGAATTCGCGTACGTAAAAAACTATCTCCCACATTGTGATTAGGGCTTGCAATTATTCGAAAAAATTTGGTATTCGAATATTCAGTTTTTTTCGGGCTACTATTCGAATTATTCGAATAATAGAAAAAGAAGTAAAAGGTTAAGGAAAATTAGGTTTTTTTATTATAATTGTCCCTTTAATTCATTTATAACTTTTTCTCAAGGGAACGGTCAATACAATTATAATCTTGGCTAACTTAAATTTTAATTTGTCTACGAGTTCCTCGATAATAAGATAGTCCTGGCAACGACGGTATCCCCATAGATGCCCTAAAGGCCAACGCAGATGTATAAGCCGATGTCCTTCTGCCCTTGTTGACAGCTATATGGGAAACCGAAGTAGTCCCTAACGACTGGACAGAAGGAATAATCCTTAAAATTCCAAAGGGGGATCTTTCGCAATGCCCTAACTTGCTCTCGGCCTGCACAAAAATCCTGGCCAAAATCATGCTGAACGGGATAGCAGGGGTGGTGGACGTGAAGTTGAGAGAAGAGCAGTCTGGATTTCGTCCTGTAAGATCTTGCACGGACCAACTGAACCTGCAGCGAATAATTCTGGAAGAATGCAACGAGATGCAGTGCGAACTAATAGTGGAATTCAAGAAGGCGTTCGACAGGATTAGGTGGTCCAGCATTTGGCGAGTACTTCGCAGTAAAGTTATACCGGACAAGTTGATAAACCTGATAAAAAACTTGAATGTGGGCTCCACCTGCAGAGTACTTCACAAAGGCCAATTGACGCAATCCATTACGTTTACAGCAGTCTGTACGACGTGATGTGTAGAGTCACCGGCAAAGGCAAGCGGGTTATTCCCTGGAACTCGCAGAAGTGTCTTGAGGACATTGACTTTGCAGACGACCTTTGCCTTTTATCTACAACACTGAGCGACCTTCAAGCAAAGACATACGATCTTGTGGTTGAAGCTGCAAAAGAGGGCTTCGTATTAATACGGCTAAGACCAAAGAAATGCGCATACACACCTCAGATCAGGACCCTCTGAACATTAAGGGTGAAGTGGTGGAGTGTGTGACAAGGTGCACCTATCTTGGTGGAGTGGTGAGCCCTACAGGAGGCGGAAGCTAATATTGAGAACCGCATTAACAGAGCGCGGGCGCAGCGTTCGCACAACTGATACTACTGTGGCTGTAGGGCTCTCGTTATTACCAGACGGACCAAGCTTCGGAGCTTCGAGACCAATGTAAAATCAGTGTTGCTATATGGGTGTGAGACATGGTTTGTGAGAAAAAAAACTGACCAATAAGCTCCAGGTATTCATAAACAAATGCCTGAGAAGGATACTAAAGATATTCTGGCCACAAACCATTACCACCTTGTCAGTATATTGCAATAAAATAAAAAGCAAATGTACCAGATCTTTGACTGTAAGACCAGATAGATGGAATATCCTGCCTCAGATGTTAACAAGATTTTTTTGATTGCATTTTTTAAGTCTAAACAAGTGATGACGTCTCGCTAAGCACGTAAACTTTAAAATTAGTGGTACAAAATATGGAATTTTAGGTAAAAACGAATATTCGAATAATCGTTTTTAATTTTCGAATATTCGATTGAGTAAATTATTCGAATAATTCGAATATTCGATTGCAAGCCCTAATTGTGATATATCGTTTTTGAAAGACAGAGTTACCGATTTTGTGTATATTCAAGGAACTTGATTTTTGGCCTTTTACCCCTTAGACACAAAATCAGTAGGTCTATCTTCCAAAAACGTTGTATTACAATGTGAGAAATGGTTTTTTACATACGCGAATTCATTTAAACTTTAATAAAAATGTATACTTTCACCAGAATAAATAAAAAACACGAAAAAAATTGAATTTCGCGCCATACCGAGAATTACCACATTAATTTCATTTATTCTAAAACCAGCTGCCGTCTATCCCTAAACATATCATACTGTTCTTCACTAAGTCCTTCAATCTTTCTTATATCAAACTTTTCATTCGATTTCCAATGCTTTTTTCTCACATGAGTCCTCATGTACGATAGTGTACAAAACATCATCGGACACAATGGGCATTTAATATTTTTTTCACCGTGACGCGCTTTTTGATGCATATTCAAAATACTCGAGGATATAAATCCTTCCCCACACGTTTCGCAGCGATAAGGCCGCTCACCTGTGTGAATCCTTATATGCTTCTTCAGAGCTGTGGGTCCACACAACACTTTATCACAATAACTACACGTATATTTCTTTTGAAGCACTCTTTTATGAACTTTCGCATGGCACTTCAAATTAAAAGGAGTTGTGAATCTCATACCACATTCTGTGCATTCGTAAGGAGCCTGTTTTAAGTGGTAACGATTTATATGAGCTTCCAATACGAATTCAGCTCTGGCAACATAATCGCAAAACGTACAGTTGAAAGGTTTACTAAAACCTGCCTTATCTGTATGGGAAGCTTTAGTTATATGAGTTCGGTACTCTTTAGCGGTATCAAACTCTAGTTGGCAGTGCAAACAGCAGTGCTTTTCATCATCATCGTGTCCACTCATGTGTTCCTTAAGTTCCTTCCTTGTATTAAACTCGGCGTGGCATATTGTGCAAATATTTGTAATTTTACGCCTAGTTAAGTTCCTAAAATGCATTATGTTATGACGTGACAATGAACTTTCGGAAGAAAATACTTTGTGGCAACTATCGCATGGGAGTACAGTCTCGTGTTTCTTCATATGTAATGATAGTTTATCTGAAGTGTCAAAGGAAGCGTTACATTGGTCGCATTTGAATTCCCTTAGTGTTTCTTTACACAAATCTGTATGTGCCTCGAAACTGTTCGCTTTAGTAAATTCTCGTTCGCAGTAAGGGCAGACGAAGTGTGCAGTGTGGAAGCTACGGGCGTGCTGCCTGTAAGCCAGCAACGAATGCAAGGGCTTTGCACAAAGCTCACACATAAACGGCTGAATGTACAGATGCTCCTTATTCACATGCGAAATAAGACCTATTTTGGAACGGCAAACGTAATAACAATCTATGCAAGTTTTTTCCTTCTGTTTCTCAACAGGCTCCAAGAAGCGTCTGTGTGCACAATCATTGTCTTTACATTCAGGGCACAGGTGAGTGCTTCTTTTAGGTCTCTTTACATGTCCTATAATCATATGTTTTCGGATACTTTGTTTTGTTTTTAGTATTTTACCGCAAATATTGCACTCGTATTTTTGAACTGGTTCATTGGATTCGTCTTCGGACATACTTTCTTCTTTAGCCCCCTTGTTTGAGGACCTTACTAGTTTTTCATCTAAATCTTTTTTAACATTTCCTTCGTTTGACGATTCAATCGAGTCTTCCGGATCTCTCATGATAAGACCTATATTTTCTATTGTATCATTATTTGAGTCAGCTATCATGGCATTAGCATCTAAAACTTGTTTATCCAAAGTGTTTACATAATACTCTATTAAATCAAATGTTTGTTCAGTGTTCAGTAAAAAAATGTAGGTGGTTAACGAAGCATCTTTGCAACTAGAGCAGATGTGGTTACTAGCTAATGCTGCAATCTGGAATATTGAAAATAAATTTGTAATCAGTTTTAGGATTATGACATTAAGTATACCTATGTTTTTTTTTTTTAAATTGTGTTCTTCTGGAGTTCGGAGCTTGCAGCAATATTTTTTGTTTTTATTTAATACTGAATGAAATTTCCATGGGAATGGGGGAGGAAAAAAATACTATTATAGGTAGGTAATTCAAGTTTTAAAACTACACCACACTATTTATTGTTTTAAATGAAAGAATTTAATTTTAAATGATTAGGGTAGAATTCATAATTAAATTTCACTATTTGATGAGAGGCCTAGGTAATTAAGGCCCACACACAAGTTAAGTTATATCATTACACATTGTATAAGGCTAGCTTAGGCCAGAAATTTATAGTTGTACGCATTAAGATAAGTCGTATCTTCATGATAAAATGAAAAATGTTAGAATAATAGGTATACCTATGACGATTATAACTTGACTTTATTTTAAGTACATAAAACTAACCTTTTTTAAAAATAACCTCTCCATAACAAGCTTCATAGTAACAAAATCGTTGAACTCAGAAGTTTTTAAATAAAATGGTTTATTCAGGCTGAATAGCTCGCCTGGATTCAAGCAAAGGCAACAAAACGGAGTGCAGCACAAAGCATTAGCCAATTTCAACTTGAGCTTTTTGTATTTTGCCTGCCTTTCTTCATTTTCGTCACCCATTTTATTTGGACAAAACCAAAAAAATAACGATACGATTTTAAAGAAGTTTTACAAAAACTTTCGAATTTTCGCTCCTTGGGCTCCTTGTATATTTTGATTCCACTTTATCGAGAAGCGCACGAACAACAAACAATGGCCATTTTGTTCCACTTCTCAAAATTTTGTTCGTCATTCTTTCGTAGGGATGTGACGGACAAGATTTATTCGTTCATTCTCAAACTCACTTTGTTGGTTGGTTATCGTTAACAACAATCATTACCACAATCAATCATATATTTTTGTTTTTAAATTAAGTTAGGCAAAGATACCTCAGCTCAAACAGTCTCTTGTAGCTATGGAATTAAAAAGTATCTACTATATTAATTCCATGCTTGTAGCATATATTTATCTATATAATTTACCGATTAACAATATAGCTTTTTCACGTAAAATGCAAAAACCTATTATCAGCTGAGGTGATATAATATTTTTTTGGCTCGTGCGACGTGCTTAGAATCCCTAGCTACGTTCGGGATTCTACTAAAGTATACCTAGGTACCTGTCTTCGCTCTCGATTCAAGAGAGCGCCTTCGCCGTAAAAATATAACTTTACCCCCATGTTTTACAAACTACTTTAGAGGAAATAAAACAAATAATATACTTAATATAAAACTAATTTATTATATTAAAAAATATATTATTTTAGAATATCAAGCACTATACAAGTTAAAAAAAAAACGATACATTGGTACAGCTTCCTGCACACATCTACAAGCTCTTGTGATATATAAAAGATATTAAGCTAACAATAACTAAAACGCTGCTATTTCAACTTCCATCGTAACATTATCTTTATCCAAAACATTATCTACTGAACTTAAACTACCAGCCAATAATCTCTGTTCTTTAGAGAGCATCCTGCGATCCATAAACATATCCTCCAACTCTTTATTATATCCTTTCTTATCCATATACTCTGATAAACTCAATTTCTTCAGATGAACTTTCCTAACATGTGTCCTTACATTAATCAAAGTGTGATACATCGAGTTACAGATAGGGCAAACAACCGAACGAGTAGAGTGAGCCCTTTGCTGGTGCAACTTACACTGATACATGCTAACAAACGTTTTCCCACACTTTTCACAGGCAGCTGGCATGCACTGGGTTTTATGAAAACGCATTGTATGCGCTTTAAGACCAGTCATCTCAGTAAACCTCTGCTTACATTTATTGCACTCGTATCTTCGCTGTTGTTCATGCCTTACAACATGCCTTTGAAGATGAATTTTAGCAGCGAAATCTTTACCGCATTTATCACACTTATACGGACGCTGGTTGAGATGAGTAGAGTTTGCATGGCTCTCTAGCTCCGCTATGGAGCCAAATGACATGACGCATTCAGCACATTTGAATGGCAGCTCCAGATTCGGGTCTACTCTTCTCAAATGACCGTAGCTGTATATATGCCTCATGAAGGCTAATCTATTTTTGTATATTCCGTTGCATTTGTCACAATAGTATTTTTCATCCGGACTGTGGTTTGTAGCCAAGTGTTCTTGTAGTTCTTTGTTTTTAGTGAAAACTGCTGGGCATAAGTAGCATCGTCGATTCCGTTTTCCTGCTTTAAAACCAGCCTTTGTTACAGAGCTTTGAGTGTACCTTTCTCTTATATCTTTATTTTTTTCTGTATCCTCGTTTTTTAAATGTGTATTGTGAAAGTGAGTGTTAAATCTCTTTCTGGTGTTAAATGATTTATTGCAATCTGTACACTTGTAAGTTGTTTTTGTAACAATTTTACTGCACTTTTCTTTGTGCACTTCTAAATTATTTGAAGTTTTTAAACTAAGACCACAGATATTGCATGAATATTTATGTTCAGTCTTGTTAGTTTGTAGCCCTTTTAAATATTTAGGAAGTGGACAATTTTGAGAGAATGATTGCTCGCTATCGGTGCAGAAATCACCATTTTCCTCTGTTTCTTGACTAGTTTCAATACTTTTTGATGGATATTTTATAAATATTACAGTGTTTTCTATTTCATTTGAACTTGACTCCTGAATATTTGATATAAGACTGTCTACTTTAGTAGTTAATTGATGGATCAAGTAATGCATTGTTTTGGTAGAATATTCAACTTTGTCAAAGAATTTGTTTACGGAATCCAATTCATCGTTGCACTCATTACATATGAGATCATTTGTTAATTTAGCCCGGATCTGAAATAAGAAAAAAAACTATGAATAAAGAATAAAATCTATGAAGAAGTGTATATGTAAGTCAATTATATAGTCAAATACTTTAATTAATAAAGTATAATATACTAGTACTGCAAGAGGTGAGGTGGTTCAGGGGCGCCCAGCCCAGTCCACCACTCAACTCAGACAGACAAAATGGAAATCAACTGTCCATAGATAGACATTACAAATATTTGATAATGAATAAGATAGGTAGAAACCTAAGTATAATAATAATAAAAAAAAACACCGATTGTTGAAGCTTCCAAAAAAGGATTGCGTATAAACAAAAGCAAAACAAAGGATATGCGCCTCAACACCATAGACTTGGAGCCAATTCATATAAACGGTCAGGCAATCGAACAAGTGCGATCATTCACATATCTTGGGAGTGTGGTTGACCCGTTGGGAGGAGCGGAGGCGGACGTTACTTCCAGAATTAACAAGGCTCGGGCCGCCTATGCCCAGCTCAACCCTGTGTGGACCTCGTCGGTCATTACTCGTCGAACTAAAATCAGAGTGTTCAACTCCAACGTTAAATCCGTACTCCTATACGGATGCGAAACCTGGCTGGTCAAAAAAGAAATCACCAAGAGCCTTCAGATCTTTGTGAACAGATGCTTACGGCGTATTTTAAAGATACGTTGGCCACAAACTATTTCAAATGTGCGACTGTGGGAATTGACCAGCCAGAAACCGATAGAGCAGGAGATTTTAACGAGAAAATGGCGTTGGATTGGTCACGTGTTGAGGAGAACCGACGATCACATCTCCAAACAGGCTCTGACATAGCACGCATCCGGTAGCAGAAGGCCAGGTCGCCCTCGCATCACCATGGAGGAGATCGGTGGAGAAGGAGATCGCAACAACTGGTCTCAAATGGCGGGACCTGGAGGAGGCAGCCCAGGACCGCATAAAATGGAGAAAATTACTTCGAGCCCTTTGCCCCTGATGAGGGGCTATAGGAAGAAATCATCATCATCATCATCATCAAAAAAAAACACATCACACTCAGACCCCAAACCTGTATCTAGGGTGCCCGAAACATAATATACAGAGACGAACATTACACCCAAACCGGAAACAAACATCAATATTCATCATACCAATGTTCGCACACGCTTACTCAGTCCACATTGCTGCCAAACTGAGCTACGGAGCAGTCACTATATGAAATATATAAAATAAGGTTTGTTTTTTGAACTAACCTTTTCACCAAAAACGCGAATCAGTTGATCCATTGATGTATTTCCTGCTGTGGAACTCGACAAATGATTCAAGGATCCAGTTTTGAAACAAATACAACAATATTCAACCTTTAGCAAAACTCTTTCGAGAATAGTTTTTGTATTAGCGTCGCCTTCAGGTTTAAAGATTTGGTTATCATTAATTGGGTTTAGAAGACATGGTCCCTTTTCTCGTTTCATCTTTAATTGAGATCGTGTTCTTGTAAATAAGTTCACAACTCAGAGAAAGGAAACCTGCCGCTACGAGTTCACAACGAACAGCTTTGCCTAATTTTTCGAAACAAAAAAATCACATTCAAGGAAATTGTACATCTCAAATTGAACGCATCAATCACGTCACGTTACGTCACGAAAAATGAACGAATGAATGAAATTTAAATCGATTTTAAATCACGATCAAATCTATTAAAATGCTGTAAAAAAAAGGATATAATTTTTTTTGCATCTATCTTCTTCATCCGTATCCGTAGATAGGCAAAGATCATATGACAGTACAGCCTATGTTGTTATTTTATTCTAGGCAGGCAAAGGAACATAATCTATACAGCCAAGTCTTAGTAGTTAAGTAGGAGGGTGGTCTCGCTTGTCTCTTTTTTCAATATATTCCCTTCACAAGGAAGTTTTTCCGGGACAAGCCGAAGAACGTCAACTGCTGGACATAGGCCTTCCCTATAAACCCGCCTTTACGACTGGTCTTGAGCGACCGACTCTCATCCAGTCAGTGTAGATACTCGCGCAGCTTTCACAAGGTCTTCTAAGTACCACCTTGTATACAATCGATAGACAGATCCCTAACGAAAAACTTTGAAGCACATACTTAGCCACATAAAACTAATTTTAGCAAGTAAATAAGAAATAGTTTGAATTGAGTCTATACATACTCCTCACATAAAAAGTAGGTAAGTAAGATTGTTTAAAAAAAGGCACTGGACCGTTTCTAAAAACTATTTACCATAATATATAGATTTAGATGAGTATCCTACAATATTATCTGATGAACATAGGCTATATATATAACATTTGGCATAGCAGTCATAGTGAATTAATTAATTAATCAATGCATAGTATAAAACAAAGTCGCTTTCCGCGTCTGTCCCTATGTATGCTTATATCTTTGAAACTGTGCTACAGATTTTGATGCGGTTTTTTTAAAGGATAAGTATAATACATGCACAAAGTTAGGTTAGGCGGTACGAAGTTCGCCGGGTCGACTAGTAATAAATAGAGTAAACTCGTTACATTGTTCGTTGTGACCGCTGGTTTTTATAAAAAACTGGAATAAAATACAGAAAAAAAAAACAAACTTCATACAAATTATTATATATTATATTGCTTAAATAAATTAATATGAAACAAATTTTTAAACATGGAGTAAGTAGGTATTTAAATCATGGCAGAAGATTAAAATTTGACGACATGAACTTTCCCTACATGTGTTTTCAATTCTTTTCTACCCGCAAAAGGAGTTTTACATATTATGCAAACAAAACGACCGCCATGCTTCTCAACCATATGTCTATTTCGCCTAAACCCAGTATAGAAGGTTTCGTCACATATCTGACAATTAAACGGCTTCGAATTCATGTGTTTTCTTACATGAATAACTAGAGATCTTCGCGAAAATAATATTTTGTCACAAAACCGACACTTTTCCTTTGTATTTTCTCGATGCACCCTCTTATGACTTTTCAAATTCAATTGCGTGTAAAATTTGGAATTGCACATGTCACAGTCGTATGGTTTTATTTGAAGATGAATCTTATTTATATGGACATTTAGGTCATTTCTATTTGTAAACTGTTTCTCGCAGAAGCTGCAAGTTTTATTTGCTTTTTGGCAAATTTTAAATTTAATCCAATGTCTTTGTAAATGAATGTCGTGGAAGCTTTGACATTTGAAATACTTGTTACAAAGTTGACATTGTTTTCTTCGGTGACTTTGCTCATGTTTTTGTAACGATTTTATAGAATCGAAAGCTCTGAAGCATGTTTTACAAGATTCGTAACTGCGCTTCAAGATGTGAGTCATTCTCCTATGTTCTATTAATGAAAATTTATTTTTAAAATCTTCATTGCAAATTTTGCATACAACTTTTTTACTTGCATGTCTCAAGGCGTGATTTTTCAAGAAATAATCAGAAACGAAGTGTTTGTTGCAAATTGGACATGTGAATTTTGCGATTGTAGTTCTAACTTTTTTAGTTTTAAACGTGAGAAATTCACTGACGTCCATATTCTTTCCAAATTTTTCTATTCTATTAATCGTTTTTGCTCGTCTTTTCTGATGTTTTTTAAATACTTCCTTTGATTTATCATCATCATCATTTTCACTCTCAATTCTATATTTGTCTTCTAAGACTTCCGAATGCAGTTTTGCTTCATCTAAATCTTCATTAAAAGCTAATTCTCCATCTTTTATTATATCTTTTTCTTTGACCGGCATTATAAGATTTGGTGAGATCTCAATAAATATATTGTCTCCATCCTTTAAATCTTTTACATTATCTAAAATGAGGGAAAGGCACTTATCGAGTCTTCTGTGAGAATAGTTACTTTTGGTTTTAAATATGTAAGCATTTAAAGCGGCATCGAGGCAGTGTTTGCAAATTTTGGATCCCAAAAAACTTTTGGGATTAATCTGCAACAAAAAGAGAATAAATTTTATAAATTGAATCACTAAGAAAGGTACATTACTTATATGAACACCTACCTAAAATATATTTTCCGAAGAACGTTGTGAGAAAGTCGTGTTAATGCCACAGCTGCCGATCTCTGTTGCATTAAAGAAGACTAAATTTTTTAGATAACTACTTAGCTTATATTCACAAAGCATTTTAAGCAAGAATAAAAAAGCTTAGTTAGTTCGTTCCTAATAAATTAAAAAATAATAATATAAATAATCAGCTTTACAACGAGAGTACTATTACATCATACTATTTCGAAGCAGCAAAATAAAATAGAAATTCTTCTTAGTATTAATTAAAAACACTGATTATTCTATTTATGTGATGTTACTCTTCTTATTGGCTTTTTGATCCTTCTCTCCTTTATATTTGATGAAATACCAATATTAAACTGGAATGGAACTTGGGATGTGTAACAATTTTCATTATCATCATTCATCATAGAAGGCATTTGAAGATTATTCTTATTCAAAGCATCATTAACTACGATTTCATCTTGATCAACTGACATTTCTTCAACAGTTTTGACATCTTGATGACTATCTCTGATTGCTTTAGGAAATGCAGAATTAGCTTCAAGCTCATCTTCACAAATATCCATTATATCAGAAGTATCTTTCTCTGATTCAAGATGATATAATTCAGTACTTGATGAAAAAAAATATTTCGGTATAATATTATCTTCAAATTTTTCAATGTTTGCGTATTCTGTGGATTTCATTTCTTCACTGTGTTTCTCGTGAGGTATTTTTTTTTTCACAATATTTACTTCTTTTTCAGATCTGTTTAATTTTATAACATCTGTGTTATCTTTTTTATTGCTATCGTTGAATATGTTGCTATTATTTTGCTTCTTGGGAAAATCAAATGTCTTGATATGGACTCCCACATCATTGCTTCTTTTTTCAGACTCACAACAAACACATTTTGTCTCAGAAGCGTTTGTTGTGAGACAGACAGTACATTGCCATTTCTCATGGATTACTCCTTTCACTGATTTAATCATTTTTGTTCTTATTTCAGAGGTAACATCTGGTCTGGATTTTTCATCTGAAGTCAATGGATGGTCACTTAAAACTTTATCCTGAGCAGTTTTCTTACAAACATCACATTTATTAACTTTTGCAAATAACCAGCAGTAATTGCATTCTTTTACTGCAACTTTAGAAGTGATTACGTTCATTTCATCATTTATAGTTGATAGTTTTGCATCAGAATCAATGGATTTATCAGTTTTTGTATTATTTTTATCCATTGCAACATTTCTGGCAATCTTTTCAATTTCATTATCAGCATGGTTATCTTGTATTTCTTTCAAATCAAGCTCTTTAGGTTTTGAGAACACAAAAGTAACATTATTCCCATTAAGATTTATAATAGAGGTGATAATATTTGGTTCATTGAACTTGAACCTGTTCTTGGGCGAATTATTTTCGTTGTTACAATCATTGCGATTTTTAAAATCTTTTACTTTAATCCTTGAAGTTTTATCTTTTTTAAGTTTTCTGGGAGTAATTCTTATTATCTTAGCTGGTTTTGGTATAAGCAGCTCCTGGTATTTGTATGAAAACGACAGCTTTCGCTTGTTTGGTCTCTAGAACATTGTCAAGATGATAAAGCTAGTTAAAGCTAATCCTAGTTTGTGTCTGACTCTCACTACATATATATATACAATACTTATTTATATCTGACACTGAGTCTCCTGGCACAGATATTTTATATCTAAAAGGAGATATATATATATTTTATATCTACCTTATGTATTGTTATTATGTACTGGTAACAAATAAACTATTTATTTATTTGAGTTTTATATCTACCCACATTATACACCTACATATACAAGTAATATCTTATTCTGAGGTAATATCACTAAAACAGAGTAACACAATGAATTATATTTTATGTCATTGTAGGAATCTGCTCTTGAGTATAATCAACATAAATAAATATGTTAAGTATATCGTAAAACTATGATGAAACTAGTATCATCTATCATGGTATTAGTAGAAAAGAAGAGGATAGCATTAGTGGGTGGAAGCTTTGCGTAGACACGAACTCTATGAGTTGAGATAAATTGTGTAAAGAACTTTAAAAAAAAAATCTTATTTTCTTTTTCTTTTTTTTTTATGAGATACGAATGGACAAAAAAATTTTCAAATTCAAGTCATGAGTTCATGACTAAGATTACTTACGTCGGGCAAAACGGATGGCAATATTGTGTCCAAGCTGCAATCCACCATCAAATCTTGGTAACCACCATGCAACGCAACTGTCTTATCCACATTAACCATATCTTTACCGTCTTCTAAACAAACTGCACACAAATCCTTTTTCGCAAGTATATTTTGCAGGGTCTCTTTAAATTTATGCTTTTCCAAATGTTGCAGATGATAAATATAATTATCAGAGATAGTATCGCAAGTTGTACATTTAAACTTATTCTCTACTTTCTTTATTTGATCCAATTGTGTACTGGATTGAGATATGTGCACTTTAATGTGCCGATTGTACATAACTTTTCTGGCGAATGACAATCCGCAGTATCTACATCTAAACCACATAGCTTTTGGATGTGTTTTTTCATGCCGTATCAAAGATGCTAAGTTTGGTAGTACTTCCCAGCACTTTGGACACTCATTCTTGTTTAAAACGATATCAGAATTGTCGATCAAGGATCCAGATTTCACTAACTGTATTAGCGGCTTAGCGTAATCTTTGACATACTTGTGCGTTACTTTTAAAACATTATAGTTGACATGTAGTTTCCGGCGCCCTGGTTTGCTTTCTTTATCAAGTGGATCTAGTACAATTACATTTTCGTAAACATCCTTAAAGCAGTTCTGTAAAGCTTGGTCTGATTGTTTGTATTGTTGATTGAAAAGGTAAGCGTTAATGGTACGGTTTAGGCATTTGTTGCAGATTTTGTTTGGCAATTCTTTGCAATCCTCAGATATCTGCAAGGTAAAAACAAACAACAAATTAGTAACCCATCACACTCATTGTCCAAAACTAAAAGAGGAAAAAAACATTGATATTTATTATCAATCTTTACCAAGCTCAGTATTTGAATAAACAACCATAGGTCACTGGCCAATGAACCATGGAGGCTGGCAAAACGTAAAAGGAGTAAGTATGGTAGAGTTTAATATGAATGCTTTATTTTTTTATGAAATATGAGTTAAGGGATTATTGTTTAAACGTTGGTTCCGCCACCTGTTTTGTTAGCAGGCTTTTAAACAATAATCCAATAAACTTATAATAACCGTACAATGTTGTCGGGCTTTAAGCCCACCCTTTTAACCTAATTTATGAACTTAACATTGGCAAAATACTCCACTGAAGTCTGAAGTGGAGTATTCCACTGGAGTCAAGTCCATTAAATAAAAATAATAATAATGAATATAGTCTTAGAAGCGTTTCTATTCTAAATATTTCTTCTGTCATAATTAAATTTGCCCAAAAAATATAAGAAACCAGTGGCTTGTATAAACTTAAACTCATGCAGTTGATGGTTAATAAATTCCTGACAACACTATTATCAAGAAAAAACAAAAAAAAGCAAAAAAAACTCACCTCATAGCATGGATGAAAACTGGCTATCATGTCTTTTATGGAAATCTTATAAAAAACTCCATCTTTTGCAACTTCTAGGACTTGAGACAAGCTGGTCAGTGCTGGAGTCACGTTTAAACAGCTTTTACATACTCTGTTCTTCAATGTTCCAGTTAAAAGAAGCTCAATGGATTTTTTTGTGGTCAATGGTGAACTTTTGACTGGAATGCTTTTGTTGGTTACTAAAATGGGATTAGTTTGGCCAGGTGGTTTAGCTGTGTCGTTATTAGGTTTTTCAGTATTTGATTCCATTTTAGATTATTATTTCTGTTCTGTTTTCTTTTCTTCAAAATTGCAAATCCTGCAATAAAATTAGAGAGAGGTTATACTTAGGTAATTCAGTTTAAGTTCATGATTGATTGATTGTTGAAAAGTAATTAAATTTCGTTTGATAGGGATTAATTTACTGACTGTGAGGACTTTGACTTTTTACTTTGATTGAAGAATGAACTATTTGCGTTTTGTTAATGCACAGATATTTTTCAGACACAAGAACTGTCATGCATGTTTTGTTGCCAACTAGACAAAGTCTTGTCAGTGTTGCAAAATAATGCAATTTTATCTTTGTTTACATCCACTATCTCGTATTTTTCGTGTTAATATTTGTTTAAAATAATATGCCGCGTTGAACAGTGGTAAACAAAATGTCTTGGCTCAATCTGAATCAGAGTTTGAACAGTCTAAAGGGCCAAATAACAAACTTTGCATCTGAAGTGCTCTCTGAAGGTTCTGTGCAGGAATCCACTGAAAATCCATCAGGTTCCGGTGATCAGGTGCACGAGCTTCAAGATAAGTGCCACAAACAGGAGGCTGAGGTGAGTTTTAGCACTTTTTACGCAACAGATTTTTGACGTTTGACAGCTGTTTTGAGGTTATGTTTAGGTATTGTTTTCGTCAGGAATTTCGCGGATTTTTCCAGAACAAACCTTACTATCTACTCTCTAAAGAGTGGGTTGCCTGAAATAAATTGCCTTAAGCGTTAAGGTCCTCTTTCTCTCCTGACTTACTTATTTAACATAGGTAGGAAGTTTGTTTGTTTACATTTTTTTTCCAGACTACACAATTTTGCCCCCTATGCCTAATCACTGTTAACTTTAACTAGGTTTTAAAAGATTTGAACAGAAAACTATACACTAATCCAGAATTACTAAGCTTCCATTATAATTAATAAAAGATGTCACTGTGGTTTGAATCATTTGACAGAGGAGGGCCCATTTGGGGGCCAATCCAGGCGACCATTGTCGTAAGGCAAGCCAAACATTTGTTTGTCTGAGCCTATTGGTGGGCACCGTGAACTACCTCGCCTCTCACAGTATAGGATACTTTATCAAATAAGGTTTCAAGAGCAATTAGATTAGATGTAGTCTAATTGACTTTCAATAAGTGATCTTGTTCCTATATTTAATAAAGGATTATTTAATTTGATTGATTGGCCTCTGCCTACCCTAGTACCCAAGCTTTCTATTAATAAGACATGCCTATTTCTAGGGTTCTTGGGGTCAATGTTCTTAACAAAATTTGATCGACTTGTAATTGTATTGTTAGCGTCTCAAAACACAATTGCTGTTTTGTTTGGGTGTATAACGCTGTGTTCGCCGGGACAGCTAGTTTGGTAAAAAAAAATATTTAATTTCTAGAGCATTTTTAAGTTTTATGATAAATCTGCATTCATAAATACAGTTGTATGAACTTTACTCAGGCATAAAAAAAAACAAATAAAGTACTTTAAAAAAAAAATAAGATTTGTTTTTTTTTTATTTTAGCTCCTCTTTACGTCTTTGTCTCTCACACACTCCTGATTCCTTGTCAATAAATCTTATATCGTGATTCATATGAGACACTAATCACAAATATATCTCGAAAACCATGACACTTTTACTAAAGCTGCTATATATGCTGTTTCATGTGTCTTGATAGGGCATGATCCCATCCTTCGCCAGATTTCCTTTGGACCTAGGGTGACCCGATACAAATTTTAAAAGTCCTGACAAAATTTCTGATTTTCGGCCAAAAAACGAGCATGACGCGCTCGTTTTTTTTTCGCTCGCGCTCGAGGCGTTTTTTGTTTGGCGGCGGGTTTGGCGCGAAATTCATTTTTGCGTTTTTTAACCGACTTCAAAAAAGGAGGTTATCTGTTTGACCTGTATGTATGTATGTATGTTTGTCCGCGATTATCTCAAGTTTGGCTGCACCGATTTTGAAGCGGTTTTCAGAAAAATATTCGTTACCTACATTCAGGAGAAGGTTTTAGTACCGAATTTAACCGACTTCGGAAAAGAGGAAGTTCTCAGTTTATGTGTGTGTCAGTTTAATGAAGGCGGGTTCCTTTTTTGTAAAAAATAAATTATTATTTATCCTGGTGAAAGAATTAAGCAATCTTGATTTTTGGCCCAATGTGGACAATACACAAAATCAGTAACTCTGTTTGCAAAAACGATTTATTGTAACAATGTGAGAGCGTAATAACCGTAAGCGTTGGGAAGTTATTTAAACTTTATTAAAAACGAATACTGTCCCCAGAATAAATAAAAAACGCGAATTTTTTAATTTCGCGCCACACACCCTGAAAAACCCCATTAATTCCGTCGTGGGCTGCAGCGCAGAGGCAGAAGGCAATTAACCCTTATCTAATTTCATATTACTATTTGTATAAAATTGTATTCTTGTTTGCCGAAAATTCATGAGATTTATATCTATTGCCGCATTCCTGACATGTCAGGAAAATTCCTGGCATCTGAATCTGAATCTGTCACTTTTGACATTTAAATGCAGGAAAATGTATGGAGATGATCTTCAAAAGTCACAGATAGATTCGACAAATTCGACAAATTACCGTCATGCTACCACTGCTGCGTGCTGTTTTATGTTTCTGCATGATCCCATCCATCACCAGATTTCTTTTGGACCAATCATAACGGAACACCGCGTGTGTGGCCACCTTAAGCAACAAACAGTCTTAACCTAGACATATTTGAAAACCTAAAAATACTAGGTACCAAGATCTGTTGCACTAGGGAGCCCTTTTTTTTAATAAAAAGCCTTTCTTTAGAAGTTTTTTTTTTCTAGAGTGCCGCCACTGTTTGCGTAAAAGGACTAACACCCGTATTCTAAGTCGTTTCCTCCAAGCTTCCTTGACTCACACCTTATTGGAGGATACCTTTTGTAAGACTGGAGGAACTTTTTGGAGGTGGTATTCTTAGTTGTAATTTTTGATTCACTTAAGGAAAAGATGAGGTTCCTTATTCGAGGATGAGTTCGAGTGGAGGACGGTAATAACGTCATACATGACGTCATAATCCAGAGACATTTTTTTTTTTGTAGCAAGTTCAAATCGAATCTGACAGTTCTTGCTATCAATTCAATCAGTCACTTGACTTAAAACAGTCAGTATGTCAGTATTCAGTTTGTTTGTGTATGGCGGTTTGTTTGCAAACTTTTCAGTTTTCTTTCTTTCGTAATTTTAGATTTTCCTAGTTTTTCTCTAACGCGTTGAGTTGAGTACCTATACTCCTCCGCAAACCACCACAGCCGCTAAGACAGACATCAGTGATCAAAGACTGTTTTTTCGAGATATTTGACTCTTTTGTAGTGTTTCGTGAAACTTTTGAGATACTTGACTCTTTGACTTGTTACTGTGTGTTTGTGCTTGGCAATGTCCGGAAGACAGTTTTTCAGTGACACAGAGAAGATTTGCCTGCAGGAGTTGATAATAATAAAATATAAACTTAACTCAACAACCACAACTACTGCAGGGAATCAGAACGCAAAAAAATTGGCCTGGTCCCAACTGGTGGTGGAATTCAATTCCATTGAGACCAATTCAAAGGTTTGCAACGTATACTTGCCTAAATTAATTTTTTTAAAAGTGCTTGCTACTTTTGCAAACAAATACTAATTTTTGCAATTGTTTTTATAGAGAACTGAAGCCCAGTTAAAGAAATGCTGGGATAATTTAAAAACAAGAAAGAAGACGGCTCTTTGCAAAGAAAAAAAAGAGCGTATGAAGACTAGAGGAGGGTCATATGACAATGATCAGCAGGAAACAAACCAAGTTTTGATTGAGGAAGCCCTGCTGGACCAAACTGATACAGAATTGCAGTTTGTCATTGACAGTGACTATGTTCCACCAACTGAAGGTGAGTTAAATATTCTCACTACTTATTAGTTCATATTGGTACCTACCTACATGCTTTTTAATAAAATAGTTTTGTTTTTGTTTTAGAGAGTGTTGCTGGCCCGAGCACATCAAGTGCAGTCACCTCCTTTATTCAGGAACCTACGCAAGCAGGTAAAACATACTATCGTCCTGTTTAAAGTAGCCACTCTCTTCCCCAGGAGCATAACAGTTTTGATTTAATAGTAATACTAGTTGCTGCTCCGCAGTTTCACTAACACAGATTTCTTTTTAACACCAAAATCTATGCCCGGTAGTTTCCGCTGTGCTTTGATATTATATATATCAGACAGTCAGCCAGGTTTGCCTTTTATATAAACAATAATATAAATGATGAATTGAATAGTAACAAACACATTTTAACATAAAAATATATTATTAATTTACATCAAATTACAAAATATGTACTGATCAAAATATTATATTACTTAGATGTTTTTGTTTTTCAGAAGAAGAAGTTATAGTTCCTGCTACATCTGTTCCACAGAGTGATGCACAAGATGGAGTAATTGGTGTGAGCACCAACCAAGGTATTATTTTAGTGCTCTATAGGTACTTATTCATAATAAAATTGCTGCAATGTCTTATCTTTAATATCCATTAACTAATATATATAATAACATATTTTCAGGAGCTAAAAACATCCGGGCAACCGTAATAAGAAATGAGTTTGAATTCCGGAAAACACTTTATGATAAAAAAATTCAACAAGAAGACGAACTTCACCAACTCAAAATAAGAGAACAAAAATTAAAAAACATTAAAGAGCACATTTTAATTCAGAAGGCCAGATTGGAGGTGGAGGCAGCGGAAGAGGCTCTCGAATTAATAAAAATAAAAAAACGAAGATTTTTATCTGAAAATGAAAATAAAGAAAATATTTTATAAATTTAAATGTTTTTAATTTAATAAAATTTGTTATGAAATCAACTTAGGTATCGACTAAAATATATTTTTTTGCAGTAACCATATTAACTAATGCTAGTAAATTTCTTATCAACTCAATTTGTTTGTTTATAGGTGGTACATAACATGAATAAAATATTTATTTCTTGGCAACAAACATATATCTTAAATAAAATATTTTTATTTATAAATTTAAATCTCTTTTTTAACAATAAATAAACAAATACAAATTATCCAAATTTACATAAAATGCCTTCTTATGAAAGCAGCCCTTATAAGACTGCCTCGTGCAGCGTCTGCCAAGCCATTGATGTTGGGTGAAGCGCCCAGGATGACTTCAGGCTCTTGTTCATTTGCATCTATACAAATGTTATGCAGTACTGCACAAGCAACAATAATATTGCAAGTATTAGGTAAATTATTTTGCAGCTTTCTGCTAAGACATGCAAACCTTCTCTTCCACACCCCTATAGCCCGTTCCACAACATTCCGGGTTGATATTTGGGCCCTGTTATACCTTTGTTCCGGTTCTGTTTGTGGATATATAATTGGGGTAAACATGTGGGAGGTTTGTGCATATCCACTGTCCCCTATCAGCAAACCGGTAAGTGTTCCTTCTTCAAACTGCATGTGACAGCGACTGTTGGCAAATATTCTCGAATCATGTACAGATCCAGGCCAGCGTACAACAACATCATACAGTTTTATGTCACGCCCACATACCAATTGGGTATTTATGGAAAAGATGCCATGGCGGTTCCGAAAAGCCTCTCCATTTTCTCGGTTTGGGTTTTTAATTGGTATGTGAGTGCAGTCTATTGCGCCTCTGACACCAGGGAACCCAGCAATTCTATAAAATTTTGTGGCAGTTGCACTTTTTTCTTCTTCTGTCGGAAACTTCACAAATTGCCTTACTTTTAAAGCTAAGGTCCGTGATATTGTTGCCACTATCTTAGATGTTACAGACTGGCTCAACTTATGCAAGTCCCCACCTACAATCTGAAACAATAAAAATAAGGCTGGTAAGTAGGTACACTGTAGGTAGGCTGTACGATAGGTAAGTAGAAGTTGGTATCTGCCTATGTGGAAAGTTAAATACACAGCTCGGGCAGTTCAGGTAAAATTTCAGAGCTAGGGTGTTGGTGTTGTAGGTTCGCAGTTAGGAAGGTAGGTATTACTGGTACTTACTTGAAAGTTTCCCGTAGCGTAAAATCGAAGCGCTATCAGGAGCTGAATAGCTGGCGGTACTGGCAGTCCTCTGTTATTTTCTCTGTGATGCCCATTAAATACTAATGGAACCAAAACATGACGCACCGTGTCTTTTGAAAAACGAAACCTCTTCCGAAATTGCTCGTTGTCGTAAAATTCCAACGGATTTTCAGCATCGCGTATGTATCGTCGCTCTGGGTAGTTGTATGGTTCGTCATATAACTCCTCAACATACTCAATAAAATCCAAGAAATCCATTTTGAAAAGTATCCGAAATCGCAGAACACGAAAAAAGTTTTGTTTACAATTTATTTCCAAACAATAACATACAAAAAAGTCCATAAGGTAGGGTCGAGGCTACCTTGAGTTTGACAGTTGCTTCCTTACCTCCAGTGAGGACGACGTTGAGTGGAGGTAAGGTGGAGGCATCATTTTTACGACTAAAACTACGGATTTCCTCGAATAAGTTTGAGTCGAGTGGAGGAAGCTTCGAGGAAACGACTTAGAATACGGGTGTAAGTAACCTTACTGGACTAGACTGACAGATTGGCAAATTATGTATCTGTGCTCACACTTCCCGTAAACACCGCATAAAAAGTAGGCTAGCTCTGAAATATTCATGAATCTCAAGATCTATGGACGTCACGCACGGGATGACATATAGTTTCCTGTCCTGTAAACTATAAAACTTGCCTATTGTGGAATATTAAGATTGAATTTGATAGTTAGGTATATAGGTCATCTAGTGTTAACATAGAATAATAATAACGCAATAACACTCAGAGCCCCCAAATAGGAAGAACCTGTAACTAGGGTGCCCGAAACATAACAGAGGCGAACATTACACCCAGACCGGAAACAAACATCGATTCATCAAAACAATGTTCGCCCCGCCGGGAATCGAACCCAGGTGCATACGCTTACTCAGTCCACATCACTTCCAATCCAACTGAGCCACGGAACAGTACACTAGAGAGAGTCGCTCAAGACCGTTCGTTGCTGTAGCGATTTGTGGGGGAGGCTTGTGTCCAGCAGTGGACGTCTTTCGGCTGAAATTATCTTGATGATAAAGGTATATAAGGCCTATTTAACAAAGCCATATGTCTCCCTCTAAAAAAACGCGGATTTATTGTATTTATACAATACTGCCGGATTAACCATATACTTATCTGATATGCAGTGTTTGTGTTAGATATGTGCTGTGCTATGCTATCTACCCCTTTGCGGACCTATTGGTCGGGTACGTTGAGTTTCGGTTACTTTGGGCACAGTATAATAAATAGTACTACATACAGTATGGGCACTCTCTGCCTCCCTCAGCAAGTGCGGCCCCGCGCTCGGTTACCTCTCTGTTACCGCTCACTACTTGACAAATAGTACGTCTCATCACTCACACAAGCATGATGCGTGCACAGTTTCGGCTGTGCGCGAAGCAACGCTCTTTTTACCCGACGTCAAAAAAGGAGGTTATCGGTTTGACCTGTATGTATGTTTCTATGTATGTATTGTTTTTCCGCATTATCTCGCGTTTGGATAAACCGATTTTGATGCGGTTTTCAGATAAGTACTTGTTACATTCAGGAGAAGGTTTTAGTACCTGGGTCATTTTCATTTCAAGTGTTTCAGGTACTCATTAATTCCAAAAAAAAAAAAGTTTTTTTATTCGATAGAAGGTCAAAATAAAAGCCTGCTTATATGTGTGGCTGAGCTTGAAAGTTTCAGATATGCTAGAAAAAACGATTTGAAAATTTATTTGATCCACGTAATTGACAGGTCACCATGGAAGTGATTTTCATGTGACACGTTAATGATTTTGATGCACGTAAGTGAGTTTTCCTAACTAATGTTAAAGAAAAGTATGTGTTTTATGGTTCAAAGATTTATTGAGTAAATGTTTCCATGTAAAATACTCAATGCTAATTTTTCTTTTTTGGTGCTCCTGCAATATTATTTTCTGCCGCGCGTTGAGTTTTGATGGAACTGGGTAGTTTTTGTAGTTTGTTTTAGGCATTTCAATTGCACCTTTTTCTTCATCTCTTCTTAGGCTTTTTTGTTTTCGGATTATTATATCTTTTTTAGTTTTGTGCATTTTTGCTATCTTCTGTCCTGTCTTTTTTTGTCCGCTGTAATCCGGTAAAACTGAAGAACTATGTGAACTAGATCTTGATTTTGGTCTTAAAATTTGTCATCAGTCGGTGGAGGTAACAAATTACTTATCTATAAAAGTATTCTTAAACCCATATGGACATATTGTGCACCAGCCAGCAACACCAACATCCTCTGCCTCCAGAGGGTGCTAAACAACATACTGAGGACAATTGTCAATGGCCCCTGGTTTACAAGTTATTATGAAATCCATAGCTATCTCAATATGCCGACTGTCGCAGCTGAATAAGGTATCAATAGCGATTAGATTAGATGTAGTCTAATTGACTTTCAATAAGTGATATCTTGTATCCTAAATTGAATAAAGATTTATTTGATTTGATTTGATTTGAAGTAGAGCAGATGGAAGAAAATATATGCTGAACTCTTAACTCACCACCCAAACCCTCTCGCAGCGCAACTACTTGACACTTCGCGCACCGTGCGGCGACTGAAGAGAAAGGATGTACTTTGAAGGGGTAGAAGTGGCACTGGCCACTTCGCTCCACAAGCCATTTAACATTCAACAGATCCGCTTATGGTCTTACGACCGATCGCAGATTTAAACACAAGAAAAAAAAACAGTCGGTGGAGTCTACGTGGTACGCTTTGGCACGTTCTTGCCACTCTTTTCGTCGGAGATTTTGTTCTCGAGATGTAAATTCATTAAAACTTAAACCTTTCTTGTCTTGTTTCTTTTTTCTTTGACGCTCTCTTTCTTTGGCTTTATGCACCTCATATTTAACTGGATCTGCTTTTATTATTTCCCGCCTTAATTTTTCAGCTTCTTTCTTTTTTTTTCTTGCGTTCTTCGGCAGTTTTCTTTACTTTATTCATTATTTATCTGAAAACAATAAAGCAGTTTTGATAAATGGTCACCTACGTGTCTTGATTGTCATTTACGTGGGCACAAAAATCCACGTAGTGGATGTCCACGTAATGGATGTTTGAGTAACGTGTCATCAAAAACATAACCAAAAACTCAACCTGCCCGGCACAGCTTTGTTTTACAATATATTTAACAAAAGCGCTAAAAAATTATATTTAAAACAAACTTCTTCGACGCTCAGTAAGTGAATGACCTTCAGCACGTAAAAGATGCATCATGCTCGCCAAAATTGAAAATGAAAATTAATAAAAAAAATTTTTACTTACCGCTTAGTTGCTCACTTCAGAAAAAAAGCTGAGATAGAAAATGGCGTCGGTTTAAAAATCATGTAGTGTTGCCAGTACTCAGAATCCAAAACTACCATATTTTTTTTTCGTTACAAATGTGCACACGTAAGTGACGCCAAAAACTGATCACAAAGTTCTCCAGTCCATAACTTAAATAAGAAATGGATTTAATACGCAATAATCACATTTAAATATTAATCATGCATACAAGAAAGTGGGCATTTCAACTAAACCTGTATAGAAAACCATTTTTTTATGATGCAGAAGCTCAAACCTCTAAAACTGGGTTGGTCACAGCCACGTAACGTGATTTTCGAGGGTATTTTTAAATTAAAAATAATTTATTTTAGGGCCTACATGTATCAAACATGCATGCACGCGTAGATATAACATTTTAGAAGTATGTGAGTAAATAAAATAAAATAATTCAGTACAAAAAATCATAGAAAATAATTAGTCACACTCTTACATTTGTAAATGAAAATGACCCACCTGTTTCAACCGACTTAGAAAAAGAGTAAGAACCTTTTTCGTAAAAAAGAAATTATTTCTATGAAGTGTTCGAGGTGTGCTTTGGGAGGTTTTAAGAAATACATATAATTTATGGTGGATAAGCCGGCCCCTTGTCGGGATGGTATAAACATAAACTAGGCCAAACGTAGGTCCAGCTCGAGGCCTGCTGCACTGATGCCTCTCGTGGGCTCAGTCATTGAGCTGGTGCCTCTGCCTACCCCTTCTAATCTACAGTTTTTTTTACAAGTCGCTTTCTAAAATACTTCTTCATTATATGATAATACGACCATTGTCGTAAGGCAAGGCAAACATTTGTTTGCCTGAGCCAATTGGTGGGCACCCTAATCTACCTCGCCTCTCGCAGTATGATACTTTACCAAATAAGGTATCAATATAAATTAGATTAGTCTAATTGACTTTCAATAAGTGATATCTTGTAGATATTAAATAAACCATTTTTTTTACTTTTAATATTTAAAGTAGATTTCAAAACACAAGTTTTTTTTATTTGCGTTATTCAGTTTTTTTTAAATGGCGGCGCAGTCTGATTGAATATTTAACACAAAAATGCATTTTGCAGTGTTTTGAGTGAGACTTTGATTTGATTTTGTGATATATGTAAAGTTAAAGTCTGCAGCTCAGATAAATAATATTTGTCTTTTTACATTAGTATGTTTTTAGGAATCTGTTGTAAAAAAGGTACCTTTAAAGTTTCTCTGCCTGAAAATTAAAATATAATTTATCAAGGTATCTTCTCTCTCTTATTGAAAGTCTATACTTAAGGTGGTAACTCTCGCTATGGCGCGAAATTCAAATTTTTTCGTGTTTTTTATTTATTCTGTTGAAAGATTACATTTTAAATAAAGTTTTAATGAATTCGCGTATGTAAAAAACCATCTCCCACATTGCAATACAACGTTTTTGGAAGACAGACCTACAGATTTTGTGTCTAAGCGGTAAAAGGCCAAAAAACAAGTTCCTTGAATATACACAAAATCGGTAACTCTGTCTTTCAGAAACGATATATCACAATGTGGGAAATAGGTTTTTACGTACGCGAATTCACTTAAACTTTATTAAAAATGAATACTTTCGCCAAAATAATTAAAAAACGTGAAAAAATTTGAATTTCGCGCCATACCGTGAGTTACCGCCTTAACAATACCACAAATTATATTTTTCCTTTTTTTTTTCTTTATACTGTAAAGTTTTTGAAGAGAAGAATCATTTGACTGAGGAGAGTTCGTTTTGGGGCGTCTCCGGGCGACTCCATCGTTGGCTTTGCGGACGGGTCTGATCGGCGGCGCGCCGCGGCAGGGTGCAGCCTGGCTCGCGCGGCATGACAGCTGTCTCAGTACAGTGTTCTGGTATTCGGGCTGGTCTGTGCTCCTGTGGACTGTTGCTTCCTAATTCGCTTGCCTGGAGCCACAGGGGGCAATCTGAAGCACCTCGTCTTATGCAATATAGGCCTACTATGTTTTTAATTAATTTAAAGTAAGTATTGTACCTATTTCCAGGTTTTTTTTCCAAACTGTTTTCTCTTGTGAGGACGGAGCCTCAGTAACAGTTTTATGACGTACGTAAAGTTGACTTCCAATAAAGCGAAATTTGAAATGCGAATACATTCCACTTCTGACCTATACGTATACGTGCGGCGGCGCATTTAAATTTCGAACGACCGTTCAGAATTTGAATTTTAAAAATGTGTTTTCAGCACCTTTCTTGACTTCTATTTTTTTTTCTGTTCGATTTTATTCAGGATGTATAATTTTTTTTATTATCTTGCGCTGGCTGGCTGACAAATAATAAATGTCTTTTGTTTTTTTTTTTCAGATTGAATCATTGAACAGTGCACTTGCAGAGCTACACGAAGAGTTGCAGCGGGAAGTAAGTTGTCTTAACTAATATACATAGTATAAAATGAAGTCGCTTCCCGCGTCTGTCCCTATGTATGCTTAAATCTTTAAAACTACGCAACGGATTTTAATTCGGGTTTTTGTAATGTATAGAGTGATTGAAGAGGAAGGTTTATAAGTACAATACATGCAAAAAATATTAATAGTTTAGGCGGTACGAAGTTCGCCGGGTCGACTTGTAACTAATATTTTTAAGTTATATTCTTCTGTGCTAAATTATATATTATTCTGTATTAAAAATGTTAGCTACTTATAGGGTATACAAACCTAGCTGTCACGGCGAACTTCGCAGCGCCTTAAGTGCAGTATTATAAAATGGATGCCCTTCGGCTATTCAAAAATGTTGAGTATATTTCCCTATGCTCATCAGGCCTATGCTATTTTATTTACGAAGCCTATTCGATTCAAACAGACAAATATTTCTTCTTTATAATGAGAGGGTATTCACTGAGGGATATTCGTTTTTGACAGTTTTAATGGTTCTAGGAGAATGCTAATAGATGGCACTGTATAGCCAATGTATGTAGGTGTAATGTCAACGTCAAATCTGATTGACCTGACTGATTGAATTCATATAGAATTTGACATTTAACCTGATTGCTAGTGGCAGTCTCTTTAACTAAAAGTGACAGTTCGAAAACCGCTCATTTGACATCTCAGAAAAAAAAACAAGTTTTTTTAATAATTCTATGCCCATAACTCTTCGCTCCTTGCCTACCACATTTCATATTCCCGAGTTATTTTCAGACAATAATTCATACATACAGACAGACAGACATGCAAATCCCGGATTATACCAAGGAGACTTGGAGAGCACTGGCTCGTTCAACCTTATAATCACCAACGACTGCTCCGTGGCTCAGTTGGCAGTGATGTGGACTGAGACGCGGGAGCACCCGGGTTTGATTCCCGGCGGGGCAAACATTGTAATGAAGAATATCGATGTTTGTTTTCCGGTCTGGGTGTAATGTTCGTCTGTGTATATGTTTCGGGCAGCCTAGATACAGGTTCTTTCTAGTTAGGAAAGGAAAACTGAGTGTTACGTGTAAAGAAAAAAACCTTCAGGGTTTAGTTGTTAGTGATGTCGACTGTGAATTTGGACGTCTGGCTTCGATTCCCGGCGGGAGCGAACGTATTGGCGTTGGCGGACATCGATGTTCGTTTCAACGGTCAGGATGTGTTTGTTATTTCTTGCTGGTATCCTCTATATTTTTAACCGACTTCAAAAAAGGAGGTTATCAGTTTGACCTGTATGTATGTATACATACATACATACCAAACGCGAGATAATCGCGGACAAACATACGTACATGTACGTATGTTTGTCCGCGATTATCTCGCGTTTGGCTGAACCAATTTTGATGCGGTTTTCAGAAATGTACTTGTTACATTCAGGAGAAGGTTTTAGTAATTTAACCGACAAGGAAAAAGGGGAAGTTCTCAGATTATGTATGTGTCAGTATGTTGAAGGCGGGTCTCTTTTTGCAAAACAGAAATCAATACATAGTATAAAACAAAGTCGCTTCCCGCGTCTGTCCCTATGTATGCTTATATCTTTAAAAGTACGCAACGGATTTTGATGCGGATTTTTTTAATAGATAGAGTGATTCAAGAGAAAGGTTCATAAGTATAATACATGCACAAAATACTAATAGGTTAGGCGGTACGAAGTTCGCCGGGTCGACTAGTTATTTAATAATTATTAGGGGCTCTGAGTCAGATGAGCCAGGCGACCATTGTCGTAAGGCAAGGCAAACATTTGTTTGCCTGAGCCAATTGGTGGGCACCCTGAACTACCTCGCCTCTCACAGTATAGGATACTTTACCAAATCATGTATCAATACCAATTTGATTAGTCTAACTAATTGACTTTCAATAAGTGATATCTTGTATCCTATATTGAATAAATCATTTTTGACTTTTGACTGTTTTTTATACTAGCCGACCCGGCGAACTTCTTATTGCTTTGTTGTAAGGCAATCTTTTGCGAATTGTAATTATTGTTTCCGTGCTTGAGTTTTAGAGAGACAAACGATCCAAAATTGATTTTAGCAATCCTATTGCGCGCCCTGTGGCTTAACCAGCACATTTTCATTTGGAACAGCAAAATCAGTCAATAATAATTTATTTTTTACAAAAAAGGAACCCGACTTCAATAAACTGACACATACACCAACTGAGCACTTCCTCTTTATCGAAGTCGGTTAAAATAGCTACTAAAACCTTCTCCTGAATGTTACAAATACTTATCTGAAAACCGCATAAAAATCGGTTCAGCCAAACTCGAGATAATCGCGGACAAACATTCATACATACAAACATACCATACAGGTCAAACTGATAACCTCCTTTTTTGAAGTCGGTTAAAAATGTAGCCTTTGGTCATTCTCAGACCAGACTATCTATGTACAGTCACGGACTAGGAGGCCGTAACAGATTTGTCTATGGTTTCGTCAGGCCTAGACTGTATTGCCAAAGAACAAGCACTATTTTGCAATACAGAAAAACCGGAAGTGTTACGCCGATCGTGTCCGCCACTGTACCAGATTTCATTTTAATCGGATTCAATATTACAGGAGTAATGTTACTTTCACATTTATATTATTAGTATGAAAGTATGGATTTTATATGATATTCGACCCTTTGTTTGAATTAGTGATATTGTTATCATGAAGCGGTGGTAGCAAAGGGGTAACGCGTGGGTCTCCCACACAGAGGGGCCCGATTAGATCCCCAGTGGCTATGTGGGATTTTCACCATCGCTTTCGTTTGTCTCTGAAATGCATATCAGTTTAAAGTTTGTCGCCTCCGTAGCCCAGTGGCGTAGCGCGTCGCGCCTTTGATTAGGGCTCGGAAGGTTGTGGGTTCGATCCCCGCAGAAAACACCACATATTGATTTCTCACAAAAATCACGTTGTGGTTGTTTTCGGTTGGATAGGACATTGCAGGCTTGAATCACCTGATTGTCCGAAAAGTAAGATGATTCCGTGCTTCGGAAGGCACGTTAAGCCGTTGGTCCCGGCCGCAGTAGTGGTCGTTATAACCGCGGCGACAAGCTGGCCCCTTGTCACGTTGGTAATAAAGCATAAACTCGGCTAAACGTGGGTCCGGCTCTTGAGCTGGTACCTCTGCCTAACCCTTCGGGGAATAAAAGGCGTGAGATTATGTTATTATGTTTTAAAGTTTGTAATTTGTATTTGGTACAGTTTATTATTTTGCAGTTTTTCGATGTTTAACTATTTTGAAAATATGATATTGCCTTGTTCATTGGGGAAATTTTCAAATTGGTCAAGTAGTTTTGGAGCCTATTCGATTAATAATCGAATATTTCAGCTTATATTATTGGTGTACCCAAAAAACGGCACACAGAGTTTTTATTTTATAATAACTATAATTTCTTTTTTATAAAAAAAAAAAAAACCCGCCTTCAATAAACTGACACACACATAAACTGAGAACTTCCTCTTTTCTGAAGTCGGTTAAATTCGGTACTAAAACCTTCTCCCTGAATGTAACGAATATTTTTCTGAAAAGCGCATCAAAATCGGTGCAGCCAAACTCGAGATAATCGCGGACAAACATACATACATACAGGTCAAACTGATAACCTCCTTTTTTGAAGTCGGTTAAAAACAAATGTAAGTTCGTTTAGGAAATTCATGTCAATCGGAAATCCTTTCCGAAAAAAAAGGACGGAACAAAATTATAATATTAATTAACTTAACCTTTTTTTAAATCAGTGCATTTAAACAAAAAACTAAAGGTAGTGTAATGCTACAGCATGAAGCTTTTGCCCAGCAGTGGGACATATGAAAAGAATATAAAAAGAGGCTTTATAAAAAAATGCTACATACATGATACATTTACATACATTTTATGATAGTTTAGAAAAGAGAGAAAAGTAGGTTTGTGTTAACTACGCTTGACTGCTCCGTGGCTCAGTTGGCTGATGTGGGATGAGACGCGGGAGCGCGGGTTTCGATTCCTGCGGGGGCGAACATAATAATAACCTTGATAACACATTACACTCAGAGCCGCTAACTAGGAAGAACCTGTATTTAGGGTACCCGAAACATATGCAGAAACAAACGTTTCACCCAGACCGAAAAAAACATCGATATTATTCATGACAATGTTCGCCCCGCCGGGAATCGAACCCAGGTGCACCCGCGTCTCACTGCCACCTGCTATGATGAGTACCGATGTTTGTTTGCCCGGTCTGGATGATTGTTCGTCTCTGTGTGTGTTTCGGGCACCATAGATACAGGTTCTTCCTAGTTAGGGGCTCTGAGTTGGTTGGCTTTTCCACTTTTTTTTTAACCTGATTATAGTTGCTGAAGCAGGTTTCGGATAGAGTTTGATCGATATTATTTATTTTAGTGATGTCAATAATAAAAGGACGATCGACAAACTACCTTTTTTTTCCTTTTGGCTTATGGCAAAATACTAGCATATGGCTTTTTTTTGTAACGGGGAGAAATGCCTATCGCTTTTCCTAACGCTCGGGGGAGCGTCGGGGGTATGTGGGGCTCGCACCCACTAAAACCCCCCGGCAGCCGTCTTGGCGCTTTTGGGAAGGACCCCGGGAACCATAACTTATTATCGTCCAACGTTCTTCCCACGCTCAGCTGCTATAAGCTTCGTGCTCGGGGAGGGCATGTTGTTCCCTCCCCGGATCGCCTTTGGAGTTACGGTGGCACTGTGCCACAAGCTGTGCCGCCGCCCATCTTGGGGCCGTTTGACGAGTGTGTCGGGGGGCCCGGACCTTTCACATCCACGATCCCAAAGACCCCTTTTAGTCGCCTATTACGACATGTAGGGTATACCGTAGACCTATTCTTACGCCTGGACCTACATGGCTTATACTAGTCGATGCTTCCCCCACAAATCGCCACACAGACCAGTCTTGAGCGTTATCCCGCAGTCTTCATTAGGTATTCATTTGAATACTTTCATTTCAAATCTTAATAACCTCTCTTTGAACTGGCTTGTGTCAACTGTCAGTACTTAAATGTAAACACTAATTTAGTTCGATATTTCTATAATTCTGTCCGCAATTCCATCCTCGGATATGTTACAAAGAACATTCGTCACATCACTAGTTCAATATAAAATGTACCCTAGTTTATCTAGACAACGTATAGGACAGGAGATAAATGTATTGATTTTCATACAAAACGCTGAGGGTGATGATAATAAGCTTTCGTATAAAAGGATGTGATAGTATTATAAAATGTTTTTGTATAAGTTTAACTTTAATGTGCGGTGGACGGAGGATTTGAGGTATGTTTTATATTATTACTATTTGACCCAGCGAACTTCGTACCGCCTAACCAATTACAATGTTGTGCATGTATTATACTTATAAAACTTCCTCTTAAATCACTCTTTATATTAGAAAAAACCGCATCAGAATCCGTTGCATAGTTTTAAAGATTTAAGCATACATAGGGACAGGCGCGGAAAGCGACTTTGTTTTATACTATGTATTGATGATTGATTATTAATAGTGACTCTCGGTAGCTGTGGCCGAAAAGTTCTTAAGTAGTCACCGCGCACCGGAAAGACGCATAGTAGGCAAACCCCTCACAAGGTCTTAAGACGATCTGATGAATTTTGGGAGAGTAAACTAGCTAAGGCTCGCTCAATACCGGTATCTCTATGGCGATTTGTGGGAAGGCCTATGTCCAGGAGTTGTCGATAGACGTCGACTGCTGGACATGGTAGGTCTCTCACGCAGATTGACGCTAGGACAAACATTGTAGAGAAAGTTTGACGTAATCGCCACGCTTGGCAGGCGGGTTGGCGATCGCAGTGTGGCTCTTCAAGTATTTCAACGAAGGACGCTGCTGCCCGTCCTTCGGCTGTTCCCTTAGTCGCCTTTTACGACACCCGTGGGAGAAGATAAGGGAGGGTGGTATTCTACGCCGACTCCACACGGCAATGACGATCTAAAAAGCTATCGATATAAACTAATGGATTGAGGCTGCACTGAGGCTGACATTCACAGTTGTTGTTTAGAGTTTAGAAGTCAAGTTTGAGCTTAGCGAGTCGTTCTCGAGTCCAGATTATTCTCCGCGACTCCGCGACCCCCTCCAGCATTGGCTGTTTAGCCTCTTCACGGGGGGACAAGTGGTGGTAGTCCCCCCTGAGCGCGGATGGCTCTTTCTACGCTCGACGGCGGAATCGGGACACCGCGTTCCACCGTCCTTCTCGGGGCCGTTATATGACTACACGAGGCCCCCGCCTCGTGCACCCAACGACCCCGGGGTCCCCTCTTAGTCGCCTCTCACGACAGGCAGGGGAGGGGATACCTCAGTCCTATTCTTCGGCCTGGTACTGCAGGGCGTACCGGGCCGAACTGCGCCCTGAACTACCTCGCCTCTCACAGTATAGGATACTTTACCAAATAAGGTATCAATAGCGATTTGATTAGATGTAGTCTAATTGACTTTCAATCTATACCAATATTATAAAGAGGAAAGATTTGTTTGTTTGTTTGTTTGTTTGTAACGAATAGGCTCCGGAAATACTGAACCGATTTGAAAAATTCTTTCACTGGTAGGAAGCTACATTAACCCCGAGTGTCATAGGCTATATTAGATTTCCAAAAAAATTAGGGATCCTTACCTAAACTCAAATAATGTAACCCAAGGTGCAATATTTTTTCCGTTGTTTACATATTTTGACAGTTGGTTTGTTGTTGTTGTTTGTTTTTTATCAAGCCCATTCTGGGCAGGCAAAAGAACATAGTCTATAGAGCCAAGTCTTTTGTAGTATCTTATATTCTATGGCGTAACGAAGTAAGCCCGCAAAGCTCGTAAGTGATATATTGTATCCTATATTGAAAAAAGAATTATTTGATTTGATAATTGAAAACAATTTAAAGTTATATTGTGGCACTTTGAAGTCCTACTTCGAACTCTAACTCGACAGTGAATTGCAGCCTAATCGTAAAGGAACCCTTTCATACAAATTTAGAACTTGTTAGTATGCAAGCTAGTTTGTTAGGCTCTTATCTCCTAAACACAAAGGCAAGTTACGAGTGTGCTGTGTTATGCGGGCGGGTCAGAGTTCGTATAAATTATGAAACAATACTGTGTGTATGCATTTAAATTTCATTTAATATACATACATTATAATATAATGTAAAGGTGAAAGAATGTATTTAATTCTACATAGTATTGGGTTTTAAACCGATTGTTAAGGACACCTTTTGCACATTTGTTTGCCTAAACTAATTGGTGGGCACCCTGAACTATCTCGCCTCTCGCAGTATAGGATACTTTACCAAATAAGGTATCAATAGCGATTAGATTAGATGTAGTCTAATTGACTTTCAATCAGTGATATCTTGTATCCTATATTGAATAAAGAATTTGACTTTGACATTTGACTTTGACAAAGTCGCTTCCCGCGTCTGTCCCTATGTATGCTTAAATCTTTAAAACTGTGCCATGGATTTTGATGCGGTTTTTTTTAATAGATAGATTCGAGAGTAAGGTTTATAAGTATAATACACAGCATAGTAATCCACTAGGCGGTTCGAAGTTCGCCGGGTCGACTAGTAGGCTATAATTTATAATGATTTTGTGTGAATTACTTTTGTTTGTAACACTATACGAAATTTATTGCACCGTTGTCACAAAATAAGATTGTCTGTTGACAGGAGGCCTAAAATGAAATTTCTTGACCTGAAAAATGTAACTGAATGAATAAAAATAATATTGTTTATCGCCTAGACCTAGACCTGGACTAGACACCCTCGGTTATTAATAATAGTTTATTCAACATGGGTCTAAAGTGGTGTATTATGTACGAGGATGGTCTGTTAGTCGCGGAGTTGAACATAACGATCGAAAGATCTCCCGTGACCCCCTTGCTAACAGCCGAGGAGGACACCGGCGGGGTTTTAGTGGGTGCGAACCCCACATAACCCTGCGGCTCCCCCCGGGCTGCAGGGTACTCGTTAGGAGTTTCCCCGCCTTAAAAAAAAAAAGGATGGTCTGTTAAAACCCCAGCGCAGAGTGAGTTTAAAGGGTTTATTCGCGAGCTTGTGAGGGAATAATGACTTGAAACTTAAACAAGCGAGGGTTGTAACCTCACCCGTGGCAGAATAACTTTACCCCCAAGTTTTATATACTGCGTTTTATTCCATCCGACGAGAAAATTTACATATAAAAAACAAGCACCTCTGTACCTACCTAATTTTGCTGACCTAATCAGCTAGCTTGTTTTGTAAACCCACTTCACTTCAATCATAATTTTTTTTAGCAATAATACAATAATGCATCATAATTGCTCAGAGATCAATAATGAATGTATTTAAATTTATAATTGACCGGCTATAAACCGCATGTGAATAATGAGGAACTTTACGACTAGAGAACAGTAATCAAAAAGTCGACTTTTCGAGCGGATGGGATAAAAAATTTTTTTTTGTTTTTTTTCAGTTTCATTTTACAGGTCAAGAAATTACATTTTAGGCTCCTTGTAAACCGGGCTTCTTATTTTGTGACGACTAACAGTAGCTATTTATACCACAAAACTGAAAAAAGTTGTAAGCGGCGCCATAGTTTTCAGTTTTTACAATAATTATTTAATTTAAATACTTACGTAATAGTTTAACGAAAAAATTTGTACATACAAACAAAACTTGTCTGTCTGTATGTTTGTACAGTTGTCGGGTTCTCTGTCTGTGTCAATAACTACTGAATTCTGTGGTTTCGATGCGCCTTGTAACCAGCTGGGGTTTTTTAGTCATTGTACTAAAGCTTCAGATTCTCTTAAGAGCCAGTTTAACGCGATGCTAACGCCATTCGCGAAAAAAAATTATATCTTCTAAACTAAGGCAAATATCAAAAATGTGGCACAGTATGACACTAGATAATGTAGCCTAGTATTTTTAGGGCACTGTTGTATAGCTTTTAGCTTAAAGACCAAAGAAAGCTACAAAGTGTTGCTAAAAGTGGCCCATTTAGCAACAATCTGTGTATAATTTTGTTCTTTTAAGTTAGTACTACTTTACTGTGCTCAAAAAATACTAAGCAAGATTATCTGATTTTTTTTTTCGGGAATGGCGCTAGCATCGCGGTAAACTGGCTCTTAACTCTAACCCATATTGCTCTAGCTACTTTTCTTTAATGATTTAGCCTTCATTTTTACTTTAAACTATTTTTCATTATGACAGCTTTGAGCTTTAATTAATATTACCTACTCACTTACTTACTTATTTTATGTAATATATTTTAATTTTATTAACTAACTAGACGACCCGGCAAACTTCGAACCGCCCTACTTATACTATTTGTGCACGTAGGTATTATACTTATAAACCTTCCTCTTGAATCATTATATTTATTAAAATATTAAAAACAAACAACAACAACAAACCACCTGTCAAAATATGTAAACAACGAAAAAAATATTGCACCTTGGGTTACATTATTAGAGTTATGGTAGGATTGAAAATCAAATATAGCCTATGACACTCGGGGTTAATGTAGCTTCCTACCAGTGAAAGAATTTTTCAAATCGGTTCAGTATTTCCGGAGCCTATTCGTTACAAACAAACAAACAAACAAATTTCCTCTTTATAATATTGGTATAGACGAGCTTACCCGGCTTACTTCGTTACGCCATAGAATATAAGATACTACAAAAGACTTGGCTTTATAGACTATGTTCTTTTGACTGCCCAGAATGGCCGAAAAAACGCATCAAAATCCGTTGCATAATTTTAAAGCTTTAAGCATACATAGGGACAGACGCGGGAAGCGACTTTGTTTTATACTATGTATTGATTAAAGAGTAGTGAGTTCCTTTACGCTATACCTAAAATGTATTTTTACTTATGAATTTTACCTAATACTTATATTACAAAGTGCATTCATCTTCCTCTATAATGATTGTTATGTTAAACGACGCACAGTGAATAAGAGTGCGAGTTTTTATACAAGATTCGTTATTCTATACAAAAACTCTGAATGAATGTCAAGGAGTTTTCTAAGAAGAAAATTGATGTAAATTTTTTAACTTTAAATGTACTTAATTACTTTCGGTCGGAGGGAGTGAGTCTTTTAACAAAATAAATAACTAAAATTCGATGACAGTGACAGAATTTGAAAGTCATTGCTGTTTTTCATACGGCTAACTACTTGCTATAGCCTAAGTAAATTTTTTTTGTAGTGTTTTCAGAGCCCTAAAGATATTATCCTTGATTATTACTTAATACCAATATTATAAAGAGGAAAGATTTGTTTGTTTATTTGTTTGTTTGTAACGAATAATATAGGCTCCGGAAATACTGAACCGATTTGAAAAATTCTTAAATAGCTACATTCACCCCGAGTGTCATAGGCTATATTAGATTTACAAAAAAATTAGGGATTCTTACCTAAACTCAAATAATGTAACCCAAGGTGCAATATTTTTTCCGTTGTTTACATATTTTGACAGGTGCTTTGTTGTTGTTGTTGTTTGTTTTTTTATTCGCCCATTCTGGAAAGAACATAGTCTAATAGTTCCAAGTCTTTAGTAGTATCTTATATTCTATGGCGTAATGAAGTAAGCCGGGAAAGCTCGTTACTTATATTTTTTTCAGGCCGATAAATAAAGCGGAGTATTTAATGTTTTTCTTGCAAAGCGCTTTTTGCTATATCAGCCCCATTTAAGCAGAAATGGTTTTCGAATACCTACTGTTTTTATTAAGGTCACCCATCTCGTCTCTTTACCTCTTTTGTGCAATTATAGATAGAATTTTTACACATCACTAGCTTGCTTTTTACGAAAAACGTACACCATCATTCATCAAGCTCACACTTCAGTCAACGAAGAAGGCTTTGCTCCAACACATAGGCACTTAAAACACACATACACACACATTAAAATGTGTCAATGTGTGCGTTAAACAAACCGCACTCGCTGCGCTCGCACCTCAAATCAGTCTGAAACTGACCGTGGTCGCGCGCGCACGTTCCTAATTCAAATTCAAAAACAGAAAATTCGAATTCCATTTTTGTTTTTAAATAAAAAGTCAGTTATGTGTCTTCTAGTTGGAGATAGAGCTGTTTTTGTCTTTGGTGAGTTTTTTATTTATTTCGTTTCACCGCTGAAACTTTCTGAAATTTACTTTTTTTTTCAATTATAACATACCAGATACATTATAAGGTTACCTGAAAGAAATCGCTTTAAGCGATAAGGTAGCTTCTTGTGTTTTTTTTTTGGGGTTAGATCGTTAACTGATTATTTTTTTCTTTAGCCCCAAGCCTAAACGTAGATAAGGTTATATAAGCAACAACCCTTAGCTAATATTCTATATATTCTCACTAATATAAATCTGTATATAGCTGGAACGCACAAAGTACATAGTACCTACATAAGAAAACCCCAGAGAAATTCCGAATTTGACTGCTCCGTAGCTCAGTTGGCAGTGATGCGGACTGAGAAGCGTGTGCACCTGGGTTCGATTCCCGTCGGGGCGTACATTTTTATGATTAACATCGATGTCTGTTTCCGGTCTGGGTGTAATGTTCGTCTTTGTATATGTTTCGGGCACCCTAGATACAGGTTCTTCCTAGTTAGGTGCTCTGAGTGTGATGTGTTATTATTATTATTATTACAAAGACGTAACATCCCTTCATTTTATCCTAATGATGAACCTACAAATTATCGCTTCGGCCGGCAATCGAACCTAGTGCACAGGCGGCGTCTGAACCGTTGTTTACTGTGCCACGAAGGCACGATGTTATAAAACCTTTGTTTTCCTACCTAAGTCTATAATAAAAGATAAATATACTTATAACGCTTAAATATTCCCTGGAAACCGACAAACATTTCAAAACCAAAATCAGCTGAATCAGCCCAGCCGTTCTCAAGTTTTAGCGATACAAACGAAACGTTTTTTTTTTTATTATTGCTGGCTCGACTTGTCGAGCCAGCAAACTTCGTACCACCTAACCTATAACTATTTTGTGCAAACCTTCCTCTTCAATCACTCTTTTTATTTAAAAAAAAAAAAACTGCATCAAAAGATTTACAGTAGAAAGGACTTTGTTTTATACAATGTACTGGAGGCTGCCCCGCGGTTTTTCCCGCACAGATTTTCATATACACAAAAATCCCGTTTTTTCCCGTTCCCGTGGGAATTTCAGGAAATCACTTCTTAGTGCTCACCTACACTCCTCAAGGAACCTACATGCCAATTTTCAGCTCTCAACGCCTAGTAGTTTCGGCTCTGCGTTGTCTGTCAGTCAGTAAGTCAGTAACGGAAGATTTTTATATATATTGACTAGAGGCTGCCCCGCGGTATTTCCCGCGCAGATTTCTCATATACACAAAAATCCCGTTTTTCCCGTGGGAATTACGGGAAATCCTTTCTTAGTGCTCACTTACACTCCCTAAGGAACCTACATGCAAAATTTCACCCCGCTACGCCCAGTAGTTTCGGCTCTGCGTCTGTCAGTCAGTAACGGAAGAGTTTTATATATATTATAAAAGATATAAGGAAAGTTTGAAGTCCGCAATATGCCGAGCGAGACCCCCGCCCTACAGTGGGTGTCTGTTTGTCTGTCTGTCGGTAAAGGTGTGTTTAACATTTGATTAGCGTGTTAACTTTCGGAGAAGAAGTCGTTTTTGTTTTTAGGATTCCGTAGTCTCTTTTTAGAATGTATAAAACGGAACCATATTAGTTAAAGTACTACATATGTCTGTTGCTACATTTCAAGGCATTACGAGATTGTTACATTTAACACATGACATAAATTTTCTTTGTAAAATAATTCTATTATTGGTCGATCCAACTTCAAAATACAAGTTAAACGAAATATGAATAGAAAGAAAGTCGCTTTAGTCTGATAGAGTTTAGTCATGATACCCTGCTCCCATATAACATTATGGAGACATACATTTCACAATAGTTTCTATACTTCCTATGACCTCCTAGGGGGTGCCGGCTGCATGATCTATTTGTGCATTTATTTGCAGTGCCTGCCTGCGTAGCATGACGGACCATTTGTCAAATCGTTCTGTCACTTTTGATCGCTTTGTTTTGACATTTAAATGCGGGAAAATGTATGGAGATGATCGACAAAAGTGACAGATAGATACGACAAAGTCATCCAAATGTCCGTCATACTACTACTACTAATAATACTGCTAGTTGAAAGAACTCACGAGAGGGCTTCTACGAGTAAGATTTGACCCTTCAAAGAAAAACTAAATATTAAATACATTTACTTTAAAGGTAGAATACGTAACCCAGGACAAAATTATGCTACTGCCGATAGGTGCGTAAATTCTACCAGTGGCACAGCATAGAAAAGTCCAGTCTTAGTTTTATTTCCAACATAATAATTTTACAAAACTGTACGGAACCCAGAGAGTCGAGCATTGATCGCTCCTGACCAGTTTATCGTTTTCAAAACTGTATCTGTGTGTACTTAATTTGTGTAAATAAACTTAACTTTGGGGAGTTCGTATCTTGAAAGGTTCTTTTCGGTCAATAAAAGCCCGTTTTCAATAACCTTATCTATCCCTTCTTTTACCAGGTGATAAAAGATCATATAGGATTCGTGTTCAAGTATTGGGTTCCAATCCATATACTAATATTATAAACAAGTACGGCTAACTTTGTACCTTTTAGTATTATGTGCATGTTTTATACTTAAAAACCTTCCTCTTGAATCACTCTGTCTATAAAAAAAAAACGCATCAAAATCCGTTGCGTAGTTTTAAAGATTAACGACTTTATTTATTTATACTATGTATTGATGCGAAACCCGTGTCTTTCCGTCTCTCTTTTACGACAAAACTACTGAACCGAATAATATGAAATTTAGTATACGGATAGTCTAGAGCATGAAGAAGGACTAAAACTACATTTTTATCCCGAAAATCTTACGGATTTTTTTTAAAAGTAAAAAAAGTAAAAAATGATTTATTCAATACAGGATACAAGATATCGCTTATTGAAAGTCAATTAGACTAATCTAATTAATATTGATACCTTATTTCGTAAAGTATCCTATACTGATAGAGGCGAGGTAGTTCAGGGTGCCCACTAATTGGCTCAGGCAAACAATGTTTGCCTTGCCTTACGACAATGGTCGCCTGGAGACGCCCCCAAACGAGCCCTCCTCTGTCAAATGATTCTACTCCCTTTCGCAATGATTTTACAGCGTAGAGAAGAAAGGGGTAACAAACTCTACTTTACAATTTCTCTTTTTTTTTTTTTTTTGTTCTTATATATGTGACATTACAATTCAAATTACAATACAAAGAACATAAATTAATAAGATTTAAAGTACATACATGAAATAATGAAAATATCGTGCAGAGCTAGACTACTTCCATGCGTCTTTGTCGTTTTCATAATCATCAACATTGTAATAAGCTTTCTTAATCAAACCTTTTTTGATACGAGTTTTAAACTCATTATCATTCAGGATCAAAATCTCTTCTGGGATCTTGTTATAAAATCTTACTTCGTTTCCTATAAAGCATTTGTTTGTCCGTTTTAGTCTGTTCTGTGGAATACTTAGTTTGTTTTTGCTACGCGTTCTAAGGTCTTTAATTTTATCACATTTTTTATCAAACATATGTAAGTTTTTACGAGTATACATAATAATTTCAAAGACGTACTGGGACGGAAGCGTCAAAATATCAATTTCTTTGAATTTTTGTCTGAGGGACTCGCGAGCTTTAAGCTGATAAATGTTTCTAATTGCGCGTTTTTGTAGTATAAAAATGACGTTAATATCTGCAGCTCTTCCCCATAGAAGCAAGCCATAGGTCATTAAGCTATGAAAGTAACTGAAATACACAAGTCTTTTTTCCGGTATATAGCTTTTCAAGTATTTGTACGAAGGACGCTGCTGCCCGTCCTTCGGGGTTTTCTCTTAGTCGCCTTTTACGACACCCGTGGGAGGAGATGGGGTGGTGATATTATATGCCGTAACCACACTGCCAGCAACTAGTCTTCTTTCAATGAAAAAGATTCAAAAACAGCTGTGTCGACTGAAAAAATAATAAAATTAAAAGTATTACCTAGTTAAAATGACTGAAATTTTCAGTTATAGTGACTCATCCTCATCACTCACTACTGCGAATTTTTTTAAAGTAAATTTTTCAATAGCACTAGCGCCATTAACGAAAGTCTAAGGGCATGAGGAATACCCTGTTTTAAAATAGCCCTTCCATCCCTGCGATTCCGATAAACTAAAACTGTCTGTGTATATTTGGTATATTTCAATAATATTTGGTACAGAGATTATCTGCATGAAAGGACATAGGCTGTTCCTCCATTTTGGAAAAACGGGAAAATGATCCACGGGAACGGATCGGATTTTGCGATTTGAAGTGTCTAATATATATTTTTTTATTGAAATGAATGAATTTTGTAACAAAAAAAAATTTTTTATTTAAAGAATTATAGGTAGGTATAGTATTTCATCATGTAGTTTTAACAATCAAAAACATTATTAGCAATAAATTGGTAAAAACACCTGTGAAATATTGAAGTCAAGGAGAAACGTATTTTCATATTATTTTTAATACTAAATTAATATTATATTGGCTAGTTTAATCGACCCTGAAAATGTTCATTATGTTGATGAATCTTATTAGTTACGAGCTTTCCCGGCTTACTTCGTTACGCCATAGAATATAAGATACCACAAAAGACTTGGCTCTAAAGACTATGTTCATTTGACTGCCCAGAATGGCCGAATAAAAAACAAACAACAACAACAAACCCCCTGTCAAAATATGTAAACAACGGAAAAAATATTGCACCTTGGGTTACATTATTTGAGTTTAGGTGAGGATCCCTAATTTTTTTGAAAATCTAATATAGCCTATGACACTCAGGGTTAATGTAGCTTCCTACCAGTGAAATAATTTTTCAAATCGGTTCAGTATTTCCGGAGCCTATTCGTTACAAACAAACAAACAAACAAATCTTTCCTCTTTATAATATTGGTATAGACTAGAGGCTGCCCCGCAGTTTGACTCGCGCTCATTTCTCATAAACACCGAAAACCCGTTTTTTCCCGTTCCCATGGAAATTTATTCTTTAGTGCTTCCCTACACTGCCCAACGAACAACGAAACTGGTGGCCGTAGCGAGCTGAAAATTTGCACGTGGGTTCCTTGGAGAGTCTTGGGCAGGACTAAGGAATAATATCTCAAAATTCCCATGGGAACATTTTGTGTTTATGAGAAAACTGCGCGAGAGAAACCACGGGGCCTCTAGTAGCTTATAATAAAGTCGCTACCTTCGTCTGTCCTTATATGCTTAAATCTTTAGAATTATGTAACGGATTTTGATCCTGCTTTTTTTTTAAAATAGATTGAGTGATTAAAGAGGAAGGTTTATAAGTATAATACATGCACAAGATAGTAAAATTTTAGGCGGTACGAAGTTCGCTTGATCGACTAGTTTATAACATAAAATAACATAATCTCAGCCGAAAGTCGTACACTGCTGGATACAGGACTCCCCCCCGAATCGCCACACAGACCGGTCATGAGCAATCCCTCATCCAGTATACTCCCGCAGCCATCACCAGGTCGTCTGGACCACCTTGTGGGGGTCTGCCCACCATTTACTCACGGTCCTAAAAAGGATTGATGTACCTCAAAGGTAGAAAGGACCTTGAAACTAAGCAAAATGGTTACAAGGGTCTAAACGCAATAGCGTGACGACAACTGAAGTACTAGGAAAAATATATAATGTTATGTTATACAACCTTGAGGCTGTAACACGCGAATCCCATTGCCCTATTGTTCATAAGAATTTTAAGAAAAAAAAAGGACGCGTCTCTCATTGTCTATGACGATGACGGGAAAAAAATGGCGGAGACTACGAGTGATTTCGCTCGTCTTCACTTCAATTATTGTTTAATCGGTTTAATTATTGATAGTTTTCTTAATATCGTTATAAAATAAAATGAAATAGGTATAGTGGCGGTCTACGACGGCGTAACAGATTTGTCTATGGTCTCGTGCGCCCTAGACTGTATTACCAAAGAATAAGAACTATTTTGCAATACAGAAAACCGAAAGTGTTACGCCGTCCTAGACCGCCACTGTACCTACTTAGATCCCTAACTTTTATGGTTTAAGTAAGTCCTTACCTATTTGAAATTTCATCTATATCGGATAAGTAGTTTTTAAGGCTCGACTAGAGAGTAAACATTTTCTATGTTTTAAGGTGACAGAGCAAACATACAGCGCTAGTAACTGGCGAGTTTTTATTATGTTTCTTGCATTAAAAAAAATAAATACTTATTAATAAAAGTAATCCATTCACAAAGCGGTATTTTTTTTAGCTTTTTCTGCTGACGCTACCGTGTTGAGTTACGCCGTGGTTCTCACAGCTTTGCTGACCGTATCTTTTTCGATGTATTATTTGTTTTGGGATTTTTGTTCTTACCGTGTGATTCTTAGTTTTCTTCACAAATTTAGATTCAGTCAATGTCAGATAAACCGTCTGTCTGTTTCGCTTTTACGCTAAAACAACTCTACCGATTTAAATTAAATTTGGTACAGAGACAATCTTAAGCTTGAGAAAGGTCATAAAAGGCTAATTGTTAACCCAAAATTCTCACTGGAACGGATAATTTGCAAATGAGGTATTTCAAAGTGACAATTTAAAAAAAATGTTTCGTAATATGCCCGTAGATGGTGTTGTCTATCTTAATAGACATAGGGTAAGTAATTCGAATCAGTTCAAATAAACTTGAAAAGTTTAAAACAAAAAATATTTGACTGACACGTGACGAGTTTCAATTTTATTTTGAGATTTAAGAGCCAGTTTACAGCGATCCTTGTAACATCTTTTAGCGCTATTTTTTGGCATTATTATTAATATAAATATTCAGCCACAACAGTGCTTAAGAGCCAGTTTACCGCGATGCCAGCGCCATTCGCGAAAAAAATTAATATCTTGTAAACTAAGGTAAATATCAATAATGTGGCACAGTATGACACTAGATAATTTAGCCTAGCCTTGCGGTACGACAAAAATGTCACCTTAGACCGAAATTAGGTACCATTTCTGTACCCCTGATAGTACTATCAGTTCGTCACGCTCGCTTGCGGGGAAGATAGCGGGAAACTTTTTTTTTAATTGCCAATCGTGACAGGTAAAGGCTTTGCGCTTGCGCTATCTATTGAGCGTGGCATGAGTGCTTTGCGTATGTCGCAAGAAGATTTGATAGTTAGGTTTTTTGCAAAAAAAAAACTAGGGATTTCGCGAAAAACCGGATAATTTGATATAAGAATTATTTTTTTCCGATCATCCTGACAAAAAGCAGTTTTTTTTTGCAAAACTTTTCTTAACTCTGATTGGCTAGAGTATATTGCTTGCTGTCCGACTCTTATTCGGATTGGTTCTCTGTAGCGTCAAAGGTATTTTAGCAAACCAATCAGAATAAGAGTTAACTAGCCAGCAATAATCTAGCCAATCAGAGTAAAAGATGGTTTAAATATTTTCAATTATATGTACTAGGTTTTTTTGCAAAAAAAAAAAGTACTTTTAGACAGGATGATTAAAAAAAAGTAATCCCATTAATCAAATTATCCGAGTTCTCGCAAAATCACTAGTTTTTTTACAAAGAAACGATTATCAAATCTTTCTACGACACGTATAAAGTATGTTGGTGTAGTATTAATACAGTTAGTGAGTTTATACTCTTGACTCTTACTAGGTAGTTTGCGCCTCGCAGCTTCGCAAGCGCAATTTTCCTCTAAACCGCAAAATCCTAATTATTAAGGTTCTTTAGATTTTTTGGCATAACAAGTAGTCTTGTTTCCTTTTCCACGCTTTAGACTATCTCTGTCCCAAATTTTATTTAAATCGGTTCAGTAGAATTGCCGTGAAACTGGTCAACTAGTAAACTTATATTGTAAGGTGGTACAAAGTTAAACGTATAACATTATACAGTAGAATCATTTGACAGAGGAGGGCTCGTTTGGGGGCGTCTCCAGGCGATTAGTGGGCACCCTGAACTAAGTACCTCGCCTCTATCAGTATAGGATACTTCACTAAATAAGGTATAAATATTAATTAGATTAGTCTAATTGACTTTCAATAAGCGATATCTTGTATCCTGTATTGAATAAATCATTTTTTACTTTTTACTTTTACTATTAACTAGCTAGTACGAGTTTTTTTTTATGATTCACAAAAGTAAACATTGTCGTGATGTTCTTACATACATACAGACTACACATATATTTTATCCTTATCATATCACTAATAGTTTTACACCCTCGACAAGTCGCGATAAGAGCAGCAAGTAACGGCTTTTCCCGCCATTTTTAGCGTCACGTCACGATGCGTTGCCGCCATTTTGTTTTTTTTTTTCTTCATGTTGCGTTATCTTTGGTTTGTAGTTTGCGCTCTATTACTTTCATAGTTTTTTTTTTAATTTAAATTTCTGAGTATTTCAGAATTTTACTTATAACCGGAATTTAGGTACTAAATTTTCAAATTCAGAGCCTCAATGGCACTATCTTACACTAAAGCGCTAGAAAAAATTCTGGAAAAAATTGCCTGATTTGACTGAATCAGAATTTAGGCAGCTCTTAAGTTGCCATTAATATTCTTTAGCTGGAAAATAGAAATGATGTCATCAAAAGTTTTTTTTATTGCTTTTTAAATGTGTACTTTCTAAGAAAGAACCTTTTTTTATATAAAATTAAATTACTTAAACAATCGAGTAGCGGAAGGTGGGGTCAAAAAACATTCATTCCCTGACCCGTATTATATGTAAATACGATCGACTTCAATTTTAGAATTTCCATTCGCCATTTCGGAACGGGACCCGTTTTTTTTTAAATCCATATTTTATTCGATTTTTAAAGTCAGCGCGCATAGATTTGCTTTAATTTCCTTTGTTTTTTGCCCCTCTATTGAGGTGTTAAAAAAAACGGCTTTGTTATTTTGATTTTATAGTTCGTTGCCTTGACACTACTGATTTGTCACTTTTGACCGGCCAGTTTTGGTTATGATAATCTCAGATAGAAATTCGGTTAGAACGTTCCGTTTGTTAGTAAAACGGGAGGTTTTTAGACAAAAAAAAGGACGTGAATCGATTTGTAGTTGTCAACGCAAGACGGCAGGTAACATGCGGGCAATCACTCAATATCTGTTTCGAATAAAAAATAATTCGTCACGGAATATAGAGTATGTTTTTTTTGGGTCGGCCATTATTTAACATTTTTCTGTCTTTTGTTTTGTTTTTTGAGTGTTTGCATTGCTATCAATTTTATGTTACACTATTTAAAATTTATACTTTAACCAAATGTCGGGTGCCTTATCTGATAATTAACTTTCATTTAAAGCCATTCTTTCGATGTGTTTAAGTATATAATGATTACTGAAACTTTTCTATGTTCATAAAACTTGCTTTGTTTTCATCTACTACGTGTTCAAAAGTAAAAAAATATATTAATATTTGTTTCTTTATGTACTTACTTTAAAAAAAACGCAAAAACGCAATAGGATTTTTGGAAGAAATCACTCGAATACTAAATATCATGAGTTCGTCATTATCATGCTTACTTAACTACCACTAAGTAATAACAGTAAAAGTAGCCTTAAAACAAGTTTTTTTTTAAACCAAAGGTTGCATACATCAAAAGCCACGGCCTATCCTTCATTCCTCTAAAGTCCAAGTGTCGGAGAATTAAAATTCTTGTCTATGGTTAGGTAGGATGTCGCCGCGCGTTGTTCAAACATTGCCCTCACCTCAACTGTTTAAACAAAATATGGTCGTTTTAAGCCAAGTCTCTGTATTAAGGGCCGTTGTTAGAACGTTTTGTATGTAATTATTGTAAAGTAATTTAAAGCAGTAATGTTTTAGGTAGGTCTTTTCGAGAACTGCTCGCTCAGTCTGTAGACAGATGGTTGGTTTAGGCGCGAAACCCGCATCTTTTTTTTTTCGGCTCTAACTTAATTCTAGGCACGTCCATTCAACCATACTTTTGAAACCCCAAACTTTAGTTTTTACGTTATTTTGTTAATGAGATCTGAGGGCCTATCACCACCTATTACGGCTGCTTTTGCAATAGTGCTTTGCGTCCTCTTTGCGTTTTTTTTTTGTATTGACTTTAAAACTTGGAGGACGAAAAGCAATGTTGCAAATGTGGCCGTAATAGGCCCTCTGAAATAATTCAAAGTTGATTACTAAAAGTGTTTAAGTACGATAACACCGAATACATAATCCCTTTTAGGGCAAAGGCCTCCTGTGTCAACTCGAGGTCAATGACACACGTTCTTTAGGACCGTGCACAGTGGTGGACTAGGAGGCCGTAACAGATTTGTCTATGGTTTCGTCAGCCCTAGATTGTATTACCGAAGAACAAGAGCTATTTTGCAATACAGAAAAATTGAAAATGTTACGCGGAACGTGTCCGCCACTGTACCATTACAAAGTTGTGGTGGCAGATGATACCTCACTATCATCTCCAATAGGTGTCATAAAAGGCGACTAAGGGAACAGCCGGAGGACGGGCAGCAGCGTCCTTCGTTGAAATACTTGAAGAGCCACACTGCGATCGCCAACCCGCCTGCCAAGCGTGGCGATTATAGCAAACTCCCAAGTTAGTCTTTGTGGCAATTTTAGAATATCACTAGATGCTGCCCCAGATTTCTCATAAACTCCAAAATCCAGTTTTTTACCGTTCCCATAGGAATTTCGGGAATTAATTCCTTAGTGCTACCCTACACTCCCCAAGGAACCCTCGTGCAAAATTTAAGCCGGCTACTCCCAGTAGTTTCGGCTGTACGTTGTCTGTCAGTCAGTCAGTCAGTAACGGAAGAGTTTTATGATTTTAACATAATAAAAATTAAGAAGCCGCCAAGAGACGCCCGCCACCAAACGACCTTCTTCTATTTCTACGTCTAAAAGGATGACTTGTGCCCTGCACTGGGACACAAATACACAATATAGGTTAACAACAAAGGCCTAAGTACTACAGTAACGGTATCATCACATCTTTAAGACAGAAGGTAACCTCAAAAGGTTATCCGCTCACATCTTCAAAACTATTGTCTATTTTAGTAGAAAATAGAAGTTGTTTCTTTAGTTAGACTGTTCAATAAATAAGGATGTTTTTACACGACTTATGTGGATTGCTGAACCGATCGTTATTAGGTGGCGAAAGAATATAAATTTAAATTTCTTACCGCTGCAAGACTTATAGCAGTCTTAAGTTTAGACTAGTTGGAGCCCTACTTTGTTTGACTTTTTCCTGTCTTAAACTGATTGAAACGACTGACAGTCATGTCAAATGCCATAAAAAATGGAAACGTTTGTATGGGAAAATTAAATTATTGTTATTTTTCGTCTTCTTCCCAATTTTCTAATTTTTTTTCCTTTTAAACCTTGCCTGGACTACTACGAACATTTCAAAACCAAAATCAGCTAAATCGGACGATTCATTTTTATTAAAAAAAACTGCATTTAAAAATAATTGCTTTGACTTAATATATTTGATCGACCACCTCAGTAGTTCAGTTGGCAGTAACGTTGACTAAAACTTTGGAAGTCCGGGTGCGGTTCCACCGGCAGGGGCAATCATTGTTATGATGGATTTTTACGTCCTTAGTAAGTATTTTTATGTGTTTACGGGCAACCTAGATACAGGTTTCTACTTTTTTTTAATGCCTAGTAGATAATGGCAATTTGGGCCCGAATCCTGTGGCTTGACACTTCAGCCTCCGTATGTGGCCGCGGTTGATGGTGTTTTACATACGCGAATTAATTTCAACTTTATTAAAAATGAACACTTTCGCCAGAATAAATAAAAAACGCGAAATATTTTAAATTTCGCGACATACCGAGAGCTGGTTAAGTATTATATACTCTGTGCCGAGAGTGACCAGACCACCATAAAGAGCAAATCATCTTGCGTTTTTTTTGTAGTTTGTACATTTGGCTCTAGATGACGAAAAGTTTTATTGCAAATTACGCCATATTATTATAGAGCCTCTGTCTGTACCTAATTCTAAGTAAAATCACGAAGGAAAGCTCGCGGTTCTTAGCGCAGCCTTACGCCTAGTTGCGACAGAGTGCGTTCAAAATTATTTGAATCACAATAAACAGTGTATTTAGTTGTAAATGCGTTTTCGTCACCATTCGTTACGACACGGAGGTAAAACGTACGTACATTTAACACACAAAAATACTTTGTAAGGAGACAAGCTTATATCACATATTAGGTAGACTCCATAGTGTGAAAATGTAATTTTTGTTCTCCGCTCGATCGAAGCCCGACTTCGAAAAAATGAAGTATACGCTCTACGGAGTATGAGATGGTTTGACCCAGGACAATCTCCGAGTTGCAACTCGAGTTAGTAGCTGGCATAACACTGACTCTGTAATGTAAATAAAAAAGAGAGGAATTGTAAAGTAGAGTTTGTCACTCCTTTCTTCTCTACGCTGTAAATCATTGCGAAAGGGAGTAGAATCATTTGACAGAGGAGGGCTCGTTTGGGGGCCTCTCCAGGCGACCATTGTCGTAAGGCAAGGCCAACATTGTTTGCCTGAGCCGATTGGTGGGCACCCTGAACTACCTCGCCTCTCACAGTATAGGATACTGTACCAAATAAGGTATCGATACCAATTAGATTAGATGTAGTCTAATTTACTTTCAATAGGTGATATCTTGTATCCTATATTGATTTTTTTTTACTTTTTGACTTTTTTTTTTAGTTATTTTTTTTTAAGTATAAGTTGAAAACAGAAAGTTAACACAGGCCATGCAAGTAAGAACCGTTACGTTTGAGGTTACGTTACGTGTTTGTATACATTACAGTTCGTCAAATAAAACAATAGAATAAAGAACAAAAGATAGTAAAAGAAAAAAGAAAAAAAAACTTTTTCTTTATAAGTTGACAGTTATAAATAGTTTACTGGGTTACAGAACCTTATTTATATTAAATATTATTAATTAAGTCGTGTGAAGGGTCATAGAGTACCACCACACCACCCCATCTCTACCCATTGGTGTCGAAAATGGAACACTCAAAAGGACAAAAGTCAAAAGTCCGTTTGTATATGTTTCAGTTATGCTAGATTAGATACAGCTAGGTTCTTCCTTGTTAGGGGATCTGAGTGTGATGGGTTATTATTATTATAATTATTCTAGCACCCTTCAAGTTAAGTTTTTTACGTTATTATTACCTGCAAAAAAAGTTTAAACTTAATAAAGTTTGTGTAAATATCGGTCTCGTTGAACCCAACAGGTAGGGAACTCTAAAATAAATCGTTGCGGTAGGTCGGGACAGCAGAATTCGCACTCCTCTGTCAATGAGTATACCTCGCTGTTTCGTGCGGGTTGTGTATTATTTTAAAATACTTACTTTTTTCAGAAGTCGGTTAAACGCAAAAAAAGGTATTAGGTACAGTCACGCGGACTGGGAGGCTGTAACAGATTTGTCTATGGTTTCGTCAGCCCTAGACTGTATTACCAGAGAACAAGAGCTATTTTGCAATACAGAAAAACCGGAAGTGTTACGCCGATCGTGTCCGCCACTATACAACTTCTAACCGACTTCAAATCCCAGGGCTCCCGCTTAGATTTTTTGCAATTAAATTTAAAATGTTGTTTTTTACCCCGGCATTGTATGCCTAAGTATCCTAAAAATAAAACCTTTTCTAAATTGACAACTTGGACTATTGTTTGCAACTAGCTGTGCCCGCGACTTCGTCCTAAACTAAACATTCCTTGGACTACCACATACATTACAAGACCAAAATTTGTTAAGTAAATCTTAATCAGCCCAGCCATTCTCTAGTTTTAGCAAAACAAATTAACAGCAATTAATTTTATTTATAGATATTTGAAGGCAGTTGTTTATTCTTAAAGTTTTTACGTTTTAGACGGAATTGGTATTGCATTAAGAGTTACCAGTTTAAGGTTATACGTTTACACACTTTTGCACTCACGCTATGACATACTCTCACGCCTAAATTCCCCGAAGGGTTAGGCAGAGGCACCAGCACATTGACTGAGTCCACGAGAGGCATCAGTGCATCGAGCTGGACCCACAATTGGCCGAGTTTATGTAAGCAAGGAAGTTATAACCTTTGCCTGTGAACTCTATGCCTTCTTATAGTGTCGCTCTCTCACTCTTATAGGTTCACTGTATCGGTCTCTTTCTAGACGGCGGCGGCCATCTTGTATCCCGTTGCCTGGCAACCGTTTTGTTTACACAGCGGGCGAATAGCTGAAATATGTCTTTTGCTTCTATAGTATGACCTCTATGACCTCTGTGCTGTGTTTTATTACCAGCTGCTAAAGTGCATTGTGAGGTATAGTGATATGTTATAGTTGGAAATCCTTAATTTATTTTAGTACCTATATTCCTAATTGATTGGCTTTGTTTACCATAATATTTTGAATAAAATAAAATAAATCCCAAATGAAAGACCAGCCCTCGCAGCACGACCGACCATTTGCGGTGTCTTTCTGTCACTTTTAATCGCTTTTGACATTTCAATGCGGGAAAATGACGTCACTAATCGAGAGCGAACCATTATGTCTACGGATCGAGCATGAGCAGAACGGGATACAACTCTTGCGATGTTGAACTGTCAGTTTAATCAATTGTCTATGATCTTGCCAAAAGTGCGAACATGAGATACGGTTTTTCTCTACAAATGACACATGAATCCGACATATCTTGTCTACTAATGGAAGGGGTGCAGACAAAATAAGACAAGAAGACAAGTTTAGTTCTTGGTTATGTTATCTTTCGTCGATAGCATAATTAAGTTTGGTTATTTACTGGAAAATAAAATAAAAACCAAATGGCAGGGGTATATATTATACACTTATAGTATAGTATAGACACTCTATTGCAATCAATAAACTTATCATTAGGTGACTAACAATTAATGTTCTTAAATTAATACATTGATTGCAATGGGCGGCCTTATCGCTTAGAGCGATTTCTTCCATAATAACATCAATACATTATTAAATAAAGTCGCTTTCCGCGTGTGTCCCTATGTATGCTTATGAGCCAGTTTACAGCGATACTAGCGCCATTCGCGTAAAAAAAATATCTTCTAAACTAAGGTAAATATCAAAAATGTGGCACAGTATGACACTAGATAATATAGCCTAGTATTTTTAGGGTACTGTTGTATAGCTTTTAAGTAAAAGACCAAAGAAATCTAGAAAGTGTTGCTAAAAGTGGCCACCTAAAAGCTATAATAAGGTGCTAGGCTACATTATCTAGTGTCATACAGTGCCACATTTTTTTATACTTATTTGTCTTACTTTAGAAGATATAATTTTTTACGCGAATGGCGCTAGCATCGCTGTAAACTGGCTCTTAAATCTTTGAAACTACGCAACGGATTTTGATGCCGTTTTTTTTAAAAGATAGAGCGACTCAAGAGAAAGGTTTATAAGTATAATACCTGCACTAAAAAGTTACGTGTTAGGCGGTACCTAGTTCGCTTGGTCGTTTTAGGTTCTGTATAGGTTTTCAGTCTATCTAGGTAGGTATTGTCCATAAAACGATTTCTACTCCCTCCACCAAAACTATCCACTGTCCGCAAATTATGACCGAAGCTAGATGACCACACAACACATTGAACACAAACAACTGTTGCTCGCACAACAAACTAAATAACTTACTACCGCTACTATAAATAACTTACTTTTTTTACTCCATTTCACACTTTCTTTCTGCGTTTTTCTCTTTTTATGGCGTAAATCGGCGTAATTACTTGGATAAAATACTTAGAATACTTTGTTCAAAAGTTTTAAAACTTTTTACAAACAAAATGAAAACAATTACAACCACAGAACAAGGAAGATGCTCTCTCTCTCGATCATTTGAAAAACGTTTTGTTTATTCTTCACATAATCTAGTGCGTTCCATTTAAAATATTTCTTTTCATAATAAAAAAAATGTAAACTAAACGCAATGAACGAATGAATAGTGCTGTGCTGCTTGTTATTTGAATCAATATCTTTCCCCGACCCTGTGTGACCACATCAAAAATAAAAGATTGGTCTTATTTTTTTCGTCTAGCAGCCCCATCTATCTCGATGGTGAGGAAGATTTAGACAACGATTAAATTTGTCTACGCACTGCTGCATGTTCGCACATGCGGGAAAACAAGACCCTCGAGATAATTTTAAACATTTAATCGCGTGTTCAAATGAGTGAGTGCATGCTGCCGCGGCAGGGCCCTTAGTCTCATCGCAAAACGTAACTATCGAATAAAAGTAGAGTAGAAACAGTACGTTAATCGCAAGAATATACACATTTGGTAGTCTCGTAATCAATTTTGCTATAACTATAGCAGTAGTATCGCAATAGATTGGAATTGACCAAAAAGGGTAGTCTGCTCCATAATAAGATAATGTTATGATTACGTCCGACTGACATTATATATGTCAATATTGATTGATATTAAGTGACAGTTGCACTACGCCCGTCCGGATTCACAACATAAAACAGGATTCACTATTTAGGTAAAAACATCCTAGATTATTCTATAGCTTGCTATTCATATTCTATTCCTATACTATAATGATCGATCAAAGTTACGAGACTCGCAATTTTTGACACAATCGTAATAGAGTAATAGTAGTATAATAATAGAATAGAAGTTTAATCGTTAGTTTTAGAGACTAGAGTCCCTGGTAATTCCTTATTTATTAACTAGTCGACCCCGCGAACTTCGTACCGCCTAAACTATTCCTTTTTTGTGCATGTATTACACTTATAAACCTTCTTCTTGAATCACTCTTATCTATTAAAAAAGACCGCATCAAAATCCGTTGCATAATTTTAAAGATATAAGCATACATAGGGACAGACGCGGGAAGCGACTTTGTTTTATACTATGTATGTATATTGACATATAACAACGTATTTAAATTATTCTTCTAATATTTTCATTACGAAAAAAGTGAAACTAAAAACGATAAGGTTTTGCTTATGATTCTGTTTTTTTCTTCTGAAAACACTACTTTCGGAGCCCTAACCAGGTAGAACCCATTTAGTACACTTAAATACATATTTCTTGTATGGTTCCTTTATATTTACACAGACCAGAGGCTTTAATACGGGCACATTTGCAATAATGCTTTTTGTCCATCTAGAACAAAAAGTCAATATAAACAAAACGCAAGAAGAACGAAAATAGTTCCTCTTTAGAAAACAAACTCTATTATTTTTTAATTCAAATAATTTGTCGACCGGGAATGGCACCTGGATCTCCGTCAGACATTCAGCATCGCTAACCACTTCACAGCTTGTCATTTCTATAAGTATCTACTAAAAAGACAGGAATGTGTGTCCGTGCGCACGTCCTTATACACTTTATGTGTAACAGAACTCCTTATCTCAGAACGGATAAAGTTATTTGTACCTCAAACAAACTGTTAAGCCGAAGGAAAGACCTTTTTTAACGGTTTACGTCACCAACTATAGTAAATTTGTCCAAGTTATTATTTTGAACTAACTGGGCCCACGACTTTGACCACATTGAATAGTGACTTTCCATAATACGTAAACCTTACTTCACGTTTCAAAACCAAAATCAGCTCGATCGAGTAGCCCAGCCGTTCTAGAGTTTTGGCTACACAAACGAACATCAATTTCTTTTCATACTAGCTGTGCCCCGCGGTGTTGCCCGCGTTTTATTAGGGAAAATAGGACGGTGGTTTCTATGCCGCCTCCACACGGCATTGTTTCGAGCGCTTTGTATTTATAGTACCTTCATAACATAACATGTCACACTCAGAGACTAGGTAGAACCTGTATCTAGGGTGCCCGAAACACAAACAGAGACGAACAGTACACCCAGACCGGGAAACAAACATCGATATTCGCCCCGCAGGGAATTAAACCCCGGTGCACACGCATCACAGTCCACATCACTGCCAACTGAGCTATGGAGAAGTTAGTAGTACGTTCACTTAATCATCTTGTTAAAATAATCAAGTGATTATAACTAATCGAACTGGCCGATGTCACGTGTTGACACTGATACCCGCTCAGGCGCGAACCGACGCCATTGTTTGTGTCGGCATGGCGGGAAAACTGCGGTCTTTATCTACCTCTATTTATTCTGGTAACTACCTATTTAGCTTATGTATTCCTAGACTTCTTGTGCGTGAAATAGTGACTTTTCCATAATTATATTCTCCCGGATTACACCTTTCCAGCGGCCGTATCATGCATGACCGACCATTTGTCGAATATTTCGGACACTTGCCCTCTTTTGACATCATCTCAATACATTTTTCCCCCATTTAGATGTCAAAAGAGGTCAAAAGTGACAGAAAGATTCGACAAATGGTTGGTTATGCTACAGCCCCAGGACTGAGTCAAACATTTCAAAACATAAATCATCAGTTTTAGTGAGACAAATGAGAAGAAATTGATTTTTATAACATTTCTCTAATATTATGTAAGATATTAGTATACTTACTAATAGTACGTAGGCAGACTCCTCAAAATTGAACCAAAAATTAAAACAACACTAAATATGCTCGTAACAATTCTTAGTGCATATAACTTTATGAAAACTAGCCTTGTCCCCAATTCAGCAGTAGGTATAAGTATGCTAAGCAGTATTAGCTGTTACTAATGTATACTTATCTGCATAATTGTTGAGGCTTTATCTGGCTAGCTAGCTCTGTGTGCGCGGGCGCGTGAAAAAAAAAACCGACTATAGATTTTGCTTTGGCCGTCTAGTGGCGGTATAGAATACAACCAACCACCCGATCTCCTCCCACGGGTGTCGTAAAAGGCGACTAAGGGAACAGCCGAAGGACGGGCAGCAGCGTCCTTCGTTGAAATACTTGAAGAGCCACACTGCGATCGCCAACCCGCCTGCCAAGAGTTGCGATTATAGCAATGCCCTCATCATCATCCTTGTTATCTGTTCTGTGGGTGAGGTGAGGAGACCTTTGACCAGAAAGAGGCATAGCACAGCTAAAGTAGCGCCATTCGCGAAAAAAATTATCTTCTAAACTAAGGCAAATATCAAGAATGCGAAACAGTATTCCACTAGATAATGTTGCCTAGTATTTTTAGGGACCTTTTGTATAGTTTTTAAGATAAAGACAAAAGAAAGCTACTGATAGTTGCCAAAAGTGGCCGTTTTTAGCAACAATCTGTGTATAATTTTGTTCTTTTAATTTAGGACTACTTAACTGTACTCAAAAAATACTAAGCAAGATTATCTAGTGTCATACTATGCCACATTTTTGATATTTGCCTTAGTATAGAAGTTTTTTTTTTTTTTTTTGAGAATGGCGCGCTAGCATCGCGGTAAACCCATCGGCGGCTCTTAATCGATATTTTGATGCATAGACTTTGCATTGTACTTTGTACATAGAATAAGTTATTATTCAAGGTTTAGTAGAAAAAAAGATATACGACAAGGACAATGTTGCAGACAATCAAATGGATTCAGAAAAAAATATTATGCGCAGACGCAAGCAGTAGTTCCAATGTCATGTGCATGTACAGATTACGTAACAATAGATGCGAAGCGTGGAGAGTGCAGCTATAGTATTTATAGTTGAAGCGAACTAACTACTGTAAAATTACAATCGTTTATCTATTATCTACTATCAATCTATCTATATATATAAAACTCTTCCGTTACTGACTGACTGACAGACAACGCAGAGCCGAAACTACTGGGCGTAGAAAGCTGAAAATTGGCACGTGGGTTCCTTGGGGAGTGTAGGGAAGCACTAAGGAATAATTTCCCGAAATTCCCATGGGAACGGGAAAAAACGGGATTTTTGTGATTATGTAAAATCTGCGCGAGTGAAACCGCGGGGCAGCCTCTAGTTCAATATAGGATACAAGATATCACTTTTTGAAAGTCAATTAGACTACATCTAATCTAATCGCTATTGATACCTTATTTGGTAAAGTATCCTATACTGCGAGAGGCTCAAGGCACCAATTGGCTCAGGTAAACAAATGTTTGCCTTGCCTTACGACAATGGTCGCCTGGAGTGGAGACGCCTGTTTTGAACTCTGTGCCTTAAAGCGGAGAGACTAGTTTCAAATGTTTATCTCTCTATTTCTTCGCTTTGCCAGATGAGCGCTTGCTGGGTCTCTGGGCTTTCCCGTTTTAACGATTCCACGCCCACAAGTGTTATCTTATCGTAATATTTGCAAACTAGAAATTAATCGTTGCAATAAAAATGATTCACCGGCGCGTGAATAATGTCTTTATTCAACTATTTAATGCCAACTTATACAAATACTACTTTCACTATCTGTATTTATATAAATCAATTTCTGTTAGGCCGATTTAGCTAATTGTGGTTTTGAACGAAATGTTTTTCGTAGTCCAGAGAAGGTATTAACGATGAAAAAGTGTGGAAAAGCCTCTGCTTCAAACCACGGCCAAAATCAAAGATTTGATTTTGAAACTGAAAGCTACACAACAGGGCCTTAAGTAAGATTATCTAAGGCCCTATATTCTGGGGAGTCAAAGGCGCATAATTTTGATTTCGGCCATGGTTTAGAAGATATTAATTATTTATCCGGAGTGGCGCCAGTTTTGCACAGTTTCGTCTAAAGGATTGTTTTTTTTTTTTTCGATTGATTAGGCTCCGAGACTATTAAACAATAAACTCAAAAATTCAGAACGCAAGACGAAACGAAATTCGCCGGGTCGGCTAGTTTAATAATAATAATAACACGTCACACTCAGAGCCCCTAACTAGAAAGAACCTGTATCTAGGGCGCCCGAAACACACACAGAGACGAACATCACATTCATCATCATTCATTATCGACATTCATCAGTTTAATACATACATACAATCAATCAATGATATCTTTCTAAGCTACCGTTTAAAGTTACTTAAAATACCTTAAAACCAACCAGAGCTACTTAAGTAGTAACACTTAAGTGTTAAGTGAAGTATTAAGTGCAGATAAGTTGTTTGATTTCTGTCACATCACATCACTGAGCTAACAGTATTTTTTTGTTCGACATACCATTTAAAAAACGATTACAAGAAATCGCTTTTAGCTATTAGGTCGCCTTTTGTCACCTTCCTTTATAGAACTTGTTAGTTTTTTAGTATTGGAGTACAATAAAGGGTACATTTTTTTATTCATAGATTTTAGCATCGATACATAGTAAAAACAAAGTCGCTTCCCGCGTCTGTCCCTATGTATGCTTAAATATCTTTAAAACTATGCAATGCAACGGTTTTTTTTGCTTAAAAGGAAGGTTTATATGTATTTACTAGAGGCTGCCCCGCGGTTTCACTCGCGCAGATTTCTCATAAACACAAAAATCCAGTTTTATCCCGTTCCCATGGGAATTTCAGGAAATCCTTTCTTAGTGCTCGCCTACACTCTCTAAGGAACCTACATGCAAAAATTCAACCCACTACGCCCGGTAGTTTCGGCTCTGCGTTGTCTGTCAGTCAGTCAGTAACGGAAGAGTTTTATATATATTGATAATATATGCACAACAAGTAATAGGTAAGTCGGTACAAAGTTCGCCGGGTCAACTAGTGTAATTTTTTTTTTTTTTTTACATTTAGATTTAAGTACCTATATCAGGTTTTTTTTATAACTCTTCAATGTATCGAGCCACCTTTCTTATTTTATAGGGATCGGAATGAAATAAATAAATTGCTGTTCGTTTGTCTTGCTAAAACTTGAGAAGGACTGGGCTGATTTAGCTGATTTTGGTTTTCAAATATCTGTCGTAGTAGTTGAAGGTTTAAACGGTGAGAAAATATGGAAAAGTCCACCATACGTCTATTCCACGCAGACAAAGTTGCGGGCAGAACTAGTGTTACGTAATGCTTTGGTGTTTGGTGGTTATCCACTGACCGACAAATGGACGACAGACAGAATGATTTGACGTGGGAGCACCGGGCTCAATTCCCAGTGGTAGCGATATTTTCATAATGAATATCGAATATATTCTCACAAAAATCACGTTGTGGTTGTTTTCGGTTGGATAGGACATTGCAGGCTTGAATCACCTCATTGTCCGAAAAGTAAGATGATTCCGTGCTTCGAAAGGCACGTTAAGCCGTTGGTCCCGGCCGCAGTAGTGGTCGTTATAACCGCGGCGACAAGCTGGCCCCTTGTCACGTTGGTAATTAAACTCGGCTAAACGTGGGTCCGGCTCTCAAGCCGGTGCCTCTGCCTAACCCTCCGGGGAATAAAAGGCGTGATATTATGTTATTATGTAATATCGAGGTATGTTTCCTGGTCAAAAGTAAAAAGTCAAAAATTGTTTATTCAATACAGGATACAAGATATCACTTATTCAAAGTCAATTAGACCATCTTTCTAATTGGTATACTTTACCTTATTTGGTAAAGTATCCTATACTGAAAGAGGCGAGGTAGTTCAGGGTGCCCACCAATTTTGTCTGCCTTGCCTGACGACAATGGTCGCCTGGGGAGGCCCCTAAACGAGCCCTCCTCTGTCAAATGATTCTACTCCCTTTCGCAATGATTTTACAGCGTATCGATACTGTTCGAATCGCGTAAAATGGCGGATTGGATGCCTCACGTGTCGTTCAGCTATAAATTAATATAAACGTTAATGTAATCACTTGTGATCAATAAGAATCATCGGTGAAGTGTTGCTATTTAAATGGTCGTGATATAAAACTAAAAACCTTGAAGTTGTGGACATTTTGTGAAGACTTTGAGAAGTGTGTGCGAGAAACCATCTGGATTGCTTGCCGAAGAGAGTAGACTTCTGATCGTGGACATCAAGTATCAGTGAGTACTGCATCCTTCCACTTTTCCCCTGTCTCTCATTGTCTGCACCTTTTCAATAAAGAAAAATATACAGTCCACTATTATCGTTGTGAACCAATTGCGGTTCCTTTAACTTTCGGCGCGACCATTTTTGGTACAGAACAGAGATTTTACAGCGCGAAAAGGGGTAACAAACTCTACTTTACAATTTATCTCTTTCTTTTTTTTTGTTCTTTTGTGACATAACGATTCAATTTGGCGACAATACAAAGAACATAAATTGGTCTGGGTGTTTGTCGCTGTATGTTTCGGGCACCCTAGATACAGGTTCTTGCTAGTTAGGGGCTCTGAGTGTGATGCGTTTACCAACTGACCGATGGATGGACAGTAGACATAATTATGTCGATATTGACGCGTCGCCGTTCGGTTGCCGTGACAACGGCGCAAGTCGGTCATGGCGACGACGCGTGCGCACGTAGAGCCACTAATGATAGCTTGTCATTTGTTTTTTTTTTGTCGGTATTTTGGTAGGGTTGTCGCTGAATGCTTAGATTTTAAAAAGTACACACGAGGCCTGTTTTTCGGGCCAGAATAGCAAGCCAGTGTTAAGTATGCCAGCAAAATAGTACTTCGTGGACTGGCTATGAAATTTGGATAGTTTTGTCGACAAGTAGCAAGTAGTAGAATTTCATTAATCTTGTATGGTTCATGTGATTTATGAGAAGTGGGACTACCTATTACCGTTTTCTATGGTTTCAAAATAATAGCTTAGAACAACACCACCCCATCTTCTCTCCCGTGGGTTTCATAAAGACACTAAAGAAATATCTGGGGTACTATTACGGCCACAGCAATATTGCTTTTCGTCCTCTAGACTGTCAAAGTAAATACAAAAAAAAGCGCAAAGAGGACGCAAAGCAATATTGCAAAAGCGGGCGTAATAAAACTTTCGATAATCGCCGTTGTCGACTACGTATGTCCGTATTTAACTGTACTTCATTTGTTTTTTTTAATTAAAATCTCTAGTTTTGACAGCCCTAACAAAAGTATAGTATTCATTACACAAAGCGACCCGCGAATTATTCCCATAGTTTGCTTTGTACTTGTTGAACCAAGGATGATTATTTCAGATACTGTGTTGGTCAAGAAAAAATTAAAAAAAGAAACAAATGCATCACAATTTTATGAAAAAACTTACCAAGATAACGCTCAAAAATTTAAATCGCACGTTTCTGACAAAGTGGTTATAACTGAAAGGAGTTATTTATCTCACCATACCCAATAACTTTCCCAAAACAGTAAAAAGTTACCTATGAGACTGAAGATTGATAGACGCATTGTGTCAATATGTAATGAGCAATCATTGAAGGCCAAGTCTACTAATGAATTCCAATACTTCGGTGCGGATTGTTTATGCTTAAGATTGTACAATTGCTGTATTTTTTACGTTAGAGATTGCACATATTAATCAATATTTTGTGAAAAGTATCGTTAACAAAAACTTATTTTTTATTATTGTCTCCAATTTCTGACAATTACAATTGTAACTGCAAAATTCCTTATGCCAATATTTCATTATAAGTGGTGTCTAATGTAATGGAATCGCCTAACACAGATATTTAATTATTGAAATTAGATTATTCTATCGCTACATTTTCGTAATTTTTTTTTGTATTTTGACATAGCTTAAAAACGGAGTCACTTACCTTATGACAGCGATCAGCGAGCAACGTCTACAATTAAAAGTTCAATGGTTTTAACTATTGAAATTCACGATAATGTTTTTGCTATAGCGGAATTTGGTCCCAGACTGTAGTCACAATATATCAGGGCAAAGGTGGTTTTGTTTTGAAAACCGAACTCCATCGCAAAACATGTGTGAGACTGGCCAGTGAGAATCGAGGTGCAGCTCGAAGCGTTTTAAAAAGAAGTCTCGTTCGATTTTCGAATTTATAGAGATGTTTTGTTTTATTATTGGGAGAGTAATATCGATGTTTTTAAGATACCTCATGTTTTAAAAAGTATCTGTATTTTTTTATAAAAATAGAAGTTTTTATGAGTGTCTTAGAAAAAAAAGCCTAAAATGAAATGGTTTTCAAAAAGTTAATTAAACAGAATGATTTTTTTAAAGAAAGCAATTAATTTGTTCTGTGTTTTAAAACTTTGCATTGATGTTGAAGCATTCAAGACTATTTCAGAGGTAAGTACTCATTTTCAAACAAAAAGTACGACGTAAGTAGTTGAAAACGCATTGAAAACCTTCAAACAAAATAATTGACTCTAACAAATATCCTTGCAGATTTAAGTTTTTAATAAATATTTTCTAACCTAATCTGTGGGCAATACCACATGAGGGATTTACTTATGCTACGAGTATGTCACCTCTTCTGCTAACAGAGCCTGCTTACGTACCATTTCCGGCCACTCCTTAAGATAAGAGTGTGACCGCCTGTTCAGGTCACTTGAAATAACTTTACTATACCAGTAGTTACTTTTTAAAGATCAAATTTCATCTTAGCTGAAAGACGTCTACTGCTAGACTTGGGCCTCCCGCATTGTCACAAGGACAAAGATTGTGAGAGGGTTTTGACATAATTGCCTTCTTTTTTTTACTTAAAAATTTGCTTCTTTACCAGAAAATTATAAACAGGTATAAATCGCCAATTTGTGTGACGAATTTGTAATTTTAACCTAGTTTTGTGATGTAGACCAAGTTAAACTTTTTTTGTGGTAGAGCTGTAGTTTTTGATACAACTTTGCCAGATACCTAAATGTATTGCTACATGGGTACTATGGGTAGGTTAGGTACGTTGACAATAAGCACTTTTACATAATTTAATATATAGGTAAATTGCATTATGTATAATTTAAACAAACCATGTGATTCTTTCCGCGCCACTCACTCATTTTATTGCTTACTTATTTACCGAATTTGTGTCAATGTTATATAAAATTACATACAGTGGTGGTGTGCGTGCTTAGAACAGCCGCAAGATTGGCATTTGAACCTCAAGTGATGGGAATTTTTTGAGGATATCGATAAAAATGTTGCAAGACTATATTTTCTGAAATTTTGTGGGTTTGAAGCAATAAAATACTGAATAATTATGATTATTTCTTAACATTAAACTTAATCTTTTTTATGAACTCCTTGGATTGATTTTATTAAAGTTTTAATTATTTTACTACAGTTTTAATTCCTTTTGACATTGTAAGGACCAATATTTTATGATAAGACATTTAAAAAATATGCCTGCGCATAAGTTTAAGTTTATTGTAATTCACTTGTCCTGAGATTAACATTTGTTTTCTATCGAACTTTTTATACTTAAATAGAAATTTGGATTGTCGTACGTATGCAAAAATATGTATGTAAGTAACAAAATGAGAAAGAATAGTGTTCACTTAACTTATATTTACTTTTCTTTATTTAAAAACTAGTGACCACATAAAACTTTTATGTGAATAAATTTTTGTCTATGTCTATGTCTTTATGTAATAATAAAGATCTTACATCGATGTATCCCTCCAAAAAAATTATCGACTCCACTCCCATCCCTAGCCTAAAACCTATAAAGTTCGTTTGCCTAGGTGTCGAACAATGCTTCATAAAACTTGCTTCAGCCGTTTAGTACTTAGGTTAGGCACTGACCTAAGACCTTAGTTTAGTGCGTACAGCTAGTGCGTATTAAACAGCCTTAAACCTAGCGTGTCAATTTGCGATTTTTGTGGAATAATAATGTTTATAATTTTGTTTTAGAATTATTAATTTAAAGGTCATGGTACCGCGTAACGCGTGGGTTTCCAACCCTTTGGCTCCAAGGTTCGATCCCCAGTGGCTAAACAAGCAATTGAGTCGTATAAGACTTTGGCTGACGTTCACAACCGAGTCTCCGAACTGTAAAAATTTAACTTTGCTCCAAATGAATATACGTCGTTGAGTTTAGATTTAAACACTGTGAGTGTTCACGTTCTGTAGGGAAGGCCTATGTCCCGCAGTAGACTTATTTCGTCTGAAATGCTGAGTACACGGTCGACGGAGTATGATCCGGCTCGAGTTATGTTAGAGGAGCGAATTTTCTAAATAATAAGCACGCTTGGCAGACGTTATTAAAGATAACAATACCCTAACAAACACCAAGGACAGCGTCTGCCACCATGGTGGCCCTGCATTTTTAATTGAAAAGGTTTCAAAAATAAAAAAAAAACTATACTAAATCATTTGCAAGTGTCTGCCTCTGGGGCTGATGATAAATAGTCATCCTGTTAACACACAAAATCGAAGAGGCAGACTAGGGCTCTGACTAGTCTCTAGATACGCGTCAGTCGTGACGTCAGCCTTGTGGGGCTGCATAGGTCAGTGGGTCGTTTTGGGTTTGTCCTTGTGGGGGCACCTATGTCTAGCAGTGAACGTCTAACGTTTCTGATGATGAAGAATAAGTTGTTTCATAATTTCGACTAGGAAGTTCACTGGCCCTTCACAATTCGTATTACCCGAGTGTAGTTTTATTAGTTTTTCCGCGTGTTTCATCTCGGAAACTCATGGGCTATGAAGGGTTTTTATGTACCATTGTTTAGAACTTGAGACCTGATTTTATAGTAGTGTTGGTGCTAGAGTTGTTTTGCTCAATGTATTAAAGCTATGTGGCTCAGTTGGCAGTGATGTGGACTGAGTCGCGGGTGCACCTGGGTTCGATTCTCGGCAGGGTGAACATTTTTATGATGAATATCGATGTTTGTTTCTGGTCTGGGTGTAATGATTGTCAATTGAAACATTATTATAATAAATATCCTTGTGTTATGTTTGTTTCACGGGTGTATTGTTCCTCTTTGTATATGATTCGGGTTCCGTAGATACAAGTTCATCCTAGTTAGAGGCTCTGAGTTATTATTATCATAGCGAGTGCACATCGAGCCACTACACTCATGGCAAAACGATATGATTGAAAATTTGTAGGTAGGTAGTGGCTTTGAACCAAAAGACTTTTTTTTGAGTTTCTTTTTATCCCAAAAATTCAATTTGCACAGAAAATTGGTAAATTGCGGTTTGAAAAGATATTGCGCTGGCAAAGCTGCGAGGTACAGGAGGATTATTTTATCTAACTCCCATCTCTTTCTTTCTTTACAGAGAGAAGCGAGAAAGAATGGAGTTCACGAAGAAGAATCAAGCTGGTACTGGGACCCAGTCTCAAACAATCAGCGCCATCAACCAATCACAGAAGACCTCGAATCCAAATACCAATCACAGATCAGGGAGCTCCAGGATGAAATATCAAACTTGAAAGACAAAGAAATGAGACCACCAGACGATGAAGTAATCAGACTAAGAGAAGAAAACTCAGCTTTAGCTAATAATCTAGAAGATTTAGACAATCAACACCAACAAGCTATGGAAAGGCTTCTGTCGCTTAAGAAGGAACTGCAAAAGAACTTTGAAGTACTTAAGCAAGAACATGAAGATTTGAAGAATACAAATGAAGAGTTTTCAGAGGAAGTTCGTTCGTATCAGAGCAGATTAGCAGAAAAGGAGAAGATAATAGAAGAATTAATGGCTGAAAAGTCGGACATTGACACGCTTCATCACAAGTATCAGAATTTGGAAAGGATTCACGGTTTGCTAAGAGAAAATGCAGAGAAATTCCAAGAAGAAAACCAGGATTTGCACGAAGAAGTTTTTAAACTCCAAGAACAAGTAACCAAGTTGGAACATGAGATGGAGTTGTCTACGAAACATACGGAGTTGTCAGATTCTGTCCCTAGAGAGAGGTATGAAGATTTGCTGAAAGAGTTGAATGATATGAAAAAGAGAAGAATAAGTGATCACCACTTAGACGAAGTAAACATTGATGACAATGCCAAAAGTGTTATTGAAAGTCTTAAAAGGGAAATCGGTCAATTAAAACATAAGCTTGCACAAAAGGAAGTAATAAATGACAGTGACGATGCAAAAGCCATAAAAACAGATAAGATAATGCAGCTGTACAACAAGTATGTCAACTTTGAATTGCCAGTAGATTATGTCGGCGAGATACCGACAGGTGACAATAGTGCATTGCACAAACTTGAAAGTGTGTTTAAAACTCTGCACTCATTCAAAAAGGATATTGATGATCTTGAACACAAACTTTTAGACAAGAATTCAAATTTAAAGCATCTACAGTCGCAAATAGACGATTTGACTTCTGAAAACGATTTTCTGACAACTGACGTACATCATTTCGAAAATGAATTGAGCGAAATGAAGAAAAACAATGATTTTTTGCTAAACGAAATAACTGCTTTGAAAAGTACGTCTAAATTAGAACCGATTATAGAAACGCATGAAGATAACCTAGTAAAATTAGAAACTGAGTTAGCCGATTGCAATAGAATAAATAAAACGTTCGAATCTGAAATAAAGAGGGTTGAAAATGAGCTTAGTGAAGTTAAATCAGAAAAAGTATTTCTTCAAAAGAATCTCGAAGATTTAAAAGAAAAGTATACTCAAATGTTAACCGATTTTAATGAGTTAAAAACCAAATCTGAAGCAGCCGACGGCATAGAACATGACATTTTAGCTGTACAAGATGACAAACTGAGGAAAAAATCTGATGAAATAGATCATCTTAAGAAACAGCTACACGAAGCAAACACTAAAAACGAGAAATTATCTATTGATATGAGTATAATAGAAAATGATAAAGTGCTTCTAACTAAAAATACAGACGATTTGAATCATCAAATAGAAAATCTCCAAAAAGCACATAAAGATATGGAAAGTAATAGAATAGCAATGGAGGCAAATGTCAAAGAATATTATCAGTTAAAACTACAAGATGCAAATAAAACTATTAGTGATTTAGAAAAAGCCAAATTGTCAGAAAATCAGAACGAGACAAAGCAAGAAAAAGAGGTCGCACAAAAATTAGAAACCTTAGTGAAAGCAAATACGGAATTAAGAAACACAATACAAAAGTTAACGTTAGAAGTCGCTACTTTGACGGAAAGGGAACAAGCTTTAGCTTATGAAAATAATAACTTGAATCAGAATTCTTTAAAATTAACAGAAAAGTGTTCAGCACTTGAAAAAACTATAACGGAACTAAAAACTGATATCGCAGAGCAAGAGAAACTGAAAATTCAAATCAGTTCTTTAGAGGAAGAAAACAAAATGATCAAAGAAAGAAATGATGAAATTGAAAAGGATTTGGCTGCAGCCGATGCAAAAATGCTGCAAGCACAATACGAATATGAAGATCGAGATGCAGATTTAAGAGCAAAACGTCGTATTATTGACTCTCTCAATGCTACAATTGCAGAGCAAGTCGCACAAATAACCATTCTAAATCAAAACGTAATAGATATTCAAAAAAGTGTTGAAAATAAAAATAAGGAAATCAAAACGCTAACGGATATTATAAACGAATTAAATAATAGTTTAACGAAATCAACTGCAATAGAAGATTCTAGAAAATCCTTAGCAGAAGACAAAGAAGTTCTGTCCAATCAAATGCATTTGCTGCAAGAAGATTTATCACTTAAGAACAATGAGATATCTAAGCTCAGGAACAAAATTGAGGATCTAACCATGTCAAATGATGAATTAATGGCTCAAGTTAAAATAAAAGAAAAACATATACAAGAGTTAAATGTCACTTTAGCTGAAGTCACTGAAAAAGTTAAAGTCAATAACACTGAAACTGAAACTAATGAAACAGTTTACACTGAGATATTAAGTCTTAATGCAGAGTTGAGTAAAAAAGTTGGAGAATTAACAGAGCTTCAAGCTAAGTTAACTAATTACGAAGCAAATTTCACGGAAATCAACCAAGCTTTGGAAGCAGTTAATAAAGAAAAAGCAGATTTAATAAACTTAGTTACTCTAAAACATAATGAAAGTATACAGTACCATGCGGAGATACAAAGGCTGAACCAAGTCTTATTAGAGCAGAATAATGAATTTAAAAGGATTCAAGAGGAAAGAAGTCAGAATAATACTTGTGATAACTGTGATAATCTGAAAGTGACTCTTAAAGAAAAAGATGAAATTATAAAGACGCTAAATCAAAACGAGACAGATGTCAATAGGCTGAAAACAGAATGTGCCAATGCTACAGAAAACGTAAGAGTTTTGACAGAAAAGTGTGACAATTTGGATAAAAGTCTAGCTATACAGTTGGAAGCGGTCAAGAAATTAACAGCTGAAAATTTACAGGTAAAATCTTATTCCTTTTTAATATTATAAAAGTTTTTTTTTTTTTAAGTTTTTCTACTTTCACGAAAAACTAGTTATTGGAATTAAGATTTCATTATCATGGCTTTAACAAAGCTCATATTATTATGTTAGTTTTATATTTTTAATGTTATACATTTTCTTGTTTACATTATTCTGATACATAATTCGTCCTTTGCAGTTATTGGAACAGTCAAATATTAGAATTGAACAGTTACATAATCAAAAGTTAAGTAATTTTATATTAATGTAGCTGTTTTTTCTCTAATAAATTAATCAAATTTAGTCTTTCCTCTTCGTAACAGTAAAGTTCTTTTTTGTAAAATCTTTAATAGCTGAGAAACTAAAAGCATTAACATTAAGCTGAAAAATTAAAAGCATTCCCTTAAATTTCGTAAAATATTAGTTAATGTTTGAAATATTTCTTTTTTAATCTTTTATAGGTGGGAATATCATTATAATATTGAAACAAAGCTGTTGTAAAAAAAACAGTCCCTAAAAAAAGACACCATAATGTGGAGCATAAGCAGGAACAAAACTAAAACAAAAATTTGTATGACGAATTAGTAATGAACAAAATATTATAACTTTTCCAGTTGTCAGAATTAGAAGCCAATTCGACTAAGGAGCTAGCTCGTTTGCGTCAACACCTTGTGGAATTGGAAGAAAGCTACACACAGGAGCTTATGTCATCGGAGCAAAAGCTCCAAGAATGCCAGACAAGGCTTCGGCAGGTAGAAGAGAGAGCAAAACAAACTAGTACTGTTTATACTTCTAATAGGTAAGTTTCTGTCATCACAGTCGAAAGACGTTGATTTCTGGACAGATCTTACCCACAGATTGCAACAAGAAAAACATTTTGAAGAGAGTTTGCTATAATCGTCGGTTAAGCAGGTGGTTTGGCGATCGCAGTGTGGCTCTTCAAGTATTTCAACGAAGGACGCTGCTGCCCGTCCTTCGAGTGTTTCCTTAGTTGCCTTTACTATACCCATAGGAGGACTGGTGGAATTATATGAATCCACCACCCGGCCATGTTAAGAGCCAGTTTACAGCGATGCTAGCGCCATTCGCGATAAAAATTAATCTCTTCTAAACCAAGGCAAATATCAAAAATGTGGCACTGTATTATACTAGATAATGTAGCCTAGTATTTTATGAGCACAGCAAAGTAGTCCTGAGTAAAAAGAACAAAAAAAAGTTAAATTGTTGCCAAAAGTGGCCACTTTTAGCAACACTTTGTAGCTTTCTTTGGTCTTCAACCTAAAAGCTATACAGAAGTGCCCTAAAAATACTAGGCTACATTATCTAGTGTCAAACAGTGCCACATTTTTGATATTTGCTTTAGTTTAGAAGATATACATTTTTTTCGCGAATGGCGCTAGCATCGCTGTAAACTGGCTCTTAAGTGATCATTGCAATTCATATCATAAAACTAACAAAAAAAATATATAATAACATAACGTTTTTCTTTCTTTTTATTTATAGCATCAGAGCGAATCAAGAAGTGGAAACGTTAAGGAATCAGATAAAACTCCTTGAAAGACAGAGAGAGGAAGTCCAGTCAAAACTGAGTGAGGGAGACGACGCTAGAGAAAGAAGCGAGGCAGCTTTGGCCAACTTGCAGATGGTTTTAGAGCAATTCCAGTCTGGTAAGTTAAGTTGCGTCATTTTCTACCAATCAGGTGCATGGAAAGTCACGTCATCGTTGGGATGACCAATTAAAAGTCGTAATAAATTTTGCGGTACTTAGGGTGCAATTTTGTCCAAAGACGTAAGCCTCTCCCACAGATCGTCACAAGAACAAATATTTAGGTGGAGTTTGGCTATAATCGCCACGCTTGAGAGCCAATTGGTGGGCACCCTGAACTACCTCGCCTCTCACAGTATAGGATACTTTACCAAATAAGGTATCAATAGCGATTAGATTAGATGTAGTCTAATTGACTTTCAATAAGTGATATCTTGTATCCTATATTGAATAAAGAATTTGACTTTGACTTTGGCTTGGCAGGCGGGTTGGCGATCGTAGTATAACTTTTCTAGTTTTTCAACGAATGACGCTATTGCCCGTTCTTCGGTGGTTCCTTTAGTCCCCTTTTATGACACCCATGGGAGGAGATGGGGTGGAAGTTATTATATACCGCCACCAAACGACTAAACAAAAGGTTGATTTAAATTAGCACATCGTCGCTTATAATTCAACACCGCAAATAAGCGTATTAGCTAATTTGCAAAGAGAGAAAAAAAAATGTTCTGTTTTTTGTTGAAATCATATTGTTTTTATGGGTTGAGGAGAGGAGGTTTTACGGGTTTGTGGTGTTGAAGTATAAGCGACGATACTGAAGTAAATATACGTCCATAGATAAAGAACGTGACATAGAGGCGGCAACGGAAAAGATTCGCGGCAAAATGGCGGATGTTGAAAAACAAAATGGCGAACTGAAGCAAGAAATCGCTAGACTTGGCGCCAAATTGGAAGAGGCGCTAGCTGGTTTGCAAGCCGCAACGAGATTGGGTGATCAGTTGGAGACTAAAGTCGCTATTATTAACGACCTGAAGGAGCAAGGTAGGAGATTTTTTTTTTGCGTTTTTGTTTCAGTATTTTTTTATTGACTTACGCTCAGAGTACATCTGGCGAAGATACCGAATGGATAACCATTATAACGGGCCTCTAAATTAACATTTTCCCAAGCCTATGCCATAGTATTGAAGATCAATTCACCTTTCCTAGCCAGGAGTGCTTTAGGGCTTAATCTATTCTTCATTTGTTTTCGAATTTGTTTTCTTCTTATTTTTTTTTAAATAACAGATAAATGAAGAATGGATATAGTAATTGATATAAGTAGTTAGTTATGTTTGCAATAGACAATTTGTTTTCGTTAGTAAGTCTTGTTGATTGCAAATTATGACTGCTTAAAATGAACTAGAATTTAATTTTTTGTAAGATTTTCGCATTCTCATTTTAGTTGTTAGTAGAAATAATAATTTATAGCTGCACACTAGCGCTATAGCTAATACGGAGATCGAACGAACCAATTTAAACATCGCGCCATGAACTCGGTTTTTTTTAATTATATTTGTTTGCCCACTCTATGCCATAGGCAGGCAAATTAACGTTGTCAATACAACCAAGACTTATGTAGCATTTTCATGGTGTTTTTTTTATTATTGTGACCAAACGTGGGTCCAGCTCGATACACTGATTCCTCTCGTGGGCTCAGTCAATGAGCTGGTGCCTCTGCCTACCCCTTCGGGTAATATAGGCGTGATGTTATATATATTAGGTTATTTTGTGTCGATCGAAAAAAAGCGACTTGTCACAAAATATCAGCAGGTAATTCTGGGGTTCCCCACCCAGGTTGCCAGTTGGTATTATTTGACAGAGCGCACGTCGTCATAAACAAGCCATGACATTTTTCTGACAGACGAGTAAGTTTTATGTCAAACGAGCTTTTTTGTGACGTCCGTGTTGTTTTGTTTCGCTTAATTGCAAGCCAAGCTTTTTTTGTTTTTTTTTTTGCTTTGTAACATGTTAAGTAAGGTTTAAAAAAAAAAGAGTACAAAATATTTTTTTTACGTTTTACAATGTGGGAGACGGTTGTTTACGAACGCGAAATCATTTAATCTATAGTACAAACCAACTCTTTTGTCAGAATAAATAAAAAAAATTTTACTCCGAACCAGACCCCACAACCTCAGTTCTAAAGTGTAGTTACCCCAACATACAATCACATCAAAACTTAGACAACAAGCATCGTGATCCACCATTACCAATGTTCGTCCTGCCGGGAATCGAACCCATATCTCCAAAATAACATTCAAAATCACCTTCTATTATGTCAATAACTCGTTAGGCCTATATTGTTGTTTTTTTTTTTTTTCAATGTTTTATGTCTCCACATGTCAGGCTTTTGGCCTTTCCCTGTCTAATCTCATTTGGTAACTGTGAGACTTCGTGACGGCCCAGACAGATCTGTCAACTGTCATGACAGTTTGGCAGACTGTCAAGCCGAACTCAGATTACCATATGGGGTTTGACAGTGTTCGGCTTTTTTCGTCGTGTCGTCGTTTTATTGCACATTTTTTTTTTTTTTTTTGTTGTTTTGTATTTAGTTGGATCTTTTTAAAATATAAATAGTATTTAATATTTATAGAAAAAATATCCTTCTATTAATTTTTTTGCTGCAAACTCACTTTTGTTTTTTATTAGCACTTATTTTATGTAGGTAACAATGTTTTTGTAGCAATTTTTTTATGTGTAACGTTTATAATGGGCATAATATTTACATTCAGATATAGTTTTTTAATTTACAATCATAACAACTTCTACTTTACAATCTGTCAGATATTTTTTGACAGATGTTAAATAAAAAAATAAAATAAATATTTTACAATATTTTAAGCGCGCATAAAATGCTCAAGTATGCATATTTTTTAGAATTGAATAAAATAATTTACAATTTATATTTTTTTGGGAAGGATTTTGGCACAACCATCAATATAAATTCTAATTTCAATCAATCTTAATACCAGATTACATAACATTATACCCATTTAAACTTTTTGTTTAGCACTGCTTGTGTATGTTTGTTTGTATTTTAGCGCCTTTTCAGTAGAAGAATATAGAAAAAAGAAGATCTGCCCTATTGCGTCTGAGTATTACTTCAGGTACTGGTGTTTATATTAAAGAGAAGCGGAGTGGCTGCACGCTTTATGCCTTTGCCTTTTTACAACTGTCAAAAACATGGCGGGAAATTTTGACAGCTCGAAGCCATATTTGTTTTGTTTTGTGATTTTTAATGCTTTCTGAATCAATTTATTTTACATTTTGTTGATTTTTTGATAGCTGAAACTTAAAATTTTACAAAGAAAGCACTCCGTATCAATTTTGAATTGATACGATTGTCTTCTATAACTGTTAAAGATTTTCAGCTGTCGTTAGTTTGACATATTGTTTGACATGATCTGTCATAGGGCAAGGCACATATCGTGCCCATTTCCGTCTCTGCCCAGTGTCTGATTAATACTTTGATGTCGTACGGTATTTCGTCGAGATTCGAGTTACGATCGAGATGATTTTTAGTTGAGAACGCATGGTAAGAGTAGAATAGAACTTTTTTTATTGTCTATGGAATGTTTTTTTTTTTTGTATTGATTTTATGATATGAGATTGATGATATTTATTTATATTAATAATTTTTAATGGGTGCAATTTAAGAGGCTGTAGAGGCCTAAAGGTTCTGTTCGTTACATTTTGATATGTAAACCACTAGTCGACCCGGCTAACTTCGTACTGCCTAACCTTTTATTAAGTTGTTTTCCCGGAAATTGATTGATTTTTTCTAGCCGTAAAAACCATCATTGGACTTAAACAAACATTTAAAAAAAGAATTGCTAAAATTGGTCCAGGCGTTGTTGTGTTATGCGCTTACCAAAACTAACATTCATATTTATATTTTATACATTTAAGCCAACCATTGAATTCAACAAAAAAAATTTCACAGTAAAAACCCTCCAAACTTCGGTAACAGCGGCGGAAGAAAGATACTACAGAGCGATATCGAATCAACAGGACAAAGTTGACAAGGAACTAGTCAAGAACTTGGTTGTCAACTATGTCATGACGCAGGGACAGAGCGGCAGCAATAGGTAAGAGAGAAAATTTGTTTTCAACTTTCATCAATAGATGGCGTTTATGTTTTGCGGCTTCAAATGTAGATGGCGCTAGTGCTTTACTACTATTGAGTCTTTTCTGTTTATACAATCACTAGTTATATACACTTTTATGCTACATACAATTGAAAGCTAGCTGACCCGACGAATTCGTTTCTCCTAACGCCATCTAGTGGTGAAATGCGTGCCACATGTTTTTTTTTCGACCTTTCTGTTTTATCTTTCTATTTCTTTCCGTGCGCTCATTTTACTAAGTATAAAAAAACTAACAAAAAAAATAATTAATAGTAAAATCGGTTTAGCCGTTCTTCCGTTATGAGGTACTTAAACAAAAAAAATGGGGGTAATTCTTACACTCGTACTACATTTACGACTGCTCCGTAGCTCAGTTGTCAGTAATGTGGACTGAGTAAGCGAGTGCACCTGGGTTCGATTCCCGGGCGGGGCGAATATTGATATGATGAATATCGATATTGGTTTCTGGTCTGGGTGTGATGTTCGTCTCTGTGTGTTTCGGCACCCTAGATACAGGTTCTTCCTAGTTAGGGGCTCTGAGTGTGATGTGTCATTAGAAAGAAAGAAAGAAAAAGTTCACTTTGTGATCTGTTACGTACAGAGGCGGACACGGTCGGCGTAACACTTCCGGTTTTTCTGTATTGCAAAATTGCTCTTGTCCTTTGGTAATACAGTCTAGGGCTGACGAAACCATAGAAAAATCTGTTACGGCCTCCTAGTCAGCCACTGTGCGACACCAAATAAAAATGAAGACCTAAGAGAAAAATATTAGTATTCTTTACCACTACCACAATAAGACTTAATTATTTTCTTTCAAAATGTTACAGAACCCAAGTCCTAAGAGTCCTATCCACGGTCCTAGACTTCAACCAGCAAGAATGCCTAAGGCTAGGTCTCTCCCGAGGAACCGCACCAGATAGCTTAGCCCAGGAGTTCGTCAGATTCCTGCAAAAAGAGTCCAAACCCAGGGTTCCACCGCCTGATATGTCAGGATTGACCTCCAGGGAACCGAGTGAAAGTGCTTCTGTTGCGAGCTCAAGGAAGAATTCGGGGCTGGGTGAGTAGTTTTTGGTCTTACTGTGTTGTAAGTTTTGTTCCTCGAGCCGGAAGACGCAGAGTAGGCAGACTTTCCACAAGGTGGTCAGACTACCTGGTGGTCAGAAGGACGCTGCTGCCCGTCCTTCGGCTGTTCCCTAAGTCGCCTTTATGACACCTATGAGAGATGGGGTGGGAGTGTTCTATGCCACCACACGGCAAAAAGTTGTCTTTAAGGGGCGAAACGATGCGATACTAGCTAGCGCCACTTTGATAAATAATTAATATCTTCTTAACCATCGCCGCAAACAAAAATATGCGTTGACTCCCTAGATAATCTTGCATAGAATTTTTAAGGCTCTGTTTTGTAGCTTTTAGGATAATGATCTTAGAAATGTTCTTTTACGAAACTAAAGTGGCCACTTTAGACAACAAACGGTTTTTTTCTTAGACTCTGAACCTGAAAGAAGCACAACAGGGCCTTAAACATTCTCAGCAAGATTATCTAGGGAGTCAAAGACGCATATTTTTTATTGCGGCCATGGTTTAGAAGATATTAATTATCGGAAGTGGCGCTAGTTTCGCATTAAATAAATAAATATTGTTTCCTTATAACAGGTCCCCAGCCAAGTCCCTACGACTTTGGCCACAGAAGGAATCCATCGACTGGTTCAAACAATCTGCTTTTCCAGAACATTGACAACCTGTCTACTTCCTCCCAACTGTCCATTGACAGCGGCGTCAATCAGCCCAGGAATACTGAAGGCGCAATACTGAAGCACGTGCTTAAGGATATGTGATTGATTGATTGATTGATTAGGCGTCAGTCCTATTCGGGATCTTATTTATGGAATTGAATGTTAGCAGCGAGCGAAAAATCTAAAAAACTGTATTATTCATAAAGATGCAGTAGGTTTTAAGGAGCTTTATTGGATGTCTACTTTTCTGGTTTGTTGTATGGTAAATACGTTTAAATTGTCATACGTCAAATAACTAAAATGCCCTTTAACTTTTTATGAATAACAGGGTAAGCCTATAGAACACTTTCGCTGCGAAATCTAAAGGGTGAAACTGCGATAGTTTTGCTGTGAATTATTTGTAGACGAAATAGGAGCGAAATTAGCTTGGTACAGTGGCGGACTAGGTCGCCATAACACTTCTGGTTTTTCTGTATTGCAAAAGAGCTCTTGTTCTTTGGCAATACAGTCTAAGGCTGAAGAAACCGTAGACAAATCTGTTACGGCCTCCTAGATCGTCCGTGTACCTTGACGTAAGAAACTGAGGGTGATGATTTGTTTGTATCAAGATTTCGCTCTTTCTTTAAATGGCTTACACGGTGCGAAACTAGCGCCATTCTCGATAAATAATTAATATCTTCTAAACCATGGCCGAAATCAAAAATATGCGTCTTTGACTCCTTAGACAATCTTACTTAGAATTTTTAAGGACCTGTTGTGTAGCTTTCAGGTTCTAAATCTAATAAAAAACCGTTTGTTGCCTAAGTGGCCACTTTAGTTTCGTAAAAGAATATTTCAATATCATTTTCCTAAAAGCTACACAACAGGACCTAAAAAATTCTATGCAAGATTATCTAGGGAGTCAAAGACGCATATTTTGATTTAGGCTATGGTTTAGAAGATATTAATTATTTATCGAAGTGGCGCAAGTTTCACACAGTTTAGTCACTTAAGGCGCCGCCGTCTACATTTTCTATATTAATTTAATATTGTTTTGCATTGTATATAAAGAAAACAAATTTAAGAATATATATTGTGTATTTATTATTATTATTATACCTAGAAAGAAAAATAGGTTTATAGGTATTTAAAATAATGAGATTAGGTCATGTGACCATGCATCATTAGTTTGCTAGTTGTGAAGTGACCGCTATAATAAGGTTCAATAATAAAAATATCAAAATTAAAATTAATTAAAATTAAAAAAAAAAACTGTCCATCTAATATCATAATGTTGACAATTAAGAAAAAATTTTTTTCGTAATACGCCCGTAGATGGCGTTGTCTATCTCTATAGGCATAGGGTAAGGAATTCAAATCAGTTCAAATTAACTTTAAAATTTGAAAACAAAACAAAACAAAACAAAAACTATTTACGCTTGACGAGTTTCCATTTTATTTTGAGCTTTTAGTGATTCATTAGTTAGACTTTTGCTGGCGCCATCTGATAGCGGCGTGATAAAACTTGTTTTTTTTCTGAGATGTCAAATTGAAAACCTCTTAATATGCCATTCTTACACATAGCGCCATCTTTTGGGAAATATGGTGGCTGCGTTTTAAAAAAAAAGTTTTTTTTTTAATTTGCTTTTCGTGTTAAAAAAATATATAAACAGGGAGAAAACTAGATGGTAATAAATTTGATTGAAGAGTGTTCCAGCTCACCATACTAACAAGCGACATCAAAAAGGCATTACATGACTCACGTTGCCACGGCCAGTAAAATCTTTAAATTGTACCATAGACAATATTATTATAACCAGGGGCGAACGGGTGCTAGCGCCACTTCGATAAATAATTAATATCTTCTAAACTATAGCCGAAATCAAAAATATACCATTATCCTAAAAGCTACACACACAACAGAGCCTTAAAAATTCTAAGCGAGATTATCTAGGGCGTCAAAGACGCATATTTTTGATTTCGGTCATGGTTTAGAAGATATAAATAATTTTTCGGAAGTGGTGCTAGTTTCGCACCGTGTGGCCCCTTAAGTGGTAGGTAATGTTTAGATTTTGCTGTGTTATTAAGATAGCATTTATAAAATAGATTTCATTATATTTTCTTATAATTTTCAAATTTGTATATATAAAAAAAAAAATTGTGCAGATGAATATTTTAGTTTATTATGTTAATGTAAATTTAAATTCCAAGTTACGTGCAAAAACTTAGGTAATAAATTTTTAGTGAGTTAACTGATGTTATTTCAGAAGTTGTAATTTGTAATACAAAAAAATATATATCGTTTAGTCAGATCAATACGTTTTCCCTAAAGGTTTTTTTTACAATATTTTTGGTGCCTTAATGTTAATAGTAAGTACCTAGTAACACAGTGCACAATTTTATTTGAAACGAGCTTTCCCGGCTTACTTCGTTACGCCATAGAATTAGAAATTAGAAAAAAGAATTTTTCAAATCGGTTAAGTATTTCCGGAGCCTATTCGTAACAAACAAATAAACAAACAAACAAACAAATCTTTTCTCTTTATAATATTGGTATAGATAATGAAAACTACAATTTTAAAACACGATATTTTTTCAAATTTTTACGCGTCTAAGTATACATTTAATATTCACATTGACTAAATTCAGATAATATTATAATAATAAAAATTTAATTAAATAACAAGGAATAAAATACCCATAAATATAAAAAAGTCTAAGTATAAGATTTATAAAAAATTTATATTTACTAAGATTGGCTTGAGATTATGTAATATTACCTAATTTATTTTTGTTTGTTTTATTGGCAATAATATTAATTATAATGATAAGCAATTTGTGTAAATAAATAATTGCCTTAATAAAATAAATTACTTTTTAAAACTTGAAAATTATTTTGAATTTAGAACTTCCCAGTAGTAGGTAGCAACATAATAATAATCTGATTGATATAGATTGAAAAGCTCTCATATATAGATTGAAAGGGCCTCTAGGAGTATCATTCGTCCCCTCGCACGCCTCTCAAAGGACCGGGCTCCATCCCAAGATACCTAATAGTACTTGTGAGAAACAATAATTAAAATAATTTCTTTTTTTACAAATAAGGAACCCGCTTTCAATAAACTGACACATACATCAACTGAACACTTCCTCTTGTTCGAAGTCGGTTAAAATAGGTACTTAAATATTCTCCTGAGTGTAACAAATACTTATCTGAAAACCGCATCAAAATCGGTTGAGCCAAACGCGAGATAATCGCGGACAAACATAAATACAGGTCAATCTGATAACCTCCTTTTTTGAAGTCGGTTAAAAAAAACAAAAGGACAACTAAAGCGCGTGCCAGATAAGTTTGCGCGCGGTCAAAATATGAACCAATTAGAAATCACAATCAGTCATTTGCTTTGAATAATGAATAGCGGGTGAAGTACAGTGGCGGACACGACCGGCGTAACACTTCCGGTTTTTCTGTATTTCAAAATAGCTCTTGTTCTTTGGTAATACAGTCTAGGGCTGACGAAACCATAGACAAATCTGTAACGGCCTCCTAGTCCGTGACTGTACGTATTAAAACGTAGTGATTTACCTTCTCTCTGGTACGTATACAGTGGCGCCCCAATAGCTATAGGCGTTCCGGAGATAATTGAAGGTGCCAAATGTTCAAGCCATAATCCTCACTAAGATGCCCTTATAACTCCGGAACCTCTTGAGGATCAATTCTGGGATTTGGCATGTCGTGTGGATCAATTGAGGACTAATTATTTAGACCTGAACCAAGTCGATAGGCCCAACCGTTTTCTTGGACTAGAGATGAGGATTACAGCTTGAACGTCAAGCCATAATCCTCACAAACATTTGGCTATAACTTCTAAAGTATAAGTGGACTAATTATTTTACTTTGTGGACTAATTTGGATCAATTCATGACTAATTATTTGCATTTTCAAAATTTGTTTTAGCGAAGATTTAAAAGATGAGGATTACAGCTTGAAGTACACCCAGTCACGCGCATACTTATCTTGTAGCATTCTACCATCCAATTCTGTATTTCTCCTACTTCATGGACCTAGTAGCCAGCTAGTAGCTAGAGCTAGCTACAAGTTTTTTTGGGTATATTACCTTTACATATTTTTTTTTTTAATTTAGGTCATACGTAGTCTTAGAATCAGAATTAGAATCTTTATATTTGTTACCATAGGTCTATACTTTACACAGATGTTAAGTAGTAAAAAAAGAGATTACTTCCATGGGTCATCCTTAGGTCATCCTTCATCCATCACTAAACTTCTGTCTGCTCTCTCTGTCTGACGTCTGACTGATGGTCAGAGAGGTTGGAAACTAGCGTTTCTCCACCTCACTGTTGGATTGGAATTGGAAACCGCCGCTGATGGTAGTACATACTAGGTACAGTCACGGACTAGGAGGCCGTAACAGATTTGACTATGGTTTCGTCAGCCCTAGACTGTATTACCAAAGAACAAGAGCCAATTTGCAATACAGAAAAACCGGAAGTGTTACGCCGACCGTGTCCGCCACTGTACCTACTCCGATTTATGAAGACTGTTTCCTTACTCTGAGGGTACAGTCACGGACTAGGAGGCCGTAACAGGTTTGTCTATGGTTTCGTCAGCCCTAGACTGTATTACCAAAGAACAAGAGCTATTTTTCAATACAGAACAACCGCAAGTGTTACGCCGAACGTGTCCGCCACTGTACCTACCTACTTTGCTTCTGTTTTGCGCTCGCTATAATCTGTCTGACAAATGTATTTCATAGTTTCTACTCTATGAGACAGTAAAAAATTTCTATGACTCTTGTCTCTGTGTGTTTGTTGTTATTCTGATCAGAAACATTTCAATTTCCAACTAAAACACCCAAATTTCGTTTCAACCTCAACCCTCTATAGAAATTCCAAATTCACTGTGTTCTTAATATTTATCACCTACGAAAGATATTTATTATTTTAATTTAACTCTTGATGGCTCCCACAAATGTTCCAAGTGAAACGCACGGTCGTCAACTGAGAGACCGGAAAAAGAAGAATTCGAGACTTAGCAAAATTGATAAAGTAAGTTCATAATTACCTACTTCAATAAGTACTTACTTGCGTATACTAAAGTAATGAATGTAGCTGAGGAATGTAGGTACCGGCCATTGGGTAGTTTAGGAGATAGAAAAAAACCGCTCACCGACCAAAAATGCACAAGGCGTCCTCTTCTGGACCTAGGGTCGGTAGGTCGTTCAGGCCTCCCCCCATACTTTGACACAAAGTAAAAAAAACTATTCCACTTGGCATAATCACTACGCCGCTTGCTAGGCAGGTTAGTGTTGGCAGTATGGCTCTTAATCAACGAAGGGTGTTTGACGTCAAGATTTGAAGCTTTGAACAAAAAATATGAAAATTTACAGCTGCAGCCTGTCGTCGCGTGTAGCCATAATTTCACGTGTGGCCTAGTGAGCGCTATGACCAATTAATGTATGAGTCTTGTCCTCAGTTTGTTTCCGCTACTAGTAGGCTCAATATGCGCCAGCTCTTTCTAACTCCCTTCTCTTAAAATCCACAGAAGAAACGGATACAGCAGCAAAACCAGCCAACTCCAAAAGACAAAATTGCCATAGCAGGCCTAACCTGCCCGATCTGTTACGAAACATTAGTAATGGGCGAGATGTCATCAACGATCTGCGGCCATATATTCTGCACTGCCTGTCTACATAACGTTTTAAAGAAGACTAGAAGATGTCCAACTTGCAGAATGGGCCTTAACGGACCTCGTGCGCACCATCGTTTGTTTTTAAATGACGTTATTAATGATGCAAAAGTGGTTTTTACTGCGCCATTGGATTGTGTTGAAGATTCTGATATTATACTTTAGGTTAAAGGTCGTTTGGTGGTACAAAAATAACATTTAGGCCTAAAACATACGGTAGGGCGGTGAATTTGTCTGTCAATGATAGCTCAATGAGTATTCTTCACCACTAACGCATAGCGCACAATTCGTAAAGGCCTAAAAAGTTCAGTAAAACATCTACAAATTAGTCTTAACCCGGCACATAGACTGTCATAGTATTAAATTCGGAAATTAAGGCTTCGAAGGCACAGGATAATTTTTTATTCGTGCGGAAAAAATCCGCTGTTGCGGTTTTATTTCCGCGCGGTTTGAAAGGTTGTTATTTAATTTTCAACCTTATTCATAGGTCCCGAACGTACAGGCGAATTTTTATCCGCGCGGAAATAAAACCGCAACAGCGAATTTTTAACCGCGCGGTTTTTTTCCATAGCATTCAATGTGTTACATAAAAACCGCGCGGAAAAAATCCGCCTGTGCGTTTGAAATAAATTTATTAGACATTATACAGGGTGTTTCTGACAAGGCGGTAATAAATCAAAGGAGGGATTCAGCTCACGATACCTAACAACTTTCCCAAAGCAACATGGGTTGAAATCTCAAAACAAAAATCAGCTATCCCGTACATTGACCCCGCCAGCTGATCGAACCAATGTATGGAACAGCTGTTTTTTTTTTTTGAGATTTTGACCCATGTTGCTTTGGGAAAGTTGTTAGTTATGGTGAGCAAAACCCCTCCTTTGATTTATTACCGCCTTGTCAGAAACACCCAGTATAAGTTTATTAGACAATTGAAATGTATATGTATATTGTTGCGTAATTGGTTTAAGTTTAAATTTTGAGTTTTTTGTACCTTCAATAGTTTTTTGTTTGTCTGAAGTATTTATTTTTGGTTAAAACAATTGTTTATTTTGGTATTTATTAAATTTTATGTTCGTTTATATTTTGTTTCTTATTGCAAAATTCTAAGCTACTTTAACTACCTACAAACGAAGTTTTAAGCCTAAATGCATCATCAAAAGCTCATCGAGCTTTTACCACGCCCCGACATGAACACTCCCATTAGAAATGAATGCAGAGCTTTATGGTAGCTTTTACAGGTTACGATTACACCAGAAATCTACTCGACAGTGCTTTCTTTTGAGAAATCTTATCAACTAGGTAATAACGCATCACACTCAGAGCCCCTAACTAGGAAGAACCTGTATCTAGGGTGCCCGAAACATATACAGAGACGAACATTACACCCAGACCGGAAACAAACATCGATATTCATCAAAACAATGTTCGCCCCACCGGGAATCGAACCCAGGTGCACACGCCTCTCAGTCCACATCACTGCCAACTGAGCTACGGAGCAAACAAGCTAAGGTAAGTAATATAATCTCGCTTGATAGTATTTGAGGTACAGCAACTAGGTAGTTGTGCTACCAATGCATTTAGGTACTTGGGTACTTTGTAAATTCTATTTATATTAGCTGCGTTAGAAACTTCCTTGTAGAAATGCATCATCATATAATTTTAGCCAAAAGACGTCCACTGGCTGGTCATAGGCCTTTTTTTTAGGCGGGGAAACTCCTGACGAGCTCTCCCCGGAGCTGCAGGGTTATGTGGGGTTCGCAAGCACTAAAACCCCGCCAGTGTCTTCCTCGGCTGTTGGCAAGGGGTCACGGAAGATCTTTCGATCTTTATGTTCAACTCCGCGACGCTGGACATGGCCTCCCACACAGTACGACGCAGCGACCGGTCTTGAGCGACCCTCATCCAGAATATTCTATAATAATAATAACACATCACACTCAGAGCCCCTAACTAGGAAGAACCTGTATCTAGGGTGCCCGAAACACACACAGAGACGTACATCACACCCAGACCGGAAACAAATATCGATATTCATCATATCAATATTCGCCCCGCCCAGGAATCGAACCCGGGTGCTCTAGCTTACTCAGTCCACATCACTGCCAACTGAGCCACGGAGCAGTCCTCGCAGCCTTCACCAGGTCGTCTGACCACCTTATGGGGGGTCTGCCTACTTTCTGGGTCTTCCGTTTCGTGGTCGCCATTCGAGATCTTTTCAACCCCAGCGACCAACTGTTCTTCGAGCTATGTGCTAGACAAGGCAAGCGAATGGGAACAAAACAGTCCACAGGAACACAGACCAGCCCGAATAGCAGAAGTACGGAGACAGCTGTCATGCGACAAGAGCCAGGCTGCATCCGCAAGGCTAACAAATTAATATTGACTGTTAGTCGGAGCATGTAAAGACTGTAAAAGTTCGCGGGTGGGTAAATTCTCTGAAACTAATATAATGTAATTGGGCACAGTACTGCAGACTACCGCGCCTTTTAACAGCTGATCACACACATAAGCTAGATACATACTTCCATAGCATCAACACATAGCATAAAATAAAGTCGCTTCCCGCGTCTGTCTTTATGTATTTTTTTGATGCAGTTTTTTTAATAGATGATATACCTACTATAATAGCATAACATAACATATTACATAACAAAATCTCACGCCTTTTATTCCCCGAAGGGTTAGGCAGAGGTCACAGCTCAAGAGCCAGACCCACGTTTAGCCGAGTTTATGCTTTATTACCAACGTGAGGCGGCCAGCTTGTCGCCGCGGCTATAGCGACCACTACTGCGGCCGGGACCAACGGCTTAACTAGCCTTCCGAAGCACGGAATCATCTTACTTTTCGGACAATCAGGTGATTCAAGCCAATTCAAGTATAATACTTACATGTAAAAAATAGTTATAGGTTAGGCGGTAAGAAGTTCACCGGGTCAACTAGTTAAAAATAATAACAATGGACCACTACTTTGTTACAGTTGGCTTTTGTAACTGACTGATACACAACCTACAGCCTTAGCTCCGTGACTGCTCCGTAGCTCAGTTGGCAGTGATGTGGACTGAGTAAACGTGAGCACCCGGGTTCGATTCCTGGGCGGGGCGAATATTGATATTATGAATATCGATGTTTGTTTCCGGTCTGGGTGTGATGTTAGTCTCTGTGTGTATTTCGGGCGCCCTAGATACAGGTTCTTCCTAGTTAGGGGCTCTGAGTGTGATGTGTAAAAAAAAAAAGTACTTAACAATAATAATAATAATAACACATCACACTCAGAGAACAAAGATATAATCTACCTACATAATCCTACCTACTCTACAATGCAAAAAACACCAAAAGACATAAGGCGGTAACTCTCGGTATGGCGCGAAAATCAAATTTTTTCACGTTTTTTAATTATTTTAGCGAAAGTATTCATTTTTAATAAAGTTTAAATGAATTCGCGAACGTAAAAACCTATCTCCCACATTGTGATATATAGTTTTTGAAAGACAGAGTTACTTTTTTTGGCCTTTTCCCCCTTAGACACAAAAACTTTTGGTCTGTCTTCCAAAAACGTTGTATTACAATGTGGGAGATGGTTTTTTACATACGCGAATTCATTTAAACTTTATAAAAAATGTATACTTTCGCCAGAATAAATAAAAAACACTAAAAAAATTTAATTTCCCGCCATACCGAGAGTTACCACCCTAACACATTCGTCCCAAACTAGGGTAAGAATAAAAATATAAAGAAAGAAACAGCCGAAAAACGTTATCCCACAAGCTGACACCTTAACCTCGATACATACACCAAAGCAGCTAATTAAAAAAAGTGCCGTTTTTCACGTTTTTCACCCGGCCCTCCCCGCGGACTACCCGTGATTGAGCGACGTAGACATTAGTTCAGTTAAGTACGCTAGAATGGTTAATTTTTTTTTTTTTTTTTTTGATTAGTGGGACGCCTATCATCACCATTGAAAGGCATCCACTGTTGAACCTTAGGTCTCCCCCATAGATTACCACAAGAAGAAACATTGTGGAGGGGTTTTGCCATAATCGCCATGCTCGGCATGCGGGCTGGCGAATGGCGATCGTAGTAGTTTTTCAAGTTTCTCAACGAAGGACGCTGCTGCCCTTCGGGGTTTTCCTTAATCGCCTTTTACCAAGGGAACGTTCCAGGTATTTTAGTAGTGCGCCACCAAAAGAAAACATTCATTTACAGCTTAAAACATAATTTAAACCCATATATATAATGCAAACACATATTTAACACAATTAAATTTAAGTAGGTAAGTATTAGTAAGTACTCGATTTGATAGAAGAATGTATAACCTTTTAATTTATTTCGATATGTGATATAGAGATAGATATTTTATAGAGCGAGACAGGTGGTAAAAAATTAAAATCATAGCAAATTTACCCTGGAAAATCAAAGGAAACAATAAAATTACTTTAAAAAAATAGCGCCACAATATTAAAAACCAGTCTAAAATATCCATGTGCGTCGTTAACACCCCTTTGCGCCTCCCTCTTTCTTTGCACAATGGTCAGTTCACGTACGACGTCGCCGCGACGGGGTAGTTGGTAGCCCTAGAAACTGAAATTCAAAACAAAAACGCGTCGTGATTTAAAAAAAATATTTAAAAAAAAACAAATTTTCAAAATGGCGGGTGCAGATTGTTTTTAAAAAAAAAAATTTGTGTTTTGAAAATAGATCTTGAATGTGGGGTTTTTTCGTGATTTATTGCCACCCTATTTGTTATCAGGGACGTCTGAAATGTAACCTTCAGGTTAATTGTTAAGGTTTTTTTTTTATTAATAATTTTCTTTTTGTAACACACGCGAGTGCCATGTTTGTGGTTAGGAGGAAAGTGGAAAAATTCGCTCCAAAATGACAACAAACAAGTTTCGCGCCAAAAAAAACAAAATGGACGCTTTGCTGATAGTCATTTATTATCTTTTTAAAATCAAGTTGTTGAAATGACGAACTTTAAGAAGTGATTATTTTTACAAAATGTGAATTATAAAATAAAATACTTTTCTGTGATTTTTGTGTGGTGAACTGAGTGTTGGGTTGACTGTGATTTTGATGGTAAGCTATTTTATAACAAATAAAAAAACGAAAAAAACTGTCGGTGTAAAATATTAAACATGGTATCAATGTTTTTTTCTACACACTTTATATTCAAAATTTCAACTCTCTATCTCAAGTGGTTTTATTTAAATGTTGTGTGACAATTATTCCTTTTTTACATCATCTGAGAACTTTTTCTTTTTCGAAGTCGGTTAAAATAGGTACTAGAACCTTCTCCTGATTGTAACAAATACATTTCTTAAAACCGCATTAATATCAGTTCAGCCAAACACGAGATAATCGCGGACAAACATACATACGTACAAACATATTTTTATATTTAAAATTAATAAGCAAAAAACATAATTATTATTTTAGTTTAATGTTCCTGCCGATTAATTTTTAGGTTTTATTCGTCCTTCCTAACAACCTCGAGAAACCTTTAAAGAAATGTACATACCTACATACCAAAGTCACTTATTAAAAAGAGATTTAAAAACTAAAACAGCGGCAAAGTAGGTAATGCAGTCGTGTGACTGAAGCAATTAATAGGCTGCATACACGTGGTGGCCTTGCCCCGAGATGTCAGCTTGGCTGTATAGCGGTGAGGTAAATACCGTATAGTGACTTTACAGTAGATTGATACTGTAGAAAAATTTTGTGTGAAAAATTAATTGATCGTGTAATTTTTTTTTAGATCTGATGTAAATTTTCAGTTATTTTTATTTCGCTAAAAATTAAAATAGTCCTGCGTAATTTATATTGCTAAATAAAAAAAATAATAAACGCATAACCTTTAAGCCCAGTCCTAAAACAGAATGATAAGAAACAAGAACTAGGGTAAAACGTCCTATTACCGCGGTAGTCAAAATCACGTCCTATTACGGCTCTATTTTATATTTTGTAATTTACGATTCGTTGTGACTATTTCTGGTAAAGGTGACTACATAGTATCCAAGGGAAACTAACACGTAACTTATTTCCTAGCACTCGTGCGTTTAAAATCATAAAAAGTAACTTAAATTAATAATTTTGTGCAACGCCAGCTAAGCGGGAGGCTGTTTCATACAAACGCTAACAGACTCGTGCTAAAACATAGAATTTTTAGACTTCGTTTTTAGTGAAAACAAACACTTTAAGATTATGTTACTGTATATGAATACTTTTTACATTCAAATATTCTTAGTTAATCAAGTTAATTTCTGATTAAAATCGAGTAAATATTAGTAAATAAAAGTGCGCCGTGATAGGACTGCCGTTTTGCCGTATTTCTATTACGGTGGGTAGTATCCGTAATTGGCAAAACGCAGTGTCGGAAATATTTAATTTTAGTGGTGTTTTAAATATAGTTATGATAAATTCAACATTTAGGTGTAATTTTCATTAGTTTTTAAGTTTAAAAATCAATTTCGGAGGTATATTTTTTTTACTAGAATCCATGATTTTGACGCGAAAAGTTGACTGTAAAATGAACGTTTGTTAGAAACCTGTAAAAACTAACGTGCGCGTTTTAACGAAGAAAAATAGTATAATTAAACGATTACAAACAATTAAATAGTTTCAGAGTGTAGTCAGAGTATTTATTTTTACAATTAATAACTGACATTACCAAAATATCTTAATTTTATATGTCTGAATTAGGATATAAAAGTCAATACATTTTTTAGTACAAAACGTATTAGGCTGTAAGGAATCCTAACACAGTTTATGGATATTACAGAACTAATAATTTTAGTAAATTATTGATATTCGTCATAAAAATGTTCGCTCCGCCGGGAGTCGAACCTAGATGCACACGCATCCCAGTCCATAACACTGCCAACTGAGCTACGAAGAAGACAAATATCCTTTTATTACTAAAAACCATTTCAAAAGTTTTTTCCGACTTACTATAGGTACTTATGTGATAAAGGATTTATAATAAAAGCAAATTCGCATTATATCAATACATAGTATAAAATAAAGTCGCTTCCCGCGTCTGTCTCTATGTATGCTTAAATCTTTAAAACTACATAACGGATTTTGATGCGTTTTTTTTCAATAGATAGAGTGATTCAAGAGGATGGTTTATAAGTATAATACATGCTTAAAATAATAATAGGTTAGGCGTTACGAAGTTCGCCGGGTCGACTAGTTCTTTAATAAATGACGTAAGGTTTTAATAATTCTTAATTAAGTAGCTCAAGGTGCTAAGGTATTCTTAATGAAAATATCCAACTACCTATCTATCAATACAAAGTATAAAATGAAGTCACTTCCCGCGTCTTTCCCTATATATGCTTAAATCTTTAAAACTACGCAATGGATTTTGATGCGGGTTTTTTTTAATATATAGAGTGAATGAAGAGGAAGGTTTATAAATATAAAATATGCACTAAATTCTTAAAGGTTAGGCGGTATGAAGGTCGCCGGGTCGACTGGTTCTCTATAAAATAATTAATAATGTTCATTTAGTGGTGACCGCGCACCGGAAAACGCAGAGTATGCAAACCCTCTAAACGGTGGTTAAACGACCTGGTGAACGGTAGTACACTGGGTGGGGGGTCACTCAAGACCGGTCGTTGTGGCAAATTATAGTGGTGGAGACCTATGTCTAGCAGTGGACGTCGTTCGGCTGAAATGATGTTATATATCCTACTGTATCTGTATCTCAATGGCAGTGATGAAAAATGTGACGCGGGAGCACTGGGTTCGATTCCCGACTGAGGGAGCGAACATTGCTATAATAAATAATAATGTTTGTTTCCAGGTTGGTTGTATTGATTTGTTCGTCGCTGAATGTGTTTTTGCCACCCTAGATACAGTTGCTTTCTAGTTAAGGGCTCTTGTGATTCGTTATCATTATTATATACAAGTTGACCCGGCGAGCTTCATACCGCCTAACCTATTACTATATTGTGCATGTATTTTACCTAAAAACCTTTCTCTTGAATCACTGTATCTATTAAAAAAAACGCATCAAAATCCGTTGCATAATTAAGGATTTAAGCATACATAGGGACAGACGCGGGAAGCGACTTTATTTCATACTATGTATTGATATAAAAAGAAATCGTGGTAAGTTTGTCTCGCTTAAACTCAAAAACGTCTGGGCCGATTGGGATAATTTAGTTTTAATTTATCTCGGTACAATGCTTGGCATCATTCCTTTCGACTTTTTTTTATCTTGTGGAACATATAAAAATACTTTTTCGGGAGTGGTTTTTATAGTATTCGTACAGTGGCGAACACGATCGGCGTAACACTTCCGGTTTTTCTGTATTGCAAAATAGCTCTTGTTCTTTGGTAATACAGTCTAGGGTTGACGAAACCATAGACAAATCTGTTACGGCCTCCTAGTCCGCTACTGTACATAATGCTACCAAATAAAAGTCATTACATATTCGATATTCTCGAAAATATTTTTTGAGTATAAAAAACTCTAGGTTTCTACTGCTAACGCCCTGCAGTACCAGGCCGAAGACATAGACAGGACTGAGGTATCCCCTGCCTGTCGTTAGAGGCTACTAAGAGGAGACCCCGGTGTCGTTAGGTGCACGAGGCGGGTGCCTCGTGTAGTCATATAATGGCCCTGAGGACGGCGGAACGCGGGTGTCCCTTTTCCGCCGTTGAGCGTTGGGAAAGCTACCACGCTCCGGGGGGACAACCATCATTTCCACCGAGGAGAGGCTATACAGCCAATGCTGGTGGGGGGGCCGCGAAGAATTCCACAGGCTCACCCGCGACTCTCCTGCTATCAGCCGAGAAGAAAACCGGCGGGGTTTTAGTGGGTGCAAACCCCACATAACCCTGCTACTCCCTCTGAGGCTGCAGGGTACTCGTTAGGAGTTTCCCCGCCTAAAAAAAAAAGGTACCTACTGCTACCTACTAATGATTGTACTACAATGAACAAAACTTGTTACATATTGCTAGAGTAGAGAGCTACGTCCCATGATCGCTCGGGTTTTTTTCGGGAGCTGTCGGCATGTGTTTGGTACAGTATTGAAAAGTTTAACTTTTCAATAACTTATTGAAAAAAAAAATATTTGGTATAAAACTTGTATAATGATCTTTAATTTATATGTATATAAAAAAAAACTATTCAAAAAGGCCAATTAAATAAAACTATACAGCTTCTAAACAGTAACCTATTTCCTAGTCTCAAATCAATATCAATCAATACTTAAACAAAGTCGTTTCCGCTTTCTGTCCCTACATACCTACCTACCCATGATTAAATCTTTAAATATATGCAACGGATTTTTATGCGGTAATTTTAATAGATGGCAGTACGAAGTTCGCCTGTTCTACTAGTAGTCTATACCTATAGAGTACGGTTTTTTACCACCCAAGTTTTGTACAGTCAGGTTTTTCATGTACATGGATAAAACTTGGATGGAAAAACATGGACTCGCATGAACAAACAGGCCGTAGGTACAAAACATTCACGAAGGTGTCATTACCGCCTAAGTTTTGCACGACCGAGTTTTGTACGACAAGTTTTGTACGCGGGTGTATTACGAACCCAGTACAGAGGTGTTTTTGGTGTCTGACGTCAAGAATATGGATTATATTTGGACAAAACACAACGCTCGGCACATCAATGATATTGTCTAGCTTGGTTTTCATTTACAAAAATATTAGGCTTACGGGTCAGTTACCTTTTTGTTTGCAGGCAAAGGAAGAAGTTTAAATATTTAAAATGGTGTTACCATAAATTTATAAAACTTTTTTATTTTTAATATTTCGATTCTAAGCTAGCTCATCAACCTATATTGTGTACTTCCATTCTTATTTACCATAGTAGTCATGTTTGCATCGTGTTTTTTTAAATGTAAGTAAGAAAGGAATCTTTGTTCTGTCGGGTTGAGAGTGCGCCGTCCCTTAAACTATCACCAATATTGACAAAAAAAATCGTCTCTTATAATAGTTACCTACGATTTATATGTATTTTGACGATTAAATTTTTTATTTTATCGTTTACTTACAATACTTACTTTGCAGAGTGGAAATAGTTTTTACAGAAATAAAGAAAATGTCGTAAGCGTATTTTGTACTACAAAACAAAGAGTAAATGTGTTTTTAACAGACTTAAAAAAAGGATATGAGTTTCACCTGTACGTGTGTAGATTTTGAGTTTGGCTAAACCAATTTCATTTTCATAATAATACTTGTTACTGTCTGGTAAAGGTTTTAATGTTTTAACCGACATGACAAAAGAGAAAGTTCTCAATGTATGTTTGTTCACGATTATCTCACGTTTGGCTGGACCGAGTTGGATGCGGTTTTCAGAAAAAATATTTTTTACATTAAAGAGAAGGTTTAAGTATTTTAACCGACTTCGAAAAAGAGGAAGTACTCAGTTTATGTATATGTCAGTTAGTTACAGGCGGGTGTTAGGGTATCCTCTGTCGGATCGATAGGCCTAGTAGGAATACTACTAATCTGCCGCATACAGGATATACATGCGCCCAGCATTAGTTGCACGTAGGACCTAAAAAATAGCCATTTGTGCGCTTTTTCTCCCTCAACCTTGACCCATTGTAGGTGGCGCGGGTGTTGACAGCGCGGTAAAGGGTATGAAGTGAGCCAGTTAAAACCTACTTACAGAACACTTACTTACTTGCTCATAATAAATCCTCATCCTCATAATACCGTCTATTTTTAATAGGTTCAATATACTAAAAAACTCTTCCGTGACTGACAGACAAAGCAGAGCCGAAACTACTAGGCATAGTGGGCTGAAATTTTGCACATGGGTTCCTTGGGGAGTGTATGGGGATGAGGAATGATTTCTCGAAATTCCCATGGGAACGGGATAAAACGGGATTTTGGCGTTTAAGAGAAATCTGCGCGGAGGATACCGCGAGGCAGCCTCTAGTTGGTTCATAATTATTAACAGTGATTCTATTTTATTTTTTACCTCTAAATATTCAATTTCATACATTATGCAAGGCATTTACCTATCTATTAAATATGTTTGCTATAATGTTTATGTACCTTTGAGTATTTCCGAAACATTTACTAACCAACCAGTTTACTTGGTAATATTATGGTATTTTATTTTTTTAAATAACCATCATTTTATGAACTATGTTACGTTATTCAGCGCTCTACTGAGATCTTTATTATTTTAAAAGCTTAATTATAATCTATTTACAATTTTAATAATAATAATAATAATAACACATCACACTTAGAGCCCCTAACTAAGAAGAACCTGTATCTAGGGTGCCCGAAACACACACAGAGACGAACATAACACCCAGACCGGAAACAAACATCGATATTCATCATATCAATATTAGCCCCGCCCGGGAATCGAACCCGGGTGCACACGTTTACTCAGTCCACAGCACTGCCAACTGAGCCACGGCGCAGTCAAAGGGTGGCCGTGGTTGTCGCGTACTCCAAGCTTTCAGTTATAAAAAACTTCGTATCTTATAATTTGATTGTTTTTAATTTTAATGTTTCCTAGTTAAATATTATAGTCATATTTTTCTATCCTTTTTATTTTTCGCTTTCTCTTCTTCGTTTATACAGGGTGTTTCTGACAAGGCGGTAATAAATCAAAGGAGTGATTCAGCTCACCATACCTAACAACTTTCCCAAAGCAACATGGGACGAAATCTCAAAACAAAAACCAGCCGTCCAGTACATTGACCCCGTCAGCTGATCGAACCAATGTATGAAACAGCTGATTTTTTTTTTGGGATTTCGACCCATGTTGCTTTGGGCAAGTTGTTAGGTATGGTGAGCAGTAGCCCTCGTTTGATTTATTACCGCCTTGTCAGAAACACCCGGTATATGCTTCGGAATAACTTTATTGTGTTATTAACTTCAAAAGTTTAAACTAAAATTAAATAACTGCTATTTATCGATAAATATTGAAATTCTATTCGAATACGTGCAGCGATGTATTTTATTCCAAACATAAATAGCCAAATAATCGCATCCAGTGATCATAATTACCGGTTTATTAGCTACTTTCACAACGATTGCATGTAATGTATGGAAACGATTGTATGTAATGTGTGGAAATGTCTCGCATGCATAAATAGTTAAAGATGTGTACCAACACATCTTTACCAGTGTACTATTTTAGCTAGTGGATATATTGAAAAGCAGACGTGAGTGGTATTTGTGTGCAACTTTTTTTATTCGGGAATTTATTCCTTAGTAGTAGTTATTTATTTCCTTATTTATTCCCTTCCCGTACACACCCCAAGGAACCCACGTGCAAAATTTCAACCCACTACGCCCAGTAGTTTCGGATCTGCGTTGTCAGTCAGTCAGTAACGAAAGAGTTTTATATACACGGTTACTTTTTTATCGTAAAGGATAATTTAACGCCCGGTAGGCATAGTTATACAGGACTGAAAAACAAAATTAAATGAACCGTGCTCACTTGAGTGAGGTACTTCGATTTTTTTTGTAAAAAAAAATAAAAACGTTGTGTAGCATCAGAACAATGACCAACGGTGGCTCAGCTGGTGCCAGACGAGTCAGGGGGTGGAAGGCAATGCGCAGGGGGGTGAACAAGGAGGCCATTGGCCTTAAATAAGTTTTATTTTTATTTTTTGAAATTTGTAACAAAAAAATCAATAGTAAAAAAAAAGAAGTATTTATAATTTATTCGAGTCATATATCATGCAAAGACCTCAAAGTTTAAGCCACGATAAAAAAATGACCGTCTTTATTGATTTTTAAATGACCGCAAATCGTATTGATTTCATATTCTTATGAGTTGAACCTGATAGTTTTTCTTTTTTTCTAATGTCTAGGTATAATTGTCTTTTTTCTGTCAATATGTCTAGTTTTTAAGTTTATTTTGTATGCCTGAAAAGGATTAAGTAACTCAGCGAACCTATCATATGAATGTATATTTAATATCATTTTACCTGTGTTGTACAAATAAATAAATTTATTTTTATTATTGTTATTGGTGCCGACCAACCAAAACGATGTATTTTAAATTGCATCTATACGACATGGTTTTTACTATCCAAGTTTTTAGTGGTACACGAAAGACTGTTTCGTGAAAAATTTATCGGAGGTACAGGAAATTTTTGCTGTACAGGTTTTGCACGACATGGTTTTTACCAGCTGACTGACACGAAAAACCCTATCGTACAAAACTTGGATGGTTACGGTTTACACACCCTATCTATATCTATAACAAAGAGTACAGGTTGATTGTTTGTGAGTATGTTTGTTTGTAAGTATGTTTGTTTGTATGTTTATTTGCTTGCTTGTTTGCATCGTATAGGCTCCGAAATAACTAAACCGATTTGAAATATTATTTCAGTGTTGGGAAGCTACACCCGGCGAACTTCGTACCGCCTAACCAATTACTATGTAGTGCATATATTAAACCTATAAACTTACATCTTGAGACACTCTATCTATTAAAAAACCGCATCAAAATTCTTTGCATACTTTTAAAGATATAAGCATATATGTATAGCGACAGACAGACGCGGAAAGCGACTTTGTTTTATACTATGTATTGATTGATGGCGTAACGAAGTTCGCCGAGACAGCTTGAACATAAAATAAGTTTTTGAACTGATTTTTAACCCCGACGAAAAAATCAGAGGGGTGTTATAATTTTAACGTGTTTATCTGTCTGTATATCGGTCTGTCTGTGGCATCGTAGAGCCCAAACCGATGAACCGATTTCGGTTTGTTTTTTTTTTAACCCTCGAACGAAAAATTCAGAGAGGGGTGTTATAATTTTAACGTGTTATCTGTCTGTCTGTCTGTCTGTCTGTCTGTGTATCAGTCTGTGGCATCGTAGAGCCCAAACGGCTGATCCGATTTTCGTTGTTTTTTTTGTATTATAGATAATTTTAGGCCGATAGTTCTAAGCCATGTCTGATGAAGATCTGATCAGCGGTTTCAAGATGATCAGCTCTTGAATAATGGATGAGAGGATCTAACTAGCTTCCTTATGTCCGATCGATTTGAAATTTGGTGTCATGTTACATCTATGATATTGAAAGTATATTTTTAGGTAACCATGACTGGTCTGCCGTTTGAAGATGATCAGCTCATGAATAATGGATAAGAGGATCTAATTACCTTCCATTTGTCCTATCAATTAAAAATTTGGTATAGTATTACTAATGATAATGAAAGTATATTATGTTAAGGTAACCATGATATTTTTAAGATGATTAGCTCTAGTTCTAGTTAGGTTGATGAGGGGTCTGACTGGGTCGGTGTTTTTATTTTTTTTTAATTTGAGTTATATTATTTGTATCATAAATAATAACAGCCCGTACGTTCTTAGCCATTTCTCATGAAGATCTGATCAGCGGTTTGAAGATCATAAGCTCTTTTCTAGGTAATGAGGGGATCTAACTAGCTTCCTTATCCGATCGATTTAAAATTTTGTACCATGTTACATCAATTATATTAAAAGTATATGGTAAGGTAACCATGACTATATAATATATAAGCCGTTTCATGATGATCAGCTCTTAAATAGTGGATGAGAGGATTTAACTACCTTCACATATCATATCGATATTAAAATTGGTACAGTGTTACTTCAATGATATAAAGATTATATGGTAAAATAACCATAACCTGATCAGCCATTTGAAGTTGATCAGCTCTTAAATAGTGGATAAGGGCATCAAACTACCTTTCATTTCATAGGTAGTTAGACGCCCATAGGCGTATCATTATACTGAAAGTACGACTGCTCCGTGGCTCAATTGGCATGGCAGTGATGTGGACTAAGTAAGCATGTGCACCTGGGTTCGATTCCCAGGCGGGACGAATATTGATGTTTATTTTCGGTCTGGGTGCAAAGTTCGTCTTTGTGTGTGTTTCGGGTACCCTAGATACAGGTTCTTCCTAGTTAGGGGCTCTGAGTGTATATTTATACTGAGTGTACATGTGTGATGTGTCGTGTGTGTGATATGGTAAGGTAACCATGACCTCTTGAAGATGATCAGCTCTTGTTCTAGTTTAGTAGTTCAGTTGAGAGTCTAGTTTAGATGACTGACTCGGTCGGTGGATTTAGAATTTTTTAATTTTGTTATTGCAAGTATCTTTATCTACACTAAACTATTGTTTTAGAGAACAAATATCATTAATTAATTATTTATGACTTGTTTGTATTTTGTTCTATTCATACCATAAAACCTTGCAGTGTCCGTTCACTCAGACTACCTCTGTCAGCTAGTCTACTATATATTATGACTAGTCGACCCGGCGAACTTCGAACCGCCTAACCTTTAACTTTCTTGTGAACGTATTATACTTAAAAACCGTACTCTTAAATCACTCTATCGATTAAAAAAAAAACGCATCAAAATCCGTTACATAGTTTCAAAAATATAAGCATACTTAGGGACAGACGCAAGAAGCGACTTTGTTTTATACTATGTATTGATTGATGATGAATTGTGGTTCGTTAATCTCGCTAAAACTCGAGAACGGCCGGGCTGATTAATGTGATTTTGGTTTTAAAATGTTTGTTGTTAGCCCAGGGAAGGTTTAAAAAGTGAGGAAATATAGAAAAATGGAGAGGAAGTTAGTAAAAATAACAATTTTTTTTTACCATAGAAACTGTTCTTTTTTTCGTTTCCATTGTTGTTTTTCACTAGCTCATTCTTGACAGGCAAAGAAACATAGTCCATACATTGAAGTTTTTAGTGGGTAGAAAATTGATATGTAGTTAGCTGACACCCTAGATTACTACATAGCCTACTTTTCACTGAGGTAGTAAACAGCGGGTTACACTGCTGGCACAGCAAGTAAATAATACTGCTCCGTAACTCAGTTTGCAGTGATGTGGACTGAGACGCGTGTGCACCTTGGTTCAATTCCCGGCGGGGCAAACATTTGAACAGATGAATATCGATGTTTGTTTCCAGTCTGGGTGTAATGTTTGTCTCTGTATATGTTTCGGGCATCCTAGATACGGTTTTTCCTAGTTAGGGGCTCTGAGTATGATGCCTTAATAATAATAATAATCAATATCTTTAACAATATACATAGTATAAAACAAAGTCGCGTCTGGCCCTATGTATGCTTAAATCTTTTAAACTATGCAACGGATAGAGTGCTTCAAAAGGAAGGTTAATATGTATAATTCATGTGCAACATAGTGATACATAAGGCGGTACAAAGTTTGCCAGGTCGACTTGTAATATAATAAAATGCATCACACTCCAAGTTCCTAACTAGGAAGAACCTGTATCCATGCAGAGTAATAGTAATAATAATAACACATCACACTCAAAGCCCCTAACTAGGAAGAACCTGTATCTAGGGTGCCCGAAACACACACAGAAACGAACATCACACCCAGACCGGAAACAAACATCGATATTCATCATATCAATATTCGCCCTGCCCAGGAATCGAACCCGGGTGCACACGCTTACTCAGTCCACATCACTGCCGACTGAGCCACGGAGCAGTCAACAACCATCAGAGTAACCTTAACACTTACAAATACGAATAATACACTCAGAACTCAACCATTGCATAACATTAAATGATGTATCATCCTATGGTATTATCCCATACTCCGTAATACGCGGTGCTTACCGCCGTAATAGGCTGCAACTTTTTTCATGCCGCCGTAATAGGAATTCCGAATTGTCGGAAATAATAATTATTTACAATTAATAACTACTCTAAATTAAATAAATAGACAACAGAAATAGAAAATAGAATTATTATGAGTGTCAAAAAAAAATTCAATCATCTACTGAAATATTTAGAAATGCTTAATTTCTTACCTTACTTTAAAATGTTGTCAAAACGCGCCGTAATAGGGCATGTTACCCTACATGAAAAAAATAACTTTTTTATCATACCCAGTATCGGTGGCAAAAAAAAAACTGTTTGTAAAGGAAATATTTCGTGACTGTTTTGGCCACGCACGGCATCCCAACTTTCACTACAACCTAACTATACACAATCATTTTTTTTACATTTTAGATTGTCACTTTTAGCTAGCTTTTACCTGTTTTGGACTTTGGTCTACTCAGTTACTGTATGATAACTGTACTATGGCAGTGAGCTTTAAAGTTATGTTAGGAAACTTAGAAGCAAGTTGTTTTGCATACGAAGACAAGAGAAGCCTTGCCCTCTGTAGTGAAAAAATTGTAACTGGTTTATGACTTTTTAGGGTTTTCAAGAAATTAATAAACGAAGGAAACAAAACTTCAACATTTACTTTTACTTAACATTATAACTTTTTATTAAAAGTATCCTGTTTAGATCGAATCTTGCAGTGAAAGGTGAAAATTTATATAAACGCCGCGTGGTGGCGGCATAGGATGGCATATAATCTTCAAATCCCATCTTCACAGTATAATAAATAGTACTACATACAGTATGGGCACTCCCTGCCTCCCTCAGCAAGTGCGGCCCCGCGCTCGGTTACCTCTCAGTTACCGCTCAGTACAAGCAGCTCGTCTCATCTCACTCACAAGCATGATACGCGTGCACGTACACGAGTTTCGGCTGCGCGCGAAGCAACGCGTGTCCGAGGTGAGTCATCTCCTCCCATGGGTATCGTAGCGACTAAACCAACAGCCGAAGGGCAGCAGCGTTCTTCGTTGAGAGATTTGAAGAGCCATACTGCGATCGCTAACCCATCTGCCAAGCCTGTGTGAAAAAGTGTAGGGATGCCTATGTCCAACAGTGGATTTATCTCGGCCGAGATGATTCAATAAAGTTTAAGTGATGATGATTAATCCTATAACTTCTCAGGGGGCCTCAAGAGTCTTCCTCCAGAATTCTCTGTTCTGCGCTCTTACATTGGCGTCGGTTCAGGTCATCCCCGCTGCCCTGAGTTCTGTCATGATAGAACGCTTCCAGGTTTCGGCGGGACGACCCTGTCTTCTTCGGCCGCCAGTAGGGTTCCATTCTATGGCTACTCTGCTGATGTTTGCTTCAGGTATTCTAAGGCAGTGGCCTATCCATCCCCATTTTCTTTTTAGGATTTCGAGTGAGATGGGCCTTTGATTCGTTATCTCCCAAAGTTCCTCGTTAGAAATAGTATTTGTCCAGACGATCCTGAGAATTGAGCGTAGGCACTTGTTGACGCATACTTGAAGTTTGCGGGAGAGCGCTTTCGTGACCTTCCACGTTTCGCATCCGTAGAGAAGTATAGACTTTACGTTGCTTTCGAAAGTTTTTAACTTCAGAAATCGAGAGATATTAGTGTTTTTCCAAACTGGTGATAGTTGGGCAAATGCACCTTTCGCTTTCATAATCCTGCTATCTATATCCTCATCCGTTCCTCCTGTAGGAGTGAGTAAAGTTTAAGTAAAGTGTAGCTACTAGTAATAGCACAGATTACTAAGTAATAGTTCTTGATGTTTACATTTATCGATCAGCTACCGTCCGTACTTGCGGGGGTTAGAGAGTACGGTCAGCAAAAACTGCTCAAAAAAGAAAAAAATATATTGACTTTGGCCATCCCTTAGTTTATCAAGTTTTTCAGAGATATATCATCCTTATTACTAACCCTTACGACTGATTCAATAAAAGCACGATTTATCTTTTACATTTTTTTACATCTTAAAATGCATTTTAATTCATTTTCTAAAATAAAAGAATATTATCTATAAACTAGAGGCTGCCCCGCGGTGTTTCCCGCGCAGATTTCTCATAAACACAAAAATCCCGTTTTTTCCCGTTCCCGTGGGAATTTCGGGAAATCCTTTCTTAGTGCTCACCTACACTCCTTATGGAACCTACATGCCAAATTTCAGCTTTGTACACCCAGTAGTTTCGGCTCTGCGTTGTCTGTCAGTCAGTCAGTCAGTCAGTAACGGAAGAGTTTTATATATATTGATAAAATTTTCTATCCGCGTTTTTTTTTTGTCATTATGTCACGCCTACATTCCCCGAAGGGATAGGCAGAAGCACCAGCTCCTCATTGACTAAGACCAAGAGAGGCATCAGTGCATCGAGCAGACCTGAAGTTTGGCCGAGTTCATGTTTATACCATCGTAACAAGGGTCCAGCTTGCCACCGTACGTCTCTTTTAGTTGAACTTATAAGGCTTCGTACGCACAGCAGATAACTATCCGCGCTAAAAAAACCGTCCGGATAAAAAGCCGCTGTTGCGGTTTTATTTCTGCGCGGTTTTAAAGGTTTGTATTTCATTTTCAACCTTATTCATAGGCCCCGAAAGCACAAGCGGTTTTTTTCACGCGGATTTTATGCAACATATTGAATCCTATGTAAGTGTCCGCACCAGCGGATAAAAAACCTCGCGGTTAAAGATCCGCTGTTGCGGTTTTATTTCTAACTAGAGGCTGCCCCGCGGTTTCACTCGCGCAGATTTCTCATAAACAAAAAAAAAACAGTTTTTTCCCGTTCCCATGGGAATTTCGGGAAATCCTTTCTTAGTGCTCACCTACACTCCCTAAGGAACCTACATGCTAAATATCAGCCCGCTACGCCCAGTAGTTTCGGCTCTGCGTTGTCTGTCTGTCAGTCAGTCAGTCAGTAACGGAAGAGTTTTATATATATTGATATTGATACATACATACAACCCCTGACCTTCCAGCCTAAACTCGAGCAAGCATCAGCAATTACATGACTCAACCTTACTCACTTCAAAACTAATTCAAAACTCGCTTATTTTGCTATCGTTACACAGTTCAGTGACTCGCCACTTGAATGCGGAGCTGAGTCATCGTGGTCTTTGGAATACGCGTTTAAGGTCTTACCCTCAAATCCTTATCAAAACTTAAAGTTAAACTACTAGTATAGTTCCTATTTCTTGCTTTTACTCAGTATTTCTCCACTCGAGAACTTTTCGGCCCCAGCGGCCATCTGTTCTGCGGGCTATATGACCTGCCCATTGCCACTTTAACGAGCTTATCCGCTTGGCTATGTCGGTGACCCTGGTTTCTCTACGTATGTCCTCATTTCTGATTCGATCCCGCAGAGAAATCCCGAGCATAGCCCGCTCCATGGCTCGTTGAGCTACTCGGAGCCTGCCACGGATCGGCAAGCGCAGCGTAGGACGTCCACCGACCAGATGGACGGATGATCTGCGCAAGGCTGCGGGTCCACGCTGGATGCAGGCCACCTGCGATCGGTACAGATGGAGAGCCTTGAGGGAGGCCTATGTCAAGCAGTGGACGTCCTACGGCTGAAATGATGATGACTCAGTATTTGCAAGGGACAGAACATGAGAGGCCTGTTACATTGGAGTAGAATCATATGACCGGAGAAGTGAGATAGTTGAGGGCGTCTCATGGCATGGAGTCGCCCGTTGGCTTTGCGGACGGGTCTGATCGGCGGCGCGCCGCGGCAGGGTGCAGCCTGGCTCGCGCGGCATGGCAGCTGTCTCTGTACTGTGTTCTGGTACTCGGGCTGCTCTGAGCTCCTGTGGACTGTTGGTTTCCTAAACGCTTGCCTCTGGAGTCGCATTGGGGACTCCTCCACCTCACCTCTTGCAGTACTAAGGGCATTCGAAAAGTATACCTTACCCAGTTGGTAGATAATTAAAATCTCTCAACTAAGTACTAAACATTCGTGTGTTTAATTTTTGGCAACAAATGTACTGGATGAGACTATTAGCATAAAATCCATATTTTAATGATTTAAACTTTTTTATATTTATTTAGGTATAACCCAGTCTTATTCTTCGACAATGATTTACACTTAACTAGTCGACTTTAACGAACTTCGTACCGTAATTGTGCATGAATTATACTTTATAAACTACTCTTGAATCACTCTATCTACCAATAAAAAAAACGCATCAAAACCCGATGCAGAGTTTTAAAGATTTAAAGCATATATAGGGAAAAAGACGCGGGAAGCGACTTTGTTGTATACTACCTATGTATTGATTCTTCGGCAATAATTTATAATACAACGTGTTTCCTTGTTAATACAAGAATTACCAAAAACTTGACCAAAGGTTATGAAAATCGCGTCTGGCCAAAACGCCTCACAGAAAAGTTCCCTAAAAAAAAAAACAAAAAAACGCATCACAAAAATCCATCGAGGTATTCTAAAATCTTGACACAAGTTTATTTAGCCACAGTATATAATATACCTACCTAGCTAGCAAGTTTATTTCTTGTAACCCCCAAAAAACAGTGTCCACTCGAAGGACACGGCGGCACTGCGTAAGTCCTCGATAGGGCGATATCTTGATCTCAGAGTGGGTCACGGGCGTACTGTAGCCAACCGCGGTTATTATTGTAACTTTATTACTTTGTAAGTTGAATAGTTATATTTGGGTCAAAGGCTGAGTTTTACAGTCGAGTCGGAGTTTGAGTTAAAAACTCCAAACTTACTTACTTCTCCGCTGGGGAGCAAAAGGGACGAAACAAATCGCCGCCACATTTGACGGTCTTGAGCAATATCGCAGACTTCCTCCCAGGTGCTCTGCGTGTGCTCCAGATGCTCCTTCATAGCGCGCTGCCACGTGTTATTAGGTCTGCCAATTCGCATTTTCCCGGTTTTCAGTTATGGGCTTCCCTTGGCACATCGTCTGCCGGTCCGCGAGCGACGTGACCCAAAAACTTCCACTTGCGCTCCTCCAAACTGTCAAAATTTAACTTACTCGTTCCTGCTCCAAATTTATATTCTTACAAAGTTTAGTTCCGACCTCAATACGGTTGAGTTTACGCTCGACGGAGTATGAGACGGATCGATCCAAGAAAATGTAGTTACTAGAGAAAAGTTTGTTCCACAGAAAAAAACATGTCTTTCTTGTTCTGTGGTTTGTTCTAATTCTTACTTGAGCTAGTATTCTCAAAATTATGTGAATGACAACTCAAAGACTCAAATTCATTTATTCAATACTAGTTGACCCAGCGAATTTTGTATTGTAAAAAAACCTTCCTATTGAATCACTCTGTCTTATTAAAAAAAACTGCATCAAAATCCGTTGCTAAGTTTTAAAGATTTAAATAGTTTTAGAGACTGCTCCGTGGCTCAGTTGGCAGTGATGTGGACTGAGTAAGCGTGTGCACCCGGGTTCGATTCCCAGGCGGGGCGAATATTGATATGATGATGAATATCGATGTTTGTTTCCGGTCTGGGTGTGATGTTCGTCTCTGTGTGTGTTTCGGGCACCCTAGATACAGGTTCTTCCTAGTTAGGGGCTCTGAGTGTGATGTGTTATTATGTTATTATTATTTAAAGGGACAGACAGCCGAAGAAACTTTGTTTTACACTATGAATTGTTGAAGTGCAGTTAAATTTGCGTCAAGAACGCCAGTAAACAATAAACTTAATCTTCTAGTAAGTATAATTGAAAGACTAGAACCAAAACTGGCTTTAACCGTGACCATAAAATAGGCAATAAACACCATTCCTAAGTACCGCGAAACACTTAGTAAAGCCCTGCGCACAAATGACGAGGCGCAGTGAAGATACCAATCTACGATACATAAAACGAATCGCTGTTCGTTAGTCTCGCTAAAACTCGAGAACGGCCGCGCGGATTTTGCTCATTTTATAATTGTTAACTAGTCGACCCGGCGAACTTCGTAACGCCTAACCTATTGTATTTTGTACATGTATTATACTTATTAACCTTTGTCTTGAATCGCTCTATCTATTAAAGAAAACTGCATCCGTTGAATTATTTTTGATATTTAAGCATACATAGGGACAGACGCGGGAAGCGACTTTGTTTTATACTATGTATATTGATTAATTAATTAATTCACTATGACTGCTATGCCAAATGTTCTATATAGCCTATGTTCATCAGATAATACTGTTATACTATGTATTGATTGATAATAACACATCACACTTAGAGCCCCTCACTAGGAAGAACCTGTATAAAGGGTAACCGAAAACACACACTGGGACGAACATTACATCCAGATCGGAAACAAACATCAATATTCATCATATCAATATTCCCCGGGAATCGAACCCAGGTGCACACGCTTACTCAGTCCACATCACTGCAAACTGAGCCACGGAGCAGTCGGTTAGTTACTCTCGGTAAATTCGACGCGCTTCGCTTTATATCCGTTGGGCTTAAGGGTCAGTAGAAACCGCGAGTTACTGATGAATGTAAATTGTAGAAAGTACGATTGATTTGTCAACTCAACTGGTAATTTAACCAACTATGCATAGCCCTTGAAACTAAAACTCGAAAAAGCCTCTATGAGTTGGTTTCATCCTCTCTAATACATAGAGAAAATTATAGTTTTTATTTTTTTTACAACACCAGTATTACAGGATATTAAATTAGATAGACCGTGTGGTGGCGGCATAGAAAACTACCACCCCAGCTCTTCCCGTGGGTGTCGTAAAAGGCGACTAAGGGAATTTCCGAAGGTCGGGCAGCAGCGACCTTCGTTTAGAATTTCAACAACCACACTGCGATCGCCAACCCGCCTGCCAAGCGTGGCGATTACGGCAAATTCCCTCCACAATGTTTGTCCTTGTGACAATCTGTGTCAGTAGGGGAGACCTATGTCCAGCAGTGGACATCTACGGGTTGTAGTGATGATAATGAATTAGGAACATATAGTGTGGTCTCTGTGTGATCAGCATTTTCAGGCGTGTTAAAAACAATTAACTAGAAAGAAGAACAGAGATAGATAGATATAGATGGACGACTTTATTGCAATCAATGCACTTGAAATAATCACTGAAAATCCGGGTTCGATTCCCGACGGGGACTAACATTGTTATGATGATGAATATTAAAAACGCCGGCATTATTGTATTAGTTTATTGTGCCGTAATCTTCTATACTATCTAAAAATGAATCGTGGTTCGTAAGTCTCGCTAAAACTCGAGAACGGCCCGGCCGATTTTGCTGATTTTGTTTTGGAAATGTTCGTAGTAGTCCAGGGAAGGTTTTAAACGTGAGAAAATTTGGAAACATGGAGGGAAAGTTAGTAAAAAAACAATTTAATTTTACCATATAAAATTGTAAGGCGCGACACGAAGTTCGCCGGGACAGCTAGTCCTGGGATAAAAACTGAGTGATCACGAGACAAAAGCACAGGGTCAGAAATAGGCTATTTTATTTTAACTATATCTCTAAACTTAAAGACAAACAAAAAACAGCGAAGTCTCGCTTTATTGAATTAATACAATAAACTATACTTCTATTGTGGTAATTTTTTACGGTTTTACGGTATGGTAAAAAATATTTACTAACAAAGAAAACATTTTTTTATTTTCCATCTTTTTTAAGCTTCCGCATTAGTAAGGCACATTGCATTTATCTTCATTAGCCTAAAACATAAGTCAAAAGTCAAAAATGATTTATTCAATATAGGATACAAGATATCACTTATTGTAAAGTCAATAAGACTATCTATCTAATATGTAGGTATTGATACCTATTTAGTAAAGTATCCTATACTGTGAGAGGCGAGGTAGTTTATGGTGCCCACCAATTGGCTCAGGCACCAATTGGCCTTGCCTTAAGAAATGGTCGCCTGGAGAGGCCCCCAAACGAGCCCTCCTCTGTCAAATGATTCTACTCCCTTTCTGTTAAACATTTATAAGCTTTCCCACAAATCGCCACACTGAGTGCTCTTGTGTGACCGTCATCCAGTGTACTTCCCCTCTCTTCACAAGGTCGTTTGACTTAAGACAGGTCTGCTTACTCTGCTACTTCCGGTGAGCAGTCGCCACTCAAGAGCATTTCAGCCCCAGTGACCATTCTGTTTTTCGAGCTATGCGCCCTGCCTATTGCCACTAAAGTTTTCCATTTCTTTGGGCTTTGTAAGTGACGTTAGTTCTGCGGATTTATTAGAGGACTGTTTAAAGTAGCTGCAGCACGGCAAAAATATAAAAAAAAATGCTTGCACCCGCTAACGGCCCATGCGACAGCGAATATGTTTTTCACTTACCTAAATCTTAGCAAATCACAATGGTTTTAATGTCCATTCACTTCAGCATCAAATAATAAAGGTTTAGAAGTTTTCCTATTTTAACCGACTTCAAAAAGGAGGTTATCAGTTTGACCTGTATGTAAATATGTTTATCGGCGATTATCTCGAGTTTGGCTGAACCGATTTTGATGAGGTTTTAACAAAATGATTTGTTACATTCAGGAGAAGGTTTTAGTTCCTATTTTAAGCGACTTCAGAAAAGAGGAAGTTCTCAGTTTATGTATGTGTGAATTAATTGAAGGCGGGTCTCTTTTTTTTTTTTAGAAATTATTTAATTATGCATTAGTTTCGTAAATTATCACAAAAATCTTTGTATTTCAAGTGCTTAAAAGCTATAGCGAATCTGAAGTCTGAATCTATAGCGAATTTAAAAAAAAGGAAAACGTATAAACCTACTTTATTATAGTGTAAGGTGACATACTAAAACTTCATGGAGATTAGAAAATAATTAGTAGTGGAAAAAACGTAATCTCTTTTTGTATGGAAGCGTTCGGGGTATACGCGGTCCTCTTCAATATTAATATCAATACACAGTATAAAACAAAGTCGCTTCCCGCGTCTGTCCCTATGTTTGCTTATATCTTTAAATCTATTTAACGGATTTTAATGTGGTCTTTTTTAATAGATAGAGTGATTCAAGAGGAAGGTTTTAAAGAAGAAAAAGGAAAAACTTGCTCAAGATAGTTATAGGATAGGCGGTACGAAGTTCGCCGGGTCGACTAGTAATTTCTAATTCTGAAAGTAATTTTACTAAGTACTAATTTGAATATTCTTAAATATGGCGGCTTGGCGAGGAGAAGAAGCAAAAAAGTATAAAACATAATTAACCCGTACGTACGTTAGTTTGACACAATATTTCATACACGCCATGCAAGTATGTCGACAAGCCAAGGAAATAGTTTTTTTAAGCCTAAGCTGTTTTAATTTTAACTTTGTTGTATAAGAAAGTTTAATAGGCATAATCCTTAGTGGTTCAGTTGGCACTTAGGAGGTCAAGATTCGATTCCGAATGTTGTAATGATGGTCTGTGTTAGTTTCTTAGGTCTAGGTGTATGTTGTATTGTATATTTTTGGGACACCCATTATATAGAGCTGCTACTTCCTGGGTATACACTTTAATTGGACTACTAGAGGCTGCCCCGCGGTTTTTCCCGCGCAGATTTCTCATAAACACAAAAATTCAGTTTTTTCCCGTTCCCTTGGGAATTTCGGGAAATCCTTTCTTAGTGCTCGCCTACACTCTCTAAGGAACCTATATGCAATTATATGCAACCATTTCAGGCCTCTACGCCCAGTAATTTCGGCTCTGCGTTGTCTGTCAGTCAGTTATTCAGTAACGGATGAGTTTTATATATATTGATTAATTTAAAGCTGACCCGGCGATTTTCGTATCGCCTTACAATTTCATATGGGAAATGGTAAATGTTGTTCACTATCATTCCCACAGTTTTCCAATATTTTCATTGAAGTATATTATTGATTACCTTCCTGCGGTGGTATCTATCTGTCTCTTTTGTAGATCTCCATACATTTTTCCGCATTGAAAATTTTAATTTAAAAGTGACAGAAAGATTTGACAAATGGTCCGTCATGCTACTCAGGCTGGACTGCGAACAACATTTCAGAAGAAGGAGATAAAAAACACCCCTTTCATTCTTTCACAGGAAATGCATCCTTAACACGATGGCATTGAAGCTAAAATACACAGACGAGCATGGAATACTTCACATCGACATGAGCCCGTCTTCCACTCCTCGGGGCAACCAGCCCCCCGACCCCCGGGGGGTACCTGCCCCGAGGGCAACGACCCCCGGAGACCCCGCTGGCGATGTACCTATTGACAAGCCTCAGTTTGATACTATTAATAATAGGTAATTATGGATTAGTTAGTTTTTATATAACTATCCCGTTTTTCACAACCGACTCACACTTGACAAATACATATAAAGCTTCCTATTGATTAAGACTTTGCCAACTGCGACACTAGCGCCACTTTCTATAAAAAAATAATCCTTGGCGGAAATAAAAAATGGGAGCCAATGATGCACTAGATCATTTTTCTTCTAGTGGCTTTTAGGTTCAATATCTAAGGAATATCTAGAATGTTGTCGAAAGTAGCCACTTTTAGAAACTTATTTTTTTCGAAAATGGCGCTAGCACTAATCTGTGGCGCTAGTATTGCGGTAAGGTCCCTTACCTCTAGCTCTATCTATTATAAAAACGCAATAAAATCCATTAGGTACAGTGGTGGTCTAGGTCGCCGTAACACTTCCTGTTTTTCTGTGTATTGAAAAATAGCACTTGTTCTTTGGCAATACAGTCTAGGGCTGACGAAACCATAGACAAATCTGTTACGGCCTCCTAGACCGTCACTGTACCTACGTAGTTTTAAAATCTAAGCATACATATGGACAGACAGCAGGATATATTTTGTTTTATACTAGTTAGCCTTTTGTATGTTGTAGTACATGGCGGCCATTTTGTTTGTCAACCAGGGGTTAGTGAAGCTATGGTGGTGTCTTAAAACTCTACCACCACCACCTTTCATGGGTGTCTTAAAAGGTGACTAAGGGAACCTCCGTAGGACGGGCAGCAGCGTCCTTCGTTTGTTACATTCAATGTTTTCAATTTTGTTAATTTAAGAAAATTTTGTGGTGGTAAATCTCGGTATGGCACCAAATTCAAATTTTTTCGCGTTCCTTATTTATTCTGGCGAAAATATTAATTTTTACCAAAGTTTTAATAAAAATACTTTCGCCAGAATAATTAAAAACGCAAAAAAAAATTGAATTTCGCGCGATACCGAGAGATACTACCGTATGTTTTATTATAATTGATTGCAATGCAATCAATCAACTTAATAACCTATTTTTTTTAACTGGATTAAATCAACAGATTCGGCCAGTACGACCTTTTCGGCGGGAAATACGACGAACCGACTCCAAGTGGTGGGGAATCCCTCTTCAGAACTCGATACAACAGCGTCGAAGAGGAGCTAGCTAACACTCCATACGCGTTCGCGGAGCGACCCGGTCTTTTCGACATTACTATACAGTCACGTGACTACGATATCTCTCCTTCAAAAGATATAGAAGACAATCGATTCTTCAGCAAGATTGATTCCGATTTATTCGGCCCGACAATCGAGCCGGCGTTCAGTGTTAAACAACTGATACACGCCCAAGATCGATACTTCGATCTGTCCTCTAGATTATCGAGTGAATCGATTAGTACTAAAAGTGATGTGAAAATTGTGAGTAAAACGAATTCTAGTAAAACTGTAAGGATAATTGGTGACAGTTCGAGTGATAATGACGCTTTTAAAGTTTTGAGTGATAACGAGAAAGACAAAGCTGGCAAAGTGATAGAAGAGGCGAGAACTATACAGCCGTAAGTGTTTTTTCTTTTTCCTTTTTTTTTGCAGAAGCAATGAGATAATTTATGGTACAAAATACAATAAATATATCAGGATGTAATTATCTATAGCTAGGCAGATCCCTCACAAGGTGGTCAGACGACCGGTGTAGGCTGCGGGAGTAATGAGGGTCGCTCACCCTAGTCGCTGTGGCTTTCTGTGGGGGAGGCCTGTGTCCAGCAGTGGACGTCTTACGGCTTAAATAATGATGATGAAGATCAATTACAGTTTGAAGTGGTTTAAAAAAAAACAGTTCTTATTATTCTTTAATAAATATTTATAAATAATCCATATTTAAGGTGGTAACTCTCGCTATGGCGCGAAATTCAAATTTTTTTCGTGTTTTTATTTATTCTGGCGAAAGTATACATTAAAAAAATAAAAATAAAAAATGAATACTTTCGCCAAAATAATTAAAAAACGTAAAAAAATTTGAATTTGGCGCTAAACCGTGAGTTACCGCCTTAATTTACAATATAAATGGGGTGGCATTCTGCCTACTTTGTGTCTTCAGGTGCGCGGTCGCCATTCGAGAACTTTTCGGCGCATTTGTTTTTCGAGCTACAAATGTGCCGAATTTATGGAATAGGTTGCATTGAAACTGATTTTAGGGATTTTATTTCAAAAATTAATAGATTTGAATTATTTTGAAGCGTCAAATTTGGCGTCGTATTTCAAATTAAGAAAACCAAATTTAATTTATTTGTAGAAACAATACCTCAACCACAGACAATATAATACTCTCAACTCAGACTTATGTAAATGTTTAATGCATATTGCATTATCACATGACGCAACGTTATGCAGCAATTAAAAAATATGTGTTCGCGTAAGAAAACGCGTAGATCACGACTCCTCTTTGTTAAGACGCTATATGAGTTTCGAAGGTTATTTAAATCAAGTAATTCTCTTAATCTATAGGAGGTAAAGATTCTGGAATTTCAATTTAACCTTTTTTAAGGATATATAACAAAGTTTTTTTATAATTGAGAAACACTAGTGGAATAAAAAAACCTTGATACATTATTTCGTCAAAGATAACCTTTCCAAAAAACGGGAATAGCTAGTTCTTTGAAATTACTTACTAATTTTTGTTAAAACTACCTAGGAATAATGTTAAAAAACAAAATCAAATTCTGGTAATTCAGATATGATATAAAAGTAATAATTAAAAAGATATTTAATATTTATTACTTTTTCCAATAAAATGTAGTAACCGATGTGGGCGACTGACATATGACTGTCCATTTTCCTCAGTATGATATATCAAAGATATAGACTTGCTGTTCATTTGGTCGTTTGATTTATTTGTCGTATATCGTCTTAATTCTTATACAATTCACTAGAAAATTTACGGGACAATTTTTGTGAAACGGATTTTCGAGTTCGCTTTTGTTTTCAACCGGCGCTTTGTGTAGTGTTTTCTTTTCCGGACTTTCAATTGTTTTTAAATTAAACATGAAGCGTTCTTTCGTGCTCCTATAAATTCGAAAACCTTTTGAGCACCAATTCTTATTGTTTTGTGTTTTTGGATGTCGTTCTGACTTAATTGAAGACTAAATGTTAAAACCTAATTAGTTAGGTCCTACCGTTTTCTTGGACGTAGGCAACAGCTACAGATATTTTCTACAGCTTGAACGTCAAGCCATGATCTTAAACATTTACGAATGAGTTCTTAATTAAAACAAACTACAACTAATTACTACTACATATATAATTATATATTATAAATTGGCCCTTTTCCTCACTGTTAGCTTTAATACTTAAGTTTATATATACTTATATTTATTTATATGTAAAATACCAGGACGTGTGCATGTATGTATTTCCTGTCGGGGTACTGGCGGAATACCAGCGCTGCGGATAGTATTTCTTATATGATCCTGTAGCACATGCTGAGTCAGAGCCCTTTCCGTGTCGCAGCTACATCAAAACTGGATTTTGTTTGTACAGTGTAGTCTTATATATGTTAATGATTCATGTCACTAGTTATACCTACCTACTTAAGTTTATAAAATGTACCTATATGTTTTGATGTATTTGGAACATGGAATAAATCTTTCAATCAATCAATCAATCATACTATAATTATTTTATTTAGGCACGAAGCCGTTGGTCCCGGTCGCAGTAGTGGCCGGTATAATAGCAGTAGCGACAAACTTGCCCCGCCTCACGATGGTATAAGGAATAAACTCGGCCACATATGAGTACAACTCGATACACTGATGCCTCTCGTAGGCTCAGTCAATGATCTGGTGTCTCTGCCTAACCCTTTGGGGAATAAGGCGTAACATAATGTTACATGTAATTGTATATTGAATTCTAATACTAAGCCAATGATGAAAAACTTCTATTTGTAGTTTCTATATATAAAAATGAATTGTGGTTCGTTAGTCTCGCAAAAACTAGCTAGATATAGCTGATTTTGGTTTTTAAATAATCTTAGTAGTCCAGGAAAGGTTTAAAAGTTGAGAATATATGAAAAAATTGAGGTAGATAAAACAACAATTAAATTTTTCCATATAAAATTGTGAGACGCGATTTGAAGTTCGCTGGTACAGCTAATTCTCAATAAAATTGCCATAATCCTTAATGACATTTGAGAAAAACTGTACCAATTATCTGTGTACCTCAAACACAGCAAAAACAAGCTTAATATCACTTAATAAGGCATCTAACATTAGTGGTGGCTACAAAAACTGAATAATAACCTAATACATGATAATGGTAGAGCACATGGTATCTGTGTTCCGTAAGGCATGACCTCATTGGTCAGTTCCCTATTATCTTAAGGAACAGAAAATCTGTGGAGTTAGCGCAAAAAGTTAAGATTGCTTTAAAGACTTGGAAATGAAGTAAAGTTATAGCAAAAAAATAACTAAGTTTTTAAAATTGCTTTTTAATTTAATGTCAAAATGCTCAAACATCTATATTAGAAAAAGCAATCATGTTTCGTTAGTCTCGCTAAAACTCGAGAACTGCCGGGCCGATTTAGCTGATTTTGGTTTTTTGAAATGTTTGTTATAGTACAGGGGAGGTTTAAAAGGTGAAGAAAATGTAGAAAAACTAAGGGAATGTTTTAGTAAAAACAACATTTTATTTTTACCATTCAAACTGTTTTATTTTTCGTTTCCATTGTTGTAAACATTGTTTACATATTGTTGTTTTTTATAACCTCATTCTGGACAGGTAAAGGCACATTGTCCATATAGCCAAGTTTTAAGTATAAACTTAACCAATGGTGTAAACTTATAATCTAAGGCGAAACGGAGTTTGCCGGGTCAGCTAGTTTCTACGATTCTTATTATTAAATACATAAAGTAAAAATCGTATCACACTTAGATTCTATAACTAGGTAGAACCAGTATTAACAAAGGGAGCCCGAAAAACATACAGACATACATACAGAGGGCCTATTACGGCCGCATTTGCAATATTGCTTCTCGTCCTCCAAGTGTCAAAGTCAATACAAAAAAACGCAAAGAGGACGCAAAGCAATATTGCAAAAGGGCCGCAATAGCCCCTCAGAACCCAGAAACATTCATAATATCAATGCGCTTACGGCCGGGAATTGAACCCTCTCCTTGAGCGTTTTAGCCGAGGAGTGAATAACATCTATGCCATATAGGTATTCATCCATTCTACTTCACATAAAAGTGATATTTTTAATAGAACTAATTTGAAGTGGGTGTAGGTAGAGCACTGAACTCGACAAAAATGGTTAGAAAACAATTAAGAAGTAGGTTTTAAAAGAATCTCCTTTTAAAGTACCTACCTATACAAGGAATTAATTAAATTAATTTTAGGTTGAACACATATTTACTATAATCTATATATATAAAACTCTTCCGTTACTGACTGACTGACTGACAGACAACGCAGAGCCGAAACTACTGGGCGTAGCGGGCTGAAATTTTGCATGTAGGTTCCTTAGGAAGTGTAGGTTAGCACTAAGAAAGGATTTCACGGAATTCCCATGGGAACGGAAAAAACGGGATTTTTGTGTTTATGAGAAATCTGCGCGGGAAAAACCGCGGGGCAGCCTCTAGTTTCTGAATAAAATAATAACAACGCATCACACTCAGAGCCCCTAACTAGGAAGAACCGTATCTAGGCCCGAAACACACACAGAGACGAACATCACACCCAGACCAGAAGCAAACATCGATATTCATCATAACAATGTTCTCCCCGCCGGAAAACGAACCCAGGTGCACACGCGTCTCAGTCCACATCAATGCCAACTGAGCTGCGAAGCAATATGTTTAAACAAAATTAATATGAATGTTTAAACAAAACTAAATTGATTTTACTTTCTTTCTTTATAACTTGATTTTTGACCTTTATGTCCTAAGACACAAAATCAGTAGGTCTGTCTTCCAAAAACGTTGTATTACAATGTGGGAGATGGTTTTTTACATACGCGAATTCAGAACTTTATTAAAAATGAATACTTTCGCCAAAATAAATAAAAAATTGAATTTCGCGCCATACCGAGAGTTACCACCTTAAACTTGGGCATTTTAAGTAGAATTGATTCAAAAATTATGAGATCCGCAGAAAAAGCAAAGCTCAAAGGATTTAGGAAGCTAAGTTGCAATATAAGGGCACATAGTTCGAAGAACACATGGGTCAAGACCGGTCTTTGTGGCGTGCTGTGGGGGAGGCCTATGTCCAGCAGTGGACGTCTTTCGGCTGGAATGATGACGATGATTAGGTATAAGGTTTCCGTTGCCATTTTAACGGAACCCTGAAAGTTAAGAAAATTAGTTCCGTTAGAAAAACTTTCCATTACAATAGAGACGCGTTTATAGAAAAAAAAACAAAATAATAGAGAAACCTTGGAGTGACAATAGTTTATAATTTTACGCTAGAGACGGTATTTTAAAAAGCCCTTTTTTGCAAGTATCGCACAATGCGTATTGGAGCGTGTTAATGAAAATAAAAAAACAAACTTTTAATAACACAAGTTTTGTAACTTTTACCTGACTTTAATTTTCGTATAATGAGTAAGGCCCGTAATATTCAAATCGGTTTAAAGTGGTACATACTATTTTTAAATCGAATTTATTTTTCAATTAAAACACTGACCAATATTATTATTACGTTCTTCTTATTTATTATTATCATCATCAATACATAGTATAAAATAAAGTCGCTTCCCGCTTCTGTCCCTATGTATGCTTCAATCTTGAAAATTATGCAATGGATTTTGATGCGGGATTTTTAAGTTGATAGAGTGATTCAAGAGAAAGGTTTATGAGTAAAATACATGCACAAGATAGTTACAGGTGAGGCGGTACGAAGTTCGCCGGGTCGACTAGTCAATATATATAAAACTCTTCCGTTACTGACTGACTGACAGACAACGCAGAGCCGAAACTAATGGACGTAGCGGGCTGAAATTTTGCACGTAGGTTCAATTGGGGAGTGTAGGTTAGCACTAAGAAGGGATTTCCCGAAATTCCCACGGGAACGGGAAAAAACGTGATTTTGTATTTATTGAGAAATCTGCGCGGGAAAAACCGCGGGGCAGCCTCTAGTTTAGGTATATAAATAAATCAGGTTTTATGCAGAAACCCCCTTTAAAATACCATAAAAGAGGTTGTGTAAGGTATGGTGAGCTGAATCCCTTCATCAATATAATAGCGCCTTGTCAGAAACACGTAGGTTTATACACATAATAGTATACAATTAAATAATATGATTTTTAATCCAAAAACGGGTTTAATGTAAATACTTACTAAACAAAAGCAGAGCAGGGATTAATCTTAAGGAAAACTCTAGTATCTCTAGAAAACAAATTTTAAAATTATTGAAATATAAAGAAACAAAAAACATTTTTTTAACAAGACGCAGCGTTGATGTCTTTTCAATAGAAAAATAGACGACATAGTCATACTGGTGATCGACTGACACAATGACATCACGTAACGACACGCTATCTCTTCAAATCAACTCCATTGAAAAGACATAAACGCGGTGCTTTGGACTTTTTTTTGGGCTTTAAAAAATATAGAGCATGAGATTTAATAATTTAATTTATATTGTATTGAATACCAGTCGACCCGGCGAACTTCATACCGCCTAACCTATTATTATCTTGTGCATGTATTATACTTATAAACCTTCCTCTTTAATCACTTTATCTATTACCGATTTGAAAAATTATTTCACTGGTAGGAAGCTACACTATCCCCGAGTGTCATAGGCTATATTAGATTTTCAAAAAAGTTAGGTATCCTTACTTATACTCAAATAATGTAACCCAAGGTGAAATATTTTTTCCATTGTTTACATATTTTGACAGGTGGTTTGTTGTTGTTGTTTGTTTTTTTATTCGCCCATTCTGGGCAGTCAAAAGAACATAGTCTATAGAGCCAAGTCTTAAGTAGTATCTAATATTCTATGGCGTAACGAAGTAAGCCGGGACGGCTCGTTTATATATATTCACAGATAAATGACAGAATAACTGCTCAACAAAGCGTGTAGGAAACCTCGGAAGTTTTATTGTTATTTGTTATAATTGTAATGATACAAACCTTGTTTTTTGTCGCTCGGAGTCAGGCAACAAACAATCTTTAAACTTGGAAACAAGAAAAACTTAAAAAAAAAACAGAATTATCGTACGGAGAACAGAGGCCCTATAACAACCAATTGTTACAACCACATTTGCAATATTACTTTGCGTCCTCTTTTTCCTTTGCGTTTTTTTTTGTATTGACTTTGACACTCTAGAGGACGAAAAGCAATATTGCAAAAGCGGCCGTAATAGAGTCTCAGGTAGTCTTGAGCTAACTCTAAATACGAAAACCAATTAGGTACAGTGGCGGACTAGGAGGCCGAAACAGATTTTTCTATGGTTTCGTCAGCCCTAGACTGTATTACCAAAGAACAAGAGCTATTTTGCAATAAAGAAAATCCAGAAGTGTTACGCCGACCGTGTCCGCCACTGTACAACTAGTATAAGTAAAGTCGCTTCCCTCGTCTGTCCCTATGTATACTTAAATATTTAAAATTATGCAACGGATTTTGATGCGTTTTTGTTTAATAGATAGAGTGATTCAAGAGGAAGGTTTATAAGTTTATATAATACGTGCACAAGATAGTTATAGGTTAGGAAGTACGAAGTTCGCCGGTTCCACTAGTAATTAAAATAAGCATGTTTATGTTTAATCATAATGGTTCATAATGTTGACTGCGATTTTAGAGTTCTTGGTTTGATTCCCGGCGGGGGCGAACGTTGTCATGATAGATATCGATGTTCGTTTACGGACTCTGGCTGTTTTTGTATATGTCTTTGTATGTGCTTCGGGCATTCTGACATTGTGGACTGAGTAAGCGTGTGCAACTGGGTTCGATGCCCGGGCGCGGCGAACATTGGTATGATGAATATCGATGTTTGTTTTCCGGTCTGGGTGTAATGTTCGTCTCTGTCTATATTTCGGGCACCCTAGATACAAGTTATTCCTAGTTAGGGGCTCTGAGTGTGATGTGTTATTATTATTATTCTAGATGTAGGTTCTGGTATTTTGTGGTTCTGCCTAGTTTAGCCACTAAGCTGGGCAGAAGGATTGGCGATCTCATTCTCGCTCTTCAAGTATTTCAACGAAGGACGCTGCTGCCCGGCCTTCGGCTGTTCCCTTAGTCGCCTTTTACGACACCCGTGGGAGGAGATGGGGGGTGGGATTCTATGCCGCCACGACACGGCAAAATATAATTAATTACATTCCATATCTTTTACAAGTAAAACAGATAAACGCCACAATGCGTTACTATACTTTCTACAGCACATTGTACTTACAATCTAGAGTCGTAATCAAATAGGATGTCTGCCGTCTAATCGCAACTTGTGCGTAAACCGGAACGGTTTTAAGTATATAATATGATTAAATTTTAATCACTTCGCCTGGATTTATACTAGTTCCATGGAATCTATCTATGTACAAGCTGTTTTGCAGATGAGTTGAATGGAAATACGCAATAGAATAGAATAGAAATACTTTATTGCATACGAAGTAAGACATAAAAGTACACCATTGTTAAGAATAATAAGTAATAATATAACGCATCACACTCAGAGCCCCTTACTAGTAATAATAATATCTAGGGTGCCTGAAACATAATATACAGAGACGATTATTACACCCAGACTGGAAACAAACATCGATATCATCATAACAATGTTCGCCCCGCCGGGATTCGAGCCCAGGTGCACACGCATCTCAGGCCCACATCACTGCCAACTGAGCTACGAAGCAGTCTTATTTGATATAATATTATGAATGTTTCTGGGGTCGGGTATGTTTTTGTTATTAATTTCAGGGTGCAGAAAAACTTAATTTGCATGCAATGGGCGGCATTATCGCTAAAAGCGTTTTCTTCCAGACAACCTACCTGAAACCTTAGGCATTTGGATACATAATAGTGACTGGATGACCCCTAATATGTTATTATACTGAGTGTTTCTGACAAGGCGGTAATAAATCAATGTAGGGATTTTGCTCACCATAACTAACAACTTTCCCAAAGCAACATGGGTCAAAATCTCAAAAAAATCTGATCCATACATTGGTTCGATCAGCTGACGGGGTCAATGTACGGGACGGCTGATTTTTTTTTAGAGATTTCGACCCATGTTGCTTTGGGAAAGTTTTTAGCTATGGTGAGAAGAATCCCTCCTTTGATTTATTACCGCCTTGTCAGAAACACCCTGTAAATGCCGATCTGTCGAGGAGGTCCCGTTTAACAGTGGAATTTTGCGGTTCTGGTGAAATTTCTTTTCTTTGAGTTTATATGGTACAGTGGCGGACACGTCGGCGTAACACTTCCGGTTTTTCTGTATTGCAAAATAGCTCTCTATCTTTGGTAATACAGTCTAGGGCTGACGAAGCCATAGACAAATCTGTTACGGCCTCCTAGACCGCCACTGTACAAAGTACAATGTCTAATTGTAAAATACTATGTACCGTCTCATGACGCACTGTTTGGCGCGAAACCGTCAATTTGCGCGGGAAACCAACCGTTAGTCCGAGTGACACAGTCATATCGAGCGAATGCATTCAAATTATAGGTTATGTTAGAAAAAAATATGATGTTGTTTTTAAATTCGCCCATTCTGGGCAGGCAAAGGAACTTAGTCCATACCAGCCAAGTCTTCAGTAGTTAATTTCTTAGTAATCAAGTCTTCTGTAGTATAATTCTTTGTTATTCCTAACATAGGTTCCTAAACTCACATTTCAATCGGGACATCGATCAGAATTGTTCGGGAGCGCCTTCCTTTATTTCTCACTTCACTAGACAGTTCTCCATAAAGGGCACATTATTACACTAATTCCACCACACTAGCACAATAATAGCCACGGAAAACTAATTTATTAAACTGAGAAACAAAAGCCCAACTGCTTCCTCACACTTCCCGCGAAAAAGTCCGAAAAAATTATGATAGCGACTAAATGGCTTTTCCGTTTATGAGCCCTGTGATGAGTTTTCTTAGTTTCATCAATTACTAGCTGGCACGGCGAACTTCGTTACGCCACAGTGTTTAACATAATGTACAACTAAACACTTGGCCTTATACAGTATGTTCTTTTGACTGCCTAGAATGGGCGAATAAAAAAACAAACAACAACAACAAACCACCTGTCAAAATATGTAAACCACAGGGAAAAAATATTGCACCTTGGGTTACATTATTTGAGTTTAAGCAAGGATCCCTATTTTTTTTGAAAATCATATATAGCCTATGTCACTCGGGGATAGTGTAGCTACGCATCAGTGAAAGAATTGTTCAAATCGGTTTAGTATTTCCGGAGCCTATTCGTTACAAACAATCAAACAAACAAATCTTTCCTCTTTATAATATTGGTATAGACTAGTCGACCCGGCTAACTTCTCATACTGCCTTACCTATAACTATTTTGCATGTATTATACTTACTTATTAACCTTCCTCTTTAATCACTCTATCTATTAAAAATATTGTTATTATATTAAAAACTAGAGGCTGCCCTGTGGTTTTTCCCGCGTAGATTTCTCGTAAACACAAAAATCCCGTTTTTTTCCGTTCCCGTGGGAATTTCGGGAAATCCCTTCTTAGTGCTCACCTACACTCCCCAAGGAACCTACGTGCCAATTTTCAGCTTTCTACGCCCAGTAGTTTCGGCTCTGCGTTGTCTGTCAGTCAGTCAGTCAGTCAGTCAGTCAGTCAGTAACGGAAGAGTTTTATATTTATTGATAACCGGCGTATCAAAATCCGTTGCATTCTTTTAAAGATTTAAGCATAATTATATTGGAACAGACGCGGCAAGCGACTTTATTTTAATTGAATGTAAGTAGGTATTGTTTTTTTTTTTTATATTTTTATGTGCCCCTTTCGGGATCGTACCTTGGACCCCACCAGTGGGAATAACCCTATCCCCACGCGTTATAATCTGTGCTACCCTAAGAACAAGTATCAAATCCTTGTCACGTGATCCCAAAACGCATACAAAGAAATATTGCTCAACTAATTTTATTATTATTATTGCACATTATACTTATTATACCCAGGTATCTACTTAATTATTATGTTCGCTTCGGCTGAGAATCGAATACGGACGTCCGGCGTCACAGTCGAAAACGCTGCCCACTGTGCCATGAAGGAAGTCAATACCCTATTTAAAGTAAACACTAATGAAAATTAAAATGTTCGTCTACAAATATATTTATTTGTAATTAGAGTTTTTTTTTACAAACCTACACTAGTGAATACTTAGAAATCAAGCGAAGCGAAACGCTTTTACAATTAACGTTTACCTAAGTTAGCTACAAGAAAACTAATTGTTAAATTTACGATACGATAGACTTCGTAATTGAAGATGTTTTTTGTTATATTGTTGCAAAATATGTAGAAGCAGTTTTCGAATTCTCACGATAATAAAAGATCAAATTTAAACTTTACATTCTAATAAGTAAGGTTTTCACAGAACTAATTATTGAAAAAGTACATAGGTATATTTTACTAGGTCTCCAAAAGTACTTCTTATGTAATTTGTTTCTCTATAATGTATTTTTACTTTATTTTAACGTGAGAGATGAAAAATGTAAGAAAATAAAAAAAAAACAAATGAAAGTCAAAAGTCAAAAAGACAAAATGTATTTATTCAATATAGGATACAAGATATCGAATAATGATATTCATTTAGGTATCTAATTACGGTAGTTCAGTGTGAAATGAAATCAAACTTAAATAAAATGAAACAAAGATTCTATGAAAGTAAGATAAGAACCGCTTAAATTAAGATATTAAGAAATTAAGATAATATAATTTTCTTTCCTTTTTTTTTTGTCAATATGTATAAAACTGTAAGTATTAATGGAAATTTATAAATAAATTATCTTGGGTTACATTATTTAAGTTTAGTAAAAAAAAAAAGATAGGAACCTACTTAGTTTATTTTAGGCTAAATGAAATAACTTTCAAACCTAACAAGTATTCATTCATAGTTACGGCACAGGATGAAGTCCGTTTATTAATAAATCTGCATACATCAGTTTAACATAGGCGTAATTAATATGGATAAATTTATTAGCTATCCTTGATTTGAGAAATGAGCGTCTATAGATTGACGCTGCAAGTGCAAAATGTGCGGGTATAGATGTACACATAAATGTTTGAATTACCATATAGAATAGCGAGTTGAATGCTATACTGTGGGCGGCTTGAGATAATATCGCTATTGCATTCGTACATAAGTTGTGTGTTATGGCGAAATTTCCTTCACTTAATCGTTAAATTGAATTTTGTAAGTCAAGATGCTAGTACCAGTGTTGCATCATTTATATGCGTTTTACTTCATAAAATGCATAACCCTAGTCTATACCAATATTATAAAGAGGAAAGATTTGTTTGTTTGTAACGAATAGGCTCCGGAAATACTGAACCAATTTGAAAAATTATTTCACTGGTAGGAAGCTCCATTAACCCCGAGTGTCATAGGCTATTTAGATTTTAAAAAAAATTAGGGATCCTTACCTAAACTCAAATAATATAACCCAAGGTGCAATATTTTTTCCGTTGTTTACATATTTTGACAGGTGGTTTGTTGTTGTTGTTTGTTTTTTATTCGGCCATTCTGGGCAGTCAAAAGAACATAGTCTATAGAGCCAAGTCTTTTGTAGTATCTTATATTTTATGGCGTAACGAACTAAGCCGGGAAAGCTCGTATAAAATAAAGTCGCTTCCTTCGTATGTCCCTATGACTTAAATCTTTAAAAACATGCAACGGATGTTGATGAGTTTTTTATACTAGACAGAGTGATTCACGTGGAAGGTTTACAAGTGAAATACATGCAAAAAATAGTAATAGGTTAGGCGGTACGATGTTTCGCCGGGTCAACTTGTTAAGGGATAAACCCTTTTTTTATGTTGGCATGTGTAGGTGGACCCTTCGCTGCCTTATCTATCCATATACTTAAATATCTTCCTAATAAAATTCAATCAAAAGTAACACGACCTTAACCCCCACAATTGCAGAACCGCTCATCGCAAATCTAACTCATCAAGTCAAACCTACGTTAAAATTATTTCGCAACGGCTAATAAACAATACAATGCTATCTTCAATACTGACAGACAGACAGACACCCACTGTCTTTAGTTAGTGAAGAAATGGTTAAGACGAGCATTTTTTAGCGTATTACGAGCATTAATTGCAGATAAAATTAATAATGGCGTGTAATAGATTTATTTTATCTTTTTATTTCGTTTGTTTGTTGCTTTTTGATATTGGAACACGATTTAAAGTCAAATAAAGTCAAAAATTTATTCATTCAGTAAGGATATCTACAAGGTATCGCTTATTGTAGGTCAATTAATACTAATTATTCTAATAGGTATTGATAGCTTATTTATTAAAGTATCCTATACTGCGAGAGGCGAGGTAGTTCAGGGTGCCCACCAAACGACTCAGGCGAACATATGATATTTAAATTAGGTATTAAACTTAATAAGAAGAAGAAACAAAACATAAAAATATTATTTATTAAAAAAAGAACTATAATAGTAGGCTGTAGAAGGTAGTAGAAGGAGGCTATAAGGGTCGCTCAAGACCGGTCGTTGGTGGTGATTTGTGGGGGCGATCTAAATCCAGCATAGGTCGTATTTCAGCTGAAATGATGATGATGATGATAATACTAAAATTGGTACATTTTAGTTCATAAACAATACATATACAAACTCATATACAAACTCAACCACGGAAACGGTTATCGTATTTTATTTAAAGTACTTACCAATTAAATTTAGTAATGCTATTAGTGTATTTTGCTAATTTCCTTAGGTAACCAACTAGGCCTATCTCACAGTATAATAAATAGTACTACATACAGTATGGACACTCTCTGCCTCCCTCAGTAAGTGCGGCTCCCCCGCTCTCGGTTACCTCTCAGTTACCGCTCAGGACAAATTGCATGTCTTATCTCACTCACACAAGCATGATAAAGTCAAAGTCAAGAGACAAAAAATATTTATTCAATATAGAATACAAGATATCGCTTATTGAAAGTCAATTATTAGACTAATCTAATTGCTATTGATACCTTATTTGGTAAAGTATCCTATACTGCTAGAGGCAAGGTAAGTAGTTAAAGGTGCGCACCAATTGGTTCAGGCAAACAAATGTTTGCCTTGCCTAACGACGATGTTCGCCTAGAGACGCCCCCAAACGAGCCCTCCTCTGTCAAATGATTCTACTCCCTTTCGCAATCGTACACCTACAAGAGTTTCGGCTGTGCTGCGCGAAGCAACGCGCTTTTTTCTATGCAATGTCCGAGGTGGGCCTGTGCCCAGAACTGGGAAGTGATCAAGCAGTCAATCGACGTGTACACTTCTAGACAGAGGAAGTCCCTAGTCGCTTCGTAACAGCAACTTTCATAATGATTTGCATAGCGGTTTTTATGCAGACGAGACGAGGAAAGTTATAAAGGGCTTCTTACTGCGTCCAAGCGCATAGCGAGCATATATTCAAACTGTCGTCAATATATATAAAACTCTTCCGTTACTGACTGACTGACTGACTGACAGACAACGCAGAGCCGAAACTACTGGGCGTAGCGAGCTGAAAATTGGCACGTGTGTTCCCTGGGGGGTGTAGGTGAGCACTAAGAAAGGGTTTCCCGAAAATCCCAATGGAACGGGACAAAACGGGATTTTTGTGTAAATGAGAAATTTGCGCGGGAAATACCGCGGGGCAGCCTCTAGTACAATAATAATTCTATTGAATGTGATGACCATTTCCGTGTATGCATATGTGTTACGGGCACCCTAGATACATGTTTCACCTAGTTAGGGGCTCTGTGTGTTTTGCTTTATTAATAAAAAAATAACCCGACTTCAAAAAAGACCTGACCTTTGACCTGTATGTATGTATGTACGTATGTATGAAAGTTTGTCAGCGATTATCTCTAGTTTGGCTGAAGTAATTTTGATGCGGTTTTCACAAAAGTATTTTTTAAATTCAGGAGAAGGGTTTAGTACAGTGGCGGACACGGTCGGCGTAACATTTCCGGTTTTTCTGTATTGCAAAATAGCTCTTGTTCTATGGTAATACAATCTAGGGCTGAGGAAACCATAGACAAATCTGTTACGGCCTCCTAGTCCATGACTGTACCTGTTTTAACCGACTTCAGAAAAGAGGAAATTCTCAGTTTATATGTGTCAATTTTATTGTAGTGAGTAGGGTCTAATTTAAAAAAAAAAAGAAATCATTTATTACTTTCATTCTACGAATAAATAAACTTTCATTAAAAAATTACTTCAAAGTCGAAATTATACGGATCTCCTTCATAAAATAAGGCGCAACTAGTCCCCTTTAAAAGAGGTCATAAAATGCAATATAAAAATTACCATTTTCTCAATAAACAGTACGCGACAGGTTACCCGACTAGCAAACAATGGTAATTTTATAATGAAGCAATAGGCTGTTGTGTTAAACAATAGGTTTTAGGGGTCCGTAGGCGATGGTGGGATGAGCCAAGGTTCCTTTCATACACTTGAAGTTAGTATGAGTCAACTATAATGTTGGTATTCTGTTGTGAAAGCCGCAGCGTCGAGCTCGTCTTTGGTTTCTTATCGTCGTTCCATTTATAGGGGTCTTTATTTATTTGTACTTTTGTTTTATTTACTGCTTGAACCAGATTGATTTTAATCAATTTGTTTTAAAAACTATATATATATTTGACTAAATATTTTGTGTTATAGTATACTTGTTTGTGTGCAATAAAGTGTCTTTTACTTTACTTTACTTACTTTTGATTTTAATAAATAAAACTTATTTTTTGCAACAATACAAAATTTCAAAGTTCACCGTCGAATGACGACCACCTACCCTCAAATCCATATAAACTAGGAACAGGGTATGTTAGCACGACATTTTGAAGATTAACTATATTTCTTATATCAAGCTATAATTTAATTTCTTATTTACTTATTTAATTCCAAAATAACTTTATATAATAATAAAAGAAAATAATCATCAATATTTGGGACAGTGATTCATCGATCAGATCTTGAGACGCCTACGAAGTCGAGTTCAACGCTGCCACTTTTAAATAAAAAACAGAATAGCACCTCGGTACTTTGTTCAGTTTAGCTTTAGCAGATATATTCAATGATTGCAATTGATGAGCATCATGTTTCGTAAGTTCTGGTGAGTTTGTAATTTATAATTGTGTTGTGGGCAATATTCATTGCTTGAGAGCCGTGGGATAAGTTGAAATCTATAAATTCTACGCATAAATCGAAGATTTTTATATTAAATTCCTTAGTAATTATGTTTTAAATAAAAACCGCATCAAAATCCATTGCGTAGTTTTAAAGATCTAAGCAAATATCACAGACGCGGGAAGCGACTTTATTTTATACTATTATTATATTAAAATTAATATATATAAAACTCTTCCGTTAGTGACTGACTGACAGACATTTTAGAGCCGAAACAAATGGGCATAGCGGGCTCAAATTTGGCAATAGGTCCCTTGGGGAGTGTAGCACTAAGGAATAATTTCCCGAAATTCCCATGGGAACGAGAAAAAACGAGATTTAAGTGTTTATGAGAAATCTGCTCGGGTGAAACCGCGGGGCAGCCTCTAGTATGATATATAGTAAGGATTGTGGCTGTCTGTGTTACCGTAACTCCATATTTGCTTGTACATCATGTAGTTTGTCTAGAATTAAGATTATTTGTAGATTTTTAAAGTAGCTTATATTGACCACAAAACTAACCGATTAGCAAAGTTACTTGACCTTGCAATTGCATCGCGTCGCGCGTCGCCGCGCAGAGAAAGTCGCTCCGTGTGCACGAACCCTTATCGCGTTAACGGTTATGTGCGTACGACCTTAAAGTTGTTTTTTTTTATTATTTAGTTTTATAGTGTACTAGAGGCTGCCCCGCGGTTTTTCCCGCGCAGATTTCTTATAAACACAAAAATCCCGTTTTTTCCCGTTCCCGTGGGAATTTAGGGAAATCCTTTCTTAGTGCTCACCTACACTCCCTAAGGAACCTACATGCCAAATTTCAGCTTTGTACGCCCAGTAGTTTCGGCTCTGCGTTGTCTGTCAGTCAGTCAGTCAGTCAGTCAGTCAGTCAGTCAGTAACGGAAGAGTTTTATATATATTGATTAAAAACACAAAGATGTTTGAGTTGACTCAACAAGATTTGTATGTAAATCTAAAGCACCACAAATCTGGTTGCAGACACTGCTTCGTTCTATGATTCAAAGTCAAAAGTCAAAAATGATTAATTCAATATAGGATACAAGATATCACTTATTGAAAGTCAATTAGACTAATCTGATTAATATTGATACCTTATTTAGTAAAGTATCCTATACTGCTAGAGGCGAGGTAGTTCAGGGTGCCCACCAATTGGCTCAGGCAAACAAACGTTTGCCTTGCCTTACGACAATGGTCGCCTGGAGACGCCCCTAAACGAGCCCTCCTCTGTGAAATGATTCTACTCCCTTTCGCAATGATTTTACAGGGTAGAGAAGAAAGGGGTAACAAACTCTACTTTACTATTTATCTGACGAAATGACGAAGGACATACCTAAATAACAGGTAAATTGTATTAAATAACCATGTGGTGGCGACATATTCCATATCCCACACACCTCCCATCTCCTCCCACGGGTGTCGTAAAAGGCGACTAAGGGAACAGCCGAAGGACGGGCAGCAGCGGCCTTCGTGGAAATACTTGAAGAGCCACACTGCGATCGCCAACCCGCCTGCCAAGCGTGGCGATTACGGCAAACTACCTCCACAATGTTTGTCCTTGTGACAAACTGTAGGAGACCTATGTCCAGCAGTGGACGTCTATCGGTTGTAGGAATGACTGCTCCGTAGCTCAGTTGGCAGTACTGTGGACTGAGTAAGCGTGTGCACCTGGGTTCGATCCTCGGCGGGCGAACATTGGTATAATGGATATCTATGTTTGTTTCCGGTCTGGGTGTAATGTTCGTCTCTGTATATGTTTCGGGCACCCTAGATACAGGTTCTACCTAATTTGGGGCTTTAGTAACGCAACAGTAATAATAATAACACATCACACTCAAACTACTTACCTACATTTTCAAAATTGATTCATAATTTAATCAACTCTCTATACTTGGTCTTATCTTCTTTAATTTCCTGTCGCCTTATCGCGTAAAGCGCTTTACTCCAATCAAGCAAATTACCTCACGGGGAAGTTTTTTCGCGGTATTCGACAGCGGAACAGTACAGTAACGAGCATATCAACCAACCCAGACCACCTTAGCGCGTACTGCATAAAGTCTATTATACAAATACTTATAATGGTTAGGAAGGTTTATTTTATTGCTAGCTTCCATAATTCAAGACAGGAAATGTAAATTATGACTAGTACTAGTTGACCCAGCGAACTTTGTACCGCCTAACCTATACAATGTTGCTTAGGTATTATACTTATAAACCTTCCTCTTGAATCACTCTATCTATTTAAAAATTGATTGTTCATAATGAACTTTTATCAGAACGCCTGCGACTTCGCCAGCGAATTTTTCCTTGATACATCAAATTCCCAAATTTCCCATGAGAATTTCAGGATAAAAAGTAGCCTATGTCCTTTCTGAGGCTCTAGACTATCCACATACAAAATTTCATTCAATTCGGTTCAGTAGTTTTTCAGGAAAGCGAGACAGACAGACAGACCGAGTTACTTTTGCATTAATAATATTAGTATGGATGGATGGCAGCGTTGCAGCACTATTTTGTAGGGCATAGCTTTGATTATTAATCATCATCATCATTTCAACCGTAACGTCCACTGCTGGACATAGGCCTCCCCCACAGAACGCCACACCGACCGGTCTTGAGCGACCCTCATCCAGTGTTCCACCTTGTATAGAGTCTGCCTACTCTGCTTCTTTGAACATATCTCTATGTCTAACTTAACATTATTTCCCACAGTGCGGTGCCAACAGCGAAGCGGAAACGTGAGTCCTCATTCGTGATCATCGGGGAAACCCCTTCATCATCACGACCTTCAAGTCCCAGGTCTCTGCCTGTTGAGACTAACAGAACTGGACGGATATCACCTTTTAGAGGTAATTATTTTATTTAACTACTAATTAAAATGTTTGTAGTAGTCTAGGGAAGGTTTAAAAGGTGAGAAAATATGGAAAAATGTCGGGAATGTTAAAATTGAAAGGCGCGATACGAAGTTCGCCGGGATAGCGAGTGGAAGAAATCGCGATGATAATAATAGTACAACAGTATATCGCAGCGAAAGTGTGCTACCACCATTCGAGCCCTAAACTAGGTAGAACCTAGCAAGAATCTAGAGTTCCAGAAAAACAAACAAAGACATAAAAAAAACACATCCATCGCAGGAAACGAACATCGATATCCATCATAAAAAAAAAATGCTCTCGCTGGGAATCGAACCTCTGAAGTCACTGTCAAATTAATATAGTACCAACGGAACCACGGCGATGGTCTTATATCTAAAAAGCTTATTTTATTATAAAGGTAGCTTCATGGTTTATTATAATCAATGCAAAATACTTGTTCTTAAAATTAATCCATTGTTACAGGTAGAGGTTTCCGTGAAGAAACATCACGTCACAACACACCAAAATCATCAGTCGCAAACTCTCTCACAAACTCCCGAGCCAACTCACCACCCAGAAGAAGAACCCACTCTCTTTCAAGAATAGACAAAATGGCTACTCAAGTAGCCTTACCACCTGTAGTAATAAGCCGACCACATAGCCCAAGAAACTTTGTTAGACAGAACATTGAAGAGGTCAGAGAACTCAGCGAGCTCAACAGGGAAAAACACGAAGCTGAGGCAGAAATCAAGAGGATAGAAGAAGAAGAAGCGCTTCTTAGAGAAATGGGACTAACTAAGAGTTCTAGAGTATCCTCTAGGGCCAGTTCGCCTAACAAGAAAGGAAGATCGCGATCGAATTCACCCACTGCTATTCTTCATTTCGAGAATATACCAGTCAAGGACTTACCTGCCGTTCAGGTAGTTAATGGCATCAATAAAGCTGAACCTAAAAAAGCTGTGCACAAGTCTAGAGACTCCAGAGTTAGATCAGTGTCAAAGTCACAGCCGCAATCTAACAATGGATCGCCAAAATCGAAAATACCCCAAAGGCAAAACTCCGCGTCCCCAAACAGAAATGGCTCGAAAAGAATCGAGAACAACTTGAGCAAAAATCAACGATTTATTTCAAACAGTACAAGCAGTATTCACGAGACGGTTGGAATGATCAAGATTGGATCAAGTGTGCACGATAAAAGAGCTATGAGTAAAAGCAGTAACAATTTGCACATATCTCCAGCTCATATAAGAAACAAGCCGCCGATTTCTCCAGGAAGAGGTGGTCCTCCACCTTCCAACAGAACTATTAACACTAAACGTCTTTCGCCCATCGTTGGGACTCCAAACAAAAGTCCAGTCGAAGATTTAAAATCGCCCAAAACTTCACCTTTAGCCAAAAAAACAATAAAAAGCACGGAAAAGGTTAAATCTGCGGTTGCTACTCCAAAAGTTGTCTCTAGACAGCCAAGCAGATCGGTTAGTAGAGACCAAAGTCCTGATAAAAAGAAAACTGTCAAAGTACTCCCGAAATCTGTCAATAAACCCGTAGACAGAGCTCCAAGCACTAGGGCGACAAAGCCACCAATACCCAAAAATGATGTGAAGAAACCTATTTCAAGAACAAGCAGTGTTAAGAATCTAGTTAGAACTCCAAGTACAAAAACTTTGAACGAAAAACCTCCCACGTTGAAGAAGAAGGACAGTAAAAAAGATTTGACTCAGAAATCCGAATCGAATACTAAAATCGACGAAATTGGTGCCAAAAAGCCTATGAATGGAAGTGCAGAGGTCAACAAACAACCAAAAAATGAGCCTCAAGTTGAAGCCAAAAAGGCAGAGTTAAAGAAAGTTGAATCTATTGGTAGTGGTCCAGAAGAGGTGTCCACGCAAGACAACGAAACTCAGTACGATAAAATCACCAACGAAAAAGGAGAGCTCGTTATATTGACCAAGAAAAACATTGTATCTATGACAACTGCAGCCATAACTGCTCAACCGTTGGAAGTAGTCACTACAGTCACAAACCAATTACCCGCTGCTTTTGAAAAAGCTCGAGAAAAAGGTATATTTGAAAGGCACAGTTCCAAAGATTCTCTTAAAGCGAAAAACGATAACAAAATTGACCTAGCAGATGACGATAAAATCGAGGAAAAGAAACCTATCAAAGCAAAACCTATATTCACTGATGACAATATCAAGTTGAAGCCTCTGCAACCACCTTACAATAATCCCCAAGTTGAGAGAGCAAAACAGAAAATCGATGACATTCTTAAAGCACCGGAAGTTTCTACTGAAAATATTCTAGCAAGTGCAGCATCCGAAGTAGTTACAGCTAAAAATACTTTTAAAAACATCGCTGATAAGACAAAAAGCGATCTGAAACACAGCAAAGATGAAGCTATGAATAAACTGACTGATCTTAAAGATCAAGCTGTTGAACAAAAATCTAAAGCGACAGAAGACATAAGGAATGAAGCTGCTAAAATTGTTAACAGCATTATAACACCGGTGGAGGAACCAAAAGTTTTAAAAGAAGCAGTGAAAGAACAAATTAAAAAAGACATAGAGCCTATAGTAATGGTTGTTAACGAGAGAAATGGACCCAAAATGACCGAAACTTTGGTTAAAGGTGAGAATTTTTTAATATTTTATTTATACCAATATTAGATTTGCTTGTTTGGGACTGACTGACTGAACTCATTTCCAAAATGATTTTACTGTTGGGAAGCTACACTATCCCCGGGTGACATAGGCTATAGAATATTCTCATTCTCAATAATGCAAGAGAGTATGAAGTTCACCGTGCCAGCTAGTAAAATTACAATAAAACTAATAGGCGCCCCGCGGCTTCGTCAGCACTATTCCGCTTGAAACATCAAATGCCCAATTTTCTCGTAGGAATTTCGGCATAAAAAGTAGCCCATATCCTTTCTCAGGCTCTATACTATCTATATACCAAATTTCATTCAATCAGTTCAGTAGTTTTCTCGTGAAAGCGAGACACACAGACAGAAAGAGTGACTTTTGCATTAATAATATTAGTATGGATTTGTTTATAGGTGAAGCAGATGTAGAAGTACAGAGTTCCAATCTCTCGACCCCGGGGAAGGACAAGATGGCGAATCTAAACAAAATGGCCGACGGTGGATCTGATAAATCGTCACAAAATGGCGGGTAAGTTTATATCTTAGTTGCATACACCCACACACAGAGACTCTATCGTATTTTTTATAACTTGCAGAGATTTTACATAACATAACATAATCTCACGCCTTTTATTCCCCGAAGGGTTAGGCAGAGGCACCAGCTCAAGAGCCGGACCCACGTTTAGCCGAGTTAATCAAAGGAGGGATTGAGCTAATCGTACCTAACAACTTTCACAAATCAACATGGGTCAAAATCTTAAAACTGATCTTAATTCTGATCGAACCAATGTATGGAACAGCCGTGTGACGAGTGACCGCAGGCATGCATATTGCTGTCTATGTTAACTGTACTTTATTTAATTTTGATTTCACTTTATCTGTGTAATTATGTCGGTTTTGGTGAATAAATGTTTATTCTATTCTAATCTAAGTATTCTTATTTTTTTTTGAGATTTCGACCCATGTTCTTTTGAGAAAGTTGTTAGTTATGGTGAGCGGAAGCCCTCATTTGATTTATTACCGTCTTGTCAGAAACACCCAGTATACTTAAAGCCAAAGCGGACATATTCTAGGCCAGGTATGGCGAACCTATGGCACGCGACATAATCTTTTGGGCACGTCACTGACCACTGTTCACAAAGTTCGTTTAATAAATAAAATAAATAAATAAAGATGACTCTCAGTTCGGTATGCATTCTTCTAAAAGTAACATCCTTATAATCCCTACATAATTACCTACTTATCATACATAATAGCCTAGAATCTAGGCTATTGCCGTTGACAATGAAAATAATAATGAGACACATATTGACATATGATGATCTCTTATCCTGTATATTGGCCCGATGTTTTAAACAGACACCAAGTAATCGGTTACTCTCTCGAGTATTGTAAGGGCTATCAGCAAATAACAAATAGAAACCTAAAGTAAAGTGGATAATAAAATGCTAACCGCATCCCGCAAGTTTCACTCTCACGGGACCAGCTTTCTTTGGATGTGGTAATAGTGACATTTGTATGGAATTGCTAATTAATTGCTGCAATTCTGTCTGTCTGTCTGTCTGAACATAATGGCATATTTTATGTCAATTAATAGATTTATAATGTTTGGAACGCACAAAAGAAAACGAAGTTTGTCTCTGTATTATTTTTCGGGGACCCTAGATACACGTTCTTCCTAGTAAGAAGCTTTAAGTGTGATTCGTTATTATTAGTTTTATAATTTAATTTAGCGGTACCCGCTAATGTGCGAAACTCAGTTAAAGTGCAGATTAACTATAGTTAGGTTCCTAGAGAGCTAGTTTACAGCGATGCTAGCGGCATTCGCGAAATAAATTAATATCTTCTAAACTAAGGCAAATATCAAAAATGTGGCACAGTATGACACTAGATAATGAAGCCTAGTATTTTATAGCTGTATGTTGTATAGCTTTTACGTTAAAGACCAAAGAAAGCTACAAAGTTTATAATTTTGTTCTTTTAAGTTAGGATTACTGTACTGTGTGCTCAAAAAATACTAAGAAAAATTTTCTAGTGTCATACTGTGCTACATTTTTGATATTTTATTTTTTCGAGAATGGCGCTAGCATAATAATAATAATAACACATCACACTCAGAGCCCCTAACCAGGAAGAACCTAGGGTGCCCGAAACACACACACAGAGACGAACCTCACACCCAGACCGGAAACAAACATCGATATTCATCATATCAATATTCGCCCCGCCCGGGAATCGAACCCAAGTGCACACGCTTACTCAGTCCACATCACTGCCAACTGAGCCACGGAGCAGCAGTCTCACAGGTAACAAGGTAAGTTAAAGTCAGGGGTGAGGTAGCTTGGCTACATCTCGGCTAGCACTCAAGGTTCAAGCACCGGTCAGTATCGATCGCGTGGCGTGACTCTGCTCGCATTAGCATAGCTGGACTACAGTGCCTCTCAAAGTTAGGACAAATCAAAGTCCTATTAAACCGACTTCAAAAAAGGAGGTTATCAGTTTGACTTGTATGTATGTATGTTTGTCCGCGATTATCTCGAGTTTGGCTGCACCGATTTTGATGCGGTTTTCAGAAAAGTATTCGTTACATTCAGGAGAAGGTTTTAGTACCGATTTAAACCGACTTCGAAAAAGAGGAGTTCTCAGTTCATGTGTGTGTCTGTTTATTGAAGGCGGGTTCCTTTTTTGTAAAAAAAGAAATTATTAATTTATCAATATTAGTCGACTCGGCGAACTTCGTACTGCCTAACCTATAACTATTTTGTGCACGTATTATACTTATAAACCTTCCTCTTTAACCACTCTTTCTATTAAAAAAATATATATTAAAATCCGTTGCATAGTTTTTAAGATTTAAGCATACATAGGGACAGACTCAACAAAAATATAAAAATGGAATACTTATGGTTTAAATACAACATTTCAAATTTTTTTCGATATTCGACTGCTCCGAAGCTCAGTTGGCAGTGATGTGGACTGAAAAGCGTGTGCACCTGGGTTCGATTCCCGGCGGGGCAAACATTGATATAACGAATATCGATTTTTGTTTCCGGTCTGGGTGTACTGTTTGTCTCTGTCTCTGTTTCAGGCACCAGATACAGGTTCTACCTAGTTAGGGGCTCTGAGTGTGATGTGTTATTATTATTATTTTATTATTATTACAGCTTTTGGCAAAGAAGATTAACGCAAGAGACCTAAATTTTTTAATTACTCTCCAACAATTAGATTCAATTAAACTAAAAGCTATGTCGGTCTGTCTATCTGTCTGTCCTTATTTAGCCCTTAATTTAGATTCCGCCGTTTAAACTAGGCTAAATAGTGGGTTTGTTAAGTCCAATAAATGTATGGGAACCAATATTTTCTGCATTAAAGCATGAAACTTGGCATACTTGTTGCTTAGGTGGCCCAGACTGAGAATCGCCCGGGAGGGAGCGGGAAACCCCCCTCTGGGGGGCGGGGGGAGGGGGTGAAGTTTTCTTCTACCGCGCGCGCTATCGATCCCTATTGCTGCTATTTTAAAGCTACTAGGGCAAGTGTGGTGTCATTTTCGGATAATTTAAGGATGAGGAATCCATTTCTGGAACAATTTTATTACATTTCCATACAAAAAAATCGGAATTTACAATAAAATAGATAATTGTCGACGCAAAAAAAAAACTTCTAATGACGATATTTTTTGAATGAGTATAGATATCAACAAAATAAAAATATATTTAAAAAGCTGCGTTCATGCAGTTTTCAAAAATATAGGGTTCGATATACTATTTGTTTATATTTATGTGTTAAAAAAAATTGTAAACACACCGCGGAAGAGGTTGTAAAAATATTTAATGCCCAATTTCGGTTTGAAAATTACTTGGTTACTTCAAATTACTACCAAATACTGAACAGGATCATTCGGCCTGTGACAAGTAACAACTTTCTGTATTAAAACATAGGTTGTATAGGTACAAAAAAAATACATTTCTCATACATTATCTTCCCAATTAGCTAACAAGTATGTATGAAAAAAAGGATTTTTTGTGCTTTTGCCACTGAAAAGAGTTGGTATTTACGATATCGGAAGATAGCTTAAGGAAGCGAGAGCATTGGTAGTGGACCAGCATAAGTCCCGACGGTACACTTAAAAATGAGATAGACTTCATCCGTCATGTCGACATATAACCGTATATTGAAAGATGTCTGTGATCAACGCGGTTAGAACCGGAAGCAATCACTGTTGGTACAAGACACATTGATATCAATGTTAAGCTCGAAAGGTCGCGACTTGTTAAGTCTACACTAAGACCGGCAAAACCGGCAGACCAAAACCTAAACTCGGAACACTTTCAATTAGAACTCCAAAACCGTTTCGATTGCCTAGGGCGCAGCGTGGATGATGGGTTCTTGAGAAGTGTCACTGCGGTTGGAGGTAATTACTTACTACTAAGCACACTTGATCTGATGGAGAAGAGGCGTGATACGTCTCAGCAGACAACGGCACCGGATGCCTTTGCCTGCAGGCAGCTGAAGAGGCAGATCTTTATATCAATTACAAGAGACATCAGGCGATTTTATACAAAAAATATCAAGGTAAAGAGCCATAGACCGAAACAAAGCCTCCAAAGTATTTGATCGAGATCTATCTATTCGGCAAAGCCAGGCAAGGCTGAAGACCGAGGATGGTTGGTAGAGTACTATATCCACACCTAAGATTGTGGGGGAATTCGAGAAGTTCTATGGACAGAACTTCTATTATACACGTCGACACGACAACCCATCACTGACAGTCAAGATAAGGTCCCGAGAGCAACATGGACCCGACACTATACCGAGGACATCTCGGCCGTCATCATCTTACAAACAACAAGACTGCATGTTAAGTCGCATCAAATATGTTTCATGTATGTCTCATTGTTATGTTATGTTTGTGTGACAAAGGCTGCTGTAAATAAATGATTTCCTTCTTTTTCTTTCTTTATTTCATCACAGCCGAACTTCAGAAGGCAAGTGGTATAACCAGCGTTTATGCCCCTCAGAAATTCTTTAATTTCATTAAACGCTAATAATATTCCCCCAAAACTGTTAACCGCTGCATTCCAGCATGTCTTCAAGACTCTGGACTGAAAGGAACTAGGCATCAGTATAAACGGCGACAATACTCACTAGACTAGTTATGGCCCAGCCCGCGAAGGATCTAGTACAATGCTCGATGTCCTCACCTCAGTTGGGCCACCGAATATATACCTGGGACAAACTGTTCGTCCGTCGACTTCAGTTCGGATGAGCATCGATCGGGAAGCTTAAATTAACTTGATTAAGCTTACCGAACGATGCTCATCCGAGTGGCAGGTTCAAGTTTAGTCTTGAGGCAAAAGGTGCCTCAAGAGAACAATGTGCGTTACCAGTGATAACTTACGGAACCGGGACACGGCTGCAAATAACGGGCCTAATTAGAAAGTACAAGGTCACTGGAGGACAAGGACAAAGAAAGAGCTGTTTCCTTGCGTGATCGGATATGATGAGATCTTATGTCGATGTTACTAACCTCCAACCTCATGCCTCCACGGTGCCGTTGTCTGGTGAGACGTATCACACCTCTTCTCCATCAGATCAAGTGCTTAGTAGTAAGTAATTACCTCCAACCGCATTGACAACTTCTCAAGAACCCATCATTTACATCATCCACGCTGCGCCCTAGGCAATCAAAACGGTTTTGGGGTTCTGATTGAAAGAGTTCCGAGTTTGGGTTTTGGTCTGCCGGTTTTGCCGGTCTGAGTGTATAGTTGTCTTTAGGCACCTATTGCCTCAAGACAACAATGTGCGTTACCAGTGATAACTTACGGAACCGGGACACGGCTGCAAACAATGGGCCTAATAAGAAAGTACAAGGTCACTGGAGAACAAGGACAAGGAAAGAGCTGTTTCCTTGCGTGATCGGATATGATGAGATCTTATGTCGATGTTACTAACCTCCAACCGCATGCCTCCACGGTGCCGTTGTCTGCTGAGACGTATCACACCTCTTCTCCATCAGATCAAGTGTGCTTAGTAGTAAGTAATTACCTCCAACCGCATTGACAACTTCTTAAGAACCCATCATTTACCTCATCCACGCTGCGCCCTAGGAAATTAAAACGGTTTTGGAGTCCTAATTGAATCGGAATTGAATTCCTTGAGTTCCGAGTTTGGGTTTTGGTCTGCCGGTTTTGCCGGTCTGAGTGTAGACTTTACCAGTTGCGACCTTTCGAGCTTAACATTGATATCAATGTGTCCTGTACCAACAGTGATTGCTTCCGGTTCTAACCGCGTTGATCACAGACATCTTTCAATATACAGTTATTATGTCGACATGATGGATAAAGTCTATCTCGTTTTTAAGTGCACCGTCGGGACTTATGCAGGTCCACTTCCAATGCTCTCGCTTCCTCAAGCTGTCTTGCGATATCGTAAATAACAACTCTTCCCAGTGGCAAAAGCACAAAAATGTTATTTGTTTCATACATACTTGTCAGCTAATTGGGTAGATAATGTATGAGAAATGTATTTTTTTTGTACTTATAAAACCTATGTTTTAATTCAGAAAGTTGTTACTTGTCACAGGCTGAATGACCCTGTTCAGTATTGGGTAGTAATTTGAAGTAACCAAGTAATTTTTAAACCCGAATTTAGGCATTAAATATTTTTACAACCTCTTCCGCGGTGTGTTTACAATTTTTTTTAACACATAAATATAAACAAAAAGTATATCAAACTCTATATTTTTAAAAACTGCATGAACGCAGCTTTTCAAATATATTTTTATTTTGTTGATATCTATACTCATTCAAAAAATATCGTCATTAGAAGATTTTTTTTTGCGTCGACAATTATCTATTTTATGGTAAATTCCGATTTTTTTGTATGGAAATGTAAAAAAATTGTTCCAGAAATGGATTCCTCATCCTTAAATTATCCGAAAATGACACCACACTTGCCCTAGTAGCTATAAAATAGCAGGAATAGGGATCGATAGCGCGCGCGGGAGAAGAAATCTTCATCCCCTCCCCCCGCCCCCCAGAGGGGGGTCTCCTTCTCCCTCCCGGGCGATTCTCAGTCTGGGCCACCTAAGCAACAAGTGTGCCAAATTTTATGCTTTAATGCAGAAAATATTACCTTTGGTCGTTAACAAACCCACTAAAACGACGGGAAGTTACGTATTTATTTAATTAAACTATTTCTACGGTGTGATGTGGTTCTGTAATGGATTAGATAATAGGAACTAGGCAGAGAGTGTTAACTTTTATATTAATAAAGATAAGCATAAAGTATATTAACAGCAATAAAGATAATATACATTATATACCTATATATCTAGCGGAAAACTTTGTTTTAAAAATTCTATATTATAAGATTATCTAGTGCATCATAGGATCACAAGTTTTATATGTATTGAGCATGGTATAAAAAACAATTTTTTTTGCAAACAATATCACTGTTAGCGATCTAACTTTAAAATTTACCAGTTTAGAAAACATTATTTTTTTGCGATTGGCGCTATATAGATATTATCGTTCTCTAAGGCTACGAAGTGTTGCTAAAAGTGTACATTTTATGCAATAGTAAAAAAAAGTAAAAGTAAAAAATGATTTATTCAATACAGGATACAAGATATCGCTTATTGAAAGTCAATTAGACTAATCTAATTAATATTGATACCTTATTTCGTAAAGTATCCTATACTGATAGAGGCGAGGTAGTTCAGGGTGCCCACTAATATTCAGTATCAGTGCAATATTCAGTAGATCATTAAGGTTTGTAAAGTAACGTCCGCACCGCGATTTTTTTTTCCGCTATTTTAGAAAACACTAGTCGACCTGGCGAAATTCGTGCCGCCTTACCTATCACTATCTTGTGCATGTATTCTACTTATAAATCTTCCTCTTAAGAGCATTTCTACAAAGTGAACAGATTTTTCTGACTTCGGTGCCATTTTTTTTATTTTGACCTAGAGACTTCATAATTAAAAACTATACAAAAGAGCTAATTCTGTATTCAAATATTGTTTTGGCCCACTTCAAAAGATAACAGTTTCAGAAAAAACTGACCTCAAATATTTTGTCTCCATCGAAATCAGAAAAATTACCCACCGAATCACAATTTTACCACTGAAATCAGAAATCTATCCACCGAAAGCACAATCCCATACAACAATTTATCATTAAAATTTTGAATAAATTTTTATTCACACAGTATAAATAGTGTAGTAGTAAGCAGCGCTCATTGAAAAACATTTGCGTGTTTTTAATATTTTGTGTGATTTGGTAACAGTATTTTCAGAGTATATTTTTTCTTTGAACTCTGTATCTTTTTAAGAAGAGCTTTGAGAATTTAAAAAAAATAATAATTTAAAGTAAGTATATCTGAAAATATTTACATCAATTTTGAATTACTTTACAGTAATTAAATATTCAATAATAAATAAGGACACTCTCGTATAAAATTAATGTTCAATTAATTTTAATAGTCAAAATAATAAGGATAACGTTTAAGCATTATAAACATTTTTATAAGTATAATAACAATAACGATAATTTACTTATTTTTTTTATTCAAATGCAAAGTTTGTTTGTACACAATATCAGTACATTTATAACACAAAGGCGCTTCAGCGAGAAGTTTCTGTGTATGTATGCTTTGATGCGGTTTTTTTTATAGATAAATTGATTTAAGAGGAAGGTTTATGGAAGGTACATGCACAAAATAGTATTATATTAGGCGATACAAAGTTCGCCGGGAAAACTAGTATAAAAACCCACCTGACTTAACTCGGCACAGCGCTGTACCGGTGTTCAATATTAGTTTTTATACTACCCTCCGAATAAGTTAAGTAGAGGATTAAAAAACAAAAATGGTACGAATTTAAATGCATATTGTTTACCACCACTGATTATATACCACAAATAAGTAATATTATCACAAAAATGTGAAATATGAGCTATTTTAGCACTCGGTCGAAGTAAAAATCTGATTTTGGTGGATGTTTTTTTGACTTCGGTGTATAAAAAACCACCGAAAACCACCGATATCAGAAGCAGCGAAATCACAAAAGAGTACAAATCAAAATTTAACTCGAAATTCAAAAACAGCACAACAATCATCTGTACATCAAATAATACCAACCCGATGACGAGTGCATGGCACTAGTTGAAAGATAAATATTTCTTACGGTTAGAAAAATTTTACCTACACCGAATTCAGGACTGAGGGGTACCCAAAACCACCGAGTGTCACAATTATCCTGAAAAAAAATACTGAAATGTCGGCTGGGCACAGGTTTCTGGTTCGCGGCGTGAAGGCCATGACTATATCAAGCTGCAGAGTACTTCAGGTAGTGCAAAAAAATAATAACTATGGTTGTGGGTGATGATTTGTTAACACCATCGAAATCAGGGAGAATTTCAGGACGCTTATTCAGAGTGGTGTATTATAAAAAATATAGAAGTTTTTGATTTTTCATGGTAACTACAGCCTTAATATACTCATCACTAAGGCGTGAATATATATAAATTAATCAAATATTACTTCATTACTTTGTAACAAGTGACTCTTTCATGAATTCTGGCAACAGGACACCCCACCGATGTCAGGTTTTATGACTTTCGGATTTTTTTTCAGGTATTTATATTATATTTTCAAAAACGTTTCTATGCTCTCCAACTGCGTACCCATACATAGTTGTGGCTGAAATAATTTGAGCAGCCTACTTCACTGGGGTATATTTTATTTTCAAATTGCCACTGAATTTTGCCCGTCTGTAGAAATGCCCTTAAATCACTCTATTTATTTAAAAAAAACCGCACCGAAATCCAATGCGTAGTTTTAAATATTTAAGCATACATAGGGACAGACGCGGGAAGCGACTTTATTTTATACTATGTATTGATATTGATTGAATCCTATAACGGGGTCCGCACTGGGATAATAAAACCGCGTAAAAAGAAGTAAGTATAGCATTTGCGAATATAATTAAAAATCCGCTGTGGGGACAGGCTCTAAGGACTAAATAGTATCGTAAAAGGATAATTTTTCCCGTGACCCTGGGAAGCATCTATGTATTCTATGATCAGTGTTCGGATATTAAGTTTGGGAAGCTCTGGCGTTTTGCCTGACCGACTCAGACCAAAACATTACAGCAAAGGTATAAACTATTCTAAGCTACTAAGTAGTTGTACTTAGGAAAATATAGGCTACTACATTTAATAATAACTAGTCGACCTGGCGAACTTCGTACCGCCTAACCTATTACTATTTTGTACATGTATTATACTTATAAACCTTCCTCTTGAATCACTCTATCTATTAAAGAAAACCGAATAAAAATCCGTTGCATAGTATTAAAGATTCAAGCATACATAGGGACAGACGCGGGAAACGACTTTGTTTTATACTATGTATTGATGATATTGATATTGATGATTGATAACGCATCACTCTCAGAGCTCCTTAGAAACTGTATTCTGTGGTACAGTCACGGACTAGGAGGCCGTAACAGATTGTCTATGGTTTCGTCAGCCCCAGACTGTATTACCAAAGAACAAGAGCTATTTTGCAATACAGAAAAACCGGAAGTGTTACGCCGACCGTGTCCGCCGCTGTACCAAGATAAATTTATTTGATACTGTGGACTATTGGTTTCTCGTTCGCTATGGAACCATATGGGGACGACCCTGGACCACCTCGCTCATGCAGCATAGGAAACTATGGTTTTAATTAAGTATTTAAGAGCCAGTTTACAGCGATGCTAGCGCCATTCGCGAAAAAAAAATCTTCCAAACTAAGGCAAATATCAAAAATGTGGCACTGTATGACACTAGATAATGTAGCCTAATATTTTTAGGGCACTTCTGTTTAGCTTTTAGGTTGAAAGCTACAAAGTGTTGCTTTTTTTTCGAGAATGGCGGTAGCATCGGTATAAACTGGCTCTTAAGTATTGAACTTTACAAAACTCTTAGAAAGTGATATCTACCTCGTAAATGCGAAAGTTACTCTGTCTGTCTCGCTTTTACGCTAAAACTACTAAGCCGATATAGATGAAATTTAGTATAGTCTAGTTTGAAAAAGGACATAGGCTACTTTTTATTCCGAAAATCCCAATAAATGGCGTTTTGAAGGAAAAATGCGCTGGCAAAGCCGCAGGGAGCGTACTGGTTACTACTCAAATGGTTTTTAATTTTTTAACTCACACCTAGGTACTTACATACTTAATTACTCCTCGTCATCGTTTCAGATTTTATAACAATGTTTTCACACCACATCCAAAATGGCTGAGCGGCCATGAGTAAGCTTATATAATAATCTGGTCAATATCGTGATTGCTACACACAATAAAGGGTTCCTTAGTAAAACATAAAATAAGCCCTTATATATACTAATATTATAAAGAGGAAAGATTTGTTTATTTGTAACGAATAGGCTCCGGAAATACTGAACCGATTTGAAAAATTATTTCACTGGTAGGAAGCTCCATTAACCCCGAGTGTCATAGGCTATATTAGATTTTCAAAAAATTAGGATCCTTACCTAAACTCAAATAATGTAACCCAAGGTGCATTATTTTTTCCGTTGTTTACATATTTTGACAGGTGGTTTGTTGTTGTTGTTTTTTTTTTTATTTGGCCATTCTTGGCAGTCAAAAGAACATAGTCTACAGAGCCAAGTCTTTTGTAGTATCTTATATTCTATGGCGTAACGAAGTAAGCCGGGAGAGCTCGTAATTTATACAATTTTAAGTTTAACATACAAAAAATATTAATAAATAAGAAAACATCATATAATTACAAATAGAAAACGAAAAAATATATATTAAATTTATCATTATGTATTACGGTATTTCTGAGCCCCTAACACAGATGAAGAAAAACACCTAGAAAGGTAAAAAAAAACATCGATATTGCCTAACATCGATGTTTTGGGTTCGATAATCATCGATATCGATCGTTGAGCCATCGATATCAAATCAACATCGATGTTAAAATCGATGTTTTTTCAATGTCGAGCATCCCTAGTTTGACAGTTACGGACGCATGTCATTTGTTACCTCAGTAGTTGGATCACGTTGGATACTTCAAGTGCGGAACCTTAAAAAGTATGTAATCCATACCCCATGTTTCTCCACACCTTTTTTCCTCAATTAATTATCGTTAAACCTTTATTCCGCCGCTATTTTCCGAGAAATTTTTACGTGCTTTTAAAATGGCGGCTAATTTCCGATTTAAATGAGATTAAAATTCTCTGTAACCTTGTTTTATTGGTCTACAGAAGTCAGCACATCAATCTACCCTTTTCTGTTACGTGTCTTTATGTCGAGCGAAATAAGGTTTTAGTGGCGATCGTGCACCGGCAGACGCGGAGTAGGCAGAACCCATAAAGTATTCAGAAAATATAGGTGTTTTCGCAACGCAAGAAGCAGCGTGCAGCGTGCGTGATGCATGGCACAGTGATTGATTGATTAACATATTAAGTGTCTGTGTGTGTTATTTTTTATTTTTATTTATTTTTCAGTGTGATAATAGCGGCGGTTTCCTTACTCTGAGGATAATCGCCTATTCTAACGGTACTTAAAAAACATAAACTCGGCTAAACGTGGGTCAGTGTCTTGAGCTGGTGCCTCTGCCTAATCCTTTGGGGAATAAAAGGCGTGAGATTATGTTATGTTGGTACTTTGTAGGTGCGCGCCCTTGGAACGTTCGTATCTATATTCCCTCCCGTACTTATATATTCGTATTAGAATTAAATAAAGCGTATTATGTTCTATTATTATTATTAAAAACTGGACTTATCAGCAGAGCGTGTTGCCAACAATTTCACTGCGAAATGCACAAACCATCTTGATACTCGCGGATTTGCATGAAATATGCATGTAACAGAAGCATTAAATTCTGTACCTCAGAAGCATAACACTGTAAGTCGCAAATCGTAAGTTTACAGGAGAGCGTTTTAAAGTTTGAAATCGCATGTTTTTCAACTTTAGACGCAAATAAGACGCAAAAGTAGATGCTATAATCATCTTGAGTTTAATTGATAACATAGAGCAATTATCTCTTAATTCAAAACAATTTTCAGAAAAATAAGTCCTATGAAAAAATATAGTTTTTCAGGTACTTTTGTAAAAACATGCATCACATACACTAAAATGCTTCTAAGATATTTTTTGTAATCCGGTGAGAAATGGTGTCAGTTACAGTATTTTCTTTAAGAAAACAAAGTACAAAAAACAATTTTAGTGTTAAAAACACTGTAGAACACATTCAGAACCGTTACAACTCTAAATCTGTGTCAGTAATTTATATTATGTACTTTCTGAGTGAAATTTCATGTTTTTAATGATGTTGCCTGAATCTGTGACCTAATGTAGTGAACATTATAGAAAATTATTAAGAAATAGTTGAATATAAAATAATATGGGACATATGGGGTCCATAAGTAACTGTTGCATGAATGAGACATAGGTCCCTAGCGCTTTGGTATCAGGATTCCATTATGTCAGGGTAGGAGAAACGTTGTTCTTGGTTGTGCTCTGAGTCTGCAGTGGCTCACTGATTAGTAGTATAACTCGTGGAAGTTTGAGCTCTTGTCTTATATTCTGGCGTAGATTAGTTTTAGTAAGGTTTTAAGACTGCTTTGAACTTTATAAATAAAATGCCACCAGTTTCTCTTTCCTTGCCTGTAGTCACACGCATAGTGGGGTCATGAAAGGTTCATTATAGGAAGTTTGAACTTTAGCGACGACGTAGCATGAGTTTAAAGTTGTAGATTTCACAATAAGCCGTTCATGATGTCAGGGTCTGGTAGCTAGCTAATAGGGAGAGAAACCAGAGTTTTTATATTATGTTACCTAAATGCAGTCTGAATGTTTATCTGAAGTAGTAGATCTGCGCCAGAAAACAGGACCGATACTTAAAAGTTACCTTAGAAATTCACAGATTTGCTGTTCGGATATTAATTGTAATGTAAATTGTATGACGTCTGTTTGAATTAATGTTTCTTAATACTTTCAAAGTAATCGAGCAGTTTGATGCAGCAGCATTATCAAGGACAGATTATATATAACTGCTGCAGTGTTTCGGGTAAATCAGCAATGAAAGCATGTGCTAAGGATCGGCGGGCACTATCAGAGTTGGTTAATAAATACCAATATTCCGAGGAAAGTATTGCAAAACAAATGGTTGTACGGTAGTATGACCAATGAAGACTTTATTTTCAATTTAGTTTGCCTGGCAGTAATGCATGTGATGTCACACTTGAGATCAGATCCGTGCGCGACCATCCTCAGGCTTGAAAGAAAATCGAAAAAAGGACGAGACTTTGGTAAGTATGTATCTTTTCCGGTGCTAGATATAAACTTTTTTTTAATATAAGATGTTTAACATGAAGATGTTCAGATGTTTAGATGTTTGATCTAAAGTCAGAATTGTGCTCTAATCTTGGAGAACCATTTTTTTTTGTTTTCTTACTGTAGCGTGACCGCGTGTTGATAACATGTGTAAAGGTATCATTGCTTGGCAAATGAGTGAGGAATTGAGGTCTTCATTGAATGTCTTTTAGCCATTTTCTTTGCAGTTTTCTTTCGGTTCTAGTTCAGGATATTCACGCCGGATATTTTGTTTACCGTGAATGATGCGACTCGCAAGGTATGGCGTGGAAGTGACGTTGTATGGTTTCGTCTATGGGTAATGAGTTCTGTCGGTATTTTATTCAGCTGCAACAGTGGTATAATCTATCTTTGATGGAGTTGTTGCAAGAAGTTGTTATGTTGAGGGTATGAGGAAGCGTTCGTTGACGGACTTTTTTACCATTTATTTTTAAAAGAAGATTGCGTGTATTTTTACGTGTATGGTAAGTATCACTGAATTAAGAATGCCAAAAACTGTCAATTTAGATACAATTTTTTTCTATTTTCTTTATCTCTGATACCCGGCCAAGACCGAACTCCCGCGTAACTAGCAGCTTCTATATAAAGATGCGTTAAACCACGCCCTCTTAATCGGATTTAATTGAATAGTATAAAACTGTAACAGCAAAAATACAGTGTTATGCATCTTGATTTGCTTCGAAGCAAAACACGGTAACTGCGCAGTTACAGTATTATGCATCGGATATAGTTTAGAAGCATAAAACTGTATGATGGTACATACAATGTTATGCAATAAAATTAATTCGAAGCATAAAGCAGTATACGCTCTTACAGTTTAATGCTTCTCATCAGGCAAGGTATTTACACTATAATGCAAATCGAAAAAAGGCACTTCCAGGCTAGCTACGGCCACGGGAGTAAGCGCATTCGAAACAGCTCGTCAAATACATTAGGATTCCATCAAAAAGTGAAAATCGCAAAAATGTCAGTTACAGTGTTATGCTTCTGAGGTACAGAATTTAACTATGCATAACCTCAGTTCAAGACTTTTTTTTATATAAAAACAAAACTAAGTAGGTACTTAGTTAATCAACCTCATTGTTTGCCTGGAAGAAATCACTTTAAGTAACAAAGGTCACCATTTGCATTGACCTTTGTAACTTGTTATTTTATGTTTTATTTTGATTGCAATGAAGAATTTTCTTAGCTTAAGGCGGTAATTCTCGGTATGGCGCGAAATTCAAAAATTTTCACGTTTTTTAATTATTTTGGCGAAAGTATTCATTTTGAATAATAATATAAATTACCTAAGGTAAATTAGTTATACTAAAACACACAACTACTACTACATTATAAAACTATTATATTAATTAAAAAAGGCCACCGCCCAAACTGCCCTGTTCAAAAGCACCCATTACACTAGCAGCATTGCCGCGCTGGATGGCAATAGAGAGCCGCTGCAAAAGGAAGGAACCTGAGCGCCGGTCGCAACCACGATCCACAAGACGACGACCTAACTTGGTTATAAAAGACGCCGCCTCCGAACCCCAAACTCCCGTTGTCTCAAAAGCCACAGGTACAAAAATATAGGCATTCTCTAGTGCGGCATATTTAGAGTGTTTGAGCCTGGCCGCACTCTCCGCGGCGGAAGCAGCTGCCCGAATTGTCGAAGGGAGATGAGTAGCGGCGAAGGTGCTAACACACGTCGCATCCCACAACAAGCAACGGCGCCTTTCCCAGGGCACCAGCGTCAAGCCATCCGGACGTTTACCGTCTGTTCGACTTAGCCCAGGAGGTTCTAGTACGCATGGAATATTGGCTGACACCAGTGCCCTGCGAATGATATGCGTTTAATGCGTGATGTCGGGGAAATCTGCCAACGCATCTCTTGCAGCTCAGGCCGTGATAGCCCCTTGTATCGACAACTGACCCACAAAAACAGCGATGCTCTTTGCAAACAGCACAACCCAATCGCAAAGCAGCCGCCACCCTAAGGGAATCATCGTCCAAGAAGGTCCCCAGCTGCGGAGAAGGCAGTGCATGCAACCACGCACCAGATTCTGGTCTAGAAGACGCTTTCAACCTGGCTAAATCCACACCTGAATTCTTCTCTAGCAATGAGTTGAGGATGCACTTAGCGTAAACGTCATCCCAACTACGCTGACAATGCTGGTATTGGGGATCTGGGGAACTCTGACCGATACAAGCAGCTGACCATCTTAAAAAAGCCTCGTCCACAAAAGGGAGCCGCAATTGATCGCCATTTATTGAAAGAATTTGAGCGACCAATTCTAGCACCCCATGAGACGAAGCCAAGAAAGCGGAGAGCTGCACGTCCTGCACCCGACGCATACCCAATCCTCCATACCTCACCGGCAGAGCAGCTTGTGTCCACTGGTCCTCATCAAGGCTCACATTCAAAATATCCTCCAAGACATTCTTAAACAAAACGTCAAGGGCTAAAACATCGTTTCCAAAACGCCAAACTGGGCAGGTTCTTAAAAAATACGTTAACTTTGGCATTGAAAAGCAATGCCGAAGTAATGTCAGTGCCGTGTGAGCAGAAAGTTTTTTCAATTTTTCACGAGCCTGCAAAAGTGATTGCCTTTTTTGTCCAATTACAGAGGGAACCGAATCCGGAAATATGGAAGAGCCCAACAAAGTGAAATTGTACCTGTTCACCAACTTCATACCCGGAATCTGCTGTTGCATATGACTCAACGGAATAGATGAATCAGACTGTTCGTCACACACAAACAACTCGCACTTGTCATTATTGAGCTCTAATCCAATATCCCTAAAAGCGGCAACCAACTGCTGAATATCACTGGAGACGGAGGCCAAATCACCACCTATAGTTCCGTCGTCTAAATACCAAACATTTAGTTTGCTTCTGAGGCCTACAATAACCCTTTGTATCGCCAGGCTAAAGATAAGCGGACCTAAAGGATCACCCTGCTGTGCCCCTGTCTCCGAAGACAAAAATGTAGAATCATAATACAGCTTACTGGGTGCTGAATAGCACTGGTGCAAAAAGGGATATAAACTCGGAATACGCTCTTTGGCTTCGGTTAAAATGGTATCCCTTTCTACGCTATTGAAGGCATTCTTTACATCCAGTTTTAAGATGACATCAGCAGAGAACTCCTGAGCGAAAGCAAAAGTACGAGTTGCCTGAATACCGGCTTCACAGCCCCGCGCTGTGCCAAAGCCCAGCTGGTGTGGCCGCAAATAGCCTGATAATTCTGTCCTAACGCTGCGGCAACCAAGCTTCGCCACTAACCGCCTCAAGACACTGCCTACCGCTACTGGCCTAACTCCACCATCCTTTTTCGATAAAGCACAAAGAGAGGCCCCATATAAAATTGGACATACCTCTCGATTTAGTAAGCCTTTCAGTAAAAAGTTGCAAAGTTTAGTGAGGGATTCCAATAAGCGGCGTCCATTATCTCCAGCAGAAAGTGAGGTCAACTCTTTCAAATGTTCAGGTCTTATGCCATCAAGACCACCAGCGGAGCCATTATAAAAACTACTTAAAGCAGCTTCTACGTCCCCAACTGTGACTGACAAGCAATGGCAGCTCGAGTCCGGCTCCGCGGGCAGCACGGCCTGTCTGGAAGGTGGCGGATGCTTCGAACGCAAAGCCTCCAGTGTCGCAACATTATTTGGGGCAAGAGACGAGTCAGACATCAAAATCCTAACAGCACCCCTCAAATCTCCATCGTAAACCTTACTCTCTATCAACTTCTTTACCGAGCACTGACGAGAATGATCCTTATCGTTGTGAATTGAAGTAATAAAGATTAAATGAATAAAGATTAAATGAATTCGCGTACATAAAAAACTATCTCCCACATTGTGATTTATCGTTTTTGAAAGACAGAGTTACCGATTTTGTGTATATTCAAGGAACTTGATTGGCCTTTTACCCTTTTTAGATCTGTCTCCCAAAAACGTTGTATTACAATGTGGGAGATGGATTTTTACATACGCGAATTCATTTAAACTTTATTAAAAATGTATACTTTCGCCAGAATAAATAAAAAACACGAGAAAATTTGAATTTCGCGCCATACCGAGAGTTACCACCTTAATAAGTCGCGTCTCCATGGTGCAGTAGTAGACGCCGACGAACCGATAGGTGCGTGATGTTTGTTTCTATGGTCTAAGGTATGTGGTGTTTGTATAGGTACCTTGTGTTTGTTTTTAGGCATCCTAGACACAGTTTCTACCTAGGGCTCTGAGTGAATGTTTAATTTTAAAAACTCAATCAAAATATTATTTATTGTAAGTATTTAAGACACAAAGTAGGTTTATTGAAAGTTAAGCAAACTACAATAAGTACTTACTTTAAATTAATAAAATATTTTAATCTATTAATAAGTAAGGTAAAGAACTGATTAGGAACCTGAAACAAGGTAACTCGCCTACCTTACAATTCAAACAAAGAACTGTTTTTAGAGTATCAAGATCGCATTAAAACGCCAAGAAAGTAGGTAAGAACTATTATTTAACCCTATGAAAGCGGCAGTACACTCGAGTTTACCGCGCAAAGCACGCGTTTGGCGGGAAAATCGATCGTCATGGCGGTAAATGAAAATTTGACCCGGGCTTTTGTATAGTTTTAATTACCTATATCGACTACTTTTTGAGGTTAGGTTCGAATAGAGCTAATTTATAATCAAAATTATTTTGCACCTTATTATTCTTGTAAACTATACATTCTTCTGTCATAAATTTGTAATTAATAACCTTTTTCAATATAGTAACTAGGTAATTAATCATAATCACATAATTTATAGGTAATGTTAAAAAGGCGCGTTATGGTTTCGCGCCATTTTTGACGTTTCACAGTTCTATGATTGATTGAATGTGATGTGCTGTGTTGAAAGTTATAATGATTCATAACAGAACAGTTTATATTCTGCCAAACGAACTGTTACCGAAGCGATATGATAATGGCAATGGGTATGTTTTGGAGTTACCTACTGATTCTTTTTCAGCATGATAAACTAGACCTGTCTCAATAATTTACAGTGGAACAGAAAGTGACAGGAATAGTTTGACAGTCTGACACTTTTCAATTAAGTATCTAATTTAACTAAGTATTGAGGCAAAAGTAAATAACTTTTTTTATTGTTTGTTGAATTGCCACGCACGTCCAGTGTTAATTACGTTGTAACATGTCCTTAAAGCATAAAATTTATGATTTATTTAATCGAATGCAGAAAACTTATTTTTAACCGGTAGATTAAATTAAAAACTTACGGCTCTACCACAAAAAAAGTTAAACCGGGTCTAAATCACTAGACTTGGTTTAAATCACTATTTTGTTATACAAATTGGTGATTTTAGACCGGTCTAACTTTTTTGTGGTAAGGGGGTTAAGGTTTTATTATTGGCGCCCAACATGGGGCCGTTATTTTAACGTGTACTTATCCACGTTACTAGGGCTCTGCCTTTTTAATTTGAATGAAATGTTAGAATATCATGATTACGGATATCGCGTGTGATAAAAATCTACCAAGACAGTACAAAATGTTTGTACCACGTTGGGCGCCACTATTCCATTGTTGCTTTTCCACAAAATCAAAGGAAATAAATTGTAAGGAATTTTAATGCAAATCCTTTTATGAAACATCTTCAGCTTTAGGATATTTTTCGTTAGTTAAAAAAACGTTTGTGTAAAAAGTTAAAACTCCATACGAATTCTTCACAAAACCATATTTATTGGTACCTATATATTTTGTTATAGCGCCAAAGGCACGAATAATACTGTAATGAAATCACTTCGTGTTTTCAGTCACGAAATAGCATATTGAAGCCACTTTTACTTTAGTGCGAGCGTACATAAATACAGCCACTAAACGCGACCACTAGTGGCTCAGTCAAGCCACTAGACGCGGCCACTAATCAGCCGATAATGGCATAGTGGTAGAGCTCGAGGACGCCCGCAGCTTGTGGCTTCTTCTTCTTCTTCTTCTTCTTCTGTTATGGAGCTAGAGAAGTGCCTGCACTTAGCTCACGTGCGTGGAGCCATTGTGCATTTCCCCACATTTATAGGAGCCATCCGAGCTCATCAGCAAACTGCAGGATGAGGCCAGGATGCTCCAATAGCTCAGCTAGGTGGTCAGCTGGGCCGACAATGAAACCAGGGGATCTATTGCGATTTGCATTGGATATGATTATGGCTATTGAAAACAGCAGCGCTATATAAGTGTCTAGCGCAATCTTTCTTTTTCGATGCCTATTTTATGATTATTGTTTTAACGCTGGTTCCGAAACCACGTGTTTTGTTAGCGGGCTAACACTAACGGGCGGTTACTTTTTCATAAACCCTAAAAGATACTTTTTTTTCTCTTTCAGATTCCCTCAAAGCACCAGTACAATACCTAAGCCGCCTGCGCGTGCGCATCGAAACAACAGATCCCCGCAGAGTGACAAGCTGTCCAGTGAGGATAAAGTACCCCCTATCGACCCCAACTTGCCTGTCAAGAAGGAGAATATTTGTAAAAGGTAAGACTTAAGGCTTAAGGCCGCATTTAGGGCCTTACGGGGCGTTGCGCGGGGCGTGCTGCGATTAAATCAAACGTATAGCAATGTATGAGACCGTTTACGGAGACGCGTTGGCACAGCCAATGCCGGCGCCGCCGACGCGGTGCACGCGTCGTTCAACGCTTCAAGATCAAAACATAGGCCTATGTTTGATATCGTATAATTATATCTATTAATTATATCTAATATCTATTAAGAATTTATGTAAAAATACATCCTTTTTATTAGATTCCTAGACAAGTGCGCTCAGAAAACGAAATGCTGCACCTGCTGCATGAAACCGGAAGTGGAAGACGAAATGAAAAAAGATGTCGTCACTTCCGTTCAAGATGGCGCCCAAAGTCAAAATGGCGACCAAAACGGGGAAGAAAAGAAGGGATTTATGAACAAATTTAGCTGCTGTAAAAAGAAAGAAAATGAAGTTGAGGAAGAAATTGTGAAGGATGTTGAAAAAGCTGTTGATAAAGTAAGTTACATTTATTATTCAAGCCTTTTAGGCTGACATTCACAATTAGTGTTTTGAGTTTACTCGCTCAAGTTTGAACTCGACCGTTCTCGAGTAGGTACAGTCACGGACTAGGAGGCCGTAACAGATTTGTCTATGGTTTCGTTAGCCATAGACTGTATTTCCAAAGAACAAGAGCTATTTTGCAATACTGAAAAACCGGAAGTGTTACGCCGATCGTGTCCGCCACTGTACATTTATTCTGGCTCGGGCGGTCTCATACTCTATCGAGCGTATGCGTCGAAAAAAAAAAAGGTAAATACAATATACCTAACCTAATGTGCGTGCCCAGACTTAATCGAGGTTTTAAATTAGCTTACGACCTTAAACTTAGCGCTTTTCTCTTTAACTTTAATGAGTTATAAAACTTAACTTCAATAAGTAACGAATTAAGTTCTGTACAAAGACCATCCATTCTACAGTTACTACGTCTAATTTAAATATTTTCAAATTGAACGTAAAAAAATGCAATTCATACTAATAGAAATTATTTTTACCGAAAAGTAGAATCATCGACCACACAACCTGTAGAGAAAAATTGTCATAGGTAATTTTAATCGGTATTCAAGCATTAAGATTTTAAGATTTAATTTAATATTACGTGGGTCCAGGTCTGAAGAGGCATCAGCCTGGGCTTAATGTTTTTTACCTGTCTTTTAAATTGTTCTTTGATGGAAAATGTTAGACTTACATAAAATATTGTAATGTTTAATTAGAAGTATAACGGACACTAGAGGGCAATGTTTCTATCATCACAATCGGCGTCTGTTGAAGTTGTTACAACTGTAGAAATTTGGAAACCAAGATAAAAGTTACTATCTTCAGTGCGGGTTAGAAAAGTCTGCGTGCGAGTTTAGCGCTAGTGCATGTATACGTACTTCGCACGCCATTAAAAAAAAAAGCTGATTGCTAATTGGTTAATATATAAAACTCTTCCGTTACTGACTGACTGACTTGACAGACAACGCAGAGCCGAAACTTCTTGGCGTAGCGGGCTGAAATTTTGCACGTGGGTTCCTTGGGGAGTGTCGAGGAGCACTAAGGAATAATTTTCCAAATTTCCCATGGGAACGGGAAAAAACGGGATTTTTTTCTGGTAAAACCGCGGGGCAGCCTCTAGTTGGTTCATAGTTCGAACAGACCCAACTGGCCCGCAACCTAGCTCGACTCGAATTCGGGAATTTAAAGTCGCCTCTTTATGGTTAAATACTCGATGGCTAAAATTATTATTAATCAATGGCAGTGCATTTCTACTTCCGCATTCACCGCGTCGTCGCACCGCAGTATTTTAGTTTAGTAGTCAATAGTTAACGATCCAAAGGGTAGCTTTTAGTTACTTTTTGGCGAAAAAAGAAATTTCAAATTTATATTGTGGAATATATTGTGGTGTTTTCAACGTGTAGATATCTAAAACAGAAGACATCTAAATTTCAAGTGTCTTTCACCATCATCTCAGGCGAGAGAAGTCTAACACAAACGACAAAGGTATCTGACTTGTCCCCCCCGTTGTCTGGGGGAAAGGAATACATCAGAACAATGTGTTGTGTCGCGGTTCTAATGTTACCTATTCTCGGCATTTAAAATGTATGAAACGGATGTACTTTTGGCGCGCCATGCGACAAGCAGTGAGCAAAGAGACAAGCAGTGTTTCCTACCTTAATTCTGTTAGATTGTAATTTTGCGTCACTAAAATGTATTTTCTTCCTTTTTCTCTCATAGCAACCAAGTCTACAATTCGACAACGAGCTTCCATCTCGCCGATCTGTCCGGGACATCCTGTGTTGTCGTGGCAGTCGTCGTGTGTCCGACTTGTCCCCCCAGTTGTCTGGGGGGGTGGTGGACGCGGGGTCACCGGGGGGAGCCGGATGCTGCGGTCGGAAGAGGGTTGGGGAAAGGAGGGACAGTGTGTTGAGTGATAGGGAGCCTGCTTCGTGAGTATTAAGATTTATTCATTGCTTTTATGAAATAATTTGCACAGATAAGATGTACAAAAACATTCATAAACCTCGTAAGGGCGCAGTTAATTAATGGAAGAAACTCAATTAAACGTAACAGCACCTGTAGTGATAAATCTATGTCTTTTACGCTACGAACGCGCCATTTTTCATCAAAACCCCCTTGAAATCCATGCGTTATACCCCTTAGTTACCACCGCACCACCTACGTACAAAATAAAGACTTGAAACATAGAACTTTATCTATGGTATAAATAAAATTACGTCTAAGGAGCGTAGCTACTACGAGTATACTAGGTTCATAATAATATACATTCACACAAAAAATAGAACTGTAGAAGCGCCATACGTTCCGAAGTACGAAAACATTCAAAGGTTAAAAACACTAAATTATAGGGATCATACCTCGTACCCTTATTTATGAGGGTGACCCACGCGTTACAAGCTAGTTATTTCGAGGGATATTTTATTGAAAACGTTCGGTATTTTTTTTCAAAGGTGAAAAGAAAGAAAGAAAAGATTTATTTACAGCAAAAAAAACACACATTACATAATAATATACAATAGCCTACGAACAACAACAATAGCACATACTTCAAAACATTTTAAAATAACTAAAACAGTTGCTGCAACAACCGCGTGTTCAACTGGTTGCGCGGGGCGTGCCGGCGCCGCGCGGAGGGCCCCGCCAGCCGCAGGGCTTCAATGTTCAGCAAAAACAAGAGTTTGTCTCCTACGCTGCCTCCTGAGGTAAGTTTTAACTTAAAATAAAGAAACTATTTATTTCCAACCTATTTACAGCAACAACGTGATTGTGTTACATATATATAACAACTTTTTATTGATTATACACTTATTTTAAACTAGTCGACCCGGCGAACTTCGTACCGCCTAACTTGTAAATATCTTGTGCACGTATTATACTTATAAACCTTCCTCTTGAATCACTTTATCTATTAAAATAGACCGCATCAAAATCCGTTGCATAGTTTTAAAGATATAAGCATACATAGGGACAGACGCGGGAAGCGACTTTATTTTATACTATGTATTTATGATGCGAAAGTAACTTTCCCTGTTTGTCTGTTAGTCTCGTTTTCAAGCCAACACTACTGAACTGATTTAAACTAAATTTGATAGAAAGTTAATTTAAAGCCTGATAATGCACGCAGGCTTTTTTATCCCGAAAATCTCTCACCGGGAACTGATAATTGGGATTTGTGGTTTGGAGGGAAATTGCGTTAGCAAAGGCGCAGGGCGGAATACTAGTAAACCATAAAATGAGCTATGCGTTGCAGCTACAGTGTAAGGGTGAGAACAAAGCGGCAGTTTACCGGTACGGGTAGGTACTGATCCGTACAGGTATATTTGTCTATAGAAAACCGGTACTAAACCAACCTGTTTTTTTTTTAGGTTCGAGCGCATAAGATAACATTAGAATATTTTACCGGGAACTTTACTGTACCGGGAACACGCCGCTTTATGTCCTCACTATTACACTGATTTAGCTTTTGCTAAAAATTTTCACCGACAGCGCAGATTTTTGACGTTTTAAATTCACACTTATTTTATAGGTTCGCTTGCCAAGTGGTGACGGCATAGTCCACTACCCCATTTCTTTACATGGGTTTCGTATAAGGTGACTAAGGGAACACCCAAACTTTAAAATGATTTGTTATTTACTCAGTAAGTATATTCGCAACAACACCTTGCCAAATTTGCGCCCAGCGTTTATTTCTCCATAAGGGAAATTCAAATTAACAGTGCGTTTCTAAGAAAAACTCATTTGAATAACAAAATTCACCCTTCCCACGCGTTATGACGTCACGTCACGAGGTCAACACTCACGACATGACTCAATACTAATTACTTTAACGACTCTCGTGCGAAAGAAAAACACAATTTTACAGCAATTTGTTGATTTAGCCGTGACCATGAGATATTCGAATCACAAAAGTCACTCTAATTTTGACTCTATGTAAAGTAACATAATCTCAAGGCTATGTTTCCCGAAGGGTTAGGCAGACGCACCAGCTCATTGACTGACCCCACGAGAGGCATCAGTGCATGGAGCTGGACCATAGTTTGGCCTAGTTAATGTTTATAACATCGTGACAAGGGGCCAGGTTGTCACTTTGGCTCTACCTACTTAAACCTCACCGCGTCGTGCGCACATAAACTGGGCATAATTTAAATGCGTTTGAGGGTAGGTAATCGCTCTACGGGTACATACAACACATGGTACAATAATATTCAACACTTGGTACTCTCTCTCAGAATTAATATGTGTGAGCGAGACAGCACGATGTTTGTCTTGGTTTTAAATTTTTTTTTTCTTTATGTGCGCGACTTATATAAAATTTTGGAATAGAAGACTTTTTTTAGGACAATAGCTATACCTTAATATGATTAGGTGGTAAGTACATACATACATCGAAAAAAAAACAAAATCTAGAAGCGCGGTCGAATGCATAGTGGCGGTCTAGGACGGCGTATCAGATTTGTCTATGGTCTCGTGCACCCTACACTGTATTACCAAAGAACAAGAGCTATTTTGCAATACAGAAAAACCGGAAGTGTTACGCCGTCCTAGACACTGTACGTTATACGTTAAAAAGAATAACAGAAGGAGGTTAGTAGCAACGTGTAATAACAATAGAATAGTTTTTTATACGCAATTTAGGGAAATGTTCGCATAATGACTAAGCGGCAGTAGGTCAAGGAGGCCCCACGTTGGGCGCCACTTTTTTTCACCTATACGTTATACGATTATTATTCCCTACAATTTTATACAGCGTTTTGCTGACAATTTGGTAATTGATTCAAGGAGTGGTTTTACTCGCCATCCCTAAACAATTTCCAAAGCATCATGCGTCAAAAATAAAAAAATAAATCATTACCCGTACATTGACCTCTTGGGCTTTTTTTTTTCGAGATTTCCATCATATTGCTTTGGGAAAGTGTCTATATGATAATTACTTATTTAATTTATAACCTCTTTGTCAGAAACAGGCAGTGCACAAACTATAGTACGTTGGAAGCTTCTGTTTAGATTTGATTTAATTTTGAACGTGCCATAGAATCTACTTAAGTAGACAATATTTTTTTTTATTATTTTGTTACTTCGCCATGCCTCAGTATATGTGCGTTGGGCCTGTAATTAAACACTATACAAAGGGCAATGCGGCGTTGGAAAAAAATTATAAGTTTCTTTGTCATTTCAGGTAGTAGGTACATTAGCTTTTTAGTATAGGGTTTATAGAAAAGAAAAACCTTGCCTAGTCAGTCTGTGTCTATGCGTCTGTTGCTTAAGTACAGTTGACTTAAATTTTTATTTAAAAAAAATATATACCTAGGTACTCTGTTTAATAAAAATTGTAGCGCCAATCAGTGTCCACAATGTAACCATAATTACTGACTACTATTTTAGTGTTAGTTTGTGTTTTAAGTTAAAATAAATTGAGTAATTAAGAATTGAGTACATACATACCTACTACTTAGCTACCTATAAGCAGTAAAATGTTGAATTCGGGACTCGAATCTGGATCAGTGGCAACATTAACAGTGCCACAACCAACCCCGTCGCCAGTACCTTCCAGAAGGTCACGAAATTCTATTCGAAGCTATGAAGACTTGCAGGTATTTTGGACTTTACAAAGGCATTTGAATTAGTTTTCAACTTATATTTTGTAAAGTTGAAATAAAAATTTGGGTAGGTATGTTGTTAAAATAAACCCTAAATCTGAGTTTAGTAGAACACTGTCGAGATTCAAATTAACTTTGTTACAATTGATAACGATTTCTTTAACACTATAATGACAAGCTTCGGTGTACCGCAAGGGAGAGTTCAATACCTTTTACTTTTAATAACAAGCTATTTGCCACTTATAGGCAATCAAATTAAAAAAGGCCACTGATAAAGCTAAAATATGGAAACAAAACAAAATTAATTTATAAGCAAACTAGAGGCTGCCCCGCGGTATCACCCGCGCAGATTTCTCTAAAACACAAAAATCCCATTTTCTCCCGTTCCTATGGGAATTTCGGGAAATCCTTTCTTAGTGCTCGTCTACACTCCCTAAGGAACCTACATGCAAAATTTCAGCCCGCTACGCCCAGTAGTTTCGGCTCTGCGTTGTCTGTCAGTCAGTCAGTCAGTCAGTCAGTCAGTAACGGAAGAGTTTTATATATATTGATAAGTTATAGTACTCAAAGTTTATTTTTCGCATAGTACCCGCAGACAATATTGTATGGAGTATATTTTAAGGAACTCTCGTTGGCATTTTTTGGATAAAAAGTCTACCTATAAACTTTTAAACATATCGGTTTAATATACAGTTACTTTCGCATTTATAAAATTACTAGACGACCCGGCGAACTTCGTACCGCCTCACCTATTACTTACTATGTTGTGATGTACTCTTAAATCACTCTATTGTTTAAAAAAAGCAGCATTAAAATCCGTTGCGTAGTTTTAAAATGTAAAGTATACATAGGGACTGACTCGGGAAGCGATTTTGTATTGATTATAATTATAATAATTATAATAATTATAATAATTATAATAATTTATAATAATTTATTTAATTCAATCAGGTTTACATACTCAAAGTTAATAAGTTATACAAAAAATATTTATAGCTATTTCTTTACAACTAAAGAAAGGCTTAAAAATCATTATTTGAGGGTAGTGTTTGCTAGCGATTCCCGCACTAGGCACAGGCCTGTATCGCGGAAATCAAAACAACGATTGCCACGGAAAGTGATATAGCGTTTTCGCGACCCGCTCTATTCGTTTCTTAATAATTACAAATTGATGTTTTATTATAAATACAAAATGAAGTAATTGATTTATAATAAATTAAAATGAAGTAAAACTATAATAAATTAAAATGAATTAAATATAGTTATTCATGCAAAAATATATTAAGAAATTAATCATGCAGTGTTAAAAATAAAAAATAAAAAATTAAATTTAATAAGTAATTGTAATAAAATAAGATTCTCAATTATTATTGTTAAATTACGTATAAATTATATATGAAAAGTATATATGTATTGATTTAATTTTAATTTTAACCACGTTTATCATTTTATAAAATTATCAATCAAGTAGCGGATTGAATAAAATTTTCGATCTTTTCGTAGTCCAGTTGCTGCAGCCAAGTGTATAAAGTAATTTTAAATTTAAATTCATTGTCCATTTTAATATCTGGTAATAATACTATTTTATTGAAAAGGAATATATGCATAAAGGCACTATGTCGTTTAGCGAAAGTTGATTTTATAGTAGGCAGAGGAATTTTGTAGACTCGCTTTTTTAATGCTTTACTGTGTAAATCAGTTTTTATTATAAACTTACGAAATTTAATTAAAGATTTAAATATATATAGACCACGAACATTGAGTAAACTCGCATCCTTATAGAGATCAGTTGTTGGATACAGAAACTTTTTTCCCAGCATAACCTTCAACAAAGACCTTTGAGCTCTTTCGCAGGTGATCATATAGGTCTTAGCTGCTCCGCCCCAGACGGGTATGCAGTAAGCTATGACTGATTCACAGATCATCTTGTAGACCCTTATTAAAAGCAATTTCTCAACACTGTGACGAAGCGACTTCATAATAAATATAAGTTTGCGAATCTTCCCAGAAAGTATTATTATATGATCTTTGAATGACATGTGCTGGTCAATACATATTCCCAGATACTTTATAGTTTTGCTATTTTGGATTACAGAACACAAACATAAATCAGCAGACTTTAAACAAAACTCACTTTTATGCAGTTTTATGCCAGGTGTCAAAGAAGGCGCAGAAGCCACCGTCTTGTGAAAGGCTATGTATTTTGTCTTGGTTATATTTAAGGTAAGAAGATTATTCTGAAGCCAACTATTGATTCCCGCCATCCCAATCTCTGCCGTATGATAAACCTCTTCCCATGTATCGCCGTGAAATACAATAGCAGTGTCATCAGCGTAACAAAAAATACTTGCTTGACCTATTTCAGTTTTGATAATGCCATCAATGTAAATCAAGAACAGCGTGGGTCCCAGAATGCTGCCCTGAGGCACACCAAAATTGATATCCATTTTACAGCTCTTAGTTTCGCCTATCCTAACGATTTGCTTACGATTTGTGAGATATGACACAAACCAATCCAACACAATGCCTCTGACACCAATACACTCCAGTTTGCGCAGCAAAATGGGAATGGATACAGTGTTAAAGGCCTTGGCAAGATCTAAAAATATTCCTAGAACTCGTTTATTGGGGTCCATCATACTAACGACATTATTACACAGAGCAGTTACAGCATCTTCGGACGAGATGCAACGACGAAAGCCAAATTGGTTGGTCTGCAACAAATGATTATTCTCTAGGTATTCCATGAGTCGATTATTCACGAGTTTTTCCAAAATTTTGGAAAGCGAGGACAGCAGAGAGATCGGTCTGTAATTAGTTGGATCATCTTTATTCCCCGCTTTGTAGATTGGGCAAACAACCGAAGTCTTCCAACTGGCTGGAAATTCTCCAGAGACAATGCTTATATTGCAAATATGAGTTAATGGAGCAGTGACATAATTATTTAACTGTTTAAGTAATTTATTACTAATAGCGTCTGGTCCAGAAGCACCCGACGATTTTAAATTACGGATTAAAGATGATACCTCTGATTCATCTGTGGGATTCATAAAGAAAGAACGTTTGATGCCAGTGCATGTAGAAATTTTTGAAGCTAAGGATTCTTCAGATTCATCAAGATACTCAAGAATATTACGAGCAAGTTTTTCGCCAATAGTTGAAAAATAGGAATTAACCGAATTAATTGATTCTAAGGGAGTTTGTTTGGATGCAAGTAATTCAGTCGCATGGGAATTTTTAGAGTCCATATGGCTGATGTTTTTGATAGTGGTCCAAAGTTTTTTATTATTATGAAGGCTTTCTTCAATTTCATTCCTTTCATATTCATGTTTTAGGTTTTGAAGTAGTGTATTACAAAAATTTCTGTAGCGTTTGTATACTAAGATAAGGGTGAGGTTTTCGGGGTTCTTTTTTACATTTGCATGCAGCTTATCTCTGTGGCGCATACATCTTACCAAACCCGGGGTAATCCACGGTTTGAGACAAAACTTGCTACGGCTTACTCGAACTGATTTAGTATTTCTTTCAATGATGGTAGTTAGTGTAGAAGTCAAAGCATGGGCAGCAATAGACGGGCTATCAGTGGAGTAGACCGATTCCCAACGACATTCCTTTACCTCCTCAAGAATCCCAGGTAAATTTAGGCGTAATATTGTTCTATTTTCTGGATTGATCTGGTTTTTGTTCCGAATACAGAGACATGTTAGAATAACATCGTGGTCTGTCAAGGAATTTCTGCACAACAGAGTGGAAATATTATTATTAGTTCTTGCAAAAGTGTGATCAAGACATGTTTTTATCCGTGTTGGTTTATTTACACACTGCAAGAGCCCATGAGAGGCCATGATGTCAAGGTAGTTATGCTTATGTTTAGAGGTATTTGTGGGCATTATATCAATGTTGAAATCACCTGTAAGTAGCAAGTTAGTTTTATTATTTAAGGTGTTTAATTGAGTATCTAGTGACGCAAGAAAATCACTGGGGTCATCGAAAGATGGAGAACGGTAAATTCCTATAAGAGAAACTAAATTAGGTAAAGTTAGAGCCAGACAATTGGCTTGCGCTATATCCAGTTCAGCTATCGTGACTTTCCATAAGGATCGTACATATATTACAACGCCACATGACTTATTGATAAACTTATGCGTTCTAAAAGAATTATAGCCCTCAATCACAGGAATAATCGAATGCTCTTGAAGCCAGCATTCAGTAAGGACAATTATATCAAATTCAGTTCCTATTCTCTTTAGAAGTACCAAGAGCTGATTAAAATTTCTATTTAGACTTCTGATATTGGCGGTCAGTGTATTAATGCCTTTCTTATTAATAAGGTGATTTTTGCAGTCTTCAGGCCGATCGACTATTATACAACGTGTTTCAAAAGTGTTTTCAAGATCTGTTATAATTTCATTAGCCATTTTCAAAGCAAAAATGTACAATATGCAACAAGTGCTTATACATATAAATTAAATCAGGCCTGAAACGAGACTGCAGAGTTATAGGGTAAAAATGTTTTGTAGAGTAAAAAATATAAATAATATTATTGATAATTAACACATAAAATTTAAGATGTCCAGCGAATAAATCATATAATAATGGTATTAGAATAAATTCATTGATTGAGAAGTTAATGTAAATAACTGTTGTGGTTAGACGTAGTACCTTTATATTGTTTTGTTTGAGAAATATAAAATAGTAAAAAAATGAAATAAATATTGCACTAGTTGTTAGTTGAAAGAGTTTGTCATGCATTAATATTATTCCTAAAATAACATGCAAATAAATGGCAATTTTTGAAAGCAGCCTAGCGTGGGAACCTTTAGCAAACATTTTTTGAAATTGCGGGATCAGTGACGGATGCAGAAATAGTACCAAAACGAGCTTCCAAATCAGCCTGACAAGCAATTCTATAGTTTGGCGTCTTTTCCGTTCTTTGCACAAAAATGGTCCCATTTCTTGTCCAACAGTACCGAAAGCCGCAACTACGGGCACGAAGGCGGGTTTGACGAAAAAGAGCTCGATTCTTTGGTGTTAATCGTTCGTTGATGTAGATGCTATGATGGTTATGGTTTCCAGGTTGTAGTCCCTCTGACGTAAGATTTCGTCGTGATTTTGCAGCATGGAGAATTTCTTCCTTCTTCTTATGCCTGGTTAGGCGAATCACAATCGGTCTGCATAGTGTCTTCTCTTGATTTGCCGTTTTACGAGATCCAACACTTGATATTGAAAAATAGATTGATCATTATTATTATGAGCCTGTGCTGTCCCACTGCTGGGCAAAGGCTTCTCTCCCCTTTTTCCATTCATCGCGTTCTTGCGCGGTCTACCACCAGTTTTATCTAGCGCTCCCAGCTCGTCGCTCCATCTCTTTATGTTTGTAGTTTGAAGTATCGATTCAACATTTGATTTGCAGGACACCCGTACAAAGCTTGATCCAACCCTGATCGAGCACACGAGCATGATACGCGCTGCCATCCCAGTGCTCCCGATCGTGCTCGCCCACTTTTGCCTCGCCTCCAACGTCATCGTGCCTGGCCTTGGTAAGGTTATAGCCTACTAGCTGATCTAATCCCCGTACCACAAAACGATTCGAGTTAAACCTGGTCTAAATTACAAGACTATTTTTAAATCAATAATAGTAATTATACGTCATTCAAATTGGCGATAAAAAAATTCATACTTAAAAGAAGCAACAGAATAACCTGCAACTGCTGCTGATAAACAATATTGTTTTTGCAGCAGCATTTGTTTTTGTAGGAAAATAAGTTTTTGTTAAAATAAAATAAAAAAACTTTAAAAATCATAAAGCTGGAAGTTTTAGCTAAAATTGGCACCCAACGTGGGGCCTCTAAAATTGTTTTTTCTACTTTCAGGGACGATCCTGAGCGGTCTTTTCTGCCTCTGCTTCGGCATACCGAGGTTTGGAGCTCATGATGGAGCTAAATACAGGATAGGTGAGTTTATATTACAAGAGATTGGTTTGGTCGTTTTTGGCCCCTTTTAGTGGTATATCAATTTAGAGGCTAAATATAAGGATTCTTGGTAATCTACAGCATTAAGATCGCAATACATATAGTGCGACACAAAAATCTAGAGATTAAAAAGTGGCAATACTGTATGGAAATTTTTCATACAGTGTTGCCACTTTAAATATTTTTTTATTTTTGTGTCGCACTAAACAATTGTTTTTATTACAGTAGAATGCCAATAATCCTTTATTCAGTCTCTGAATATGGAAAGATGCGAAAAACAAGCTGAGAGCCGCGAATGGAATGATTTATCGCCAATTGTAAAATGGATGTCTATAAAAATGTTTCATGGAGGTGAGGTGAGTTGTTAAAAGGACTGGTTAACTTGTGCTATGAAGTAAAATACAATTTTTCATCCCACCCTCTCGAGAAAAATACTTTTAGTTAACTGATTTCTAGTCTCAAAGTCGCACTTTATTGATGTCCTGATAATGGATTAAAAGTTCAGTATAAAACGTGGGTGTTAAGCTTCTCCACTTCGGGTGTTGTTGGAATAGAAGCCTCGCTACGTTCGGTATTAAACCATAGCAACTCTCACCTTTGTAATCAATCAATATATCAATATATATAAAACTCTTCCGTTACTGACTGACTGACTGACAGACAACGTAGAGCCGAAACTACTGGGCGTAGAAAGCTGAAATTTGGCACGTGGGTTCCTTGGGGAGTGTAGGGGAGCACTAAGAAAGGATTTCCCGAAATTCCCATGGGAACGGGAAAAAACGGGATTTTGTGTTTATGAGAAATCTGCGCGGGTAAAACCGCGGGGCAGCCTCTAGTACATAGTATATAAAACAAAATCGCTTCCGCGTCTGTCCCTATGTATGCTTAAATCTTTAAAACTATGAATCGAATTTTGATGCTGTTTTTTTTTTAATATAGAGTGATTCAAGAGGAATGTTTATATGTAATACATGTACAACGGTTATGCTGCGGTACGAAGTTCGCCGGGTCGACTAGTTTACTATAATTTTATTTAACAGGAGCCCTGATAATAAACATCCTGGTGGGTTGCGGGCAGCTGTTCACGGTGCTGTTCTGCCTGGTGGGCTGGGGCTGGTCCGTGTGGTGGGGCGTCATCATGCTGCGGCTCGCGCGTGAGTTACTACCACCGTTAGACGTCCAATGCTGGACATATCTCCCCCACAGATTGCAACAAGTACCAACTTTGTGAAGGGAATTAACCGCTATATGGCTATTTAAGTATTTCAACGAAAAACGCTGCTGCCGGTCCTTCGGATGTTTCCTTAGTCGCCCTTTTACGACATTCACGCCTTTCACGCCCTCCTCCCATGGGTGTCGTAAAAGGCGACTAAGAGAACTGGAGAAGGACGGGAAAGAGCCACAATTGCCAACCAGCCTGCACATGCAGTGTTCGCGTAAGTCTCCAGTGATTGGTCCTGGAGGATCTAAGATCCTGGTAGGTATCGATCGGATGGAGATTTACAGATGATCATGTAATACTATGTTGATCAGATGCCAATTTATTTATTCGAGAATGTTTCCTAGACTTTTTTAACCTTACTTTTTTATCATACTAGTCGGGTTGAAGCCCTCTGCAGAGCGTCATGTTAATTATATAAATAAATAACACACACACATCACACTCAGAGCCCCTAACTAGGAAGAACCTGTATCTAGGGCGCCAGAAACACACACAGAGACAAACATCACACCCAGACCGGAAACAAACATCGATATTCATCATATCAATATTCGCCCCGCCCAGGAATCGAACCCGGGTGCTCACGTTTACTCAGTCCACATCACTGCCATGCCAACTGAGCTACGCAGCAGTCGCTATCCTGTGGTCATATCAAAATCATATGGGAAAGTCAAGTCATGTTCTCTTATTTATACTAAAATTTCAGGTAAATACAAAAGGCTTCGCGCGGAGGCTGCCGAGGACGCGGAGGCGCCGCCGCCCGTCACTCGGACCAACCACGCCGCCGCATGAAACTTATAACAACAAAAAATGAAGACATTTATTTACAGCAGCAACGTTTTTGCCACACATAATAGTGCGACACAAAAATCTACAAATTAAAAAGTGGCCACAATGAATATAAACATTTTCAAAAATCCGACAAAATCCCATACAGTGTTTTGCAACTTTTTAATTTCTAGATGTTTGTGTCGCACTGTACATACATAAGTACTTACTCAGTGCTTTGAAAAAAAGTCTAGAAACGGAACCATTTAAAATTGAGTTGGAAACCCTAAAAAGGGCACTTCTAGTGAAGAAATAGATCACGAATCGTTCGGGGTCATTGACGGAGAAAGTTAAAAAAATATATTTGCTTATTGTTAAACCCTTATTTTTTCTTGACTTTTTTTTTTGTCAAAAACCTGTGTACATAATATACAAAAATGAGCTTTAGTAACTAAAACAAAAAAAAAAACATAATAATAAGCGACCTTATCTGTAATAGCGGCTTCTTCCAGGCATCCCATAATAAGTAGTTATAATTCGTATACTTCCTTGAATGACAAAACTAGATTTTGTTACTGCGGGCACATTATAGCGTTTATGTGATTTCTTTTCTATTGGGCTATGGTTTTAAAAAAAAAACAAATTTTCTGAAATTGTTCATGTCAAGGCCCCAAAATATTTTTTAAGTTAGTAATATACATAATTATATGTAATACTATAAAAAAAAAACATTTACTTACATACTGAAATAATTAAATTATAGGGGAACGAAGGAACGAATATTTGTTGTAGATAATATTATATTATGTAGGTACTTACATAAAAAGCGAATGTTTTAGTTTTAGTGGATGTGAATGTGTCCTATGCCTTCCCGTTCCCTGCATTGGAATGAATATTGCATGCTTAACAGTGTTAGGTACAGTCACCGACTAGGAGGCCGTAACAGATTTGTCTATTTTTTCTATGGTTTCGTCAGCCCTGTATTGCCAAAGATCAAGAGCTATTTTGCAATACAGAAAAACCGGAAGTGTTACGCCGATTGTGTCCGCCACTGTAGTCACGGACTCGTTCAGGGTAACACTTCCGGTTTTTCTATATTGCAAAAAAGCTCATAATCTTATTACAGTCAGTGCGCTCGCGACCATAGACAGAAGTGTTACGCTGAATGAGACCGCCACTGACTGTACTTTGCTAAATATTTATTAGCTAAATTATATTGTAACTAGTCGACCCGGCGAACCTCGTACCGCCTAACCTATTTCTATTTTGTGCATATATCATACTTATAAACCTTCCTCTTGAATCACTTGTATCTATAAAAAAAACCTCGTTAAAATCCGTTGCATAGTTTAAAAGATTTAAGCATACATAGGGACAGACGCGGAAGGCGACTTTATTTTAAACTATGTATTGATGATAAAAATGTTTCACTTTCTTTATAGCTCCTTCCAAAATGAAGTTTTCCTGACACCTTAGTCTTGTAATCTAGTAAAATAAAATAAAAATGTTGTAAGTAGATTACATAATACTTAATGTTAAAAAAAATGCACTTTAATAAACTTTTATAACTGCTTCCCAATTAAAATATAACTTTAAAGGCAAGAAAATAACAATTTTATATGACCAAGTAAATTGTGAACTAGCGCAGTAAAATATTTAACTGACACGACGATTTTTTATATAAACTAGCTATAAGTATAGGTAAGTCGGAAATATTGTTTTAAATTTACCTTTTTTAACTTCGTTTGACGTTGAGGTGGTTCAGGGTCAAGCGAATGTGAAACCAACAGTCCACAGGAGCTCAGACCAGCCCAAGTACCAGAACAGGTGTCATGCCGCGCGAGCCAGGCTGCACCCTGCCGCGGCGCGCCGCCGATCAGACCCGTCCGCAAAGCCAACGATGGAGTCACCAGTTAAATAAAATAATACTTTTATATCTTACTGTATGGTACGATGTAGAAAGAGTCTTTCAATCCATACTAATAATAATAATATAAATACGAAAGTAACTCTATCTGTCTCGCTTTTCTGAGAAAACTTTTGAACCGATTTGAATGAAATTTGGTATATGGATAGTTTAGAGCCTGAGAAAGGACATAAAGATACTTTTTATCCCGAAATTCTTACAGGAAAATTGGGAATTTGATGTTTCAAGGGAAAATGCGCTGGCGAAACCGTGGGGCGCCCATTAGTATTATATTATTATAAATGTTTTAAATAAGTTTTAATTAATTTAACTGACAAATATTACGATTAAGTTTATAACTTCCAATGTATGCTTTAACTTACCATTTACGACTGTTTATGTTTTTAAAATAATGTATTAATAATATTGTTTAACTTTAAAATTTTATTAAATTTAAGAGTTGCTTGAACAACGAATAAAGAATTTTAATTAAAAATTTTTATTTTTTCTATTTTATTATTGAAACCTACACACATGCATAACGTCACGCCTGTTTACTCTTGGGGTAGGCAGAGACTAAATTACAGTTAGGAAATTTCATAAGTAAAAATCTAGATAAAAAAAAAACAAGTAAATTAAGTGTCATCCATCACTATATTACAGAAACATAATTTTAGTGTATTTGTATAAATAATAATATGCAGCTATTACAATTCTATAGTAAAACCTTAGTGAGCTATAGGACAAAAAATGGCTTCATTTTACATATATTTGAACTCTACTGGGTTTATTTAAACCGGGTGTTTCTAAAAAGTTGGTAATAAATTATAGGAGGGCGTCTGCTCAGCATAACTAACAACTTTCCCAAAGCAACATGGGTCGAAATCTCAAAAAAATAACAGCTGTTCCATACATTGGTTATATCAGCTGGCGGGGTCAAATGGGACAGCTGATTATTGTTTTGAGTATTAGAACCATGTTGCTTTGGGAAAGTTGTTAGGTATGGTGAGCAGAATCCTTCCTTTGATTTATTACCGCCTTGTCAGAAACACCGTTATATCTAAAATATTGTTGATCTAGGTTCCACACAAAATGCACTAAAACACTAGAATAAAATGAATTTTTGACACTATAAAAGGACTTTCACGTTTATAAATGCTAAATTCTAGGCTACTAGGACGTATTTCGTTAGTTTTTTTTAATAATAAGATAGACTGATTATTATAATATAAATAAAAAATGGAAACAGACAAGCTGGTTGTGGAGTCTGCCTACTCTGTGTCTTCCGGTGCGCAATCGCCGCTCGAGAAGATTTCGGCTCTAGTAACCATCGGTTCTTCGAGCTATGTGCCCTGCCTATTGCCACTTACGTTTTGCAATTATTTTACCTTTTTTAGCGGTGACTTTATTTATTTTAAACTAGTCGACCCGGCGCACTTCGTACCGCCTAACCTATTACTATGTTGCTCATGTATTATACTTATAGACCTTCCTCTTGAATCACTCTGTCTATTAAGAAAATCGCATCAAAATCCGTTGCATAGTTTCAAAGATTTAAGCATACCTTAGGGACAGACACGGAAAGTGACTTTATTTTATACTATTTATTGATGATATTGATTGATTACGCAATAATAATATTAGTATGATTCTAAACATAAGGGACGATGAATTATCTGTTAAAAGCAGATATTTTATACCTTCGTACAATTTACACAAAACTTTGAAAAGATTTTTATATTTAAAAAAATATAAGCTCCTCATTTTAAGGCGAGTTAACTAAAACTTATGCTAACTAAATTTAAAAAGCACACTTATTTACAATTTTATTATTTGAGATGTCATTAAATTAAAATCAAACTAATTAATTATCATAAGCGCCCAATGTTGGCGCCACTCCCATAAAAAAATGTCTTTTATTTTTTTATAAAAAATGGCATATTTGGCCACCAACTCAGTAAAACCAACCACAACTTAAGACAACATAGCAAGTGCTTTAAAAATACTAAGCATATTTCTGACAAGTCGGTGATAAAAGGAGTGATTTAACTCACCATACCTAACAACTTCCCTAAAGGCTTCCCCCTATCAAAACAATAATTTGGCTGTCCCGTAAATTGAACTCGATGTATGGGAAAGCTGTTTTTTTTATGAGGGTGACGCCATTTAGTTGAGTCTTTAAGCGAAAAAAATATAGTTTAATTCTATATATTCATAATTAAGAAAAATAAAATATCTATGGCAAATTGTACATTTATGTATCACTTTAGAAACAATAGCTTTTTATGCTTAAATAAAAAAAAAACTAGAAAAATTCTCTCTTTACGCATAGTTTTTTTTTTTTTTATTATAATAATAAAACTAACTTAGAAGTATTTTTGAAAACAGAGCCTTAAAACTAGTACATCTTTGGTAAAAACTAAATCTACGCGGTAAATAACTAATAATAATAAATATTATGTTGTATTTAAATTAGAATGTATAAACTTATTAATTTAAAATTACTAAAATAAAATTATAGGAGTATTATGTTCTCACAACTTTTTTTTTTTTTACATTAATGTACGTAGCCTTTACGTAATATCTAATTTCTAGAAACACTTTTTTTATTATAAGTACGTACAGTGGCTGTCTGGGATGGCGTAACACTTTTGTCTATGGTCTCGTGCGCTCTAGACTGTAATACCAAAGAACAAGAGCTATTTTTCAATACAGAAAATCGGAAGTGTTACGTCGTCATAGACCGCCACTGTACCTACTTTAAAAAGCTGATGGTAAACAGAAAAAAAAATGTTTCCGCCGGGAATCAATTCCGGGCCATCGAAGTCATAGTCGACATGGTCAAATGGTCGATTAAAAAAATTTAATGTGTCAATTATTATATTTTGTTTAGAAACAAAAACATAAAAAAATATATTTTAAACTAATAAATGGTAAAAGACACCGAAAGCGCCAATAATTTGCAAGAATCACATTAACTTACATCAAATGGACAAAATTGCACAAATTTTCATTTATTTACTAACCGTCTTATTCATAAAGATACAGTACATTTTAAGTAGCGTTACTGGAGGTCTACTTCTCTGGTTTGTTGTATGGTAAATACGTGACATCCAGTCTAAATTGAAATATGTCTAATAACTATATTGCTCTTTAACTTTTTATGAATATGAGGGTAAGCATTTTATTTGGACAAGCTTTTTTAACATTTTTTTTATTTCATAGCTTGAAAAATTATGGGGCAAATTCTCTTTTATTCTATTGTGATCGCATTGAAATCGAATTAGTATCAATGTGAAGTCACTTACAGAAATGAGCTGAGTATGTAAATGCTGCAAAGCAATTGTTCACAAAAACAATGCAATCACAATTGGTACAGTGGCGGTCTAGGACGGCGTAACAGATTAGTCTATGTTCACGTGCGCCCTATACGTTATTACCAAAGAACAAGTGCTTTTTTACAATACAGAAAAACCGCCACTGTACCAAAAATTTGCACAGAATTTAATATTTTTTAAAGCACAATCTTTAGTTTTATAATCTAGTTTCACAATAATATCAACGTCAACATTACGTTTAAGGTAGCCAAAAATAAGCCTTATTCACTGTAAGATACAGTTGTTCTTCCTCTGCAGCTCGACTTGAGAGAGATCCCTCGCGATCTCATCGTCATCGGCTATCCTGTTTATCAAAACAAAAACAAAAACTCGTATTTAAAAAAAAATACAATAATTATGTGTCAACAGTCAACAGTAAGTAAATTATAAGCAGTCGACTGAGTAAGCGGCAAAGATTCAAAGATTCAAATTCTTTATTCAATATAGGATACAAGATATCACTTATTGAAAGTCAATTAGACTACATCTAATCTAATCGCTATTGATGCCTTATTTGGTAAAGTATCCTATACTGTGAGAGGCGAGGTAGTTCAGGGTGCCCACCAATTGGCTCAGGTAAACAAATGTTTGGCTTGCCTTACGACAATAGTCGCCTGGAGAGGCCCCCAAACGAGCCCTCCTCTGTCAAGTGATTCTACTCCCTTTCGCAATGATTTTCGGCGTATCGCTTTAGTTCCTTAGAGGGTTACCATGTCTCAGGATTTGTCCGTTCAAAAACTGGCCTCGTGTGTTCCGGCCTTAAGAGCCAGTTTAAAGCGATGCTAGCGCCATTCGCGAAAAAAAATTATATCTTCTAAACTAAGGCAAATATCAAAAATGTGGCACTGTATGACACTAGATAATCTTGCTTAGTAGTTTTTGAGTCCAATAAAGTAGTTCTAAATAAAAAGAATAAAATAATCCAGAGATAATTGCCAAAAGTGGCCACTTTTAGCAACACTTTGTAGCTTTCTTTGGTCTTTAACCTAAAATATTTTTAACAATGCCCTAAAACTACTAGGCTACATTATCTAGTGTCATACTGTGCCACATTTTTGATATTTGCCTTAGTTTAGAAAATAATCATTTTTTCGAGAATGGCGCGAGCATCGCTGTAAACTGGCTCTTTAAAGTGTAAACTCAATTGCAAATTTATGGAAGGGCGTATTAAACCTATACTGCTTACTGGTAGCAGAGCCTCAAAATCTTTTACTGGAGAAAAGATTTCCCTTAGAAAAAAAATAAACTCTCTATTTTCTAAGCCATAAGGTTCAAAACAAGTAACTTACGCTTTCTCCTGCTCGTCCATTTCTTGCACCAGTCTGTCCCTTTCATTCACAGCTTCTAATAATTCCTGAAACAAAATATTTATTTTTTGTAGTTATCAATCAATCGTTTCAATAATCGTTTTTTTTTTTTTGTCTTTGTAGTTAACAATTTTAATATCTATATAAAAAAAACTATATTACTGTTCGTTTGTCTCGCTAAAACTCGAGAACGCGCTGATTTTGGTTCTAAAATATTAGTTGCTGTCCAGGGAAGGTTTAATTAAAAGTAGATAAAATATGGAAAAATTGAGGGGACGTTAGTAAAAACAACAATTTAATTTTCCATATAAAATTGTAAGGCGCGATACGAAGTTCGCCGGGAGAGCTAGTATGTTATAAATGTGTGCGTTCGTATACTTTTTTTTTATGCGTGTGTGTGTATGTGCGTTTATCTCACGTACCTGCAACAGCAGGCGCTCTCTTCTCTTCTGGTCCGGCGACTTCCTCCACTCGTCCACAGCGAGCGAGAGCCTCAGTTCCCTGGCCAGTAGCTCGCAGCGACGAGATAGGTCCTCTTCTTGCTCGCTGTACGAGGGAATGACGAACATACATACATACAATTACCAATAATAATAATAATGCATCACACTCAGAGAACTAACTAGGCAGAACATGTATCTAGAGTGCCCGAAACATAATACAGAGACGAACATTACACCCAGACCGGAAACAAACATCGATATTCATCATAACAAAGTTCGCCCGCCGGGAATCGGATAGATTCCTAAAACGGGCGTACGTTAGCGTTATTTAAGACGCTATATTTTGAAGGTTTTTTAAATCAAGTAATTCTCTTAATCTATAGGAGGTGAAGATCTGGAATTTTAATATAAACGAATAGTGATTTACCTTCTCTCTGACTATAAACTTTTTGGGGATAATAACCAAGTTTTTTTATAATTGAGAAACACTAGTGGAATCAAAAAACCTCTATACATTAAGATAATCTTTCCAAGAAACAGTATAAGTTAATTCTTCTAACTAGTTTTTGTTAAAACTACCTAGGAATAAGGATAATAAACAAAATTAAATTCTGGTAATTCAGATTTGATTTAAAAGTAATAATTAAAAAGATATTCAATAGTATTACTTTTTTCAATAAAATGTAGTAAGTAACCGATGCGGGCTACTGACATATGACTGTCCCTTTCCCTCAGTATGCTATATCGAAGCTCTATCTCTGTTCATTCGGTCGTTTGATTTATTTGTCGTATATCGTCTTAAGATCCTAACATGTTAATATCGATTGAAATTGATGAGTAATCTCTAGTGAAATAAATAGAGTTATCTATACCAATATTATAAAGAGGAAAGATTTGTTTGTTTGTAACGAATAGGCTCCGGAAATACTGAACCGATTTAAAAAATTCTTTCACTGGTAGGAAGCTACATTAACCCCGAGTGTCATAGGCTATATTAGATTTTCAAAAAAATTAGGGATCTTTACCTAAACTGAAATAATGTAACCCAAGTTGCAATATTTTTTCCGTTGTTTACATATTTTGACAGGCGGTTTGATGGTTGTTGTTTGTTTTTTATTCGGTCATTCTGGGCAGTCAAAAGAACATAGTCTATAGAGGCAAGTCTTTTGTAGTACTTATCATATATTCTATGGCGTTACGAAGTAAGCCGGGAAAGGTCGTTATAAATAAAACAATCCAGATATAAACTTACAGAATGTTAAGCTGCATCTGCCGCCGCAAGAGGGCGTTTTTCTTGTTCACCAAGTTGAACCACTGGGCCAGGAGGCGGTCTTCCTCCTTTAGAAAAAAAGATAAAATAAATTTAAAAATGAATTGTTCGTTCGATTGTCTCACCAAAACTTCGAGAACGGCTTGGCCGATTCAGCTGGTTTGAATGTTTGTTGCAGTCCAGAAAAGTTTAAACGGAGAGAAAATATAAAAAAAAAACCTTGGGGTGTATGTGGGGTATTTATAACTACTTTATATATCTATCCATAAGGTATATCTACTAATCATTTCGAAATGTCTACTTTTAAATACAAAAAATCAAACAAATTAATTAAAACCGAAACGATGAATACCGGATCCGACGACATACTGAAACACGAAGCAAATATCTTCGTCCTTTTATTCTGAAATCGACACAATTTATACTTTTAATTTTAAACAGAACAAGTATTGAAATCGGACTACTAACATATCCGACTCGAAGACCTAGCTAGCCAGTCAGTCAGTGGATTTACTGATGCTACTAATAAAGGCTTAAGGTGGTAACTCTCGCTATGGCGCGAAATTCAAATTTTTTCGTGTTTTTTATTTATTCTGGCGAAAGTATACATTTTTAATAAAGTTTAAATGAATTCGCGTATGTAAAAAACCATCTCCCACATTGCAATACAACGTTTTTGGAAGACAGACCTACATATGTTGTGTCTAAGGGGTAAAAGGCCAAAAAACAAGTTCCTTGAATATACACAAAAACGGTAACTCTGTCTTTCAAAAACGATATATCACAATGTGGGAAATAGGTTTTTACGTACGAAAATTCATTTAAACTTTATTTAAAATGAATACTTTCGCCAAAATAATTAAAAAACGTGAAAAAATTTGAATTTCGCGCCATACCGTGAGTTACCGCCTTAAGAAGTGTATTGTAGCAGGTGCAAATCTTTACTAATGGGTGTAGTAAACGTTAAAGGCTACTGAGAGCCGACACATACGTTCCATAAATTGGATCCACTTGGCTTGATCAAAAGGTTTGATAAAACTGGAAGGAGTGAGTGAAAATTTCATCCAGTTTTTCCGTTTCAAATGGCATTAAGAGAAATGGGAAATTTCGTCCAATTGTTTGATCAAACTGTTGGATGAAAAAATTTGAGCGTGTGTGTCGGAGCCGGAAGAGCTCTATTTTTTTCAAAAAATCCTGGCAGTCACAGACAAAAAAAAACTAAAAGCGTCGTCGTCTGTAGATAGTGTCAATGACATTTTAACAAAAACAGAACGTCTCCTGGCCGCAATTCTTGTAGAACTGAAGCCGCGTCCAACGGGGTTGTACACGGAAAACTTTTTGTAGATGACGCTCTATATGTTCGACCCATAACAAACAAGTGAAGTATAATAACAAGGCAATTTTTCATGTTTTTCGACGTTATATTACACTGTATTGTATTCTATCGTATGAAAAGTAGAAGAAAACATAGTTTCAAGAAGAAATTAATGAATGGGAAGGCTTTTTACGTGACAAAAACGCGAACTTCGTGAGCAGGTAAACAATAGGTTAACTTAAGATAATGTTAGCTAGGACTATTTGCTTGTCATTATCTTTGTCATTTGTCATTATCTTAAGTTTACATTTAATTACTAGGGTGTATGGACACAAATTCATACGAACAAACCATTCTAAATAACTTTTGCAAGTAAAACAAATTATAAAAAAACATTCAAAGGTCATCTTAAGATAGGTAAGAAACCCTGTGCGAGGACTGCAGACCTACTAAACAGCGATAGGATATATAATTAGGAACAAACCTGTAGTAAAACTAATACTTCGGTAGTTGGAATCTTCAAAATGTCGCAAACATAACCTCAATCCGTTCGGTTCTAGTTCTATAAACTCATAGCTTCCTAGCCGGGAGTTGTTATGATCTTCATTTTCCTTACACCCAACAGCTACATAGTGAGTTCTTTTCATAAATAATTGGACTACCAATGCAAATCACATACAAAACTTTGTTTGTTATGGGTCGACCGTACAAACGACACTAGCGGGATAAATTGGCAGTTTTTTCTACACTAGAAGGAGCATGTGTGGTCTGTATGAACGTCTTTCCTGTTGTATCAAACCGTTGGATACAATTAATGGAACGTATGTGTCGGCTCTTATAGTCCAACGACCGAAAATCAAAAGTCTAAACTGAAGATTTGTCAGCGAGCAATGGAGCGCAATATTATATTAGGTGTGAAGGTACAGTCACGGACTAGGAGGGTGTAACAGATTTGTCTATGGTTTCGTCAGCCCTAGACTGTATTACCAAAGAACAAGAACTATTTTGCAATACAGAGAAACCGGAAGTGTTACGCCGACCGTGTCCGCCACTGTACCTTGTACACTGTACGTTGGCGCGGTGACCGCCAGACTCAAGTGGAACTGGCTGGTCAGGTCTGCGCGCGGCCCGGGGCTCCTGGCGGCACACGCACACGTGGAAGACCAGGGAGGAGCTGGCGGGACGATCTCGACTCTCACCGAGAGAACTGGCCGGAGTTGGCACAAGGAGGCCTTGGCCCAGTAGTGGGACATCAACTTGGCTAAATAAAAAGAAATACAAACATCAGATATATATAACTAACCTCGGCGTCGCGGCCGGCCGCCATGACGGCCCGCAGCTGCCGCTCCAAGGCGGCGGCGCGCGCGTCGACCGCGGCTTGCTCCTTTTCTAACGCTGATTGCTCGCTTTGTATGTAGGAGCCGCTCTCTTTTGACTGTGGGTTATTGGAATTACATTAAAATTGACGTGATAAAGGTTCATTAAATTTGACGTGAAAGATTGTCAGAACGACAGAGTTAATTTCGCATTTATGACATGAGTATGGAAATTTGTATTCACAAACAGACTTCACGCAAATTTTCTTCACTTTCCAGCCCCCGCAGCACGACGGACTATTTGTCGAATCTAACTGTCACTTTTAAATGTCAAAAGCGATTAAAAGTGACAGAACGATAAGACAAATGTTCCGTCATGCTGCGGGGGCTGGAAATCGCGCTGATGTAGTCGCGGGGCGCGCTAGTATTAGTATAAATATGTAGTTTGTAGTACTACATATTTATAATTCTACTAGTAGAATAGAAAAACATTGTAATGGGGATGACGTCACGCGACTTGCGATTTGCGATTCACTGAAAACTGTCATCTCCATACAATTTTTTCTATTCTACTATAGTTTAAAGGTAAGATACGAAAATTATTACAATTACTGTTTGATTTATTATTGTACAGTGGCGGACTAGGAGGCCGTAACAGATTTGTTTATGGTTTCGTCAGCCCTAGACTGTATTACCAAAGAACAAGTGCTGTTTTGCAATACAGAAAAACCGGAAGTGTTACGACGACCGTATCCGCTACTGTACTTATATGTATCTGGTGTATACGTTTTTCCTTGTGTGTATGTATATCATTACATCTATACCAATATTATAAAGAGGAAAGATTTGTTTGATTGTTTGTTTGTAACGAATAGGCTCCGGAAATAGTGAACCGATTTGAAAAATTCTTTCACTGGTAGAAAGCTACACTATCCCCGAGTGACATAGGCTATATTAGATTTCAAAAAAAATTAGGGATCCTTACTTAAACTCAAATAATGTAACCCAAGGTGCAATATTTTTTCCGTTGTTTTCAAATTTTGACAGGGTGTTGTTGTTGTTTGTTTCTTTATTCGCCCATTCTGGCCAGTCAAAAGACATAGTCTATACAGCCAAGTCTTTAGTAGTATCTTATATACTATGGCGTAACGAAGTAAGCCGGGACAACTCGTTGGAAATAAATTTATTATCGATCTATCTAAAATGTTGTCTGTAATGTAAAACAACAGATTATGAAGAATAATAGTAAAATAAGTAGTTTAGTACCTCATTATCATCGGCGTGGTCGGGCGACAGCCGCGCCACCAGCGCCGCGAACGAGCGCAGCGGCGCGCGCTCTAGGGAGATACCTCATTACCATCGTCATATCCATTATCATTATCATTACCATTACCATTACCATTATCATTATCATTATCATTATACCCATTATCAATCCATCAATGCGTCCATTTAAAGTGCGAATAAGATGATTCTAGGCATTCTATAGAATTAAAACGCCACTTATTCAATTCTAGTCGACCCGGCGAACTTCGTACCGCCTAACCTATAATGTGCATGTTTTATACAAATAAATCTTTCTCTTAAATCACTCTATCTATATAAAAAAAACCGCATTAAAATTTATTGCATAGTTTTTTGCTTTGCTTTATATGATGTTTGGATATTTAACCCCCAACGCAAAAAGATAAATGTTATAAGTTCAACATGTATGTGTGTCTAAATGTGGCATCGTAGAGCCCAAACAGATGAACCGATTTTAACTTTTTTTTTGTGTTATAGAAATATTGGTTCAGACTCTGAACCAATATTGTAGTGTGTTCAATAATGTGTCAGAGTGTGAACGAAAATCTTTTCAGAAATTTGAAGATCATCAGATACGTATAAAACTTGGTTGATGAGAGGATCTGCATTGATTGAGGGTTTTTTAAATTTTGGTTTTTGTTGTTATACTCATTAACTCTAAATGAACCATGCCAATAATAGGAAGGTAATCCAAAATAAGGGCACGATCAGCTTATACAGGATGTTTCTGACAAGGCAGTAATAAACCAAAAGAGGGATTCTGCTCACCATACCTAACAACATTCCCAAAGCAACATGGGCCGAAATCTCAAAACAAAAATCATCTGTCCCGTACATTGACCCCGCCAGCTGATCGAACCAATGTATGATGTAACAGATGTTTTTTTTTTTTGAGATTTCGACCTATGTTGCTTTGGGAAAGTTGTAAGTTATTGTGAGCAGAATCCCTCCTTTGATTTATTACCGCCTTGTCAGAAACACCCAGTATATATACATAGCCAATTATGATCGATTTTATATATTTATAATTTACCTGTTCTATCTGGGCTGGGCTGGGAACCCAACGATCTGGTCGGAGATGACTTCTGAATGCTGCCGGCTGCAAGTAACAATAATAATGAGTCCCTCACTAGGAAGAACCTGTATCTAGGATTCCCGAAACACATACAAAGACGAACTACTAATACATCTACTAAGCATAGACAACGTTTTAACGTTATAGCCTTTAGGCTATGACTGCTCCGACTGAGTAAGCGTGTGCACCCGGGTTCGATTCCCGGGCGGGGCGAATATTGATATGATGAATATCGATGTTTGTTTCCGGTCCGGGTGTAATGTTCGCCTATGTGTGTGTTTGGGGTACCCTAGATACAGATTCTTCCTAGTTAGGGGCTCTGAGTGTGATGTGTAAAAAAGGTGTATTTTCACCTTTTTTTATACATTATTAGTGACTCCTACACCACATAACGCCTTATTTGAAGCATCAGTCAATCCATACTAACTAATATTATAAATGCGAAAGTAACTGTCTCGCTTTCACGACAAATTAACTGAACCGATTTGCATGAAATTTCGTACACGGATAGTCTAAGAGTTTGAGAAAGGACATGACTACTTTTTGTACCGAAATTCCCACAGGAAAATTGGGAATTTTCCGTTTCAAGGGAATAGAATACTTATATTTGCGTATGTAACAATAACCTCACTTATGAGAGACACAACTAAATAAAGACTTATGCTTACCAAGAGCCTCGTCCAATACAGACTGTTGACTGATGATTTCCACGCGACCTCCGGTCTGTGTCGGAGACGTCGGGCTACATATAATAATAATTTGTTTTAAGAGCCAGTTTACCGCGATGCTAGCGCCATTCTCGAAAAAAAGAAATCTTCTAAACTATCGCAAATATCAAAAATGTGGCACAGTATGACACTAGATAATGTAGCCTAGTATTTTTTGAGCACAGTAAAGTAGTCCTAACTTAAAAGAACAAAATATACACAGATTATAAAAAAAAAAAAATGTTTTTATTAGGCAAAAAAGCAAAATATACACAAAAAAACTGTGGAGACGATAGCGGTTGCTTTAGTTGCAACTGTGTTGCAACCGCTAGCGCTCTCTGCCGGACCACGGAGACAGTATAATATCAAAAGATTTTAAAAAATAAGGTACACTTAATTCTAACATGCAAAACATGCAAGCCTACATTTCAGATGTTAACAGAACTTTATTTTATAAAGTAAATAAGTTTTTAAATTTGAGTTTAAATTAAAGTTAATTGTATGTCTGTCAGTTCGTCATTGTCCAAATTTTATTGTTGAAAGTGGCAACTTTTAGCATCACCTTGTTGCTTTCTTTGGTATTCAACCTAAAAGCTATACAACAGTGCCCTAAAAATACTAGGCTACATTATCTAGTGTCATACTGTGCCACATTTTTGATATTTGCCTTAGTTTAGAAGATATTAATTTTTTTCGTAAATGGCGCTAGCATCGCGGTAAACTGGCTCTTAATAGTTTAAATAAAATTATTAACAGTTAAATGATGACAGCATAAATACCACCCCATCTCTCCTCACGGGTGTCGTAAAAGGCGACTAAGGGAACAGCCGAAGGACGGAAAACAGTGACCTTCGTTGAAATACTTGAAAAGCCAATCGGCGATCGACATCCCGCCTACCAAAGCGTAGCGCTTACGGCAAATTCCCTCAATTTCTGTCCTTGTGACAGTGTGTCTGTAGGGAGACCAATGTCCAGCAGTGGACGTATCTTGGTATGAATGAATGAATGAATGAATGAATGAATGAATGAATGATGATTCAATGTAGGTCACAAGGTATCTCTTATTGGCAATTTTTTTTTTATTTAATAGTCTGTGAGCTAGAACTAGAGCTGATCATCTTCAAAAGATCAGTTGCCTATAATATACTTTACAAACGACCCCTTTGCCCTCCCCTAACCTTCTCGCCACAAGAACAGTTATATTGGTGGGGGGTTCGCCGTGATCGCCAAGCTTAGCAGGTGGGTCGGCTGGGTGCTGGAAGCTGGTGCCTCTGCCTACCTTCGGGATACAGGCGTGTGGTTATGATTAAATACCTGACTATTCCCGCGCGCGCGTTTGCTATCAGCTTCCTCGCTCGCTCCCGCAACATAGCCTGTCTCTCTTCTTCCGTCATAGGCTAAATTATAAAAAAAAAAACACTTTATTGAAAAGTATATTGCATATTCTTTCTTTCTTCTTTCTTATTCTTCTTTTATTCTTCGTTCTTACTATGTAGTATTATATACCATTATCTAGGGCCGAAAAACATACGAAATTACACACAGACCGCGGAAACGAATATAATAAAGGAACAGTAAACTAAAGAATATTACAAACTTACTTATATATTTACTTATAAAAATGCAGACATATCAATTTTTTTGGTTACAACTTAAAGCGAGAATGGGTTTAACCAATTTCGTTCATTCTTTAACTGTAACATTCCATATACTTTGTTGAGTGTTCGTACAGAAAGAAAAAAAAAAAAACAGAAAACTCAAAAAAAAAACATCACTAGATGTAGTTGGGAAAAAAAGGAAGTCCTCCGGATCAGAAAGTAATAATAAATAAATATATATTTTACAAAAAAAAGTCACTGAGCACTTCCTCTTTTTCGAAATTGGTAAAAATAGGTACTAAAACCTTCTCCTGAATGTTACAAATACTTATCTGAAAACCGCATCAAAATCGGTTCAGCCAAACGCGACAAAATCGCTGACAAACATACATACATACAGGTCAAACTAATAACCTCCTTTTTTGAAGTCGGTAAAAAAAAACACTCCAAACAAACCAAAGGCACCCAAATTAGACCTACTATTGACCTATAGAACATAATTACAATAATAATCTCCAATCCTTACCGAATCCTCTTTTTCCTTAGAATTCTGTCTTCTATTCCTATCCTTTTCCCTTGCCTCGCGTTTCGTAGCTTCAAGCAGTTGTCTCGCTCGCTCCTTCAACTCGTCGTGACGCGACAGCATTTGCTAGCCAATCACACAAGCGGAATCCGTAAGCCAACCAATCAGAGCGCGGCAAACAGTCACGTGACCGCGTTTCAGCCAATCAGAAGCGAAGCGGCCATTTTGTTTTGGTAAGGTAAAGGCGGTAAGCGATGATTGCATGGAGGGTGGAAAAACAAAAAAAAAACTATGTTATTTTTTGGAGTGGAATTCAAGAAAATTATTTTAAGGAAATTATTAAAAGTATATAATATGATTAAAAATAACTAAAAGTAAATCAAATTTATTGCAATTGAATAAATTATGAAAAATCATATGACTAATCTTTATACAGGATAATTTAAAGTAGAGTTTCAGCTCATCATACTTATCAACCTAGCTGATGAAGTAAATTTTTGGAAAAGGTAATTTGTTTTTGGAAATTAATAATAGGTCTTTCTATAAAGGTACAGTGGCGGACACGATCGGCGTAACACTTCCGGTTTTTCTGTATTGCAAAATAGCTCTTGTTCTTTGGTAATACAGTCTAGGGCGCACGAGACCATAGACAAATCTGTTACGGCCTCCTAGTCCGTGACTGTACAGTCACGGACTCGATGATCGTAACACTTTCGATTATTCTGTATTGCAAAATAGCTCTTGTTATTTGGTATTACAGTCTAGACGAAAGTTTTACGCTGAATGAGATTGCCACTGTACAATATGTATACTATGTAAAATGAATTTGAAAACAAACGCAACATATGTAAAATCAAATCCACACAAAGATAGCCACCAAGACAAAAAAAACACAAAACATTATAGGTTCTTACCGGTGTAGGTTTAGGCAGTTCGGATGGTGAGCCGGGCTCCTCCTCAGGAGTGGACAGACGATGTTCTCTATCTCTTTCTCTCTCTGGCGATGGGGTCTGCAGTTTATTTTCTGTGGAATATTTGTTTTTTTTTTGTCGTTGTCAATCGCTTTTAGTGATAAGGCCACCCCCATTGCATGCAACTTGAATTTGTCTGCACCCTGAATTGAATATTGTACAGTGGCGGACTAGGAGGCCGTAACACATTTGTCTATGGTTTCGTCAGCCCTAGACTGTATTACCAAAGAACAAGAGCTATTTTCCAATACAGAAAAACCGGAAGTGTTACGCCGTCCGAGTCCGCCACTGTACTTTTGTATCTTACTTTGTATGTGTCGTAGGAAGATTTGATAATAAGTTTTTTTGCTGTCCAACTCTTATTCTGATTGGTTCTCTGTAGCGTCAAAGGTATTTTAACAAACCAATCAGACTAAGAGTTAACTAGCAAGCAATAATCTAGCCAATCAGAGTTAAGGAAGGATTCAAATGTTTCAATTATACTAGGTTTTTTTGCAAAATAAATGCTTTTTATCAGGATGATTGAAAAAAAAGTAATCCTTATATCAAATTATCTGACTTTTTTTCAAAATCCCTAGTTTTTTGAAAAAAAAAACCAAATCTTCCTACGGCATATGCAATGAAGTAATTTCTATTCTATTATAATATGCATTTTTATTTAACAGTTAAAATTTTGGTCATTAGAAATTCGTCATAATAATCCATGGTTACTAAAAGTGACTATAATTGAGTAATTTACCCTATATTCAAAATTATTTCTATAATACCTTTCTCAGGGATCCCATTGTGATCCTGCTCATCCTCCTCATCAGAGCCGAAGGGATCAGTCAGTTCTTTGCGAGTCATAAGTCTTTCCGGTTTGGGTGGAGGCTGGGAAAAAAAATAACTTCAGTAAGGGGCAACGTCGCGCATTATGGCGCGAAATTCAAAATTTGTCTCGTTTTTTATTCATTCTGGCGAAATTATTCGTTTTTAAGTAATCAATTTTAAATTACTTCGCGAATGTAAAAAAAAAACACATTGTGTGATACAACGTTTTTGGAAGACAGAGTTACTGATTTTGTGTATATGTTTTTTTGAATGGTCCGATTGTCGTTTTTATGTAATAACTATAAGTCGTGTTTCAAAAACACTAACATTTTAGCGCCCATCAGGGTCTACGATGTAGCCTAGCAAAATGTTTAACCCTAGTGGCGCAAATTCGTCTAAGACTAGTGTAAAACTTTTTTAAGCTGAACTGTGGAAACGATAAAGTATTGAGTAAGTATACTAACTAAAATGGAATAATGACAAAATATAAGAGGCACAGTACGTTTCACTATTTCTGTCTTCCCTAGACAAAGTTTGATAATTTAACGTTTTAGTAGTAGAAACGAAAACAATGTACGGAGATGACAGTTTTTGAGACGCAATGGTGACGTGACTAACGTGGATGCCAACTATCATCTCCATACAATGTTTTCTATTCTACCAGTAGCAAGGAAAGAAGCGAAAACATTGTCTAGGGGGGCTTGCGTGTAAAATATAAAGTCGTCGTTGGCTAAGTTTAAACAAGTCGTAAGTCCATTTTGGAAAAAAATACAGGAGACAAAAAAAATAAACAACGGAACCCTAAAACTAACCTCTGCACTAATGAGCAGCGGATCCGTGAACCATTTCGTCGTACTGACGGACAGTGGGCGAAGTTCTTTGTTTGGTGACAGAACCTGTAGAAAAAGCAAATATTAATTTATTACTAGCTGTCCCGGCGAACTTCGTACCCTCTCACAATATAGGTTTACTACAGATTATGGCATTTTTTCCTTCAAAACAGATTTTTCTCCATTCCTGTGGAATTTCCGGGGTAAAATATTTGAACATTTCTGTGCTTCAGTTGGTGGGCTGTGATGTTTCCTAATTCATGCATAACAAGAACCTGGAGATGTATTGCCGTTCAAAATGAAAACGAGAATGTGAATCATTTTGACATTGTGATAAGTATACATTGCGGGTATATAGGTGAAGAATCATTTTGTCTACACAAGAGATTCAACAGTAAACCCGCAATGTATACTTATCACATGTCAAAATTTTTCTCATTATTATTTTCATTGTGAACGGCAATAGCCTAACTGATCATCGAAAGACGATCAGCTCTTTAATAGTGGATGAGGGATATCAATATAAAGCCCTGTAGGTCCGGGCGTAAGAATAGGTCTACGGTATACCCTGCCTGTCGTAAGAGGCGACTAAAAGGGGTCTTTGGGGCCGTGGGTGTGAAGGGCGGGGGCCCGACACACTCATCAAACGGCCCCAAGATGGGAGGCGGCACAGGTTGTGGCCCTGTGCCGCCTCAGCTACAAAGCCGAGCCGGGGAGGGAACAATATGCCCTCCCCGTGCACGAAGCTGATATCAGTTGAGCGTGGGAGGAACCTCGGACGCCAGTAATGCGTGGTTCCCGGGGTCCTTCCCAAAAGTGCCAAGACGGCCGCCGCCGGGGAGTTGTAGTGGGTGCGAGCCCCACATACCCCCGACGCTCCCCCGAGCGTCGGGAAATGCGTTAGGCATTTCCCCCCGTTTCAAAAAAAAAAAAAAGGGATATCAATATATATGTCATATTGATTCTAATTTTGTACCATGTTACTGCAATGATATTGAAAGTAGGTATAGGCTAAGGTAACCATGAACCTGAAGATAATCAGCTCTTTTATAGTTGATGAGGGGATCTGGATCTGACTTGGTGGGGGGGTTTTTTTATATTTTCAACTAGCTGTCCCGGCGAACTTCGTATCGCGCCTTAAAATTTGTATGGGAAAAAGAAATTGTTACTTTTACTAACTTCCTCTCAATTTTTCCGTATTTTCTCACCTTTTAAACCTACCCTGGACTACTAGGAACATTTCAAGTCCAAAATCAGCTAAATCGGCCCGGCCGTTCTCGAGTTTCAGCGAGAGTAACGAACCACGATTAATTTTTATACAGGGTGTTTCTGACAAGGCGGTAATAAATCAAAGGAGGTATTCAGCTCTCCATACCTAACAACTTTCCCAAAGCAACATGTGTCCAAATCTCAAAAAAAAAAACAGATGTTCCATACATTGGTTCGATCAGCTGGCGGGGTCAATGTACGGGACAGCTGGTTTTCGTTTTGAGATTTCGACCCATGTTGCTTTGGGAAAGTTGTTAGGTATAGTGAGCTGAATTGAATACCTCCTTTGATTTATTACCGTCTTGTCAGAAACACCCTGTATATATATTAGGTATATTAAGGTTATAGTACTATTAAGTCTGTGGTGATAGTAAATTCTAAACTTACCTTGCCAATAAAACTATTGGAGTTCATTATATCTTTAGTTTCCTTTGGAGACTTGACTCTTTCCGGTGTTGTCCGCGAGGAGGTTTTAGATGAGGGCGTTTCCGCTTTACTGGAATTATAATGACATTCATTATCATTACCATCATCAGTTCACTGTTGGACATAGGCCTCGCCCACAAATTGTCACAAGGATTTTGCTATAGTATTGGTTGGCTTTACAGTATGGCTGCTTTTCGAGTTCAAAGTTCATAAACGAAGGACACTGACTGCTGCCCGTCTTCCGGGTGATTTCTTAGTCGCCTTTTACGACACCATTACATAATATACACATATACATATACATTGCATACAAAAAAGTCGCTTCCCGCGTCTGTCCCTATGTATGCTTATATCTTAAAAACTATTTAAAGGATTTTGATGCAATTTTTTGTAATAGATACAGTGATTCAAGAGGAAGGTTTATATTATGCACTTGCACAGTATAGTAATAGGTAAGGTTAGGTTAGTTTTCGCCGACTCGACTAATACAATAAATAAGTAACTCGCCTGTAACACCAATAATCCGATAAAAACAAAAACTAACTTTTTTAACTAACTGTTTTTTTGTTGTTGTATAGGAATGTGTATTATATAGTTTGACTAGTCGAACCGGCGAACTTCGTACCGCCTAACCTATTGGTATTTTGTGTATGTATTATCCTTATAAACCTTCCTATTAAATCACTCTATCTAATAAAAAAAACGCTTTAAAATCCGTTGCGTAGTTGTAAAGATTTAAGCATACGTAGGGACAGACGCGGGAAGCGACTTTATTTTATACGATCAGTCCTGGCTTACTTCGTTACGCCATAGAATTTAAGATACTACTCAAAGACTTGGCTCTATAGACTATGTTCTTTTGACTGCCCAGAACGGGCGAATCAAAAAATAAACAACAACTACAAACCACCTGTCAAAATATGTAAACAACGGAAGAAATATTGCACCTTGGCTTATATTATTTGAGTTTAGGTAAGGATCCCTATTTTTTTTTTGAGAATATAATATAGCCTATGTCACTCGGGGATAGTGTAGCTTCCTACCAGTGAAAGAATTTTTTAAATCGGTTCAGTATTTACGGAGCCTATTCGTTACAAACAAACAAACAAACAAATCTTTCCTCTTTATAATATTGGTATAGACGAGCAGTCCCGGCTTACTTCGTTACGCCATAGAATATAAGATACTACTCAAAGACTTGGCTCTATAGACTATGTTCTTTTGACTGCCCAGAATGGGCGAATAAAAAAATAAACAACTACAAACCACCTGTCAAAATATGTAAACAACGAAAACAATATTGCAGCTTGGGTTACATTATTTGAGTTTAAGTAAGGATTCCTAATTTTTTTTTAAATCTTATATAGCCTATGTCACTCGGGGATAGTGTAGCTTCCTACCAGTGAAATATTTTTTTAAATCGCTTCAGTATTTCCGGAGCCTATTCGTTACAAACAAACAAACAAATCTTTCCTCTTTATAATATTGGTATAGACTCATAAAGATACAGTAGATTTTAAGTAGCCTTACTGGAGGTCTACTTCTCTGGTTTGTTGTATGGTAAATACGTGACATCCAGTCTAAATTGACATACGTCAAATAGCTAAAATGCTCTTTAACTTTTTATGAATAAGAGGGTAAGTATTGAAGCATGCAAAAGTTTATGTATGGTATTAGTATGATATAGTAAACTAACTTGCTAATCCGCTGGCTCCGCCGAGCGACCACCTCCCGACTGAACAGATCGGAATCGCAGCGAGAGTCCGTGTCGTGGCGTCCCACCAAATACGACGACTCCGTCTCGTCGTTACCTGCGTTAATAACGCACTATAAGAGCCCCCTTACTAGGTAGAACCTGTATCTAGGGTGCCCAAAACACATACTGAGATAAACACTTACAGATTTAACATTGATTCCAGGAATCGAAATCGGATCTATAGTCGGCCGACATCACTGCGCCAACGTAACCACTAAGACATCTTTTCAATCAATCATACTTACGATTACTTATCGTTTAACTGACGAATTCAGTGCTTCTGTCAAAAATTCTCTAAACCCGTAAAAGATTCGCGATCACTAAGTTTTTCTTAAAAAAAAAAAACGATTAAATTTGTACCCATAGTTTTTTTTTTAATAAAAAAAACTAATGAAATTGGGACTAAACCAGTGTAACAATAACATAAACCAAAACAAATTGAGATTTCTGTTATAAAACATTTTTTTTTTATTTATGTTTAGATACACGGTTATATTTTTTTTATCTTGGAGGAAAATTTAACACTCGGTAGGCATAGCTATACAGGACTGATTCCTGAAAACAAAATTGAAAAATAAATGAACCGTGCTCGCTTAAGGTACTTCGAAAGTTTAAAAATAAAAAGAAACTTTGTGTAGCATCAGAGCAATGACCTACGGTGGCTTAGCTGGTGCCAGACGAGTCAGGGGGGTGGAGGGCAATGCGCAGGGGGGTGAACTAGGGGTCCATCGGTCTTAAATAAGTATTTTTTTTTTTTTTTTTTCATTAAAATCTCTCAAAAAAATGGTTTTTTATTTATTTATTCGAGTCATATATAATGCAAAGACTTACCGTCTTATTCATAAAGATACAGTACATTTTAGGTAGCTTTAGTGGAGGTCTACTTATCTGGTTTGTTGTATGGTAAATACGTGACATCCAGTCTAAATTGACATACGTCAAATAACTAAATGCTCTTTAACTTTTTATGAATAACAGGGTTAGTCCTGAAAGTTTCCGCCACAATAAAAAAAAATCCGTGTATATCTCACAACATTTTAGAAAACCTATAGAGATGATTTTTAGCCCAACTTAAAAGCCAGTTTACAGCGATTATAGCGCCATTCTTTAAAAAATTTATACCTTCTAACTAAAAATTAATTAATTATTAAATTATTAAAAAAATTAATATCTTCTAAACTAAGGCAAACATCAAAAATGTAGCACAGTATGACACTATAGATAATCTTGCTTAGTTTTTTTTGAGCACAGTAAAGCAGTCCTCACTAAAAATAACAAAATTATCCGCAGATTCATGCAACACTTTGTAGCTTTCTTTGGTCTTTAACGTAAAAGCTATACAACAGTGCCCTAAAAATACTAGGCTACATTATCTAGTGTCATACTGTGCCACATTTTTGAGATTTGCCTTAGTTTACAAGATATATTTTTTTTCTCGAATGGCGCTAGCATCGCTGTAAACTGGTTTTTTAAGCTTATACTTAGCACAGAGTCGGTCAATAGATTCAAAGCTAACTAACTCACCCAGCTGTTCAACTTGCAGCTCGCCGCCCGTGAAGTGAGCCCGCATTTGGAACAGGTACGTCATTATCTGAAACAATACTATCATTATAGGACAGGTCAGAGTTTCTATACCAATATTATCTATACCAATATTATAAAGAGGAAAGATTTGTTTGTTTGTAACGAATAGGCTCCGGAAATACTGAACCGATTTGAAAAATTCTTTCACTGGTAGGAAGAAGAATACATTAACCCGAGTGTCATAGGCTAAATTAGATTTTCAAAAAAATTAGGGATCCTTACCTAAACTCAAATAATATAACCCAAGGTGCAATATTTTTTCCGTTGTTCACATATTTTGACAGTTGGTTTGTTGTTATTTGTTTTTTATTCGGCCATTCTGGGCAGTCAAAAGAACATAGTCTATAGAGCCAAGTCTTTTGTAGTATGTTATATTCTATGGCGTAACGAAGTAAGCCGGGAAAGCTCGTTTAATTATAAAACTGTAACATACAGTTTGTTTTGTTTGAGATGACGATGATGATGATTATGGTAATAAGCATTTTGATGATGATGGGGATGATATAGAGGATGAAGATGATAATGGAGATGAGCATAAGTTAAGGATGACAAGGATTAGGAAGAGGACGACACATGATCATTTCATTACTATGAGGTTGATAATGTAAATGAAAATGAGGATGATGACTATGAAGATGATAATTCAAAATGGGAATGATGAAGCTGGCTGTTGGAATATCCAAAAATCCTAGTCGGCCTCCAACTAGTTCATCCTACATTCATCATACTACTTTCTTACTTTACGTTAGTTTTTAAATACTAAATGACAGCTTTGTGACATAATTCAATTTTTCATTTATTATATCATTCAATACATGCCCGTGTCCGTCTGAACTTGAAGTTGTGTTTTCTTTAAAGAAGAAGATGATAATAGAAAATGAGGACTATGAAGATGATAATAGAAAAAACGATGAAGCTGGCTATGAAGGTGAAAATAGAAAATGAGGATGATAAAGCGACTATGAAGATGATAATAGATAATGAAGATGATGATATAATACAGACCGCGAGTCTGTCCGGGCCGCGCGGTCGCTAGCTAGCGAGGGCGCAAGGCGACGTCCGAGCGCCGAGGACGCTGAGAATGCTGTACATACGTAAGTTGTTTCTTGCGTCAAGAGTGTATGTACCATTACCACATACTTTTATTTCACCATTGTAACCTTCTTCTTCTTCTTCAAATTTAGGAGCTAAGCTCTTGTCGGTGGAGCGTCTTCCACACCTCCCGTTTCCCCGCCAGCTGCTTGACCTCTTGATACGACACGGCCCCTATCTTTTCCTTAATTTGATCAAACTCCGTCTTGGTCGTCCCCTCTCTCTTTTCCCCTCAATCTTGCCTTCAATAATGTTGGTGATGAAGGTGTCGTGTCGTATCAGAAGCCCAACCATCTTGCCCCGCCTCGTCTCAATTGTCTTTATTTTTTATATAATTTTTGTACAATATTTTGACGATCACATTATACTTTGGCATTTTATAATACAACTTTGTATGTAATATGAATATGATAGTGTGAAATAAATGAATCTAATCTATTCTAATCTTTGACATTGTAACCTATGGTACTGATAATGATGCGCGGAGATTGTTGGCTGAATGTGTTGGCTATAGTCCTTTAGTATTAGTGTACAATATAGTGTAGAGTGCACTCAAAAGACGGGCAGCTGCGTCCTTCTTAGATAAATACTGAGATCGCAAATGGAGATGAGGATTTAGATGATAAATAGGATGAGAATTATCATGAAGTTAAAGATGGCAAGGGTGAGGATGAGTATTAGGACGAGGAGGATAAGAATGGGAATGAGGATGAGAATGGGAATGCGGATGAGAATGGGAATGAGGATGAGAATGGGAATGAGGATGATAATGGGAATGAGGATGACAATGGGAATGAGAATGGAAATGAGAATGGGAATGAGAATGGAAATGAGAATGGTAATGAGAATGAGAACGACGATGAGAATGGGAATGTAGATGAGAATGGGAATGAAGATGACAATGGTTATAAAAATGATGATGATGATATATACAGACCGCGAGTCTGTCCGGGCCGCGCGGGCCGCGCACGTCGCCGGCCAGCAGCGGCGCCAGGCCGAGCGCCGCGGACGCCGAGAATGCTGTACGTAAGTTGTTCGTTGCGTCCTCTGATTGGAGACCTGAGTAGTCTCTGTTAAGATAAAATACTCGATTATATTATTATTATTTTTTCGTGGAGGAAAATTTAACCCACGGTAGGCATAGTTACATACAGGACTGATTCCTGAAAACATAATTGAAAAATTATGAATCTTGCTCAGAGCAATGACCTGCGCTGGCTTAGCTGGTGCCAGACGAGTTAGGGGGTGGGGGGCAATGCGCGTGGGGGTGAACAAGGAGTCCATCGGCCTTAAATAAGTTATTTTGTTTTTTGAAAATTTCAAATCAAATTAAAAAGTCAACAAAAATATTTTTTTTATAATTTATTGTAGTCATAGATCATATAATCAATCATATATCATATATCAAATACTTACGAAGGCGTAACACTTCCGGTTTTTCTGTACTGCAACATAGCTCTGGTTCTTTGCTATTACAATCTAGGAAGCATGAGACCATAGACAAAATTGTTACGCCGTCCTAGTCCGCCACTGTTCCTACCTTATTCTGTTGACTAAAAACCAGTTGGCTTGATTCTCGTAGATTTTCGAAATCATTTCACTATCTCATTATGAGAGGATTTTGTCGGGAATCAGGATATTTTTCTCCCCAAACTTGGGGAAATTGACCAGTGATCTTGATTCTGGTAAATAGGTATTGGCAACACTGGTTAAGAATGGGACAACTTACCCTACGTTTTACTCATTATTGTTTTGCTGTTTTTGTAATTTTTTATTTTTTATTTTATTATCTTTTTATCTTCTAACTATATTTTTGTTGATTGTAATTTGTATTGTGTTTATATATATATTTTGGATTTAACGTTTTATTGTGTGTGTCAATGTTGTTGTAAATAAATGCTTCTTTCTTTCTTTCTTTCTTACGTCCATATACTTACATAAGATCCGGTCTAAAGTGATGTATTATGGCACAAAACGCGAGTCCGTTTGTGAAACTCGTCGTCAGATTAGTAACGTTGCACGATGGATAGTCCGAGGTGACTGATTGACACCACTCTAGGAGATCTTGCACCTGCAATGTTACTTTCAATCAGTATTTTAATCAATCAATATTCTAATCAATCAATCTAAAAGTAATAATGTTACATTCAATCAGGGCCCTCAGTCCCATCGCGCAAAACGTAATAGAGTAATAGTAGAATAATAATAGAATAGAAGTATAATCGTAAGTTTAGGAGACTAGAGTCCCTGTATTACAAACAATTCATCTAAAATAATGTTGGCACTAAAATTTCTCTTCAATTCAATCTGTATTATAATCAATTAATTGCAACGTAATTTTTTTTTGTCACCCTCAAACAGACAATCAATTTAAAACAAATCTCGCACCTGCAATATTACCTTCAATCAGTATTTCAAACAATCAATCTAAAACTTATTATTTTACATTCAATCAGTGTATAACAAACAACTAATCAATCTAAAAGTGATACACCTGGAGGGAGTCTGCGACATCGCTCCAGACCTACAAAAGTAGCGACGATTTGTTCTGACCCTTTGCCCACCAGAGCGCGCTTGCTTCAAAATCAATACATAGTATAAAATAAAGTCGCTTCCCGCGTCTGTCCCTAATGTATGCTTAAATCTTTAAAACTACGCAACGGATTTTGATACGGTTTTATCAAATAGATAAAGTGATTCAAGAGGAAGGTTTATAAGTATAATACATGAGCTTACCTCGTTACGCCATAGAATATAAGATACTACAAAAGACTTGGCTCTACAGACTATGTTCTTTTGACAGGCCAGAATGGCCGAATAAAAAACAAACAACAACAACAAACCACCTGTCAAAATATGTAAACAACGGAAAAAATATTGCACCTTGGGTTACATTATTTGAGTTTAAGGATCCCTAATTTTTTTGAAAATCTAATATAGCCTATGACACTCGGGGTTTGTGTAGCTTCCTACCAGTGAAAGAATTTTTCAAATCGGTTCAGTATTTCCGGAGCCTATTCGTTACAAACAAACAAACAAAAAAATCTTTCCTCTTTATAATATTGGTAAAGATACACAAAATACCAATAGGTAAGGCGGTACGAAGTTCGCCGGGTCGACTAGTAATTAAATAAATTAAGATAAAGATCATAAACTTACCGGTGTTTTATTTTTATCTATTCTCCCAATAAACAACTTCTCATCGACCGGTGTCTCTTCGGGACTTTTACTATCATTTATTTTATCTTTCTCCCATTTTCCGTCCAAGCCTATGTTATTCAGATTGGTCTTTAAGTCTAAAGGCTTTAGGCTCATTTTCGTTATAGCTTTCGGTTTGAACATGAATGATTTGTAGTTTGGATCTGGCATCATTTCCGGTTTGAACGGCGTTGATGCGTTGAAATTGTTGTAGGTATTATTATCTTGTTTTGGTGCTGAAAAATAAGAAATGTATTATATAGAGAGATATTACACTGAATTAATGATCTCTGTTTTGTATGAAAAAAAAAAACTAAAACAAGAAACTAATACATCAGTAAGGTGAAAAAAGGCGACCTACAATCAATATATATAAAACTCTTCCGTTACTGACTGACTGACTGACTGACAGACAACGCAGAGCCGAAATTACTGGGCGTAGAAAGCTGAAAATTGGCACGTGGGTTCCTTGGGGAGTGTAGGTGAGCACTAAGAAGGGATTTCCCGAAATTCCCACGGGAACGAGAAAAAAACGGGACTTTTGTGTTTATGAGAAATGCGCGGGAAAAACCGCGGGGCAGCCTCTAGTAATAACATATTTAGAAACTATATTAAAACAAAACTGTATAAACAATATTAATTGGTCTTAAAATATGATGGAGTTGTTTTTTATATACTGGCGTTTCTGAAAAGGCGGTAATAAATCAAAGGAGTGATTCATCTCACAATACCAAACAAATGGTTGAAATATCAATAATAATCAGTTCTTTCATACATGTTTTAAAATTTAGGCCCATTTTTCATAGCTAAATTGTAAGGTATGGTGAGCAGAATAATTTCTTTGATTCCGCTTTATGAGAAACACCCTGTATATGTAACTTACTATAGTTATACTGCTCCCGAGGCGATATGGCACCGAACGAGTGGTCATAATCCATTTGCGATTTAGGCAGACTGGGGTTAAAAGTGGAGTTGGGGGCGGGGTTGAAAGTGGGATTGGAGTTGAAAGTGGGGTTAAGAGCTGTGGGGGTCCGATCTGACTTATCTGGGGTTGGAGTGGTGGGAGATTGAGGGGCGGTTGGTGTTCTGAAAATAATAATTAATTTTAAAACTAGATAAATATAAGATTTTTTGATACGCGATTTATCTTTTCATAGCATTTGAGCTATAGTTGAGTGTTGTCATCAATATCAATCAATTAATAAAACTCTCCCGTTACTGACTGACTGACAGACAACGCAGAGCCAAAACTACTGGGCGTAGCGGGTTGAAATTTACATTTACACCCATTAGAGAAGTTAGGGTGGTATTCTAAGCCGCCACCCGTCAATCAATTTTTTTTTTCTTAGTTTTTTATATGTCAAATCAAATATCATATTAAATAATTCCTTATTCAACATAGGATACAAGATATCACTTATTGAAAGTCAATTAGACTACATCTAATCTAATTGGTATTGATAACTTATTTGGTAAAGTATCCTATACTGTGAGAGGCGAGGTAGTTCAGGGCGCCACCAAGCGGCTCTTGCCTTACAACAATAGTCGCCTGAGACGCCCCCAAACGAGCCCTCCTCTGTCAAATGATTGTACTCCCTTTCGCAATGATTTTAAAGCGTAGAAAAGAAAGGGGTAACAAACTCTACTTTAATATTTATCTCTTTTTTTTGTTATTTGGTGATATTACAATACAATTAGGCGACAATACAATGAACATTATACAGATTAATAAAAATGAAAGTACATGAAATAATAAAAATATCTTAAGTGCAGAGCAGACCTAGACTACTTCCATGTGTCTTTGTCGTTAACATAATCATCAATATTGTAATAAGCTTTCTTAATCAGAACTTTTTTGATACGAGTTTTAAACTCATTATCATTATCATCATCGATATTAAGTATTCCATTAATTACCTGGAGTTATCATAATTAAGGCTCTGCACACTGTCGGGCGTGTTCGGCGTGGCGGCGAGGTCGCTGCTCGTCAAACTGTTCGTTAACTCTTCCATTTGCTGGCGAAGATCTAGTACCTGAGGGCAAAATTATTATTGTTATATTAAAATGTATACACTACTAGCTGACTCTGCAAACTTCGTTACGCCAAAGAGTATAAGATACTACTTAGGACTTGGCTCTATAGACTTTGTTTCTTAGACTCCCTAGAATGAGCGAATAAAAAACCAACAACAACAACAAACCACCTGTCAAAATATGTAAACAACGGAATAAAAATTGCAAAGGATAACTTTTTTTTTAAATCTTATATAGCCTATGAACCTCGGGGATAGTGTAGCTTCCCAACAGTGAAAGAATTTTTCAAATCGGTTCTAATTATTGGCAATAATAATAATAATAGATAATAAAAAATAGATAATAGATAGTGTGAACCAGTACGCGGCTTCGCCAGCAGAATTTGGAAAACTTTAAAAAATCCAATATTACGTTTCCGTGGGTTTTTCGGTATTAAAACTTGCCTTTGTCCTTTCTCAGTATCGCTTTCCTGACTATCTGTGTACCAAATTTCATTGAAGTCGGTCCTGTAGTTTTGGCGTGAAAGCGAGACAGACAGCGTTATTTACATAAACAAACATAATCTCACGCCTTTTATTCCCCGAAGGGTTAGGCAGAGGTACCAGCTCAAGAGCCGGACCCACGTTTAGCCGAGTTTATGCGTTATTTACGCATTTAACACAAAATTCCCGTTTTGTCCCGTTCCCGTGGGAATTTCTGGAAATCCCTTCTTAGTGCTCACCTACACTCCCTAAGGAACCTACATGCAAAATTTCAGCCCGCTACGCCCAGTAGTTTCGGCTCTGCGTTGTCTGTCAGTCAGTCAGTCAGTCAGTCAGTCAGTCAGTCAGTCAGTCAGTCAGTCAGTCAGTCAGTCAGTCAGTCAGTCAGTCAGTCAGTCAGTCAGTCAGTCAGTAACGGAAGAGTTTTATATATATTGATAGTACGGGAGTAAGGATATTTTTCTGAATATCCCCACCCTAGCTCAATTTAGGGTTTCCCAATAGCGCCATCTATTATACGTAGTGTTTCTATCAAGTAAGTAATAAATCAATAGATGGATTTAGCTTTAGCTCACCATACCTTACAAGCTACCCAAAGCACCATGGGTCTAAAAACACAAAACAAAAAAATTATCCCGTACATAGTTTGGTTATAACTTTAAATTACAAATTCAATCAAAATCAGCTCACCTGTTTGCTAGATCGATCTGACAGAGTGTAATCATCTTCATCCAAATCTTCCAATACAGCGATGTCGGAGTTATTGTTCACTGACAGAAGGGACGCTAGCGACTGCATGTCTTCGTCACTGAAAGTGCGATGAATGTAAAATCAAATCTACAATACTACATAGTATGGGACGTAGAATTTTGTTTGATGATAATCGTTGAGGGAAACCTATGTCTAGCAGTGGAAGTTTTTGGGTCAATGATCTTTTAGCTAGTTGCCTGGAAGAAATGGCCCTAAGCGATAAGGCCGCTTATTGCACTATTAGTCTTCTCCGAAATTATACTTGTTTGTTTTTTTTTTGTATTATTTCGTATTTACTTGTGATATTATGACAATAAAGCATTTTTTAACCGACTTCAACAAAGGAGGTTACCAGTTTGACCTGTATGTATCTTTGTTTGCGATTATATCGAGTTTAGCTGGAGCGATTTTGATGCAGTTTTCATAAAAGTATTTCTGGTTTTCACAAAATTACTGACAATTGATGTAATGCTATAGTGACTCACGTGGCCCTCCCCTCCCGCAGTAACACAGAGTGCAGCGTGAGATGCAGACTGGCTGCGAGTATCTTGTTGGTGCCGGGGACGAGCTGGAGCCCTAGGGCTCTGCTGGCCGGTGGAAGAGAAGCTAAAGGCCGCAGGTTCAGTGGGAGGGAGGCTAGGCGGCGGCGCTTGCCTGTTGAAGACACCTGGGAGAACAGATAACATTCTTAAAATGCGGTAATAAATCAAAGGATGGATTCAGCTCAATATATGTATGTACCTAACAACTTTCCCAAAGTAACATGGGTCTAAATCCCAAATAAAAACACAGCTCTTCCATACCTACAAATGTTCGATCAGCTGACGGGGTCAATGTACGGGACAGCTGATTTTGTTTTGAGATTTAAACCCACGTTGCTTTGGGAAAGTTGTAAGGTATGGTGAGTTGAATTCCCCCTTTGATTTATTACCTCCTTGTAAGAAACACCTCGTTGTAAATAAAAATTATTCGCGGTTCGTTAGTCTCGCATAAACTCGAGAACGGCCGGGCCGATTTAACTGATTTTGGCTTTAAAATTTTTGTAAGAGTCCAGGGAAAGTTCAAAGGCAAAAAAATATGGAAAAATGAAGGGGAAGTTTGATTGATTGATTGATTTATCATTTATTTTCGGTTGAGGTACATACATAATAAACATTAAAATACTAAAATAAAAAATAGGGTACATACTTAGAGGGTAACTACAATTTTACACACTAAGTGTAAAGGACAGTGACAAGTACCACAACCAAAAATGGGCTCCGACTCAGCTTAATGCCACAGACTATTGCCTATGACGCTGATATTCTGCCGGCGCCCAAACGAGAGAGGCACTATTACAAAAGAGTTAAAAATAAATACAAAGCTAAACACAAATACAACAAAACGATACCAAAAATTTAAAAATGAAAAATAATACCTAATAATAATAATATATATAATTTAATACAAATAAATATAATGTCTAATAATAATGAATACAAGTAAAATCAAATGTTAAAAACATACCTACAAGATAAAATAATAAAGCTAAAACATTACAAATTGAGCAAGAGATGCCAGTCACCAGGCAAGCGGCATGTTTTGCTTTTGTATTCCAAGCAGATATCTTTTGAGATGGAATTTGAAAGACTGAATGGTGCGACTACTGCGAATTGGAGGAGGGATATTGTTCCAGCACATCGTTGCCTTTACCAAGTTACCAAGTTAGTAAAAATAACAATTTTAATTTTCCATATAAAATGATCCAATGTAAAATTTGCAGTTTATAGCGTTAAGACATAACTGTCAGTCGTTTCAATCAGTTTAAGACAGGACAAAGTCTGTCGGGTCAAGTAGTAAGTAAAAAAGCCCTGTAGGTCCGGGCGTAAGAATAGGTCTACGGTATGCCCTGCCTGTTGTAAAAGGCGACTAGGCGGGGTCTTTGGGGTCGTGGGTGTTCGTGGCGGGGGCCCGACACACTCATCAAACGGCCCCAAGATGGGCGGCGGCACAGCTTGTGGCACTGTGCCGCCGCAGCTCCGCGCTCCGGGGGCGAGCCGGGGAAGGAACAACATGCCCTCCCCGAGCACGAAGCTGATAGTAGCTGAGCGTGGGAAGACTTCGGACGCTATAATGTGTGGTTCCCGGGGTTCTTCCCAAAAGCGCCAAGACGCCCGCCGGGGGGTTCTAGTGGGTGCGAGCCCCACATACAATGTCCCCCCGTCACAAAAAAAAAAGAAAAAAAAAAGTAGTAAGTAAATAAACTCACATCTTCCAGCACAAAAGTCCAGTCCTTATCCTCGAGCTCGTTGGTGCGCGGGTCCCGGAACAGCGTGACGGCGACCGTGTGGTTCTCCGGGAGCGGGAATATTACTGACCCTCTGTAGACATAATAAGGTCGTTAGGCGATACGATATACTTGTAAACTATATACGATAGGCTTGTTAATTTATTAGTTTACTTATACATACTTTTTCAATACATGTACAGGTACGAAAAGTAGTGTTTTCAAGCCGGTGGAATGAAAAATATGTTTATCTCAGGATTTGTCGTTTTTGTCGTTTTTGTCGTTTTATTTTCTTGAAACCCACCCCGATACTAAAGTTTGTCTACACCGGTGGTAGTAAGTACAAAAAGAGTAATAATTCAGTAAGAAGAACTCACTTGAGTGGATCCTTGAGTGAGGGTTCCCACTCGAGCGGCTCGGTGACGACGCGGCGCGAGCGGCGCGTCCAAACCACGCTCAGCTTGTTCGGTTTCCTATTAGAATAACATAAATAGGTCAAAAGTCGAAAATAATAACAATACATAAACATAATAAACATAATCTCACGCCTTTTATTCCCGGAAGGGTTAGGCAGAGGTACCAGCTCAAGAGCCGGTCCCACGTTTAGCCGAGTTTATGCTTTATTACCAACGTGAGCCGGCCAGCTTGTCACCGCGGCTAAAGCGACCACTACTGCGGCCGGGACCGACGGCTTCACGTGCCTTCCGAAGCACGGAATCATCTTACTTTTCGGACAATCAGGTGATTCAAGCCTGCAATGTCCTATCCAACCGAAAACAACAATAAAAATAAAATAAATGTCAAAATAGTTTTAGTTTAACTAAATAGTAAAAATTTAATTAAGTATTATGTATTTTTAGTTTTAAGGTATTTATGATATGGGCCTCTGTTTATATTATTTAACATCCACTAATGTAAATATTGCCTGAAATAAATGATTATTATTATATTATTATTAAAATAAAAAATAAAAAAAAAAACAAGTCATAAAATTATTATTATTTATTCAATTCAAGTTATCACTTATTAATTGTAGGTCAATTAGACTTATTAATCTAATTGGTATTTATCCTGGAAAAGAATAAAATATCCTATACCTACTGCGAGTGGCGAGGTAGTTCAGGGTGCCCACCAAGCGGCTTAGACAAACAAATGTTGGCCTTGCCTTACGACAATGGTCGCCTGGAGACGCCCCCAAACGAGTCTACCTCTTGCAAATGATTCTACTCCCTTTCGCAATTATTTTACAGCGCAAAGAAGAAAGGGGTAACAAACTACTTTACAATCTATCTCTTTTTTTTTCTCTCTTTTTTGTGACATGACAATTCAATTTAGCAACAAGATAATTAAGTCACTACACTACACTTATTACTATGTTGTGCATTAATTATTGATATAAAACTTCCTAATGAAGTATCTTCCTAATAAGTCTATCGTTTAAAAAAACCACATCAAAATCCGTTGCATAGTTTGAAAGATAAAAGCATACATAGGGACAGACGCGGAAAGCGACTTTGTTTTATACTATGTATTGATATTTACTTAATTAAGAACTGAGAATTCAAATTGTTCTAACCATTGCTGCAAGTAATGGTCGATCGAAAATCATAACTATCATACTGCAAACATTTGCAATATTACCTTTCGTCCTCTAGCTCCCCGGCTCAACTCGGTACAGATCTGTACCGATAAGTTATAACGCGCGTGTAATCAACACAGATCTGTACCGGTCACGAGCGAGGCGCCGCGCGACTTTTTTTTTACTCGTTTTTTATTTTTTGGCTGAACCAATGTTGGCCCAATGTTTGACAAATGTGTCGACTATGAATGATTGAATGGATTGACAATCAATCACTGAATCAATAATAACCCAAAAAATTAATGAATGTTAACAAAAAAAATTTGCGTGCGGGTATCGGGTACCTACGCCGCCATTTTGAAAATTTGGAAAAATTTGGGAAAATTTTGATTTTGACATATCTACCTACTTGCGACGTTAATTGTTGAGAGGAAGGGCTAGTGTCAAAAGTACATAACTTGGGCTATAAGCTATCTTACTTCGGGTGCTGTTACTACCCTCGCTTGTTCAAGTGTCAAGCCATTATTCCCTTACTATGCTCAGGAATAAACCATTGAAACTCTCACTTCGCTCGACTTTAAACTTTCGCACCCTTAACTTGATTTCATAGTCTTGGGGATAGAGAGAGGAGTTAGTAACAATTTTATGTACTTAAGTAATAAGTTTCACTAGCGCCACTAACTTGGTTTTTACTAGCACTGCTCCGTAGCTCAGTTGGCAGTGATGTGGACTGAGAAGCGAGTGCACCCGGGTTCGATTCCCCGGCGGGGCGAATATTGATATGATGAATATCGATGTTTGTTTCCGGTCTGGGTGTGATGTTCGTCTCTGTATGTGTTTCGGGCACCCTAGATACAGGTTCTTCCTAGTTAGGGGCTCTGAGTGTGATGTGTTATTATTATTATTATTACTATGTTCATGTTGTATCTCGGCAGGCATGACACAGGCATCAACCTAGTATGCCAGCCATTGCTATCCAAATGTGTGCTTTAAAACGTGTTTTGTTCAATAAATGATTTTTAATTTTTTTTTTTTTTTCTTTAAATAATACATCGCTTTACGACCATGTAAACCGTGTGTTTCTGACAAGACGGTAATAAATCAAAAGAAGGATTCAGCTCACCATACCAAACAACTTTCCCAAAGCAACATGGGTCGAAATCTGAAAACAAAAATCAGCTGCCCCGTACATTGACCCCGCCAGCTGATCGAACTAATGTATGAAACAGCTGTTATTTTTTTTTAGATTTCGACCTATGTTGCTTCGGGAAAGTTGTTAGTTATGGTGAGCAGAAGCCCTCCTTTGATTTATTACCGCGTTGTCAGAAACACCTGTATAATCAAAATTTTTTGTCGCTCTGAAGGAAAACCACCGATCAATTGATTCATCTAAAATACTGCTTAATTTAAGAGTACTAGTGTAATACTGAGATAAGGTATGTACTAGATGGAAGCTATTTTAGCAGAAACGGACATCTACTACTCGTATTCCTTCAACAATAACAAACTTATCATATGAGAGACAGTGACAAACTCATAAACTCTATATAGCCTAAGAATGCACGCGAGCAGCATTTAGCATTTTCTTGTCTATGTTTTGCCTACTATTTTGAGTACAGCTGGACTCAAAACCATACAACTTATACACACATACACATTTGATGACTGCTCGCATTCAGGTTCTTCTATGTTCCGTCTATAGGAAGCGCAGCGTTCTACTTTTTCTATGCAGTAATAGGTTCCACGTTTACTCACTCAAAATAACTTAAAACTTACCATTTGGGTGTCGTCTCCAAATCAATCCTGTGATAAGAGGCGGTATACTGGAACTTTGCAGCACGCTTGTTGACTCGCTGGAGTCTCTTCCACACTGACGCCATCTAGCGGCGTATTTGTATTTGTATTACCTGTGGACAATAATCATCATCAATCAATCAATACATAGTATAAACAAAGTCTTTTCCGCGTCTGTCCCTATCTTTAAAACTATGCAATGGATTTTGATGCGGTTTTTTTAATAGAATTTAATACATGAACAAGATAGTAAAAGTCAAAAGCCAAAAATAATTTATTCAGGATACAAGATATCACCTATTGAAAGTCAATTAGACTATCTAATCTAATTGGTATTGATACCATATTTGGTAAAGTATCTTATACTGCGAAAGGCAAGGTAATTCAGGGTACCCACCAAAAGATTATGCAGTACGAAGTTCGCCGGGTCGACCAGTACATAGTATATAACAAAGTCGTTTCCCGATGTATGCTTATATCTTAAAAACTACGCACCGGATTTTGATGCGGTTTTTTTTTATTAGATAGAGTGATTCAAGAGTATGGTTTATAAGTATAATACATGAGCAACATAGTGATAGGTTAGGCAGTACGAAGTTAGCCGGGTCGACAAGTCCATAAATAAAATAAAAGTATGTACACTTCAAAACATAACATAATCTCACGCCTTTTATTCCCCGAAGGGTTAGGCAGAGGCACCAGCTTGAGAGCCGGACCCACGTTTAGCCGAGTTTATGTTTTATTACCAACGTGACGCAGGGCCAGCTTGTCGCCGCGGTTATAACGACCACTATTACTGCGGCCGGGACCAACGGCTTCACGTGCCTTCCGAAGCACGGAATCATCTTATTTTACACTTCAAATAACTGTATTTTACTACTTTAACACTTACTATTGACAAAATGTAGCTCAGGTCCTCAAAACGGCAGCATTATCGGAAACTGAAAAGAGATAAATGGTTTTTTAGTACCAAAGTATAAAATTACTATTAATTGTGATAAAACATTTTTTTTTAACGAGCAACATAGTCTTTATCGACATCCGTTTAATATTAATACTATGATCTACTTTATTTACCCAAATAATGAAATGAATCCCTATTCCTATTGTTCAAGACATCACGCGTAAACGGCTGGTCTGATTTTGAAAGGTTTTTTTTATGCAACAAAATAAAAAAGAAATAAATAATTAAGGGGGTAACTCTCAACGTTTTTTGAAGACAGACACTGATATTGTGTATAAGGAAATAAAGGCCAATTAAAACTTTATTAAAAATGAATAATTTCGCCAGAATAATTAAAATACGCGAAATGATTTTAATTTCGCGCCATACTGAGAGTTACCGCCTTAAGTCGTTGGTTTAAATGTAGGGTCACATTTGAATGTTTTAAGTAGTTTACTAGACTTTTCAAATTTAAACAATCTAAAATATAGTGCACGAGGCAAGGCAAGTAATTCATAAAATACTTCTGAAACTCATTTAATAATATAATAATCTCCCAAGTAGCAGCACAGTATTCAATAAATCTAAATTTAGACGCGCACTTGAAAAAAATCAAGTGATTTAAAGGTTCAATGACCGAACGCACTAAAAGCACAAAGCACAGCATAATAAATAGTACTAAATACAGTATGGGCACTCCCTGCCTCCCTCAGCAAGTGCGGCCCCGCGCTCGGCACCTCTCAGTTACCGCTCAGTACATACAAATGGCAAGTCTTATCTCACACACACAAGCATGATACGCGTGCACGTACACGAGTTTCAGCTGTGCGCGAAGCAACGCGCTTTTTTCTTTAGTATGTCCGAGGTGTGCTAAAAGCTTAGAGATAAAAGTGTTAACAAGTATCCAAGTACGTGTCAAGCCACGCTCGATTTAGGGTTCCGTAACAACATCTATTGGAGATTGCGACTTATTTGAATGCTCTATGGCTCAGTTGGCAGAGATGTCGAGAGAGACGCGGGAGAACCGGGTGCGATTTCCGGCGGAGCGAACATTGTTATGATGAATATCGATGTTTGTTTGACAGTCTGTATGTGTTTCAGGCACACTTTAAAATTTAATTTAAAATACTTGGGACTAAGATCTAGTGCACTAGGGAGCCCTTTTTGATAAAAAGCCTTACTTAAGAAGTTTTTTGTTTGGCCTAGTAATTTTTAATAACTTGCTCCCAAAATAAACCAGAATTTAAGCCCAAATTTAAGCTTTAATAAAAAATCAACAAATTCATGATCTATTTCTTTACAACCTTTTTTTTTTAGTTTTTCGACTCTAAATAAAAATGCTTCTGTTGCACACATAAGATTGCCAAGATGTACAATAGAAATAACATGAAATCATCTTCTATTTTGTTTATTGAAGCAAGACTGCTGTTACAAAACAAGTAATGCAAAGTTCACAAAGATCTCTTCAACTAATTTGCTCACAGCTAGTTTACGCGGCGCATCATGCTTGACCTCATAACCTTGCTTGTTCGTAGAGGCATAGAATGTTTGCGATGATGTCAATGCTTATATAATGTATTGTTCTAACACACAAAAGCTATTTTTATTGATTTCCTAGTTATTTTAGCATTTTGATTGTTTAATACATTACAAGTAGTAATATAGGGGGCATTCCAAGTGTGACGGTCGGGACATTTTACTCCTTTTTCTAAGTACTTCTGTATTTATTTCAGTTATTTAAGAGCACCAAATAAAAACTGCGATTTCAACATAAACTTAAATCATTAAACTTTAACATCCCTAAATTTCAAGCATGTACTTAATAATTTACTATGAAAAAAAAGGTCTTGAAAATTGTGACGGTCGGGACCCTTACTTTCTTGTCTACTCCAGATTTACACATACATTTTAAAGTTTGTAAGAAACTATTAATGATATGAATACGAATCATTCTATGCAAATTTATGAATAGTGAAGCCTTTATTTTACTTCAAATCTGTACATACTGAAGTATGTACAGATTTTAAGTAACAAAAATGATTTTTTTTTAACAAAGTTCCGATTTGATGAGTGTGACGGTCGGGACAAGTCATTGTGACGGTCGGGACGAGTAACAAATCAACAAAAAATTATGTTTTTTTATTCTTTTATTTAGTTTAATTAAAGTTTTTATTACATTAACTTTTACAATTATTTTTCAAAATCAGCTATATATTGCTAAAACGTCAAAAAATGCGATCCCTTAATATTTTTACTCTTACAATTTCTTTGATATCTTTGCTTTCTGAGGTTTTCTATGCATAGTTACTTTGTATTGGTTTTCCTTAGCTTTCAGTTTTCTTATTCTACTTTTTTCTTACTCATTACTTCATACTTTGAAGTATGTAGTAATGAGTAAGAAAAAAGTAGTGATACTTTTCGACTGCTCCGTGGCTCAGTTGGCAGTGATGTAGACTGAGTAAGTGTGAGCACCCGGGTTCGATTCCCGGGCGGGGCGAATATTGATATGATGAATATCGATGTTTGTTTCAGGTCTGGGTGTGTTCTTCCTAGTTAGGGGCTCTGAGTGTGATGTGTTATTATTATTATACTCTCATACTCATAGTCTTCTGCTGGACAATAGGCCTTTTTTTGGTAATGGGGGGCCACTCGAGTACGTTACGTCTCATAATATATCAAAAAACCAATAAACTCGGGGAATTAAAATTTATTATAATATGTTTAGTCTTATTTAAGCCTTAAGCAAGCGAAATTTAAAAAATACGAGTATTTTGCTACGAAATATATACTAAAAAATCAATATAACCAAGAAAATAAATTAAATAATTTTGGATAGACTTGTTTAAGCCCAATGCAAGCGATATTTGTAAAAATACAAGAAAATTGCTACTTGGAATTATGATGGTTGGATGGGACTGTGACGGTCGGGACAGAACTTTAAATTAATGTGTAAAAAAAACAACAGCCCATAGCCACTTTAAGAAATGGCAAACCCCTCAGATTCTATTTATTTGTTACTTGCAATACACGCATTTTATCATAAACACGCATTTTAAAGCTAAAAATCAACAAAAGTTAATTTAAATGTGACGGTCGGGACATAGTTCTGGTTGCCAATGATTGCTTAATATTATAGAAACTAACTAACCGTTTTAATTTATATTTTACGTAGTAAATCTTAAGTAATGTACTAATTGGATATGTTCCCAACACGCTGATTCACATTCATAATATCTGGGTTTTTATTTTTTGAAATCATACACAATAACCTGTATGTGGTGAGCTTGACTAACACCTGTGTTGATATTGACCAAAAAAGTAGAAAAAACTGTTTTTTTCGATTTTTTTTATTAATTTCATAAACTTAAGACTGTATACTGTTATTCTAAATGCATAAATAAACTATTCTTTAACTTTAATGTTTGACTTGTCTGGTGTCACGTTGCATGGAATGCCCCATAGGCTTTGTTATGTCATATATTGTATAGCTAATATACTTTATTGCAATAAATAAACTTAAAATAATTGCAATTTTCCTTGATTAATAAGTTGATTGCTGAGCAGCCTAATTGCTTACAGCAATTTTGTCTAGGCAACCCTTTAGTTATAAGTGATTTAGTAAATAACAATAACAATAACACATAAAACTCAGAGCCTCTAACTAGAAACAACCTGTATCTATGATGCCTGATGCCTGAAACATATTATTCAGAAACAAACATTACACCCAGACTGGAAACAAACATTGATATTAACAATGTTCGCCCCCGCAGAAATCAAACCCGGTGCACCCATCTCAGTCCACATCACAGCGAACTGAGCTACGGAGCATTTTACAAGTTTTATTTATAAATCACATGCCATAATCAAGCATTAAATGCAATTATTATTATTTAATTGCACCAAGAAATCTATTGACTTCCCAATGTAAAGTTTACAAATAAGGTTTGAGGAAGTCTATAGCTCAATGCAACACAACACAAAATTTACGATTTTCCATTTTTGGGCCATCTGCAATGCCTTTAGATTTATAACATAAAAAAGAAAACAGTTGATTTCCTTACTTTGCACCAGATGAAATAAAACAGATACTGCAAACACCATAACATAAACAGTACTATCATCAGCGATGAGATGCGTAAAACTTGAGCTAAAAATAAATCAACTAGAAATGACAGAGAAACCTTAGGGCTGTTCGCCTCGAGAGGTTTTTTAAACGGCTGAGGCGTAATAAGGTCAAAGAACTCGGGTGATATCACCACTTCCTGATACAGTCGGTACAGTGGCTCATTAATTAGCACAAAATACTACGGCCTAGCCTTGACACAACTCGAAAAATCACTAAATATTCAAGACAAATTAGTGGAACTTACGGATGTTTTATTCGTCGCAGGATAGCCGCATTTTGAATAATCCAAGTTGAGTCCGATTTTATCTGATTGTGGCTACTTAAAAGCACCGTTTGAGGTCAGAAAACACAAAAAGTAAACTAAAAACACTGTTTTTTCAATGAAAAATGGCTATTGAAGTGAAGAGCACAACAAGAGAGTTTCTTTGATTTTTGATTGATTTGACGATTTTGACATTTAGCAATGTTGTGTTGCCAGAATATGAAAAATCTATTGCTACTAATTAATAATGATTTTCTACCAAACTAGAACGTAAAAAACGATTTATTCAGTAACTCGAAACCAGCGGCGGTTTCCTTTCTCTGAGAACGAAACGAACGAAACGCATTATTGTTTGAAGATTTGATTGATTATGATTTGTTTGACAGTAGTGTGTGTCACAACGGTAAACGTCACAACGACAGTGACAGAGATAGACAGTTTGCAAGAAAAAATGAAAAATGGATTTTCCGAACTAATTTCACTTTTAATTCTAAAAATATGAACTAATTTAACTATTTATACATTGATTGTGTTAATATTTGTGAATATAATTCAGATTATACTTCAAGAGCTATTATATGACAAGAAAAATATTTGATTCGTGATTACAAAGAGGTTATGAAATCGGATGTTTTTTTCCTATTGAAAAGATTGGTTATGTTTTGAAGCTATTTCTCTGAAATTGTCTTACAATTACGTAAACAATGTCTCGCATTTTGCACAACCGTATGAGGTAAGTATTCCGAACATACAGTTTTAATTTCTACCTACCAAATAATATAACTTACGTTTTAATGTAATGTATCAATCAATACGTTCCTAGAAATTAATTAATCGCCGCCGCCGGCAAAGTCTCCGTCTCACGAAACATAACACAGTCAGTGGCTCGATTTACACACATTCCACCCACATCCAATACAAGGATTGAGTAACCACTAAGGCATCCAGTTACTACTTAGAAATATTAAATTGTTATTGAACAACAAATGTATTATTATTATTATTATGAGCCTAAGCTGTTCCACTGCTGGGCAAAGGCCTCACTTCCCTGTCACACCAAGCCCTATTGTGTGTGCCCAGTTCATTGCTTCATCGCTTCCTGGGACAACCACGTCTTCTCTTGGCGTGTCTCGGGAAACACTCAGTGGCCCTCCTTGCCCAACTATTTGAGTCCATGGCTACGTCGCCAGCCCAATGCCACTTCAATTCTGATGCTTTTTGACCTATATTCCGTATTTGAGTTCTGGAGCACAGTTTGGTGTTTCAGACTATGTCTACCAATCGAACTCCTAGGTTGCTGCATTCCATATTTCAGTGACAGACCTCAAGTTTAGACACACATATTTACAATTCTAAAATTGCTATCTAAATAATAAAAAGCATTTGATCACTTAAACTCTACAGGTCTTCCCTCCAACGGTCATCATGGTCCGTAATAGACAAGCGTGCAGTCGCTTTCTCAATGTGGACAGACCGCAGTGTCCTACTCCGTCGCCCCGTGGACACCAGCTCTTTGCATAAAAGACGTTACGGAATGCTCGTCGCTAGAGCTGTGAGAGGACTGTTGAAGATACGGTACTTAGTGCTCGGTGGAGCTGTTGGTGGAGGGATGACTCTAAATAAGGTACTTCATACATTATCTGTACTAAAATTATAACAAGGAAAGATTTGTTTTTTTGTTGTCTGCATTTAATAGGCTCCTAAACTACTGAACCAATTTCAAAAATTATCTCACTGTTTGGAAGCTACATTATCCTCGGGTGACATAGGCTATAGAATCTTCTCAATAATTCAGAATGCAGGGCGGTACGAAGCTCCCCGTGTCAGCTAGTGATATGTTGTTCTAATGGAAGATTGGTTATTGTCCCAACTAAATAAATAAATAAATTTTCATCTCCAGAAATATGTAGAATGGAAAGATGGCTTGCCAGACATGGGTTGGTTGAACGAGCTGCTCCCAGATTCGGACCAGTGGGACCGTTTTACTACTACTCTTATCAGCGCTAAAGAAAAGATTGGGGACAATATACAAATTGGTATGTTTTTTGGTACATTTTGGTGAGCTGCACTTTAAACTATCCATTTTTGTTTGAAATGGGTAATGTAAAAGTGCTAGCTAATCAAGAAATCAAGTTAGTTTAGTTAAATTGGTTAAATTATGAAAGTATGTTTCAGAAATGTTAGTAAGTAAAAGATTAAAGGAGGAATCCGGCTTGCTATACCTAACAACTTTCCCTAAAAAACATGGTTCGAAATTTAAAAGAAAACCACTTTTCTGTACATTTTGTTAGATCAGCTGAGAGTAAATGAATGGAGCAGCTGATTTTTGTTTTGAGATCCCATGTTACTTTGCGAAAGTTGTTAGGTATGGTGAGTTATATAACTCATCTTATTTATTACTGACATAGATGTCAGAAACACTCAGTAGATTATATATTGTATTCCCATGTACTTACATTAATATTATAGTATTTCAGTAATTACTAGCATTTATTCTTTAATACCTACTTGAAAGGGGTGACCATAGACCTGGCAACTGTTTGGACTTTTATCTCTAGATATTTAAGCTTCTGAAAAATATAGATGCAAATATTGTTCATCAAGAATTGCAGGATTTTTAGTTGTGAGTTACAAACATATACTCAGAAAAGTATGTATATGAGATAGTGATTTTTTATCATTGTTGATTTTATTTCGGCACTGAGAAAAAACAAAGTTCTAAGGTAGGTATCAAATGCTTTTGATTCTAATCTAATTTACCAGCCATACAATTGCAAATGAACATATGAAAATAATTTATCAAAGTCCCTCAAAAAAGGTTAAAAATATCAATACAGTGTTATATAATAGTAACTTCTTGTAACAATCATACAAACATTCCAATAATAAAATGCAATAAATTGTATATAATTCATTATTCTAATCTGGATAGTAAAAATCCTAAACGTTGGTCCAGCTGGATGAACTGACGCCTCTTGTAGGCTCAGTCAATGAGCTGGTGCCTCTGCCTATTCCCTCGGGAATATAGGTGTGAGATTATGTTATGTTATGTTGTTAAAAAGTGTATGGGGCGCATACTTAGGTAAAGCTCACTGGATGCACTCAGATCCTCGACTGCGGGATGCAGGCCTTGCCCGGGCCACCGAGCTTCGGGAATGGCTCTCCCAGCGGTATGAAGACGCCGTGGCGGCTGCTGCAGCGCAGAATAAGTCGCATTTAGGTATTTACATATAATAGTGCTGTTTTTTTTGTGTTTTTTTTTAGGAAAAATTTTTGTAAAGAAAAATATTATGCCTTGTTTTCTAATTTTTTTTACAAATTACTTATTATTATCCAAGTCATGATTTAATGACGCTTATAACTGATTTTGTGACTACTAAATTCTTTTTTAGGGCAGTTTTGAGGCGGCTTTAATTTTGCGTTAATAAACTAATTTTATTTCCTTATTGAGAATATTTTGTTAGTGTTTGTTTGTATATTACTAAATCGTCGCGATACTCTCGTTCGTGAAGAGGTTAAGGGCCCTAACTGTAGTTTGTATTTAGTGGTCGTTTTGTTTCATGGTCATTGTACTTTTTTTTTTGTTTAGAATTGTATTTCGAGTAGCTTTGTTTTTATTTTAGTTTGTAGATAAATATTTATGCTATTTGCACTTACTTAAATTATATTATTTATGCTTTTGGGTTTAGAATCTTACCGTACGTATTATCCATAAAGATACAGTAGATTACTGGAGGTCTACTTCTCTGGTTTGCTGTGTGGTAAGTACGTGACATCCAGTCTAAATTGACATACGTCAAATAAACTAAGTGCTCTTTAAACTTTTTATGAATAACAGAGTTAGATTTTTTTTAGCTTAGAATACCAACACCCCACCAGAAAAAGATAAAATACCCAAAGAACAGGCAGCAGCTGTCTTAGTTGAAAACTATTTAATGCTTTCGCCGACCGTATAGCCACCCCCTAACAATGTCCGTCCTTGTGATTTATGGGGTAGGCCTATGTCCACGCCCTGCAGAAGAATAGGACAGAGGTAACACCTGCCTGTCGTAAGAGGCTACTAAGAGTGGACCCCGGGGTCGTTGAGTGCACGAGGCGGGTGCCTCGTGTAGTCAAATCACGGCCCCGAGAAGGACGCCGGAACGCGGGTGTCCCGTTTCTGCCGTCGAGCGTTGGGAAAGCTACCACGCTCCGGGGGAACGACCACAATGTCCCCCCGAGGAGAGGCTCAACAGCTGGTGGGGTCGTGGAGAATTTCAGGCTTACCCGTGACCCTCCTGTTAACAGCCGAGATGGACACAGGCGAGGTTTTAGTGGGTGCGAACCCCACATAACCCTGCGGCTCGCCCCGGGGCTGCAGGGTACTCGTTAGGAGTTTTTCCGCCTTAAAACCAGCAGTGGAAATCAGGTGGCAGCAACACGCAGCATTCGCAAGACACAATTTCTCTCGACGAATGGAGAAATGTTTGCGCGCAAGCTGACCAATCAGAGCGCGGCATGTGCTCTGTATGTTGGACGCTCCGCCTTGAACCTAAGAAAAAAGAGAAATATTATTTTTCCTTTACAGAACCGGCGCCACAGCTAGTAAACAATCTCCTCAGTAAACCCGCTCCCTCAGCAAGTAAAGCGCCGACTGAGGACACAGCTGCTTATGGTAAGGAGAAACTGTACCTTGTCTTAACTTCTACACTATTTTTTTTTTTTCGATTTTATTTTCGACTAAGGCAAAACCACATGAATGAATATTTTCACGGCGCCCCGAATGTTGATAGCTTCTGAACTACTACGAACACGCGACGACAATTAACGACATTTTTATTCATATGGGAAAAAAGGATAGAGATACTTATCGCTTACTATCGCAGTGTATCTCAGTATCGGTCGGATTGTTTACGTTTTTTATCTCGTCTTCCTATAGTGTAGGAACCTATGTATAGGACCTATACAATACAGTACTCCAAAACTTACAATGCGCATAGAAATCTTCGTCCTTGTTCGACTACGGTCGTATTCCCGAGCGTCGGAAGACGATACAACGTATCTCAGGTGGTAAAGTGCATTTTCTTCATGCGTAATTAAGAGCCATAGCACAGCTAAAGTAGCGCCACCCGAGAAAAAATTAAATATCTTCTAAACTAAAGCAAATATAAAAAAATGTGAAACAGTATTCCCCTGGATAATGCAGCCTAGTATTTTTAGGGCACTGTTGTATAGCTTTTAGGTTAAAGTTCAAAGAAAGTTACTGATTGTTGCCAAAAGTGGCCGTTTTTAGCAACAATCAGTAGTAATTAGGGAGGTGGCGAGCAAAATTTCTAAATAATAAGCATAGACATAGACATAGACATAACTTTATTCACACACACAACACTGACAAACAGAAAATACAAAGTTTTAAATAAACTAAACTTTTAGCACAGATACTAAATGTAAGTGCTGTGGGTGTGAAATGGCTCTGACTCAGCATATGCTGCAAGCAATGCGATGCAATGCAATACAACGCTGGTAATTCTGCCAGAACCACGATTGGCAGTATGGAACACATAGTAATATTGAAAAATAAAATTATCGAAAGTAGCAATAAAAAAAAATAAAAACAACAATAATAATAATGCATAATTAAAATAAATACTATAAAGTCCATTTTAATAATAAATATATATAAATTAACAAATAAGATAAATAATATAATGCGATGTGTGTAAGCGTGTTGAGTGTTGAGAAAAGAATAAAAGTGGAGGTATAAAATATTGGAAAGTGTGCAAAAGACATTATAAATAGTGTATGTTCAGTTATTCAAGCACGCTTGGCAGACGCTATTAATAGCGATAATAATACCCTTACAAACATTAAGGACCGCGTCTGCCAATATGGTAGCCCTGCGTTTACATTTGACAAGGTTTCAAAATTGTAAAAAAAAAAAACTACTAAATCATTTGCACGTGTCTGCCTCTGGGGTTGATGATAACAACCATCCTGTCAACACGTAAAATCGAAGAGGCAGACATCTAGGGCGCTGACTTTTGTAGATATTAATTTTTGATTTTTTTTTTATGATTTAAAAAAAATAAATTATTTGCACGCTTGGCAGACGCTATTAATAGCGATAATAATACCCTAACAAACATCAAGGACCGCGTCTGCCACCATGGTAGCCCTGCGTTTTCAATTGACAAGGGTTCAAAAATGTAAAAAAAAAAAACTCTACTAAATCATTTGCACGTGTCTGCCTCTGGGACTGATTATAACAGCCATCCTGTTAACACGTAAAATCGAAGAGGCAGACATCTAGGGCTCTGACTTTTGTAGTTATTAATTTTTAAATTTATTTTTATTATTTAAAATATATATATATATATTTGCACGCTTGGCAGACATGTATAGTTTGAATAAAAACAATAAAAAGGACCTCGGAAAAATAGTCTGCCAACATGGTGGCCCTGCGTTTTCAATTGACAACGTTTCAAAAATGTAAAAATATGAAAAACTATACTAAATCATTTGCACGTGTCTGCCTCTGGGGCTAATGATTATATAGTCATCCTGTAAACATATGACGGAATTAAAACTATAAGGAATCCTATTTCAATACATAGTATAAAACAAAGTCGCTTCCCGCGTCTGTCCCTATGTATGCTTATATCTTTAAAACTATGCAACGGATTTTGATGCGGTTTTTTGAATAGATAGAGTTATTCAAGAAGAAGGTTTATATGTAAAATACATGCACAAAATACTAATAGGTTAGGCGGTACGAAGTTCGCCGGGTCGACTAGTATCAGATAAAATACACGCATTGCTTTGATTCCGTGAATTTCAAACAGTCGTACAACTAAAAATCAGCGAGCAAAGTGTCTTCCAAATGGTTTTTTTTATCCAGGGAGTCCAAATGAATCGAATGATCACAATTAGAATCGAGAGCAAATGATTTACTAGCGTGTTTTTTTTACATTTTTGCACCTCCGTCCCATGAAAACGCAGAGCTCTAAGTGTCTGCCTCTTCGATTTTCGTGGTTTTTAAGATGATTGTAATCATGAACCCCAAAGGCAGACACGTGCTAATGATTTAGCATAGTTTTTTTTTTTTACATTTTTACAACTCCGTCCCATGAAAACGCAGAGCCCTAATTGTCTGCCTTTTTGATTTTATTTAGTTTCAAGATGATTGTAACCATGAACCCCAAAGGCAGACACGTGCTAATGATTTAGCATAGTTTTTTTTTTTTGACAAGTTCAATCCGCTGTAACGCGAAAACGCAGCGACATAGGACAAAATTTTACTGAACCAAATCAATTCGTACTGACCTAAACTGCAACCCATCGCGATGTGGATTCCGTGCAAGTACTTTACCGAAATGCTACGCACCTCCTTCACTATAGCTTTCTGTGGTCTTTACCCTAAAAGCTATACAACAGTGCCTATATAGCTAGTAGCTATACAAGTGGATTTATGTTTTATGATTCGGGTGTTTCCTTGAAAACGACAATTGGCGAAGATCTGCATGCGCATTATTAACTTGGGTGTACTGGACTTATTTTTTTTCCAAATTATTTAGAAAAGCGAGTCCACGCCCTGCAAGAAGAGGTCCTATCCCTGCAGTCTCGTTACCAGAGAGAGTTACAGAGACTGGAGCAAGAGAACAGAGAGCTCCGGCAGCAGAATATGCTGCTGAGGCAGGGCCGCGCGCCGCCCACTAGGAAGATGAAGGTACTGTGAAGACATAGACATATAGACATAACTTTATTCACACACACAACACTGACAAACAGAAAATACAAAGTTTTAAATAAACTAAACTATTAGCACAGATACTAAATGTAAGTGCTGTGGGTGTGAAATGGCTCTGACTCAGCATATGCTGCAAGCAATGCGACGCAATGCAATACAACGCTGGTAATTCTGCCAGAACCACGATTGGCAGTATGGAACACATAGAAATATTGAAAAAATATACCACAACTGCAACTGGTTATACCACAGAAGCTGTGGAGCGACGAATTGGGAGCACACAATAGGGACTGGTGGGAATCTGCCCGGGACAGGGAATCGGGGAAGGAGGGGAAAGAGGCATTTGCCCATCAGTGGGACAGCTTAGGCTAGTAATAATCTATACCAATATTATAAAGAGGAAAGATTTGTTTGTTTGTTTGTAACGAATAGGCTCCGGAAATACTGAACCGATTTGAAAAATTCTTTCACTGGTAGGAAGCTACATTAACCCCGAGTGTCATAGGCTATATTAGATTTTCAAAAAAATTAGGGATCCTTACCAGAACTCAAATAATATAACCCAAGGTGCAATATTTTTTCCGTTGTTTACATATTTTGACAGGTGGTTTGTTGTTGTTGATTGTTTTTTATTCGGCCATTCTGGGCAGACAAAAGAACATAGTCTATAGAGCCAAGTCTTTTAGTATCTTATATTCTATGGCGTAACGAAGTAAGCCGGGAAAGCTCGTAATAAATAATACCACAGAATACCTAGTAGTATTAGTATTAGGTTTACTTCTTGGAGTGGTTTATACTAGTCGACGCGCTATATTATGTTTTTAATGCTGTAAAATGATAAATAATCCTTCTTATCAGCCTCTAAATGGACAATAATAGGGAGGAACCAAGATTGGGACGGCTTGTTCCTACTTATCTTACCTCTTAAAATACTTTTCTATGATTTTTTATCAAATCCGGATGCACTGATGCGTCTAACAAAGGAGCTGTAATGTAGCAGACACAGTCTCTACTTACAGTGTTGATGACAAAAGTACCAAAGAAGAGTTTTTCGTCCCCACAGCGTTCTCTAATAGACATGTACTCGTCCGTTCTGGACGAGTTGTCGGGCTGGGAGGGATCCGATACTGATCGTCTGCCGGAGTCTGTATATGGAGATTTTTTGGCATGCTATGGCATTAAATTCTGTTTTTAATGCTCTAAAATGCCAAGAATCCTTTCTAATCGGTCTCTTAAGAGGACAATAATAGGGAGGAACCAAGATTGGGACGGCTTACCCCTACTTATACCTCCTTAAACACTTTTCTGTGTTTTGTTTCAAATCCGGATTCACTGATGCGTCTACCAAAGGCTTATTGTAGCAGATGTAATACCTCATTTTCTTGTGGTGAAAACTAAAGTTTCCTTTTAAGGTGGTAACTCTCGCTATGGCGCGAAATTCAAATTTTTTCGTGTTTTTTATTTAATCTGGCAAAAGTATACATTTTTAATAAAGTTTAAATGAATTCGCGTATGTAAAAAACCATCTCCCATATTGTAATACAACGTTTTTTGAAGACAGACCTACAGATTTTGTGTCTAAGGGGTAAAAGGCCAAAAAACAAGTTCCTTGAATATATACAAAATCGGTAACTCTTTCTTTCAAAAACGATATATCACAATGTGGGAAATAGGTTTTAACGTACGCGAATTCATTTAAACTTTATTTAAAATGAATTCTTTCGCCAAAATAATTAAAAAACACGAAAAAATTTGAATTTCGCGCCATACCGTGAGTTACCGCCTTAAAGTAATTTCTCACGAAACCTCCCAATAAAGTACCAACGAAGAGTTTTCGTCCCCGCAGCGTTCTCTAATAGACATGTACTCGTCCGTCCTGGACGAGCTGGCGGGCTGGGAGGGCTCGGACGCCGACCGCCTGCCGCGCGTCGTGGTGGTGGGCGACCAGTCGGCCGGGAAGACCTCGGTGCTCGAGATGTTGGCGCAGGCCAGGATCTTCCCTAGGGGGGCGGGCGAGATGTGCACCAGGTTGGTTTTTTTTACCTGTATGCTTCGGCTTCGGAACATAGACTAGCTACGACTGAACTGGAGGAGTTTTTGTATACTGATGCTTCGAATGAGGCAAGAGGTGGATTCAACATAATAATACCGATTGACGTCCATTGCTTGACATAGGTCTCACTCACCACGCCCTGCAGTACCGGGCCGAAGAATAGGACTGAGGTATCCCCTGCCTGTCGTAAGAGGCGACTAAGAGGGGACCCCGGGGTCTTTGGGTGCACGAGGCGGGGGCCTCGTGTAGTCATATAACGGCCCCGAGCGAGAAGGACGGCGGAACGCGGTGTCCCGTTTCCGCCGTCGAGCGTAGGAAGAGCCATCCGCGCTCAGGGGGGACTACTCACCAGATTGCCACAAGGACATACATTGTGGAGGAAGCTTTCCATTATCGCCACGCCTGACAAGCGGGTTGGCGATACAGTATATCTTTTTAAGTTTTTTAACGATGGACGCTGCTGCCCGTCCTTTGGGTGATCACTTAGTCGCCATTTTCTATAGATGGATAGGCTAAATGAATGATGAAGAATGATGCTTCTGATTAGGTGTTGGGGGCTATTTTGTACCTGAGTAACTATGACTGATGCTTCAAGAAAGATTATATTTGGTGTTTCTGACAATTCCGACATAAATTAAAGGGTGATTTATCCCACAATTACAAACAACATTCCCAAATTGAAGAGGGTCTACATCTCATAACAAAAGTCAGCCGATCCATACATTTCAATCAGCTGAAGAAGGTAATGTACGGGACAACAGAATTTTTTGTTTTGAGATTTCGATCTATGTAACTCAGGGAAAATTTGTAGCTTTGCTGTGCCGAATCTCCGCTTCGATTTGTTACCGCCTTGACAGAAACATCCTGTATATATTTTTTTAATCGTCAGAGCTCCAGTTAAGGTGACACTGTCAGAAGGACCGTACCACGTCGCACAGTTCAACGACTCGACCAGGGAATTTGATCTGAACAAGGAAGCCGATCTGATCGATTTGAGAAAGTAAGATTCTTCTCTTAGCGTGTTTCCTCAAGAAGCGATATATCGATCGCACGATAGAGGTTCGATAGCCAATATTAATAGCTCGATGTACGATAGATTTATTTTGGCTATCGAACTTTTGTCGTGCGATCAATATCGCTTCTTGAGGAAACACGCTTAGTCTTTTTATTTCCGACTTCAAAATGTTGTATTGTGATTAAAAAAGTATGTTCTCAGTTTGCCCAGTTGTATGTATTTTTAACCCTCTAATTGTCTCTGATTATCGCACGATTGGTTAAACCGATTGTGATGCAGTTTTTGAAAAAACGTTTTTAAAACTTACAGGTTTTTGTATTTTTAAACTGACTGCGATAAACAGGAACTTCTCATTTAATGTATGTTTTAGTTTACTGAAGGCAAATCCCTTTTTTTTTTTAAAAGAAATTAAATTGTATGTATTCATATTATCAATATGTATTATAATTGCGAAAGTTACTCTGTCTGTCTCGCTTTCACGCCATAGCTACTGAAACGATTTCTATGAAATTTGGTACAAATATTCTAAAGCCTGAGAAAGGACATAGGCTACTTTTTATCTAATCCATAATCTATGTAAACCCACTTGAACGGATAATTTTGATTTTGTGGTTTGAAGGGAAATTGCGCGAGTAAAGCTGTGGGGTGCACGCACACTAGTAGTATAATAAGGGAAAATAAAATAGAGTATATAACAAGTGATTACCTCCGACGCTCTCCGTTACAAGAAAAGGGGGTTTAAGGGATGTTTTATGAATAAGGGGGTGGTCTGTTAAAACTCGAGCGCAGAGAGGTATCAATACCAATTAGATCAAATTGTGTAATTGACTTTTAATAAGTGATATCTTGTATCCTATATTAAATAAATAATTTTTGACTTTTGACTTGTGAGAGAGATATGGTTTAAAGCTTGAACAAGCGAGGGTTGTAACCTCACCCGAAGCAGAATAATATACAAAAAAAAAAGTATTTTTTTTAAATACAACTCTTGCGTGTTCAAGTTATAAGCCACAACTCTCTCTGCGTTCGGATTTTAACAGGTTACCCAGACTCACTATATCTTGAGTATTAAACAGTATCGTATGTCAGGGAGGTAGAGCTGAGGATGCGAGCGAGCGTGCGCGGAGGGAGGACGGTCTCGCACGAGGTCATCTCCATGTCGGTGCGCGGGCCGGGCCTGCACCGCGTCGTGCTCGTGGACCTGCCGGGGGTCATCTCGGTGAGTGGTGGACTCATCAGGTCATCTCATGTCGGTGCGCGGGCCGGGCCTGCACCGCGTCGTGCTCGTGGACCTGCCGGGGGTCATCTCGGTGAGTGGTGGACTCATCAGGTCATCTCATGTCGGTGCGCGGGCCGGGCCTGCACCGCGTCGTGCTCGTGGACCTGCCGGGGGTCATCTCGGTGAGTGGTGGACTCATCAGGTCATCTCATGTCGGTGCGCGGGCCGGGCCTGCACCGCGTCGTGCTCGTGGACCTGCCGGGGGTCATCTCGGTGAGTGGTGGACTCATCAGGTCATCTCATGTCGGTGCGCGGGCCGGGCCTGCACCGCGTCGTGCTCGTGGACCTGCCGGGGGTCATCTCGGTGAGTGGTGGACTCATCTATATACAGGGAGGTAGAGCTGAGGATGCGAGCGAGCGTGCGCGGAGGGAGGACGGTCTCGCACGAGGTCATCTCCATGTCGGTGCGCGGGCCGGGCCTGCACCGCGTCGTGCTCGTGGACCTGCCGGGGGTCATCTCGGTGAGTGGTGGACTCATCAGGTCATCTCATGTCGGTGCGCGGGCCGGGCCTGCACCGCGTCGTGCTCGTGGACCTGCCGGGGGTCATCTCGGTGAGTGGTGGACTCATCAGGTCATCTCATGTCGGTGCGCGGGCCGGGCCTGCACCGCGTCGTGCTCGTGGACCTGCCGGGGGTCATCTCGGTGAGTGGTGGACTCATCAGGTCATCTCATGTCGGTGCGCGGGCCGGGCCTGCACCGCGTCGTGCTCGTGGACCTGCCGGGGGTCATCTCGGTGAGTGGTGGACTCATCAGGTCATCTCATGTCGGTGCGCGGGCCGGGCCTGCACCGCGTCGTGCTCGTGGACCTGCCGGGGGTCATCTCGGTGAGTGGTGGACTCATCTATATACAGGGAGGTAGAGCTGAGGATGCGAGCGAGCGTGCGCGGAGGGAGGACGGTCTCGCACGAGGTCATCTCCATGTCGGTGCGCGGGCCGGGCCTGCACCGCGTCGTGCTCGTGGACCTGCCGGGGGTCATCTCGGTGAGTGGTGGACTCATCTATATACAGGGAGGTAGAGCTGAGGATGCGAGCGAGCGTGCGCGGAGGGAGGACGGTCTCGCACGAGGTCATCTCCATGTCGGTGCGCGGGCCGGGCCTGCACCGCGTCGTGCTCGTGGACCTGCCGGGGGTCATCTCGGTGAGTGGTGGACTCATCTATATACAGGGAGGTAGAGCTGAGGATGCGAGCGAGCGTGCGCGGAGGGAGGACGGTCTCGCACGAGGTCATCTCCATGTCGGTGCGCGGGCCGGGCCTGCACCGCGTCGTGCTCGTGGACCTGCCGGGGGTCATCTCGGTGAGTGGTGGACTCATCTATATACAGGGAGGTAGAGCTGAGGATGCGAGCGAGCGTGCGCGGAGGGAGGACGGTCTCGCACGAGGTCATCTCCATGTCGGTGCGCGGGCCGGGCCTGCACCGCGTCGTGCTCGTGGACCTGCCGGGGGTCATCTCGGTGAGTGGTGGACTCATCAGGTCATCTCATGTCGGTGCGCGGGCCGGGCCTGCACCGCGTCGTGCTCGTGGACCTGCCGGGGGTCATCTCGGTGAGTGGTGGACTCATCAGGTCATCTCATGTCGGTGCGCGGGCCGGGCCTGCACCGCGTCGTGCTCGTGGACCTGCCGGGGGTCATCTCGGTGAGTGGTGGACTCATCAGGTCATCTCATGTCGGTGCGCGGGCCGGGCCTGCACCGCGTCGTGCTCGTGGACCTGCCGGGGGTCATCTCGGTGAGTGGTGGACTCATCTATATACAGGGAGGTAGAGCTGAGGATGCGAGCGAGCGTGCGCGGAGGGAGGACGGTCTCGCACGAGGTCATCTCCATGTCGGTGCGCGGGCCGGGCCTGCACCGCGTCGTGCTCGTGGACCTGCCGGGGGTCATCTCGGTGAGTGGTGGACTCATCTATATACAGGGAGGTAGAGCTGAGGATGCGAGCGAGCGTGCGCGGAGGGAGGACGGTCTCGCACGAGGTCATCTCCATGTCGGTGCGCGGGCCGGGCCTGCACCGCGTCGTGCTCGTGGACCTGCCGGGGGTCATCTCGGTGAGTGGTGGACTCATCTATATACAGGGAGGTAGAGCTGAGGATGCGAGCGAGCGTGCGCGGAGGGAGGACGGTCTCGCACGAGGTCATCTCCATGTCGGTGCGCGGGCCGGGCCTGCACCGCGTCGTGCTCGTGGACCTGCCGGGGGTCATCTCGGTGAGTGGTGGACTCAGCAGCTCTTCATCATCATATCAGCTGACAGATGTCCAGTCGAGCCGGAGTTTGAGATTCGAAACTGTCAAATTTTAAATAAAACTCTTCTCTGCTACATCTTTGCTTACACGTTTTAGTTTCGACTTCAATACAGTGAGGAGTTTCATGAGATTCTTCATGTTTTCTTTGTTAAAAAAATTGTTTTACATCTTTTCTTTCATCATTATAGTCTCATTCAAACACATCCGCTTCTGGACATAGGCATGATACGTAAAAAAAACTAATTCCCCTAAGGGTTAGACAGAGTTCTATGTTTACCGATTTTTTTTTTCAGACACAAACAGTGGACATGGCCGCAGACACGCGAGAGTCTATAAAAGCTATGACCAAACAGTATATGGAGAATCCCAACGCCATCATACTTTGTATTCAGGTATTTTATTTTATTACAATTACATTTCTTTTAAGATTTTATATTTGCGTCCGTTATTAGTTTAATACAATAACTTTATTGGATGTTTGTCCCTTGAAAAATCCTATATTTGGACTAGAAATTCTGTATAAACAATTTCTTTGAAGTTTATAATAACTCTGTTGATTCAAATATAAATTTCTGACTTTTCCAATTTCAAAACTCAAGTTTCAGTATAAAATCTGAAATGAACCATCTCATTATTGTCCAAAACACAGAATAGAATACATACATAAGTACAGCAAAAAAGTCTAGTAAAGTAGCTATTTTTTTTTAACTAAAAACAATGTGTAGCATCAGAGCAATGACCTACTTTGGCTTCGCTGGTGCCAGTCGAGGCATGGAGTGGAGGGCAATGCGCGGGGGGTTGAACAAGGCTTTATCGGCCTAAAATTTTTTTTTTTCTTTAATTCTCAAAAAAAAAACTAAATTAAAAAAAGTTTTTTTTTTTAATAATCTCTTCGAGTCATATATCATGCAAAAACTTGTGATTGTCACAAAATAAGAAGCCCAGTGACAGGAGGCCTAAAATGTAATTTCTTGACCTGTAAAATGTAACTGAACGAATCAAAAGAAATATTGTTAATCGCCTAGACGCCCTAGGCTATTTATAATGAGGGTTACCTGAAGATGCTCTCCATCATCAGGACGGGTCGGTGGACGCGGAGCGCAGCAACGTGACCGACCTGGTGTCGTCGTGCGACCCGTCCGGCAAGAGGACCATCTTCGTTCTGACCAAGGTCGATTTGGCCGAGGAGAATCTCGCTAATCCTAACAGGGTGAGTTGGATTTATAAAACTCTTCCGTTACTGACTGACTGACTGACAGACAGACAACGCAGAGCCGAGACTACTGGGCGTAGAAAGCTAAAAATTGGCACGTGGGTTCCTTGGGGGGTGTAGGTGAGCACTAAGAAGGGATTTCCCGAAATTCCCACGGGAACGGGAAAAAACGGGATTTTTGTGTTTATGAAAAATCTGCGCGGGAAATACCGCGGGGTAGCCTCTAGTGTAGTAATAAGTGGGTTGCCTCGAAGAAATCGCGCTTAGTGATAATGCCGCCCATTGCATGCAAATTCAATTTGTTTGTACCCTTAATTTATTAATGTAAGTACTTTTGTATCTTACTTTGTATGCAATAAAGTGTTTTCTACTCTATTCTATACTAATAATAATAACAATATTTTTTTTATCCCATCCAATCGAAAAGTAGACTTTTTTATTACTGTTCTCTAGTCGTAAGGTTCCTCATAAAGATCTAGGTCGCCGTAACACTTCCGGTTTTTCTGTATTGAAAAATAGCTCTTGTTATCTAGCAAATACAGTCTAGGGCTGACGAAACCATAGAAAGATCTGTTACGGCATACATTATCTTAGGTCGAACTCTTATAGAATTGTAGATATGTAGTGTTCTATTACGATTGGTTCTTTAACCGACTATAAAAAAGAAGGTTATAAGTTTGACTGTATGTTTGAATAAATGTTTGATCGCGATTATCTCGAGCTTGGCTGAACCAATTTTGTTGCGGTTTTTACAAAAGTATTTGTTACATTCATGAAAAGGTTTTATAAGTACCAATTTTAACCAACTTCAGAAAAGAGTGAGTTCTCAGTTCTCTTTTTTTTTTTAAAGAAATTGCATTTATTATTACTTCCACCAGATTCGCCGCATTTTGGAGGGCAAACTGTTTCCAATGAAAGCACTCGGCTACTACGCAGTAGTGACCGGCCGCTCCCGCAGAGACGATTCAATACAGGACATACTGAAATACGAAGAGAAGTTCTTCCAAACGTCTAAGCTTTTCAAGTAAGTCATCTGGATCTGCGGGTCAAGTTTCTTAACTAAAAACGATCGAATCGTAATTGTATTGTTAGCGACTTCGTTAACCATTGCAGCTTTAACAAAATGCTACAATACGTTTTGTATCGCCTATTGTTTATTAGCAAACTATTGTCGAAATTATACTTATGTTTCACCTCCAAATAGATGGGTTACCTTAATAAACCTTCGAAAATACTTAATTATTGAAGGTTTACAAAGGTAACCAATATCAATCTTATCAGTCGTAGAAAAATTATTACCCGTTGTCTGAATAAAAACATTTTTCTCGTCGGATGTAATGAAAAGCAAAGTATAAAACGTTGGTTTAGGGTTTAATTTAAATCACATTATACAACGTGGCTGTAAAGTTATTCTGCTACGGGTTTTGTTACAACCCTCGCTTGTTAAATTTTCAAGTTTTTTTTTTCCAGAATAGTCATAATAATACAAAAATATTACGTTTTACTTTAAGAAATAAGGTAAAAATTGTACAGTGGCGGACACGGTCGGCGTAACACTTCCGGTCTTTCTGTATTGGAAAATAGCTCTTGTTCTTTGGTAATACAGTCTTGGGCTGACGAAACCATAGACAGATCTGTTACGGCCTCCTAGTCCGCCACTGTACTGTAAAGAAATGAGGTAAAAAGAGTGTAAACACTGTAGGGAGGGGCTGGTGACGCCCTCGCAGGTGACGACGCGCAACCTGTCGCTCGCGGTGGCGGAGGTGTTCTGGCGCGTGGTGCGCGCCTCCGTGGAGCAGCAGGCCGACGCCTTCAAGGCCGCCAGGTTCAATCTCGAGACGGAGTGGAAGAATAGCTTTCCTAGGTGACCCTATGTTCGATTGATTTTATTTGTGGTTTTTTATTTGGAACTGATTTAAAAAGGAATTCGTGTCCAGGCGGACACGAAGTGTTAAAAATTAAAGAAGGATCTTTTTAACTTAGGAAGTTTAATCAAGATGCTCACAGCTTAAGCCGATTGGTGTGAATGAATTAAAAACTAATGTGAAGATTTCATGCGGGGGTAGCGCCCTCCGCGTCTGTAACGTCCCTCGGACCTCGGGGCCGTGTTAATCGATGGATACGGCGTTAACAATTCGTTTTTTATTTAAATGTTGTGAGGCTCTTTAATTGGTGTAACGAAAACATCAAATGATCAAAGATTTAATTATCAGTACATAGTATAAAATACAGTCGCTCCCCGCGTCTGTCCCAATGTATGCTTATATCTTAAAAACTATGCAACGGATTCTGATGCGGTTTGTTTTAATAGATAGAGTCATTCAATAGGAAGATTTATAAGTATAATACATGGAAACATAGTAAAAGGTTAGGCGGTACGAAGTTCGCCGGGTCGACTGGTCAGTAATGAAAATGTAGTTGGGATAGAATGAGCATTCGTTCGTTTGATGTGAACCCGTCCTTTCTCCTGGGTGCCGGGTGCAGACAGCGCGAGCTGGACCGCGACGAGCTGTTCGAGCGCGCGCGCAGCTCGCTGCTGGACCAGGCGGCCGCGCTCGCCGCCAGCCCCGCCGCCGCCTGGGAGCGCGCGCTGCGGGCCAAGCTGTGGGCCAGGTGCGGGCCCACTGTGTTCAAGGAGCTGTACTTGCCTGCCGCCGCCGCCGCTGCTGAAGACGCAGGTAGGGTTCAGAGCCAGTTCACAGCGATGCTGGCGCCATTCGAGAAAAAATATTAATATTATCTTCTAAACTAAGGCAAATATCAAAAATGTGCCACAGTATGACACTAGACAATGTAGCCTAGTATTTTTAGGGCCCTTCTGTACGGCTTTTAGGTTGAAGACCAAAGAAAGCTACAAGGTGTAGCTAAAAGTGGCCACTTTTGGTAACAATCTATGTTTTTTTTACTCAGGACTACTTTGCTGTGCTCAAAAAATACTAGGCTACATTATCTAGTGTCATACTGTGCCACATTTTTGATATTTGCCTTAGTTTAGAAGATTTTTTTTTTTCGCGAATGGCGCTAGCATCGCTGTAAACTGGCTCTTAAACTGTGATAACTTAGCACGCCCTTCCACGTTTTTAGGTATTTGTAAAAGTACCTACAAGCCTCGCAACTCGTGTGTGCGTGCTTGGGCAAACATCGAACATACATATTTACGCATCACTAAAAAGCGTTCGTAAGGATAGCACCACTTACATTGAAACAGAAATGTGGAGCCGCTTCGGATGCAGGATTCCTTCCCGATACATATCTACCTTGGAAATCAATATACAGGATGTTTCTGACAAGGAGGTAATAAATTAAAGGAGGGCTTCTGCTCACCATAACTAACAACTTTCCCAAAGCAACATGGGTCGAAATCTCAAAACAAAAATCAGCCGTCCCGTACATTGACCCCGTCAGCTGATCGAACCAATGTATGGAACAGCTGTTTTTTTTTTGAGATTTAGATCTATGTTCCTTTGGGAAAGTTGTTAGTTATGGTGAGCAGAAGCCCTCCATTGATTTATTACCGCCTTGTCAGAAACACCCGGTATATAAAAATCTTCCGTTACTGACTGACTAACTGACAGACAACGCAGTGCTGAAACAACTGGGCGTAGCGGGCTGAAATTTTGCACGCGGGTTCCTTGGGGTGTGTAGGGGAGCACTAAGGAATAACTTCCCGAAATTCCCATGGGAACGAACAAAAACGGGATTTTGGTGTTTATGAGAAATCTTCGCGGGTAAAACCGCGGGGCAGCCTGTAGTTTTGGCATAAGAAAAGCCACTGAGACGGGATAATGATCGTAAAAACAAACATTAAATCTTCACTATTTAGAGTACTTTTTTTCCAAATGGCATTTTAAAATTCCACCTTGCACACAACAGCTCCATTACCATAGGCTGAAGCATCCTTTTTTTTTACTTAGAAAGAAAATTCGTTCAGAATTTGAAGCAAATTAAATGTAAACACGACGGAGACGAGACGAAAGAGTGGAAAGAAAGCTATACCTACTTTGATACTAGTAAGATTATTACTTAAAAAAAAAACTTAGTTTTTATCGATTGTTGTTGTAATAATGCGTAGGTGGTTTCACTATTTTGTGTTTGACTATTGATAAAATCGTACCCATAAAGTAATTATAGGTATTTTTTTCATATCGTTTGTATATCTTGATTTCTGATTCATTAAAATCTGCATAAATATTAAAGTAGATCATTGTGAAAGGGAGTAGAATCATTTGACAGAGGAGGGCTTGTTTGGGGGCCTCTCCAGGCGACCATTGTTGTAAGGCAAGCCAAACATTTGTTTGCCTGAGCCGCTTGGGGAGTACCCTGAACTACCTCGCCTCTCACAGTATAGGATACTTTACCAAATAAGGTATCAATACCAATTAGATTAGTCTTAATTGACTTTCAATTAGTGATATCTTGTATCCTATATTGAATAAAGATTTTTGAAAAAAAACTTACTATACTTTAAACATTAAACTTTCTGGGAAGACAGTATTTAAAATGTTTCATTGGTAAAGTAGAATTATGTTTAAAAGTAATTTGTTTTAGTTTTTACTGTGTAAACTAATATTGTAAGTAATTACGAAGTTCGCCGTGTCAGCTTGTTTAAATGTTACTTTGTTTACTTACAGATAAATTCAACACAACAGTCGACATAAAACTAAGAGAGTGGGCAGAGACCAATCTACCAGACGAATCAATACTAGCAGGACTCGAAACACTGAGGTGAGATAAATTTTTCTTCATCATTGATATCAAGCCGTAAGACGTCCACTGCTGGTCACAGGCCTCCCCCACAGATCGCCACACCGACCGGTCTTGAGCGAGCGTACTCCTGCAAGCTTCATGATATTGTGGGGGTCTGCCTACTCTCCGCTGATTAATGTAGCATTAGCTGATATTAATCCAATCGGTATATTTTTTAGCCAATGATTGTAATAATAATAACAACAACGCATTATACTTAGAGCCCCTAACTAGGAAGAACCTGTATCTAGGATGCCCGAAACATATACAGTGACGAACTGTCTTCTTCATAAAGTACAGTACATTTTAGGTAGCCTTACTGGAGGTCTTCGTCTCTGGTTTGTTGTATGGTAAATACGTGACATCCAGTCTAAATTGACACACGTCAGATAACTAAAATGCTCTTTAACTTTTTATGAATAACAGGGTAAGTGTATTATCTTTTTTGCTGCACTGCTTATTCAATCGATTGATGTATTAATAAATCAATCGTAACTTATTTTTTTATAAACTTTCATAAACAGTATAATCACAAAAAAAAACGGATTTATCAATATATATAAAACTCTTCCGTTACTGACTGACTGACTGACTGACTGACAGAAACGCAGAGCCGAAACTACTGGGCGTAGCGGGCTGACATTTAGCATGTAGATTCCTTAGGGAGTTTAGGTGAGCACTAAGAAGGGATTTCCCGAAATTCCCACGGGAACGGGAAAAAATGGGATTTTTGTGTTTATGAGAAATCTGCGCGGGAAAAACCGCGGGGCGGCCTCTAGTTTTTGAATAAAACTATTTTTATTTATTTAGCCTTATTTGTGTCCCACTGCACTGCTGGGCAAAGGCCTCCCCCTCTCGTACGCAAGCATCCCGATCCTGTGCAGTCTCCGGCTAACTTTTTAGTCTAGTTTAAACCTTTGCTAGTGATAAAATTAAAAAACTACCTACTAACCAATTTAAATGTATTATTTACACATTTATTCCAGTATTTTTATAAAGTACTAGTCGACCCGGCGAATTTCGTACCGCCTAACCTATTACCATTTTGTGCATATATTACACTTATAAACCTTCCTCTTGAATCACTCTGTCTATTAAAAAAAACCGCATCAAAATCCGTTGCATATTTTTAAAGATATAAGCATACATAGGGACAGACGCGGGAAGCGACTTCATTTTATACTATGTATTGATTAATATTATTATTTTTTTAAGGGAAGAGTTTATACAAATAATGAATCGTGAAGACGCAGATTCGGATCCTATATACGAGCCCTTAAAGAGGGTTTGTGTGGAGGAGGCCTTAAGTAGGCACCAGTGGGAGGGCCGCGCGAGGGATGTGAGTATATTAACTAACTTTAACTATACTATAATATGATAAAATATCTGTCCCGGCGATAAAGAAAAATTGAATTTTTAGTATTTACGGAGCCTATTCGATGCAAACAAACAATCAAATCTTTCCTCTTTATCAATATATATAAAACTCTTCCGTTACTGATTGACTGACTGACAGACAATGTCAGTCAATCAGTGACTGATTGACAGACAACGCAGAGCCGAAACTACTGGGCGTAGCGGGCTGAAATTTTGCAAGTGGGGTTTCTTGGGGAGTGTAGGGAAGCACTAAGAAAGGATTTCCCGAAATTCCCATGGGAACGGGAAAAAACGGGATTTCGGTGTTTATGAGAAATCTGCGCGGGTTTTCACGCGCGGGGCAGCCTCTAGTTATTGGTATACGAGCTTTCCTGGCTTACTTCGTTACGCCATATAATATAAGATACTACAAAAGACTTGGCTCTATAGACTATGATTTTTGACTGCCCAGAATAGCCGAATAAAAAACAAACAACAACAACAACAACAAACCACCTGTCAAAATATGTAAACAACGAAAAAAAATTTTGCACCTTGGGTTATATTATTTGAGTTTAAGTAAGGATCCCTAATTTTTTTGAAAATCTAATGTAGCCTATGACACTCGGGGTTAATGTAGCTTCCTATCAGTGAAAGAATTTTTCAAATCGATTCAGTATTTCCGGAGCCTATTCGTTACAAACAAACAATCAAATCTTTCCTTATTATAATATTGGTATAGATAGATGACCCTCGTCACCCTGTCCCAGGTGCTCCGCGTGCTGCAGCTGAACGCGCTGCAGGACCGCTGCGTGTCCGCGCGCGCGCAGTGGGACGCCGCCGTCGCTCTCATGGAGGCGGCTGTGGGGGAGCAACTGCAGGCCGTTAACCTGCAGTTGCAGGAACTCACAGGTACTCGCGACGATAGATGGCGCTACGGAGAACCCTGTAAAGAGAGTGGTTTTCGGTAATTTTTCGTCGTCTACGAACAACAATACTCAAGAAGCGTAACTAGCCCAATAAAATGCCCCACGCAATGCACACGGAAAAGAAGCCCCGGTGGGCGGGGCTGAGGGTTACGGACACCATGCCGCGTCAGTTCCTAGTGGCACCTTGAGCCGTTTGGCTGCAGCGTCGGGAGCATATTACTGTGTTTTTGGGTATTTCTGACCGTGTTTTATCTTTACAAATATGCCTTCGTGCATTATAAAGTGTTGTAGAAGCCATAAAGACAAAAAATACTTGTATCACCATTAAATAAATATTTTGTAAAATAACACCTGACCGCCATCTAGTAGCGATAATATGTACCAGCCAAAAGCAGGGGGGCTAGCTTGCTGCTTTGTCGACAGACGCGTGCAAGCTTGTCTATGAGAATGTGTGAGTGTTTGTTGCAATAGGAGTTACCTACTGTCTGTGCGTAAGTGGACCCAAAATGGAAGCGGTTTTGTAGGAGGGTTACCGTTCCTGAGTATTGTTGTTCGTAGTTCGTCATAGATAATTTCATCCCGAGTGTTCTTAGCCATGTGTCATGAAAATCAGATCAGCCGTTTGAAGATCATCAGCTCTTTTCTACTCTGACTTAATTCCTTATGTCCTTCTTTATTCGTAATCTGTACCGTGTGACTTACAAATACAAAATACCGATACAAATGACTTCTTTGTTACTTCAATGATATTACTTCAATGATACCGAGTTGACTCGGTATAGATCTGCACCGGTGCGAAGCGAGGCGACGCGTGACTTTTTTTTACTCGTTTTTTATTTATAATAAACTAGTGAACCCGGCGAACTTCGTACCGCCTAACCTATTACTATTTTGTGCATGTATTATACTTATAAACCTTCCTCTTGAATCACTCTATCTTTTATAGAAAACCGCATCAAAATCGGTTGCATAGTTTGAAAGATAAAAGCATACATAGGGACAGACGCGGGAAGCGACTTTATTTTATACTATGTAATGATTCTTGGGTGAACCAATGTTTTGTTGAACAAATGTGTCGACTAGGAATGATTGAATGGATTGACAATCAGTCTCTCAATCACTAAATCGGTCTATAAAAATGTAAACAAAAGAATTTTGCGGGTACGCCGCCATTGTGAATCAAACTTCAAAAGTTGACATATCGGCACATTTGTGACGTATTTTGTTGACCGAAAGGGAATGGTAAACATGACTTTAAATATGACACCCAATGATGGAGACAGCTGCGGGGGACAGCTACAGGCCGTCCACCTGCAGTTGCAGGAACTAACGAGTACTTACGACGATAGATGGCGCTACGGAGAACCCTACTTTAAAGCCGCAATTCAGGCTTGAAACTCAATAGGTTTTTTATTATGTTAAGTTTTGCTTATTTTTCATTGTATAGTTTATTTTTTTTTGTAATTTATCCATTCTTCATGTTTTTTAACTTTATATTTACAATCCTAAGCCTTGTTCTTTTATAATGATACATAATACGGTATACAGTGGCGGTCTAGGACGGCGTAACACTTCCGGGTTTTCTGTATTGCAAAATAGCTCTGGTTCTTTGGTAATACAGTCGAGGGCGCACGAGACCATAGAAAAATCTGTTACGCCGTCCTAGACCGCCACTGTAAAACGACATTTTACTTGCGACAAATTCATCAAACTTATAAATATAGTAAAAAATTGTACCAAAATTAAATTACAAGATATTGTGCCATTATTTGTTTAAATATTTTTAGATGATTCTCGATCAGGCCGAAAACTTCTTGAGTGGCGACCGCTCACTTGAAGACGCAGAGTAGGCAGACCATAACAAGCTGATCAGACGACATGACCTTCATAACAACGACCAAATGATAATCTTCAGTAATATCTACCTCCTCACTTTCTACCGTTTCTTTTCACTCGAATTTTGTTCCCAATGATTGACAGTATTGATTGATTGTTTATAGGTCCGTCATTCAAACAGCGCTGGCTGCAATGGCGCTCTCCATCCGAAGATCAGTCGCGAAGGGCCGAAGTCAAGAGTGAACTCGACAAACTCGGTTCTTCCCGACCTAGCCTTACTTATGACGAGGTAAAATTTCTGTACTCATGCTACAATCTACAATACAGCTCCTAAGGCTGTGTTAGACGCATCAGTCAAAAAACATACTAAACCATACTTATTATTAGAGAAAAACCGAAGGTTCGGTTTCGGCTAAAAATGGCCGAACCTGAAAACGAAACCGAAACTCGATGCTCATGCGTCGCTCGGCTAACCTCGGAAGAATTCGGCGAGACGCGCGTGATTATGTTATTGTTTTTATTTCTAATTTATTAATCTAATTTATTTTTTTTTTACATATAGGCTGTTGTAGGTAGGCCAAGGACACGTGAGTTTCGGTTACGGCCGAAACTGAAGTCAGGGCCAAAGGTTCGTTTCGGTTTCGGCAGAAAATCGTGTTTCAACAAAAAAACGTGTTTTTTTTTTTTTTAAATTGACATATCAAAATTTTAAAAAGTTTTATTACACCGCTATCAGATGGAGCTTTGCAACAGTCAAATCAAGTTAAAATGGATCATTGAAAGCTCAAAATAAAATTGAAACCCGTCACGCGTCAGTCAGATAGTTTTTGTTTTAAACTTTTCAAGTTAATTTGAATTACTTACCTATGTCTATTAGTTAAGACAACGCCATCTAGGGGCGTATTATGAAACTTATTTTAGTTTCTAATGTCACTCTTTATATTTTCACCAGGTAGTGGCAGTCAGGGACAACCTTCGTCGCAAGGGAATCGAAGTTGACAACGACTACATCAGAGAAACGTGGAAGCCTTTATATTTGAAGTAAGTTGTGGTTGCGCACCGGCAGATGGAGAGTAGGCAAAACTGATTATGTATAGAGGAAACATTTGATTTGTTTTGTTTCTTTGTTTGTTTGCTTAGGCTCAGAAACGAAGGGACGGATTTAAAGAAATATCTAGCCATAAGAATCCTTCATATCTTTGACAAACATAGGTTTAAGAATATTTAAAATATCAGAATAGAACTAATATTATTTTATTGAAAAATTTCTCCTTACAGAAATTTCCTTCAAAAGGCGCAAACGAGAGCACGCGATTGCAAGAAGAGTTTCTACTTGTACAGCCAACAGAACGGCACTGGGGTGAGTCACGAGCGACTCAGCTCACCATACTTAACAACTTTCCCAAAGCAATATGGGGCAAAGCACGAAACAAAAATCAGCTGTCCCGTACACTGAACCCGTCAGCTGATCGAACGAAAATGAAAAAAAAAAATGTTTTTTCTTTATGTCGTATTTATTAAGGCGAAGCTCTTGCCTTACAAAACTAACTCTTGTCTTGCATGTATCACAAATATCACAATTTGGGAGACGGTTAGTAGCGTAGGTAAAACGCAACACAATAAATAAAAAACGCAAAAAAAAACATGTCCTTAACTAGTATCGTAGTAGTAGTATAGTATAGACACTTTATTGCAATCAATAAACTTATCATTAGGTGACTAACAATTAATGTTTTTAAATTAACTAGGTTTCATTATTAACTTGTAGTTGTAGCAGCACACTGGCACACTAACGCCATCTAGCGCCACACCTACAAAGCGGAGATCGCTCGATCAGCAATTCCTCCATCGCGACAACGAAGTTTCTGACGCAGCTAGCATAAATAGAATTTACTAGTCGAGGCATCGGGAGGTATTGGCCAATTCCTCTTTGCGCTGCCTAAAAACTTATAGACTGATAGGAAGTTGGCCGGGTCACTAGCCCACCGCCATCCCAGATTCGACCAACCTTCCGGTCACACGAACCCTTAAACCGAGACACGCTGTAGAGGTAGCCTGCAGCACTCCCACAAGCCGCAAAGCGACCGTGACGCCCCGTGAGGCGGGACGCCACAGTGTCCCATCTCCACTCTCCCCCTTCTGGGGCATGACACCACTAAAACAGCTCGCTCGCTGGATTAGCCACAACCACACAGCTGCTCCCGTTCGGGAGTTGCGGACTCCCCTTATTTTTTGAGCGGTCTAATCAAACATTACCCCCCCTGAGTTGGCCTGTTCAGCTAGGAACTAATAAGGATACTTCCAGAAGGAGTGCTGTGAAGTAGTGATGTTCTGGCGCGTGCAGCAGACGCTGCAGACGACGGCCAACGCGCTCCGGCAGCAGGTGGGGAACAGGGAGGCGGCGCGGCTGGACCGGGAACTGAGGGAGGTGCTGGACGAGGTGGGTCGTCACACGTCCACTGCCGGACATAGGCCTCATCCAGTATACCCTTGTAGCCTTGGCTGGGGCGTCTGACCACATTGTAGGGGTCTGCCTACTCTGTGTCTTCTGGTCGCGTTCGCCTATCGAGAACGCTTCGGCGATAGCGACCACCTGTGTTCTTCGATCTTGTTGTTTTAGATTCTATGGATATGTTTTGCAATTCTTTGGGCTCTCTTCAAAATATTTATTACTAGCTAACACGGCGAACTTCGTTACGCCACAGAATTTAAGATACTACTAAACATTTGGCTCTATGTTCTTTTGACTGTCCAGAATGGACATATTAAAATTATCAAACCATGAAACCACCAAGTGTTAAAATATGTAAACAACGGAAAATAATGCACCTAGGGCTACATTATTCGAGTTTAAGTAAGGATCCCTAATTATTTTGAAAATCTAATATAGCCTATGTCACTGTTGCGGGATAGTGTAGCTTCCTACCAGTGAAATAATTTTTCAAATCTGTTCAGTATTTACGGAGCCTATTCGTTACAAACAAACTTACTTACTAAACGTTACTTTTGATTTCGGCCATGGTTTAGAAGAGATTAATTATTTATCGAAGTGGCGCTAGTTTCGCTCCTTAATAACTGTTTTAATGTTTCCCAAGATGGCTGCTGATACTGAACTAAAGAAGAAATTATTGTCCGGCAGAAGAGTGGAATTAGCTGAAGAATTGAGTAAGTTATTATTATCTGTATTTTTAAGCTTTCCCGGCTTACTTCGTTACGCCATAGAATATAAGATACTACAAAAGACTTGGCTCTATAGACTATGTTCTTTTGACCGCCCAGAATGGCCGAATAAAAAACAAACAACAACAACAAACCACCTGTCAAAATATGTAAACAACGGAAAAAATATTGCACCTTGGGTTACATTATTTGAGTTTAGGTAAGGATCCCTATTTTTTTTGAAAATCTAATATAGCCTATGACACTCGGGGTTAATGTAGCTTCCTACCAGTGAAAGAATTTTTCAAACAGGTTCAGTATTTCCGGAGCCTATTCGTTACAAACAAACAAACAAACAAATCTTTCCTCTTTATAATATTGGTATAGATAATATCTAAAAAAACAACCAAGACATACAGACACCCAGGGGCCAAGTTTCTAGTCTAGTTCTAAAAACGAGTGACTCGTAATTGTCTTGTTGGCGATTTAGTTAACCATTGCTGTTTTCTTTTAGCGTGCAACAGAAATTACCTTTGTTAAAGCGGCAATGCGAAATCGCCAACAAGACAATTACGAGTCACTCGTTTTTAGTTAAGAAACTTGGCCCCCAGATCAGAGCCCCTAACTAGGAAGAACCTGTATCTAGTGTGCCCGAAACACACACAGAGACGAACATTACACCCAGACCGGAAACAAACATCGATATTCATCATATCAATATTCGCCCCGGGAATCAAACCTAGGTGCACACGCGTCTCAGTCCACATCACTGCCAACTGAGCCACGGAGCAGTCGTGACTAGTTCACATCTTGAGGAGTGATTGCGCAATACACATAGACATAGTTACTCTTACATTTTTACTTATTAGTATAGATCAATTAAATTAAAAACCTTTTTGGTTTTTCAGAACGAGTAAGACAAATCCAGGAGAAATTAGAAGAGTTTATTGATGCACTAAACAAGGAGAAGTAGATTATGTATATAGATAATAATATGTATTAATTATTTTACTATTATTAATAATAAGGTAAAGCTTGACATGCTGTCAACAAATATGGCAGAAACCTAAATTACTATCCTAACTTTATAGTATACCTTTGTAATGTAGGTATGTAAAATTTACGATATTTTTTGTCATATCACTTTTTTTCACGACCCACTGCCTGGGTAAAGACCTCCCCTCTGTATTCCCTTGAAATTGTAATGCATTGAAATAAAAAAAAAAGTATTTTAGCCAGTTGTTTCACCAATTAATGTTATTTAACCAAAGACTAAATTTGTTTGTCCAATGAACTAGAATGAAATTACTTTTGCCTTTTACGAAAAAAAAATTACACCATTTTAACAATGCGTTTTTACATTTTTACTTACAATGAATTATTATTTTTGTCATGTTTGTTGACATAATGAAAAAGTTTAGGCACATATTTTTAGGGCCTATTTCACCGAAACTATCGTGAATAACTGAAAAAATACATTTTCTTCTGAATGTTTTATATCAAAAAGCTTATCCTGGATGACTCCAGCTAATCTTTCTTGGTATTTAAAGGTACTTTTTTAGGTTTTAAACATAAAACCCTGGTCAACAGTGCTAAGATAATTTAGTATCATGACTCATTACAGGATCATATTTTTGAGTTTTTTTTTTTTATTTCTGCTAGTGTCTATGTCGGTGTAATAGGGCTCTGAACTTAAAAAAATAATTGTACAGTAACCTAGCTTTATTGAGTTGTGCTTTTGGTTATGATGATTTTTTTTTGCTTTTCTACTATTTAAAGATGTAATTAATGTACGCATAAAAACATTTTTTACTTACTTATTTAATAATATAAATTACTTATGTGTTTAAGAAGCATAAAAAGCTATCATCCTTTAATATTTATGTTATATAGAGATAACTTAAAAAAAAAAGGTTTAGTCTACATTGGACAGATTTACGTATTTAGGTTTATTTTACGTGTTTACGATTAGTTACTTTTTGTAAAATAGTTTTTTTGTTTGTTTTAATTATGTTTGTATGTATGATGATGTTATACTGTGCGCAAAGGATTGTATGTATTGTATTGTAAAATAATTAGGCTTGTCTATGGTGTCCTTGAAATAAAAACAATGTGGCGCCCTTTTTAAAATTTGAAAATGGATTCTTACCAGAGGGCCTATTATGGCCGCATTTGCAATATTGCTTTTCGTCCCCTAGATTTTCAAAGTTGATACAAAAAAAAACCCAAAGAGTACGCAAAGCAATATTGCAGGCCATAATAAGCCCTTTTATATTTTAACGTATTGTTAAGTAATAGTAGTTAGTAAGATAGGTACAGTTATGAATTTTGAAAAACATACTAATTAAATAGTACTCACTAAATAAAAAAAACATAATATCCCGACTTTCCAACGGGTATAAAAAAATAAAGTGAGTCTAAATATCACTACATATATTTTCTGTTGGTAAGGTTTTGCTTCTCACCAATCGCGCAACTAAATATTTACCTGTTTTGTTTATGAATTTAATGTAACCTGCCTAATACTACTCTGTACATACTGCATTTATACAGTTTTAAAACCCAAACCTGATATTATTTTGGTATATATATTTATTTTCCTTTGTTTTATCAGTTATCTACTGATTAAAACATCATATTTAGAAGAAAAACGGCGCCATAGTATGTACTTTGTTGCATAGGTATTTTGTGTATGAAAAAAAACTTTTTTTTATTTAATAGTATTTGTTCAAAGCTTGATCTAAGTTTCTTTAATAAAATGTTGATTGAAAAATAAAATTCTATTATTATTTTACCTGTGGTTCGGTTCTAAACACATTAGTTATGTAATCAATATATATAAAACTCTTCCGTTACTGACTGACTGACTGACAGACAACGCAGAGCCGAAACTACTGGGCGTAGCGGGCTGAAATTTTGCATGTAGGTTCCTTAGGGAGTGAAGGTGAGCACTAAGAAGGGATTTCCCGAAATTCCCACGGGAACGGGAAAAAACGGGTATTTTGTGTATATGAGAAATCTGCGCGGGAAAAACCGCGGGGCAGCCTCTAGTCAATTTATATATAACTCTTCCGTTACCGACTGACTCACTTGCAACGCAGAGCCAAAACTACTGGGCGTAGCGGGCTGAAATTTTGCACGTGGGTTCTTTGGGGAGTGTAAAGGAGCACTAAGGAATAATTATCCGAAATTCCCATGGGAACTGGAAAAAACGGGATTTATGTGTTTATATGAAATCAGCGCGGTTGAATGAAACCGCGGGGCAGCCTCTAGTTATACTGTAAAAGGGATCGGGGATGACGCTATATGAGTTTTGAAGGTTTTTTAAATCAAGTACAGTCAAGGACTAGGAGGCCGTAACCGATTTGTCTATGGTTTCGTCAGCCCTAGACTGTATTGCCAAAGAACAAGAGCTATTTTTCAATACAGAAAAACCGGAAGTGTTACGCCGATCGTGTCCGCCACTGTACCTAATTCTCATAATCTATAGGAGGTAAAGATCTGGAATTTTAATATAACCTTTTTGAGGATATAACAAAGTTTTTTATAATAGAGAAACACTAGTGGAATCAAAAAATCTACATACATTATTTCGTCAAAGATAACCTTTCCAAAAAACGGGAATAGCTAGTTCTTATAAATGACTTACTAGTTTTTGTTAAAACTACCTAGGAATAATGATAATAAACAAAATTAAATTCAGATTTGATTTAAAAGTAATAATTAAAAAGGTATTCAATATTTACTACTTTCTCCAATGAAATGTAGTAACCGATGTGAGCGACTGGTATATGACTGTCCCTTGCCCTCAGTATGCTATATCAAAGAGATAGACTCTGTTCATTCGCTCGTTCCATTTATTTGTCGTATATCGTCTTAATACGTATAGTAGATGAAGCTATTTTAGGTAGAGCAAAGAGGAATTGGCCAATACCTCCCGATGCCTCTACTTTATAAATATCTTATAGTCCGGCCCATATGTCTGATCTGAGACTATCGGTAATGCTCAGAGAGAACTTATTCTGAGACTCGCAGATATATGGGTAACGCTAAGCTACACCAAAAATCATTCATAATGCTACGCTACTTGCAGTTAAGTACTCTAGTCTAAGATTTCAAAGATATTTATTGCATACTTAAGTGTGTACTTACTTATTATGTAATGAGTGTTTTTTGCTGTAAATAAATATTTTCTTTCTTTTTTTTTACATGGTGTTCTACTAAGGTAAATACTGCTTAAAACTAGGTGACCCGGCCAGAGTTTAGCAAATTGTTTTGAGTCAATTGTTTTGTGTCAAGGACTTTTGTCCAGAAGGGTTTACTTACTTCTTTTTTTTTCTTGTGTTTTAATCTGCGATCGATCGTAAGACCATAAGCGGATCTGTTGAATGTTAAATGGCTTGTAAAGTAAAAAAAAAGTAAAAAATGATTTATTCAATACAGGATACAAGATATCGCTTATTGAAAGTCAATTAGACTAATCTAATTAATATTGATACCTTATTTCGTAAAGTATCCTATACTGATAGAGGCGAGGTAGTTCAGGGTGCCCACTAATTGGCTCTGGCAAACAATGTTTGCCTTGCCTAACGACAATGGTCGCCTGGAGACGCCCCCAAACGAGCCCTCCTCTGTCAAATGATTCTACTCCCTTTCGCAATGATTTTACAGCGTAGAGAAGAAAGGGGTAACAAACTCTACTTTACAATTTCTCTCTTTTTTTTTTTTTTTGTTCTTATATATGTGACATTACAATTCAATTTACAGTACAAAGAACATAAATTAATAAGATTTAAAGTACATACATGAAATAATGAAAATATCGTGCAGAGCTAGACTACTTCCATGCGTCTTTGTCGTTTTCATAGTCATCAACATTGTAATAAGCTTTCTTAATCAAACCTTTTTTGATACGAGTTTTAAACTCATTATCATTCAGGATCAAAATCTCTTCTGGGATCTTGTTATAAAATCTTACTTCGTTTCCTATAAAGCATTTGTTTGTCCGTTTTAGTCTGTTCTGTGGAATACTTAGTTTGTTTTTGCTACGCGTTCTAAGGTCTTTAATTTTATCACATTTTTTATCAAACATATGTAAGTTTTTACGAGTATACATAATAATTTCAAAGACGTACTGGGACGGAAGCGTCAAAATATCAATTTCTTTGAATTTTTGTCTGAGGGACTCGCGAGCTTTAAGCTGATAAATGTTTCTAATTGCACGTTTTTGTAGTATAAAAATGACGTTAATATCTGCAGCTCTTCCCCATAGAAGCAAGCCATAGGTCATTAAGCTATGAAAGTAACTGAAATACACAAGTCTCGCGGTAGAAACATCAGTTAATTTTCTGATTTTCCAGATTGCGTACGCAGCCGAACTGAGCCTTGCCGCAAGATTTGAGATATGGGGGCCCCACTGAAGTTTCGAATCTAGAGTGATACCAAGGAATACAGTTTGATTTACCAGATTAAGCTTGTTATTGTCCAAATGTATGTCTGTATCATAAGCAGTCACATTTGGCAAGGAAAACTTAATGCAATTAGTTTTCTTTGCGTTCAAAAGTAAATTATTAGAAGTAAACCATTGAGAAATCTCCACTAATGTTTTGTTTATATCTAAGTTGAGGGAGTCACCTCGTTTAACTTTAAATGTAAAAGAGGTGTCGTCCGCAAAGAGGACAACATCAGTAAGTTTATCTAACATGTAAGGGAGATCATTTATGTAGACTAGGAATAGGAAAGGCCCCAATATCGATCCCTGAGGTACACCAATCTTGATAGGACAACCTGCAGACACCGCACCACCCACGTCCACTCGTTGGTCGCGATCAGTAAGATAAGAGGCAAGTAGATCAAGTGATTTATCAATTAAGCCATAGTGCTGTAATTTAAGTAGCAAAGTCTCATGATCAACGCAGTCAAAAGCCTTCGAGAGGTCACAGAAAACCCCAATAGCATCGTGAGAATCCTCCCAGGCTCCATAGACATCGCTGATGAGTTTGTGACCTGCGTCTAAGGTAGACCGCCCTTTCCTAAAACCAAATTGATTTTTGTGTAGGAAGTTATTGACTGAGAAGTGAGACGCTAATTGTGCAAGAATAAGTTTTTCAAATATTTTACTTAAGGCTGGAAGAACCGCGATTGGTCTATAATCAGTGGGGTTTTCGGTATTTCCAGATTTAAAAATTGGAATGATTTTGCTGTACTTCAATAAATTTGGAAAAATGCCTTTTTCGATACAAGAGTTAAAAATTAATGCTAGATGAGGCGCTATTAGTGTTATAACAGGTTGAAGTACTTTAATTGATATCCCCCATAAGTCTTCTGTCTTTTTTAAATTGAGTTCCTTAAATATCTTAATAATGCATTGCGGTCCAACATGGCGAAACGTGAGTGGAGGCGGGGCGATGTCAACATGTTCCTTAAGTATAGATTCCGCGGCGCTGGCAGATGCGTTAAGGTCTTTAGTGGTTCGAAATGGGATGTTAGCAAAGAATGATTCGAATTCATTCGCAATTTCCGACTTATCTGTTACGACTTTACCATTTAAGTTTAAAGCTTGAATGCTTTCCTTACCGTTAGCTTTACCAGTTTCTTTATTAATAATACGCCAGACAGTTTTACTTTTATTTTTCGAATTTCTAATTTTATTATTTAAATTAATAGATTTAGCTTTGGTGCAAACTATCTTAAACAATTTAGAATAACTCCTAACATGTTCAAGAAATGAAGGGTCTTGATCAAAAGTTTTCATATCATATAACTCATATAGGGCATCTCTGCTTTTCCTAATTCCCGGCGTCGCCCAAGTACTAAAATTTGAATTTTTATTACTGCAAACTTTTTTGAATTTAAATATAAGATCGAATTCAATCCGTATCGCGGAAAATAACTCTTGATATAGTGTATTGGGATCATCTGCCTCAAAGCTCAGCAAGGCAAGGCGCATCTGAAGACTATGATAAAATCTTTCCATACGACTTTGGTTCATTGGCCTATAAACTAACGAGTTTTCTTTTTCTTGTTCAACTGTGTACAATAAAACATTTAGACCCTTATGATCTGACCTTAAAGAACTTAACAATGATTTTTTGAAGTAATTACCGTTCATTGCTATGTTATCTAAACAAGTTGCAGACGTACCCGCTATTCTAGTGGGTTCGTTGAACAAAAACTTAAAATTAAAAGACTGGAATAGGCCTAATAGAGTGGTCCTTTGGGTCGTGTCTGTAAGTAAGTCAACATTGAAATCTCCACAAATGACTACTGTTTTATTTGAACAGCTTACTTTACCCAGTACGTCTTCCATTGCAGTTACAAAATTATCGAAGTTGGAAGAAATGGGAGGACGGTACACACATAGAATTATATAGCGGTCTAGCTCTGCACACGCAACCTCACAGGTGCTTTCAACTGAAAGTTTGACAAAGTCCTTTCGCTCTTTAACTTTATTAATATTCCTAGTTAATATAAGGCAACCACCTCCATTTGAGAGATTCCTGTTAAATACACTTGTTACTTTAAAATCTAGGAGACTAAAGTTCATTTTGTGTGGTTGTAACCATGTTTCTGTCAGACAAAGAATATCACATTTAAAATCTTCTAGGAAAATTTCAATTTCTAAAATTTTGCCAGAGAAGCGATTTATGTTCTGGTGAATTAGACTAAGTGTACAAGGCTGCTTCTCTGTTGTCTGGCTATGGAGTTTAAAGAACTCCTTGTTTGTAAATGTTTGTTAGAATTACTACTAACCGTCGGGTCCTTAACTAAATCTATCGACTTACCCACAATAGTGGTTGGGTCACTTATATTGTACGCTAAAAGACTAGCAAGATGTCTCCTACAACTAGATTTTAGATATATTTTATCTACGTGTATATAAAAGTTCCTAATGAATTTATTTATGTCAAATAATAATATTTTGTCTCTATGACGAAAAGTCAAATTATACATTAAAATATTTAGGCTATGGATTTTATTATTAAGTTCTACGGAGTTATAATTTGAGAACGGAAAGTAACAAATAATAATTTTCCCTGTTCCCATGTCGCAATTTTCTATTTTTAATAATAATGAACTAAAGAAATTTATAATGTCCTTCTTACACGTGTTGGAACTTTCGCCTAGTAAAAGAATCTTAGTAACATTTTTTTCCCAATCATTGACTAAAAGTTTATTTGTAATATAATTAAAATTACGACCAGGAAAGCAATTATTACATACTGCTTGCTTTAAATTGTAGTTAAGTAATTTACCTACACCTAATCCTAATCTATCTGAGTAAACTACGGAACGGGGGGGCGGTGCGGGACCCGCGCGGGCGGCCGGCGTTCCGCTCGCCACCGTCGCTGCCGCCGCGGGGGTGCTGGGCGCTTCATCCGGCGCCGTCTTCGATTCCGCCGCGGCGGAGCCCGGCGCTCCGCCCGCCACTGTCGCTGCCACCGCGGGGGAGCCCGGCGGCGCTCTGCCAGTCAACGTCGCTGCCGCGGGGGATTCCGGCGCTACGCCCGTAGTTGCCGTCGCCGCGCGGGGCGCCCGAGAGCGCTCCGGCGAGCCTCGCTGCACCCTCGCGGGAGCAGGGGGTTCCCGCCACCTGGCCGCTGCCGCCGCCCTCCTGCGCGCCCTTCTTGATCGTCGTGTTCCCTCTGCCGCGTCTGATGGTTGATCTGAAGCGGCGCGCACACTCGCCGCCACTGGCGCATGGCTCTGGTCCGGTGCGGTAGCTGCTTGCGCGGCCGCCGATGGCGCGGGCGGTGTGGAAGACGGCGCGGGTGACGTGGGAGGGCACGCAGGCGGTGTGGGAGACGGCGCGGGTGACGTGGGAGGGCACGCCGGCGGTGTGGGAGGCGGTGTGGGAGACGGCACGGCAGGACGGGCGCGCGCCGCCAGCGCGGAGGCCGCGAGCCGCTTGGCCGCGGCGCGGGAGAGCGGCGTGAGCGCGGGCACGGCGCGGCGCGCCCCCGCAGCCCCCGCCACCCCCGCAGCCCGCCCAGGAGGAGCTCCAGGCGTGGAGAGGCCCGGCTGTGTGTTCGTGTGCTGTTGTCTGTCACGAATCAGTTCGTCCATAGCCAGCATGTACTCTCTCATCTGGTTCACTTGTGGCTTGTGGAGTGAAGTAGCCAGTGCTACTTCTACCCCTTCAAAGGACATCCTTTCTCTTCAGTCGCCGCACGGTGCGCGAAGTGTCAAGTACTTAGTTGCGTTGCGAGAGGGTTTGGGTGGTGAGTTAAGCGTTCAGCATATATTTTCTTTATCTGCTCCACTTCAGCTGCGACAGTCGGCATATTGAGATAGCTATGGATTTCATCATTCCTTGTAAACCAGGGGCCATTGACAATTGTCCTCAGTATGTGGTTTTGGACCCTCTGGAGGCAGAGGATATTGGTGTTGCTGGCTGTTCCCCATAACTGTGCACCATATGTCCATATGGGTTTAAGAATACTTTTATAGATAAGTAATTTGTTATCGACCGATAGTGCAGAATTCCTTCCCATTAGCCAATACAGAGATTTAAATTTGTTGTTGATCTCGTCTCTCTTATGTTTTATATGTGCTTTAGAAGGGTTTACTTAAACTAACTTGTTATATGCCTAGTTAAGTTACTACGCTACGTGACCTAAATCAGGATCGCCTTCTCTGAACGGCCGAACTATAACTTATCAGCCTAAAAGACGTCCATTGCTGATTGCTGTATATAGGCCTCCCTTAAAGTCCCAGTAAAACGTAGTACTTATCTCCTCACAAAACACTACAACATTGTGTGGGGATTTGGCTGTATGGACTACTGCTTTTGCCTGCACAAATAGGGCGAAACGTAAACACGATAATAACAAACAATCAATCAAACAATCAAAAATTAAATTTCGTGTTTTGTTTGTATTTAGTATTTCGTCCCTTAAGATCTAACACCGCGGAACTCATCTTTTAGCGTATTTGACTTTTTGGTATCATTGGATAGGGAATCGCAAGGCGCATCGATTGGCAAATCAAAAACAAGAATATCAACCAATCCCAAAGCTTAATTTAGCTTTTTCCATCACTGCGTAACTCAGCTAACGCTCATTCCAGTGGCAACACCGCGTAACTCTTCAAGATTTCTATGTGTAAGAGTTAACGCAAGGGTATCGTGCAACAAAAATGACAAAAACTGAATAAATACCACTTGTAAATGTATGAATTTTATATTACTGCTTCATTAAACTATAAGGAATTGTTTTTAACCTTTTACTTCAATTTATAAATGTTTTTTTTTGCCTTAACTATTATCTCAAAAAACTATTTCTATTTACGCGGTGTTTTGAAACTGATAAATGAAGAAAATTAATGAGTTACGCGGTGTTTTTCATATATTTTATCGACTTTGCTTAGCAATTTTTTCAAATCTTTAAAGTTGAAAATTAACATGAACAAAGACGATATTAAAATGACTATGCCAATTAATAATATCAATGTCAATTACTGCCACTTTGGTTTTCTTAATGACAATGGTTCATAGAAGATGTTCTATATCTTACATCTAAAGGCTCAATCGCTAGATCGCTCTAAGCAATAAGGCCGCCCACTGCAATCAATGTATTTAATTCAGAAAAATTGTAATTTACATTATGTTAATTGATCGCAATTAAGTGTCTTTCTATGTATTTAACTTAGTGATTATGGTATTGTGACGAACTTAAATAAAAGACATAGTTACGGTCGAAAGGTAGTCATACCATTTAACCACGACACTGACTATTGACTAGCGCTAAAAGTAGAATTATGATAAAAAAAGAACAGACGGAACGTTTAAGATTGAGGATACTAACAATTAATTTAAATCACAACCAAAAATCATCATTATTTGCTTCCTGATGGAGATAGGCTTTCCCCACAGATCCAGTGTACTACCGCAAACTTTACCAGGTCGTCTACCTCGTGTCTGCCTACTCTGAGCTTTCTCCACTCACGAATTCAACAACCATCTGTTCTGCGTTCTATCTATGTGCTCAGCTCATTGCCACCTAAGTTTTAAAAGTATATAGGCAGTGTCGGTGACTTAACTTCTTTTGCATACGATAGCTCAGGAAAATGATATAAAACTACCCCACAAATCACCATTCTCACCGGTCCTGTGCCACCCTCATGTAGTTATAACCACAACGTTCATCAGGTCCTCTGACCACCTTGTGCGGCGTCTGCCTACTCTGAATACAATAAGCATGTTGCTAAAAAGATATTAGCCAGATAAGAAAATTTTTAAGCATAGGTTTGTTATTAACATAGATATTTTTTTACATGATTTTTTATTTATTATGGTTTCTGGTTGCTGGAAGGGAAGACCTTTTGAGTATTTAAAATAATTATTTTCATTTAAGAAATCTTTTCTGCGAAGACTTTGATATGACTTGAAGTTCATCAAAGTGTGACTGAAAGATCTTTAATTTCTTAAAGAGATAATTAGTTTTATAACACTATGTTGATATATGTGCGTATTTTTAATTTTTTGTTAATTTCCCGACATAATTTTTTAAATAATTTTCGAACACCTTTAAATAAATTCTGGTTGTGTTGAATAAATACTTAGAAATTCAGTTCAAATTTCAGTATAAAAACATTGCGTAAGTCATCCAAATAAAGCAGCAACACCGCTTAAGTCATAAAAATTGGCTATTCTGTGTATATATTTAAATAAAAACTACATGTAAATTTGTAATAAATTAAATAAAAACATCGTACATTCAAAAATAAGAGTATGTTGAAGAAAATTTGAAGATAAACAGTTTTTTGTCTCTCCTGAAAAGTTGGTAAAAATGAGTTCCGCGGTGTTAGATCTTAAGGGACGATTTACTCTGAGGTGTTTTAGTTTCCTAATTTTATTTTCTAAATTTACTCGGGCAATTATAATCTAGATCAAAACCGCAAAATGAGTTTAGACGATGATAGTCTTCGATTAGCCTTAAAGTTTCTGTGCTGTTATGACAATAATGAAGACGTTTGTAGGTTATGTTTGGGGCCAACGGAAAACACTGCAATATCTTTCGCAGAGGATCTGATGATACAAAAACCTTATTACAATGGAAGCCTCACTTTTCTGGACATATATCATGAACTAGGTGTGAGTACTTTAGTTATTTTATTCATTTGAAAAGGCTTACTAGCAAGTGCAGTTGCAAATCAGTAGAATTACATTTATCGTCTGTTCCACCGTCTACCTATCGTCCTTTCTGCGTTAAAAAAAGATCGCTTTACTATTCTTAACCTTTGCTATCTATCAAATTCATAATTCTTAATCCAATCTTAATAAAAATCTGCTAATCTTTCAGCTTCCTCTGGATGATGAGCTACCACAAGTTTTCTGCACAGACTGCGCAACCATTGCCATCAACACATTCTTGTTCAACAAGCTCTGCAAATATTCTACAGAAAATTGGGAAAATGCCCTTCAAAAACTTAACATTTGCATTGACAATGCAAAAAGTATAAAACCAGACGTAAAAGTAACTTATCTGTGCATTGACGACAATATTATGTATACAGCTAGAGAGAAAAAAACAAACACTAAAGCTTCCGTTCACCTCAACAATATTATTAAATTCAAAAAGATGTACAAAGAACGAAAAGAAAAACTGGAAAGAGAGCAAAATGGGAGACATTATTGTAATATGTGTTTTAAATCTTTTATATCGCAACAAAAACTAAATTTTCACTTGCAAAGAATACATAAAGAAAGAAAAATTCTCTGTCCAAAGTGTGATAAGAAATTTGCCACAAAATCACTTTTAAAAACGCATGATTACAAACACCATTGTCCAACAGTTTGTAAATTATGCAGTCTTCAATTTCCAAGTCGCTACGAGCTCCGTCTTCATTTGATGAAACATGAGGTTCTGAAATGTCCTCGGTGCAACAAACAGTTCCGCAATAAGAGTTACTACCAGCAAGTTCATTTGAAAAACTGCCAGCCAAGAGAGGAAGTTGTCTACCAAGAATACTACTGTGATATTTGTAATAAAGGTAAATCACATAGTTTTTTATTGGTTTTAATTTTATCAAAATAATTTGATATCTCATCTAATGGACCTATTACAATATTAGTAAAATAAAACTTATTTACATAAAAAATGTGATATTCTTGTTGATACTTATTTAAAATAAAGCATTGTTGTATAACATTAGGTTAACAACCTAGAAAATCTACTCAGTGTTGCTAAAACTGGCCACTTTGGCAACATTAAAGTCTTTAAACTTTACTGGAGGCCTACTTCACTAGTTTGTTGTATGGTAAATATGTGACATCCAGTCTATATTGACATACGTCTAATAACTAAAATGCTTTACTTTTTATGAATAACAGGGTAAATATTCTAACAGCGTGCTAACACTTAGCAAGATGTTTTAGTGATAAACATGCTCTCTAGAGTGTTTTTTCTTTTGTTCCAGGCTACAGACTCAAAAACAGTCTCCGCAGTCACATCAAAGTTGAGCATGGCTATGGCAACGTGTACACTTGCCAATGGTGCAACAAGAAATATGATGCTATAAGCCGGTTAAACGCACACATAGTAAAACATACTAAGGAGAGGAATTTCTTCTGCGAAGTTTGTGGCAGTAAATTTGTTACTTGTGCCGCTTTGACGTACCATAAACGGTTGCATACGGGGGAACGACCGTACCCGTGTGACTTGTGTGATGCTACATTTTTGTCTGCGTCTAGAAGGATGGAACATAAGCATAGGTGATTTCAGACTCTTTTATATTAAGTTTATTGTCCATTGGGGTAGGCAGAGACAATTGATTTCCACTTGCTACGATCCTGACTTATAAAATAAAATAACATAACATAAATGAAATAGACATAAAAAGGTAGATAGAAATAAAAATGTTTAGAATATTATAATGTACTTTTTGAAGATTAAGCTATCATGATCATGACGATCAAAATTTTTGAGTAAAAAAGAAAAAAATACGCATTTTTATGTTAGTAGAATAATTCAATAATTATTGTTTCTTTGTCCCACAGAAAGCACTTTGGACCCCAAAAAGCATGCCCCCACTGCCCAATGAAGTTCATAACTAAATGTTCACTGAGCAAACATGTGGAAAGGCACTTGAACCCAGCAAGCAAACTTTACTCCGGAGCTGCGCTATGACCAGATGCCTTGATTATGTATTATTTTAATCAGTCAATTTTTTTCCAATGTTGGGCAACGGCCTCTTTCCGTGACTAGATAGATTACCGGCGGCGGCGTTTAGCGTAGGTATATTTTTTTGTAAATATAGGTTGGTTTGGATTTGGTTTAATAAATTATAATAAAATCTGATTGTGTTTTTTTAATAAAATAGGAAAACAAAAGAAAATTATAATTTTGATTTCCTCCTAAGCAAGAAAATATTTGCAATAATATACACAAAAATATAAGTAGAAAAACAAAACTTTATTTATACTTTACATTTGATTGTTTCTACAAAATAAAAAATATATCTGGACTGATAAGTGTGAATAGTGAAACCCATGATCAATGCAGCCACTGGCCTAAAACTAAAACAGACAAAATTCATATACAAAAAGAAGAAACAGAAATATACATAAAAAAAAAAATATTATTCTTAATTTGACTTTAAAGGTTGACCCTCATATTCTCAAGACCGGGCACGTTGGGCGGCAAAACATGACGTGCCGCGTACAGTTTGCTCGTCCGGTCCTCGTGACGAGCTTCATGCTTCCTCAAATACACCGCATCTGCAAACTTACGACCGCACACATTGCACTCATGCTTTGGCTCTTCATGTTTGTATTTTATATGCTCCGCCCTGGCCGAGGCGTTTACAAACTTTTCCGGACACAATTTACAACTATACGGCTTGTCACCCGTGTGGCGCCTCGTGTGGTAAAGCAAGGCTTCTTTAGACACAAATTTATGTTTACATATAGTGCATTCGAAGTTTCGTTCCCTAGTGTGTTTGACCATGTGAGTTTTTAAACAGCTGGGTGCTGTGAATTTCTTTCCGCAATGCTCACAAATGTGTGGCTTAGCGTTGCCGTGCACAAAACGCTTGTGGACTCGCAAACCACCTTCTGTACTGTAGCGTTTTTCGCATTTGTCGCAGGCAAAGTCGCGGACGCTTTCGGAACGCCGCGGGTGTGGGTCTATCAGCCCTTGAGAACACAAGTCTCTATGCTTCTCAAATGACGCAGTGGTAAGGTAAACTTTACCACAGTTGGGGCATTCATTCTTCCTGTTGGTGTGGATACGCTCGTGGTTTGCAAGACTATCGCGTCCAGTGTAAGATTTTCCACACTCAGTGCAAATGTATTTCTTATGAACGTTGCTAGTGTGGTTTTCGAGTGCTTTCTCACTTTTGAATAGATACTTGCATTTTTGGCACTGAAATTCTTTTAGACAGACATGATTGTCAACTTGCTCTTGGTTCAGGAATGTCTCCATGCATTGGTTACAAGTGTAGCTTGCATGAATTTGAAGATTATGTTCCTTTAGATCTTCTAATGAATAATTTTTTTTGTTGCAATCCAAACATTCATATTTAAGGTCTTCTTTAGAAATTTTATTAGATTTTTTCTTATAAATTTGTACAAGTTCAACGCCTTGACTTGCAATTTTTATATACAGCTTTTTGGTTACTGCGCTGAAGTCTTGCTGAAGTGCTGCATTGACAGAATCAATGGCTCTACTGAGAATATTGGATGAAGTTGAGCATTTAGCTACAAAACTACTTAACTCAATAAGTTTATCGACACATTCCACACAAATGCATTCAGCTCCTTGAATTGGATCGCAGAACTAAAACAAAAATTTTATTGTGTTAAAGTTAAACAAACAAACTTTGCCACTCTACATCACATGCTCCATCAGGCTGCTGTTTCCAAGCGTGCATGCTTTAGTTTAGAGCATTACACCAACTACAGGCTGCATGGAGCCTCATGATTTTATGCTCAAAAAATACACCCTTTGGAGCACAATTATTTGTTTTATGAGTATACGAACAGAAATAAATAATGTAAGATGTTTCTTTAGGTAATAAAATTGGTACATATTTGATTTTTAAAATAAATAGCAATTTAGTACCTATGTAAACAGAAATGAGCAAACGATATAGTGTGCAAAACGAAATAAAAGAAGCAATAAATTTAATATTACCTCAGCTCCTAACAAATTTGAAACTAGTTGAGAGAGCGGCCGGTGCCCGGTCGAATCCAAGACGTTATCTTCAAAGCAAACGTAGTCCTCCTCGATTTCTTGAAGGCAGAGACGACAATTGGAATTTTTATAGTCATTAATTATGTTTCCAAGTAGTTTCCGCAGATGGTCATCGCTCACCATGTTTGAATAGAGAATTATCTTTAGAATTAGAAATAAAGTTTCACAAATCGCGCTCTATTCAGTTCTGAAATTTTGCTTTTCGTTCGAGAATTTTACGCGTTTTTGGTTACCTACAAATTTTCTGTCTGCCATTTTCTTGTTGCATTCGCTCATGTTTGTTGGTCAGGCAAAGAAATATCGTCCTCACAGCCAAGTTTTCAGTAGTAATATTATTAGAATTTAAAATATATTAATATTAATTTCAGTTAAAATGTTATATTTCGTTAAGTTAGTTTATATAGTAACATTAGTAAGGATAACACCACTAACAATATTAACTAATTTGTCTTTAAGCTTGTCACACATTGTGTAGATCCGATAAGATATCTGTATCGGCGCAGATTATCTTTCAACATCAATTTCTATGTAATCCTATGGACGACCCTCGGACGACCACACACTACGCAGATAATGTAAAAGATATCTGAGCCGTGACAGATAAATTGAAAGATCTGCAGATAACATCTGCCGATACAAATTTATCTGCAGATAACATCTGCCGATACAAATTTATCTGCAGATAACATCTGCCGATACAAATATGGCATAATATTTTAACTGCAGCTAAATACAGGATGTATGATGAAGTAGCCCTCGGGTTTAGGAAATAGGCTGTGAATTTGTTATCTGATCGATCCTCGAAGATATGAAATTCACCTCGGTCTTTTTAAGCTATCTATAAGCTGTTCTGTCAAAATTCTTCGTGTTTTTAACCGACTTCAAAAAAGGAGGTTATCAGTTTGACCTTTATGTATGTAAGTATGTATGTATGTATGTTTTTCCGCGATTATCTCGCGTTTGGCTGAACCGCTTTTGATGCGGTTTTCAGTAGGTAATGTATTTGTTACATTCAGGAGAAGATGAGAAGGTTTAGTACATACCTATTTGTAACCGACTTTGACTTTCGAGGAAGTTCTCAGATTATGTTTGTGTCAGTTCGTTGAAGTCGCTCTTTCTTTGTAAAAAATAAATTATAGTGCGTGTGTTTAAAGCAAGACGTGAGTCATTCATAATCAGAATCATCTTCTGACGAGCTGTCTAATAAATCCAGAAGCAGAGTTCTTTTCGTAAACGTGAACTCATTGTAACATCCTATATAAACATTCTTAAGCAAAAAACAAGTCTGCTCAGTCCGAGAGATTTCGAGTGAATGAATAATCTAGACATAGACATAGACAGATCTTTATTTACGCACACAAAACATACAATATTATGTAACAACTAGGTAAGAAACAAATAACGAAATAAAATTTACAAAATTATTGTAAGTGTAGTGGGCGCAAAATGGCCCCGACTCAGCTTATGTTGCAAGCAATGCAATTGCATTGATGCAACGCTGATGATTCTGCCAGAACCATAGGAGTGCGTGTGTTCTTATATTATACATAAAATATCAAGTGAAAATATTAGAAAGTACTTATACAAAACTAATAGTAAGTGTTAAATTATAAATACAGTGTTTATAGTTTACATATAAAAAGTGATAATAACAGTGTGATTTTTCTGTGGTGTAAATGTGTGGGTAGGTGAAAATAAATAAATAAATAAAAGTTATCGGTTATAGAGGAATAAAATACATATTATTTCACATACTGTGCATCTTGCGTTTGAACGTGGAATAAGTATTTCTTGTAGTTAAATCTAAAAGTGTTTTTACTAGCGATCCTTCTGATAGGTGTGGTGGAATGTCGTTCCAGCATTTGGTGGCACTGTATGTGAAAATGCCTCGAAAAGCTGCTGTGCGGATCACCATCAGGGGTATTATAAGTGGTGGCACAGACAGTCTGCAGTTTCGCCGAGCAACACGCCAACTTAACTTCTCATAAAGGTAAGTCGGCTTTTTTGTTTTGATAACATCGAATAGAAGACATGCTAGAAACAAATTAAGTCTGCCTTCCATTTTCAGAATACCTGCGTCGTTTAAGAATGTAGTGATGTGCGTGCGCGGTGGAATGTTAAAGCAAAAACGAGCACCGGCATTCTGAACACGTTGAAGGAGACGTTTTTTCTTTTTAAGTAGGCATGGCCCATACACCCCCAGGCAGTTAGCTACCTAAGATAGAACCAGTGAGTCGCATAATCTTACTCTAAGGTCAACACTTAGGAAAGGTCGCATGTATTCTTTTTGCAGATGACATCTCAGTGATATTCCCCAGTAATGATGTATCCGATCTTCAAAATAATATAAATAAGAACCTTAACAAAATAAACACCTGGTTAAATGATCATAATCTTATATTAAACTTCAAAAAAACAAAATTGATGCAATATAAACCTTCACAAAAAAATAAAATAGATATTAACATTAAATTTGACGGAAATAATTTAGAAAGTGTTGATGAATTTACCCTACTAGGAATAACAGTTGATACAGGAATAAATTGGAAATCCCATGTTCAGAATACAGCAAACAAAATTTCAAAATTCACTTATGCCCTTAACATACTAAAAAGAAATACAGATACTAAAACTGCAATTAATGCATATTATGCATATGCACATTCCAGAATTAGCTATGGAATAATCCTATGGGGAAATAGCACCAATGCAGAATCAATTTTTATTTTACAAAAAAGATGCATAAGAATAATAAATAACGTAGATCATATGGAAAGCTGTAGACAACATTTTATCAAATTAAAAATTCTCACTCTGACATCACTTTACATATTAGAACTAAGTAAATTCGTTAGGAAAAATAAATATATATTCTCTCATGCAAAAGACCACTATACAACAGATATTAATACTAGAAATAGAAACAATCTTGCAATACCAACCTCTTGTTTAAAAATTCATAGTTCAGGACCATATGCCATGGCAGTAAAAATTTATAATAAATTACCAAAAAACATAATACAGGAGGAAATATATAATAAATTTATAAGCAAATTAAAAATATTATTTTTAGAAAAATGCTTCTATACCCTTAAAGAATTTCTTGAAACACATGAAAGATAAATAAATGATATAATATTAAATACAAGTATGTACATATTAACTGGATTCAATGTGCCATTCAAATATAAAAAATAAATACTTTACTATTATATTATTGCTAAGTGTTAAGGTTTTTAAATTCTAATATAATTCGTTAAAAATGTTTTAACACTTAAGTATTTTGTTATTGCAGTACCTAGCTGCAATACAGATTTTTATTATTTTCATTTACCTTAAGAGTACCTGTTTACTTAAAAATAATATAGGAAGTTCCTACCTAGTTTTTAAGTTTTAGTCTTTTTAAGTACCTACTTTTATGTTTCGGTGCCCTTACAGGGTTCATGTGCTGTACTTTACCATACACTACCACCTGTATCTTACCACATGTTCGAAATAAATGTTTCTGATTTCTGATTTCTGTTGTAAAGTACCCGTAGTCTAAACAAGCAGTTCTTTACAAGTTCAGTCACGTGTGCTTCAAACCGGAGATTTTCATCCATGACAAGACCAAGGTTCCTGGTATTAATTAATCTTGTAATGTTACCGCGTCTGCATAATGTGTGGTACCTTCAGATAAAACAGTTTGTATACGCAGTTAAAATCTTATTGCGTCTGCGTAATTATGTGACATGCTTTAGGGACCTTAGGGACTATTTTCTTTTGCCTACCTCATTAATAGACAACCCACTCGAGCAAGTCAATCAATCAATCAACTCAATTTGTTTTTGTTTTGTAATGTCGGTGTTTATTTTCTGTTCTGAGTTGATTTTGAGCTTTTTCGAGGTTTTTGCAATCTTTGTATCGAACAATTTCCAAATCGAACATGAAAGCCAGCTCGCTGAACGCTCTAACCAGATTTTTGTATGGCGATAGTATTTGTGTCTTGTGTTTGAATAAAATAAAAGATAACTTCGTTCATGTCGATGATTTAGTTGCAATACAGCGCGATAATCAGCTAAAAGGAGAAACCACTTCCCTATCTAACATTTTATGCACTGTCCTCAATACTAGGGTAGGTATTATTCTCGAACAAATGTCAGCCAATAATAAACAAATGAGAAAATTTAAACATAACCTAAAAATTTTGGTTACAGGAAAGCGCCTTCGAGTCCAAAACTAAAGTTTGCGAGATCTGCTTTCAGAATGCAATGCAAAGCTACAAGTTTATCAAACAATGCCACAACAGTGCAGAAATAAATTTCAAAGCTGTAAATTTACTCATTGCATGCTTAGATGCTGCGCACCGAAAGTTACACAAAGAAAACTCTCTATGCCTAAACCTAGATTTAGAGAAAAACAAATTTGATTATTATTATGATAAGAAAAAGTCACAAACCACATCCCAAAGTAAACTGAGATTTGTCCGAACAAAAACAAAGAAACAATTCAAGAAAAACCAATTTGAGACCGAATCAGATATTGCAAATATAGAAACTGTTAACATTCCTGAAAACGACATAAACTACCAATGCAAGCACTGCGTAAAGACCTTTTTGAGTAGCAAAGGCCTAAAAGCACATCAGCTAAGAGTGCATGCACCTAAAGACTTCAATTGCTCAAAATGCACTAGAAAATTCGGTTCCGCCTATTTACTGAAACTGCATAAATCAAAAAGCCACATAACAGTGATTTGTTCAGAATGCGGTAAAACTTACAACAATATGCATTCACTAAAGTTGCATGAATCTGGGCATAATCTTAAGCAGACTTGTCCATCATGTGGTAGTATTTACAGACACCGTATAAGTTTTGAACGTCACTACAAACAGTGTAAACAGGGCCTTGTTAAGGTATCTTTTGAAAAATTCATATGTGACATTTGTAGCAAAGAATACTCTCAGAAATCCTCACTCCGCACACACATAAGCTTTGAACATGGAAACGGTAAATCATTTTCATGTTACTGGTGCAAAAAAAAGTTTCCAGCAAAAAGCAAATTAAATGCACATATAGTCAAACATACAAAGGCAAGAAACTTTATTTGTAATACATGCGGTGGGCAATTTGTTACTAAGGAATCGTTACTTTACCACACAAGGATACATACTGGAGAAACCCCATACGCCTGTGGGCACTGTGATGACAAGTTTATATCAGCATCGAGGAGAATGGACCATATAAGGAGGAAACACATTGGTGCTACGTTGGAGTGTGATATGTGCAATAAGAAATTCAATACGCCATTGTGTTTAAAAAAACATAAAATGAGACATTCAAATCCGAATAGTTCATTATTTATTAAATAAATATATTTTTTAAAAGCTTGGTGTTCAAATTCATATATACCAATATTATAAAGAGGAAAGATTTGTTTGTTTGTTTGTAACAAATAGGCTCCGGAAATACTGAACTGATTTGAAAAATTCTTTTACTGGTAGGAACTACACTATCCCCGAGTGTCATAGGCTATATTCGATTTTCAAAAAAATTAGGGATCCTTACTTAAACTCAAATAATGTAACCCAAGGTGCAATATTTTTTCCATTGTTTACATATTTTGACAGGTGGTTTGTTGTTGTTGTTTGTACTTTTATTCGCCCATCTGGGCGGTCAAAAGAACATAGTCTATAAAGCCAAGTCTTTTGTAGTATTTTATATTCTATGGCGTAACGAAGTAAGCCGGGACAGCTAGTTATTCATAAAATTAATCGAAAAAAAACGAATTATGTAGCGTAGAGGGGCAGAATGGGGCATTAGTATAGTAGTCTGGGTTTATCTGCGTGTGTAGTGTAAACCATGCCTAATAAACCTTTGGACTCGTGTCCTACGAACGGACCAAGCAGACTTACAACAATACTGGGTATAATTAGGGTTCTTTGCTCAGAGTATTAGGGTTCTTTGTTTGACTTTAGACCCCTAAAAGGGGCAAACATAGAACGTAATTTTTAACCGACGAAAAAACAAAAAGGAGGAGGTTCTCAATTCGTCGCGTATATATATATATATTTTTTTTATTTTTATGTATGATCACGCATAACTTTTTACTGTGTGGACCGATTTTGATAATTCCTTTTTTAATCGACAGGGTATACCTTGAAGTTGGTCCCATAAAAATTTGAAAATAAAATTCCAACCCTAAGGGTAGAAAAATAGGGGTGACTTTATTGTTCACTCACAGATTGTATTGCCGTGTTGTGATTTACATGATAACTGCTAGGTATAATTATGAGTCTTTTTTATATGAATGTTAATAATCATAATCTCAGCCGATAGACGTCCACTGCTGGAAATAGGCCTCCCTCAAAAATCGCCTCACCGACCGGTCGTGATCGAAACTCATTCTGTTAGTCCCTAAACCTTAACCAGGTTGTGTGGCCACCTTGTGGGGTGCGACCACGCTGTGGAGGGTGATTGGCTGGGGTCAAAAAAATTAGCCCAAAAAAAACTGAAAAGCAAAAAATAAAAACTTTTTATCAAAAAATTAAACCGCCGAAAAAACTGAAAAGCATTAAATAATTGGGAAACATTTTCTATTAGGACTTAATTTACTCACTTCTTAAAGTAATTTTGGTTAACCAAGAAATTTTGAGTCGGTGCCACAGAATCAACGAATAACGATCACTAAATTACCTGAAATTCAAAGAAATAACCGAAAAACGTGTGCCGCCGCGCATCGCGCTATAGGTAGTTAAGGAATTTGCTTGTGTGGTGTGGCACCGACTTAAAATTTCTTGGTTAACCAAAATTACTTTAAGAAGTGAGTAAATTAAGTCCTAATAGAAAATGTTTTCCAATTATTTAATGCTTTTCAGTTTTTTCGGCGGTTTAATTTTTTGATAAAAAGTTTTTATTGCATGTATTATTCATTTACTTTAATGTGTTCGTTGCATAAACAAAACGCATTCTGCATTAACTTTTTACAACCAATCAGAAAATAGATGATGACGTATCTTCAAGTCCTTCTCTGTGATTGGTCCAGAAGATGCCTTCACTCTTGCTGTCAGCAAAATGGCCGATATTCGTAAGTGCGCGATGGACGTCTCGGATTGTTTGTGTATTTTCATGTTATTTTTACTGTAAATAAACATTTGGCGTTACGGACCAGAGACTTTAGTGTTTAGTGTTAGTGTTTTGTTTTACCTTAAGTGTACTTTGTGTTTGTAGGATAATTTTACAAAGTGTTTTCAGCAGTGTTACTTTAGTGTAGCAAGTGCCTTGTTTTCACGGATATCTTCTGCATGCCGTGCTATTTGGATTTATGTTGACTTGTATACGGTAAGTAACATTATTCCACACACTTTCAATTACTTTGTTACTTGCTAAAACTAATTAGCAATCGTTTGCTTTACTTTGTAATTTAATTGAAAACTTTTGACGTATGTTTGGTCTCGTTCATCACATGTGGCACTGTATAAGTTTGAAAGAGAGGGCACATAGTTTACTTAGCCTGGATTTGTCACTCCCAAAGTCCTTTGGAAAGTATGTCGGGGTATTTTGTTATTGTTTTCGGAGTCACGATTGTCTCCTTAGGTCATAGGTCGAAGTAGAGTTAATTAGACACTCGGCAGGTCATATTTGACGGATACTGCGCTAACGCAGGTCAAGTGACATCACTTTCTAGAGCAGGCAAAATGGGCCTGTTTGAGCACATTAGTCATTGCATACATGCATTTACCAGTTAGATAGATAGGTATTATTGCAAGGCAACCAACTAGGTACCTACTTACCTAGGTTAAATATCATCAGATAACAAAATATTGAATGCTTATTTTTTAGCTTAAAATGTGGGTGGATTGATTTAAGATTGTTTTAGCTAAGCCATGGCAACATTGGTTCTTTTAAGTTATTTTGTATTAGTTTAAACTTAATTGATTTTAAAAACCTTATGTTTACTGGACCTTTCTTTATTAACCTGTAGAACGATTATCTACCCTCAAATGCATTTAAATTATGCACAGTTTATGTGCGCAGGCGCACAACGGGGTGAGGTTTAATCTAAAAAGTATTCCGTTAACCAACTGCATGCCAATGTGAATATTAAGCTCATACCATGTTCAATACGTGACCTAAAACAACCCCTCTATTGCCTTTGATAATGGATATTATATTGGTATTGAAAAAGAAAGATGGCACTAGACACATACAGTGTCTGTCTTGATTTTAATAGCCATAGTCATATCCATTGCCAACTGCAATAGATCCCAAAATATAAATTATAACATACAATGTATGATAATTTTGTGCTAACCTCTGTCCATTCCTTCTCTCTTTCCAGGATCCTTTGACCTTGATAACTCCTTGCAAAATCCTCGAAGTTTACCTGCCAGCAACCTCGTTCCCAAATACTTCTTGTAACCTGACTAATTATATTATAAATTTATATATTCCTGTACTATTCCTGTATAATGATATGTAGCTTAAAAGTTCTATATTTTGGGATTTCTAGGATATTTCCTATCTTCCTTCATTGGTTGAGAATTTGAGATGACATTAATGAGAATAAAACAATTTGTGGTCACTGTTGTCCAAAATATTTTTGCTAAAGACCTGTAAAGACAAAGAAACCAAATTTTATTACAGACTCGTTCAGAGTTAAACCCCAGTGTTTCATTGTAAGTGTATTTTATGGGTTGTTACAACATATTCCAGTTTTTCTGTATTGAAAAAAAGCCCTTTTTTCTGGTATTTCAGTCTAATGACAAGACCATAGACAAAAGTGTTATGCTGAGGGCCTATTACGGCCGCCTTTGCAATATTACTTTGCGTCCTCTTTGTGTTTTTTTTTTGTATTGACTTTGACACTCTAGAGGACGAAAAGCAATGTTGCAAATGTGGGCATAATAGTACCCCTGATCAAGTCCGTCCTTCTAAAAATAATATTGACTATTATTTATGCCGAATTTCCCCAAATGACCTCAGCTTAGTAAAATATTTCTATATCTCATTTTTAAATTTATTATTCACTTTGTGAGTGTGACATTACAAACAATAATCTTTAAATCAGTTTCAATTGCTCCTTTGTTCGAAGGGACTATGACTGTGAATTTATTAATAAAACAGTGTTTTTTATTGTGTTACAAGTTAAGTTGATTTGCATGTTTTTTATTTTTTTTATTCCAATGCGCGATTTACCCTCATAACTTTACTAGTGATCTCTATAACAATTAAGCATGGTCAAAGTAAATCTGTCACTTGTTTTGCGAATTTGATTAGCTAGTTATAATTTAGAGAGTGAGAGAGTCAAGTAAAATAGTCCGACTATTTTTTATATTAAATATTACAATATTTTGAATGTATCTTATCTCAGAATTTAATATTGAATAACCTATTGCTTACTTATTAGTTTCAATCAATATATATAAAACTCTTCCGTTATTGACTGACTGACTGACTGACTGACTGACTGACTGACTGACAGACAACGCAGAGTCGAAACTACTGGGCGTAGAAAGCTTAAAATTGGCATTAGGTTCTTTAGGGGGTGTAGGTGAGCACTAAGAAGGGATTTCCCGAAATTCCCACGGGAACGGGAAAAAACGGGATTTTTGTGTATATATGAAAAATCTGCGCGGGAAAAACCGCGGGGCAGCCTCTAGTCAATAATATAAAACTCTTCCGTTATTGACTGACTGACTGACTGACAGACAACGCAGAGCCGAATCTAGTGGGCGTAGCGTGCTGAAATTTTGCATGTAGGTTCCTTAGGGAGTGTAGGTGAGCACTAAGAAGGGATTTCCCGAAATTCCCACGGGAACGGGAACAAACAGGAATTTTGTGTTTATGAGAAATCTGCGCGGGAAAAACCGCGGGGCAGCCTCTAGTATTAAATATTACAATAGGTACCTTGAATGTGTCTTATCTTAGATTTAATATTGAATAACCTATTGCTTACTTATTAGTTTCAATCATAATTATAAAATCTTTAATCACTATGTTTCCTTTCCTAGCATTATGCAATAATACAATAATAATAATTACCTAGTTAAAATATTTTGTTTCTTGAGCATGAAATACATCATATTGCAATTATGTTGACCCTCCCGCACACTCTAGGGTTAATAACACATTTCGTTAATAAATCAATTAGTGACTGCACTTTCCCTGATTCTTGGAAGAAAGCCCTTGTTCTGCCTTTGCCAAAAAAAGCTAACCCTGAGACTCTTGACGACCTGCGACCAATTAGCATTTTGCCATATTTGTCCAAGATTCTCGAGAAGGTGATCTATAAGCAGCTTATCGGTTACTGTGAACAAAATGAAATCTTACCTAAAATGCAATCTGGGTTTAGAAAATGTCACAGTACTGGAACTGCGCTGAAGGATGTCGTAGATAATGTCCTACAGGAACAGGATCAAGGAAGCGGTTGTATTTTGACACTGCTCGATTTTTCACGCGCCTTCGACTCAATTAATCTTACTTTGTTATTGAGCAAACTCAGTTTCTATGGATTAGATCAATCTGCTATAAACTGGTTTGAATCGTACCTGCAAGGCCGTTCACAGGAAACAGTTTTGAAAAATTTCAAAGGTCGCACTGATTTAAAGTCACGGCCTCGATACGTGGAAAGAGGAGTTCCACAAGGATCTATCCTCGGTCCTTTGCTGTTCATTTTGTACTCTGCTGATTTAGTAAAGTGTATAAAAAACTGCCGTTACCACCTTTACGCTGATGATCTTCAGATCTATATTCCTGTTAGAAGCACCAATGTAGAAGAAGGCGTCAAACTAATGAACGAAGACCTAGAAAGGATTTATCTCTGGTCTATTCAAAACTGTTTAAAACTAAATCCAAATAAATCTAAATTTATTATACTGGGATCTAAAAAACAAGTAGCTGATATCTCAAATTCTGTACCCAAAATATGCTTAAATAACGTACCCATAGAGTGTGTATCTGCTGTACGTAATTTGGGAGTGAAGATGGACAGCGAACTGCGCTTTGATAACCATGTTTCTGAGGTTGTACAAAATTGCTTTTACAGAATCAAGGTACTGTATAAATTTAGAAATTACATAAGTCCGGAACTCAGAATAATGCTCTGCGAATCGCTTATCTTATCTAAGTTAAACTACTGTTACTCTGTCTTCGGTTCTTGTCTTCTTCAAAAAACACAGAAACTTGTACAGCGTGTCCAGAACGCGTGTGCACGATATTGCTTTGATATCCCGCCACGGACGCATGTGACCCCATTCCTCAATAGCGCGAACATGCTGAAAATGCACGCAAGGCAAAAATTACATTTTGCTACTTTGTTGTTTGGGGTTATCAGGACCGGAAACCCGGAATATCTTTTTAAGAAACTAACCTGGCGTCAATCACAACGGGCAATGACAAACGGAGCCTCAGTACTTCGAATACCAAAGTTTAAATCGGCAGCTTTTAGAGGTAGTTTCAAATATGTAGCAACCAAATGTTGGAACAACCTGCCCCCACCTGTACGAAATGCAAAAACCATAAATACATTTAAATCTCGCTACAGAAAACATCTAATTGATGTTCAAAAGGCAGACCCTTGCTACATACCTCTCCGTCGTGAAGCACGTTAAATCTCTTTTTTTTCACAGGTTTAAGTAAGACAGTTTTTTACACCACACATTTATACACCACACATTTATACACATACAACATTTCTTTATTTTTATTTTTGTTTGTTTAAATTTTTCAGATATTATGTTTATAATTATAATTTTAAATTTTATGCTCTTATCTAAATCCTATTTGGTACTCAGATATTTAAATTTTAGGCCTCAAATCTACAATATTTTTATACTGTATACTTAGTATTTATTCAAATAGCAGTCTGATTTCCGTACGTATCTCACACAATGTAGGGGCCGTCAGAATGATCAGCGTCTTATCTGGGTCGCCTGCCGGCCCAGGTGCGACATTATGCTGAGACGGTAACCTGTTTGGCTCACCGGACGCCTAGGTGTGCTTACTCATCTTATTATTATTTTTTATTTCATTTTTTGTATGCCTATGTGTTTGTGAACCAAATAAATGTTTTCTTATTCTTATTCTTATTAAACAACATTTTGTTTATTTTTCTTTAAGATGCTTAAAGAAAAATAAACAAAATGTTGGACGACTTACCAGCTAGAGAGTTTTTTTTTTTTTTTAAGTTCTTTATTCAAGTTTTTTTCAAATTACATGTACTTAATTACTTAAACATTAAGCTTAAACCTAATGAGGTTTATCCGCTAATGTACTGTAGATATTTGCAAAGTAAAGAACTTTTAATCAAGCTTGTAGTGTTTGGAATTTACAATGATTAGTCATTTTCTGTACCTATCTATAAAATTATTTACTCTTCAAATATTGCTATATGCATTAAAGTATTTTTTTTTTTTTATTTATTTTTACAATAAATCCACAGCACTTAAAATTACAATTACAAAAGTTTGATTATAAGTAGCTTAGGCCAATAACGGATTTTTATTTTTTATGATTTACAGAAATACAATTACAACAAGCAACAACATGCAATAACTAAAATTCTACTAAATACTACGACTAAATCTAAATACAATAACTAAATAAAAGTATATTCACTTACAAATATGACATGCAAACAAAATTTAGCAAAGAATCTAAATGTTTTGAGCTTAGGAAATTTTTTTTTTTTTTTTTTTTTTTTTTTTTTTTTTTTTTTTTAATGATTTTCATTGTAAATATAAGTATATATTATTTACAGGTGTGAAAGTGTAATTTGTAGAGTGTGATGTGGTGGTGTGTGCAAATGGGTGCGAGAAAAACTCATTGAGAGAAAATAAAAATACTGTCAAACTTGTTTAAATGAACTTTTTAGAAATAAGGTTTTTAAAGTACCGTTTCGTGACACAGAAAGGATCAATATCGCTGAAATGTTTATTATAAAGTGCTGGTAGACGGCAAGCGACTGAGTTCTGATTATACTTGGTGCGTGTGAGCGGAGTATGAAAGAGCTGTGTTTGCCGCGTCCTGTAGCCGGGCGCGCGCAGCTGCAGCGCGGCGGCCACCAGCTCCGGGCATGCGGCGCCGCTGCACACATCGTGTAACAGAGACATATCCATAATTGTTCGACGTGATTCCAATGACATTATACTATGATATTTGCACCAGTCAGTGTAATCGCCCTTATTTACTTTCTTTCGAAAATTTAGGTGCTTAAGGAACTTACTCTGGATCCTTTCCAGGCTCTGTTTATGGGTTATATATTGCGGATTCCATACTGAGCTACAATATTCCAAGATGCTTCTAACATAAGCATAATAAAGCACCTTAACGCAGTGTATGTCTGAGAAAGGTTGAGCAACTCTTAGAACAAAACCAAGATTTTTAAAAGCTTTTGTAGTAATCGCATCGATGTGGTGCGAGAAAGTTAATTTGGAATCTAACAACACCCCTAAATCTCGAATCAACTGAGTACGTATGATAGGAGAGCCCTCAAGATTATACTCGTAGACAATAGGGTTATGTTTTCTTGTGAAAGATACACAATTACATTTGTCGACATTAACGTTTATTCTATTTGTTGCATAGTATTTAGATAACCTATCGAGATCTTCCTGAAGTAAGATACAATCATCTTCAGAGCGGATGCTATGATACACTTTTTTGTCATCTGCATATAATAAAAACCTAGCGTACTTAAAACACCTTCCAATATCAAATAAAAAAGCAATGTACAGCAGAGGACCAAGCAGGGATCCCTGTGGTACACCTGATGGGATATCCACAAAATTTGACCTAGCACCGCCAATTACGACAGCCTGACTTCTTTTGCTCAAGTATGATTTGACCCATCTTAGAAGATTTCCCTTGATCCCAAGAATTTCCAATTTTTGTGTAAGTATGACGTGATCTACCCGATCGAAAGCTTTCTCGAAATCGGTATAAATCACGTCTACCTGATAGCGTTTATCCATTTCATCAAGAACATGCGATGTGAATACTGCTAAATTACTTGCCGTAGAACGACCTTTGAGGAAACCATGTTGCTCATCAGGAATATTAGTAACAATAGCAGGATACATATTTAAGTGAACAATTCTTTCAAGAACCTTACTAAATATATTTAAAATTGAGATAGGGCGGTAAAATTCTATTACTGTTCTAGAACCTTTTTTGTGAATAGGTGTGATGTGCGCTTCTTTCCATTTTTGCGGCATTTTACCCTCACAAAGTGAACGGTTGAAGATTATAGTAAGTGGCGTCTTCAATGATTTAGCACAATTAACAATATAAACAGGTGGAATTCCGTCACTCCCAGCACCCTTAGATTTATCTAATCCTTCCAGTAGCCTGAGCACACTGTCCTCCGTCACCTGTATGTGTGATAGTGTGGAACTTGTTAAGTTGTCCTCAACGAGTGAGGTTTGTTGACTATAATAGTTCATCGCTGGCAATGCAAACATAGAGTGAAAATAATCATTAAAAGCGCAACCGATTTCCTCAGGACCACTCACAACCCTATCTTCATACTTCATTTTATTAGGATATCCTGATGCTTCCTTTCTTTTTGATTTTATGTAGCTCCAAAGTAATTTTGGATTTTTCTTAATTTCCTCTTGTGACTTTTTTACATGGGCCTCGAAACACTTTCGTTGCATTTGTTTTTGAATCTTTCGCAGTGTCGAGAAAGAATCGTAGTCCAGTGGATTTTTGTATTTTTTCCAATTAGTATGGTGCTTATTTTTTTCTTTAATGATATTAACTAATCGTTTATCATACCATATCGGATAACGACGAGAGCCGCCCAGAGGCACTCGAGGGATGAAGTTGTCTATAGTCGTCTGAATTTCGGTATATAACAATGATAAGGCTTCATCAATGGTGCCAGCTTCAAGCAGATGTGACCAGCTCACCGCAGATAAATGTTTGTTAATCTGCTCATAGTTACCCTTCCTAAACAGACATACTAGTCTCTTCACATTAGGCAATGCTTTGATAAATAGGTCAGTTGTGTCAAACTCTAGAACTGGATGGTACATGTCTAACTTTACTAAGGGGGAATCACTAACTTTGATATCAAGGGAAAAATTGGCAAATATAAGATCCAAAGTATTTCCGGCAGAGTTTTTTGAACTATTAAATTGCTGAAATCCCAAAAAGTTGGTAAAATTCAATAAATTAGCCCCAGCATTTTGAGTTTCAACCGCACCGCGTAAACGATAATATAATCCTGGCCTTATTCTATTCAATTCTTGACTGGAATATTAATTATCGAGAGTGCTTTGGGATGTCCCTATGTCTAGCAGTAGACGCCTTTAGACTAAGATGAAATGATGATGAATAAAAATATATTGCCGTTGATTACGGTTATTAGTTTTTGTATTAAACAATCAAAATATCGAAACTCTGCCGAACGTGAGTCTAGGGAGTCAAGTTTATTTACTAAAAACGATTGACTCGTAATTGTCTTGTTAGCGACTTCGTTAACCATTGCTGATTTCTTTGGGCGTGCAACAGAAATTGCCTTTGTTAAAGCAGAAATGGTTATCGAAGTCGCTTAACAAGACTGTTACGTACGAGTCGATCGTTTTTAAATAAGAAACTTTACCCCCAGCTTGATGTACATACATCAATACATCAATATATACTTCCGTTACTGACTGACTGACTGACTGACAGACAACGCAGAGCCGAAACTACTGGGCGTAGCGGGCTGAAATTTTGCATGTAGGTTCCTACGGGAGTGTAGGTGAGCACTAAGAAGGGATTTCCCGAAATTCCCACGGGAACGGGAATAAACGGGAATTTTGTGTTTATGAGAAATCTGCGCGGGAAAAACCGCAGGGCAGCCTCTAGTACTAGTATATACCTCTTCTGGGCTCAGTCAAATGAATGAGCTGAGGGCCTAAATACGGCCGCTTTTGCAATATTGCTTTGCGTCTTCTTTACGTTTTTTTTTGTTTTGACTTGGCACTCTAGAGGACGAAGAGCAATGTTGCAAATGTGGCCGTAATAGAGCCTCTGGTGTCTCTGCCTAACTTCTCGGGAAATATAGGCGCGATAGTATCGTTTTTAATATCGAAACTAAAAAACGAATGCGCGCAAACGCAAGACAGACATAATTAGCCATTATCGCCCACCTGTCTTCCATAAAACGTAACAAAGTACCGCCCATGAAGTCATGCTCTCTTAATGATTTACGTAATATGTAGTTTACTGTCCAAGATATCTGTTTTAAGCCCTATTTCTTTGATAATAAGGGCTATTGAGTCAAGTGTAAGTGTGCACGTTAATTGGTTATGCGGTTTCACTTCCTTTAGATGCATGATACCCTGAATTGAGGCATTTTAGGCATAGGCAGGATTCTTATTCAGCCTATTTTAGAATGTAGTGTTCTTCTTTTTTTTACTTGGAATGAACCTTGATGTTTGTTTAGTTTCATCAAAGTTTCTGGTTATAGTTGGCTAAATAGCTCATCATCATTGTAATCATCTCAGCTGAAGTACGTCTACTGCTGGACAAAGTCTTCCCCAGGGCTTGTTTTGGGGCGCCTCCAGGTGACCATAGTCGTAAGGCAAGGCAAACGCTTGTTTGCCTTACCCAATTGATGGGCACCCTGAACTACCACGCCTCTCGCAGTATAGGATACTTAACCAAATAAGGTATCAGTACAAATTAGATTTAGCCTAATTGACTTTCAATAAGTGATATCTTGTATCCAATATTGAATAAATCATTTTTGACTTTTTTTGACCCACAAATCGCCATACCGACCGTTCTTGAGCGACCCTCATCCAGTGTACAGTGGCGGACTAGGAGGCCGTAACAGATTTGTCTATGGTTTCGTCAGCCCTAGACTGTAGTACAAAAGAACAAGAGCTACTAAGTCTGCGATATTGCTCAAGACCGTCGAGTGTGGCGGCGATTTGTTTAGGCCCTTTGCTCCTCAGCGGAGATTGGCCAAAGTAAGTAAGTAAGAGCTATTTTGCAATAAGTACAGAAAAACCGGAAGTGTTACGCCGACCGTGTCCGAGCCACTGTACCTTTACTTGGTCGTCTGACCTTGTGGAATCTGCGGTTCTACATACTCTCCGTCTTCCGGTGCGCGGTTGCCACTCCAAAACATTATACCACGCGTACGCGTATTTAATATACCTTCTTACCCTCTTATTCATAAAAAGTTAAAGAGCATTTTAGTTATTTGACGTATGTCAATTTAGACTGGATGTCACGTATTTACCATACAACAAACCAGAGAAGTAGACCTCCAGTAACGCTACTTAAAATGTACTGTATATTTATGAATAAGACGGTTAGTATTTAAATATATTATGTATACTTACCTACCTAAATAAATAAGAAACTAAAGGTAGCTCAAACTAGATCTAACAAGGGCGCCCTTCACGCATGGCGGGAACGGTGAAGAACGCCTCTGAAAAGTCGTGAAATGTCTTAAACGTCGTAAAATCTTTAGGGAGTCGTAAAGTGATCTTTGATGCCACCGAATTTATGGCGGAAACGGTTACAGAATTATTGCCCATTTTGCAACAATACAAATAGCTCAGCGTTTTGTTTCTGAACAACGTAAATTTTATTGGGATTTGGTCAGTGCTATTGGTCTGATTGATTGATTGTAGTTTTATTGAACTGCTAGACTAGTTAATGCTAACGAGATGTTTTTGCCTGCGTCGGCGGTGGTAAAAAAAATATTGTAGGCTGCATGGAATAGACGCCTTTGTCTTTAATAGTAGTGCTAGGCTGCAGATTTGCTTTAGGTTAGAACCTTAGAAGGAACAGTTTTTTATCCAGCGGATCCACTCTCGCTCGTTCCTAACTTCCTACTAACTAACTGGCTAAGGAACTCTAACACAACTGACTTTGATAAAACGAGCATATTCTTATCAGGTAATCCAAACCCAAAATACATGAAAATAGTTTCAGTAGTTCTGCCATTTAGTGTCACAAAAAAACTAATTGTAAAAAAATCATAAAAATCGCATCTCTAGCTAAGGTCTAAAATAAGTTTCACATTTTTTAATAACAATATTTTCAGACCGTTTTCACTTTTCTTTTTTTTTATTTCACTTAATTTCAAAACCAAAATTTGCTAAATCGGCCCTGCCGTTCTCGAGTTTAGACGAGACAAACGAATAGAAATTTATTTAATAGGGTAAATGATCTTACAACGTCATTAATAAGCAAAATGCATAGTCTAACATAACAATAACTCTAGTGGCATGATGGCATCATTCTCCCAACAGCCAACAGCACAGTATGTCAGAACAAAGGCACATTTACCCAGATCCGACAAGAAACAGTAATTAACTAGATGAAAACCTAATTAAAAATGCATTTCACAAGGATCGCTTTACTTTAACGTTTTTTTTTTTAAATAAGAACTTTTTTTTTGTAGCTGAATTTTTGGGGTACGTTAAAATCGTATTTCTTTCGCGCTAATAGACGGTAATGCCAGACAACTAGATCAGTAGGTGTATAATTTTGAAAAATTAACATTGCTGTTTATTGTGGATCAAATTAAAAATGTTGCTTTTAAATATTCGTTAAAGATTATTTGATTCAACATTTCAAGAATCAATTTTTGTATTGCACTGTTTGTTATTGAGCGATAAGATTGATGTGCCGGCGACTGTACCTTACTTACCAGACGAAAACTACAATGCTGTAAAACTTTCGAAACTTAAAAACCTTAAATAATGGCGGTAACGTGATCTTCCTGAATTTGAATTTAGAACGGCACAGTAGAACGTAAACAATGAGTTCGCTGCGTGGAACGATGGATGAAACCGGAAACTTGTTGGCTGAACGCGGGCGGATCTTGGCCCTTGTCGTGCGGTTTAAAAAAAATACGGGCTTCTTTGTTATGTTATGGCGCCCAACCACCCACAACAACAACAAACAGAAAAAGCTACTTACAATTTAATTATAACTACCTGTCCCCGTAATAAGTGAATTTTCATTTCAACCTTCCTTATACGACGAAAGAATTCAAAACTAAATATAGCTAAATCAGCCCAGTCGTTCTCGAGCTATAGAGAGACAAAAGAACAGCAATTAATTTTTATATACCAATGCAATTGATGGGGGAGGACTATGTCGAGCAGTGGACGTTTTTCAGCTAAAATTATAATAAAAAATAGATAAGGAGTACATAAACGTGTATCAAACATATTATAAAGTAAAATTACTGGCCAGGAATGTTGTATAGAATTTCATTACAGTTGCGTTTTTTTAATTTCGAACTTAAGTGTATTTGATTTTTAGCGTCTGTAACATAGCAACGACCTGTATTTTGTGACCTAGTTAATTGAAAATGGCATGCGCTGAAAAGTCGTAGGTACGTACCCTACTATACCTACCTACCACGCAGCACGCAAACTGTTTTTTTTTTTTAATCTTTTAACCTTTATTTAGTCCTGAAGGAAGGTTCATTAGTAAAAGATTTGTTCAAATCGGTTAACTAGGTATAGATCCGGATATTATATTACCCTATGCCACAGATTAGAGAAATAATTACTAACTATCAAACTGCAAAGACACACTCATTTTTTTTAGGTAGGTAATGGTAATAGGTACTTACGTGGTACTTACTAAGGTATTGTAGGTAGTACTTTTTTGTAACTGAAAACGTAATCCATGTGACAATGTAGTAAAAACATGTCACCGTGCTATAATTAAGTTTTGGTAAACTTGAAACTAATGTAAAGTTTGAAAACCGTTTGAGATGTTTGACAGTTGGCAAATTGCATCGCCGATCGCCGACATGTGGCACAAGTTCTGTGTGATTTACAAATTTTCTCGGAAATAAAAAGCCAGTTTACAGCGATGCTAGCGCCATTCTTGAAAAAAATTTATATCTTCTAAAGTAAGGAAAGTTTAGAAGATTTTTTTTTCGAGAATGGCGCTAGCAACACTGTTAACTGGCTCTTAATAAACAGTTATTTTTATTATGCTACCTATTAGGTATGTTTGAAGAAAATCCTTAGAAAAAATTGTACTCGTGATTCTTAACAAAGTTCGGTTTTCTGCTTAGCTTAAGTGGCCACTTTGGGCAACAAACAGTATTCTTTAGATCCTGAAAGCTACACAAAAGTGCCTTTAAAAATTCTTATCAAGAATATCTAGTGCATTATCAAGAATATTTCTTAACAAGAATATCTAGTGCATTTCTGATTGCGGCCATGGTTTAGAAGTCTTTTTTTTCGAGATTGGCGCTAGTATCGCGTTGGATGAAAACACTGTAAAAGAGTCATTTTACTCGAACTGTGGCGTCACTCTAGAAGAAAAATCAAACCAAACAAAAAAAAATACTTTTTATCAAAAAAGGGAACCCGAGTGCATTAGATCTTGGTCCCTAGTATTTTTCAAGTATTTCAAATTATATTATCTAGGTAGGTAGAGATAAAAATCCAGGGGCGAATCTGTGATATATGGATAAACCTTAGTTCCTAACAAGAATGACCCAGCTCCAATCTTGCCACGTGGCGTCTCGAGACTGAGCGTTTTTCTGACAGATTGACAGATTTGACTGACAGGCGGTGACGTGCCAAGAACTTATTTTAGTTTATAGAGAGTTTATACCAGTTTTACACATTCTCTCAATTAATTTACTTTCTGGTTTCTTGTTGAGGTGACGGATATATTATAGCCAGCCATAATTATGGTGTTAGTAAATTTTGTATAATGAACGTTTTGCTTCAGGTTATAAGGTAGCTTGAATGCATATTAGATGGATGATTCTCAGTTAACGACGATATTTTCCTAATTTCGGTGGTCATTTTTTTACATGCTACGTTTACCTTTACTTTACCTTTCGTTTACAGTGGGCTTTGGTAATGACGGAAGTATATAGAAATGTATTGGGGACAGCTGAAAATTGAGTACTTTTTGAGATATGAGCCTCCAAAGTATTCAGTGGCCACCAAAATTAGAGGTGTCCACCGAAATTGTTCTCCCTAAGATGTGGTAATCCAAGCCAGGCATGAAGCTGACCTTAAATCTACAAGGTGGTTAGTCGACCAAGTAAAAGAAGCGGGAATGAGGGTCGCCGCTGTCCAGAAGAAGACGTCTTTTAGCTGAGACATTGATAAGGTTAATCACTAGGTCCTAAATAGTTCGAAAATTTTTAGCCATTTCTGAGGTCGTAGAGTAGTAAAGTAACCGACAATTTAACGAATCTTTCTGTCATTTTTGACCTCTTTTGACATCATCTCAATACATTTTTCCCGCATTTAGATGTCAGAAGAGAAATAATGATTGCAACAATGGTCGGTCATGCTACGGCCGCTGTCACTTCAAATGATGATGATGAAAATGATGTAACGGAAGTTTGTTAACATATCAAAGCATTCTTTAATACACTCTCTCATGGCACACCTCGGACTTCATAGCAAAAAGCGCGTTGCTTCGAGCACAGCCGAAACTCGTGTACGTGCACGCGTATCGTGCTTGTGTGAATGAGATGAGACGTGCGACACTGCTTTACTGTACTGAGCGCTAACTGAAAGGGTGACCGAGAGCGGGGGGGCAGCATTTGCTGAGAGAGGCAGGGAGTGCCCATACTGTATGGAGTACTATTTATTGTACTGTGCTCATGGTATGGTATGAAGACCTTGTGTGATTAATAAGATCAGTGTCAATTAGAGCGACCTTATCCAGGCAATTTGCAATCTCGTTAGAGTCTCGGTTTGGCGCAAATTTTTCTTGGCCTTTTTTAATTTTGTTTTTGCAAACTATATTAAGCGCTTCAAGTTTTTCAACTGTCCGTCTTACGGGTTATTTTTGTTAGCCCTTAGGAGGTGATGGGGTGGTATTCTTTGCCGCCACCTCACGGAAGGCACGCCACAACACTAGTGTTTAAACCTAAAAAGTAACAAGCTCACTTACGCACGTATAACACACAATATTTTAGCTAATAAAAAAAACACAATGTAACTTCAAAGAAGGTTAATCTTTGTGTATATTATGTTGTTATAACTGTGAACAGTCGTTTGTTTTCAATTTAATAATTGATTTTGCTTTAACTGTTTATAGGTCGAAGGTCGAGGCGCGTTGGTTGACATCATATGTTTATATTATTAAAATGTATTTAGTTTGCTAAGATACTGTTGCTGTGGACCTGTGGACGAAAGGGTACTAACTCGCAAACGTTTGCGAGTTGACGAATTACTCGAATTAGGCTGGGTTATATGTATTGTTACTATTTGACCCGGCGAATTTCGTACCGCCCAACCTTTTACTATGTTGTGTATATGTTATACTTATATAAACCTTCCTCTTAATCACTCTGTCTATTATAGAAAACGCATCAAAATCCGTTGCACTGAAACTGTGCAACGGATTTTGATTTTGCAATAAAGCGACATACAGCGGAAGCGACTGCTAGAAATTTAAGAATAGTGGGCTGACGTGCTAGCTCTGCACATCCTAGTTTTTCGCTGCAATAAATTTATAAACTAATTGAAATATCCAAGTTCCATGCGCGCGCGCAGTTTATTTAAAGATATTTTTGGCAGCGGCTGGATGGCGCATTCTAAATCAATTCCTGACGACAGTTTTCTATTTTCTACGTAATTTAACACATAATAATAATAAAGAACATAAAGCTGGCTTCGACAAAATTAAAATAAGCTTAAGGAATGCTATTGTACAAATTAAAACTTGAAAGGAATACATAAAATGTTCAATTTGTAAAAAAAATTATTAATTTCAACTTAGTCTAGTGATTTAGACTCGCCCCCGCAGCATGACGGACCATTTGTCGAATCTTTCTGTCACTTTTAATCGCTTTTGACATTTCACTGCGCGAAAATATATGGAGATGATCGACAAAAGTGACAGATAGATACGACAAATTCGACAAATTGTCCGCCATGCTACGGGTACTGCAGTGGTAGCATGACGGACAATTTGTCGACTTTGTCGTATCTATCTTTCACTTTTGTCAATCGTCTCCATACATTTTTCAGCATTTAAATGTCAAAGCGATCAAAAGTGAAAGAACGACTCGACAAATGGTGCGTCATGATACGCAAGCAGGGTAGACTTTTTGTGGTAGAGCCGAAAAAAATGAAATATCCAAGAACTTGCGATTTCGTTTGGACATACTTACTGGATATATATAAATGGACATACTTTAGTTCTGAAGTTTATATTAATTACTAGAAGCCCTGGGAATTCTAGTAATTCATATAAACTTCAGAACTAAAGTAAGGTTGAATAGATTTCTTAAAAGAAAAAAAAGTGAAGTGAAATTCATAGAACTCGTGTCTATTAAGAGCCAGTTTACCGCGATGCTAGTGACATTTGCGTAAAAAATTAATATCTTCTAAACTAAGGCAAATATTAAAAATGTGGTACAGTATGACATTAGATAATCTTGATTAGTATTTTTTGAGCCCAGTAAAGTAGTCCTAACTTAAAAGAACAAAAATTATAAACAGATTGTTTCTAAAAGGGGCCACTTTTAGCAACACTCTGTAGCTTTCTTTGGTCTTTAACCTAAAAGCTATACAATCGTGCCCTAAAAATACTAGGCTACATTATCTAGTGTCATACTGTGCCCGATTTTTGATATTTGCCTTAGTTTAGAAGATAATTTTTTTTTCGGGAATGGCGCTAGCATCGCTGTAAACTGGCTCTTAACGCCGACCCGCCCACTATTTAGAATCGGACGTCTGCAAGCGAACTGTGTTTTTAACCGACGAAAAAACAAAAAGGAGGAGGTTCTCAATTCGTCGCGTATATTTTTTTTTTTTTTTTATGTATGATCACGCATACCTTTTTACTGTGTGGACCGATTTTAATAATTCTTTTTTTAATCGACAGGGTATACCTTGAAGTTGGTCCCATAAAAATTTGGAAATAAAATTCCCACCCTAAGGGTGGGAAAATAGGGGTGACTTTTTGGTCGGCGGGTCGATTTATCCACTCACAGGTTGTATTTCCGTGTTACATTATAACTTTTGATACCTACTTACAATATCTTTGGAAATGAAATAAAATCAGCCAAAAGACGTCCACTGCTGGACATAGGCCTCCCTCACAAATCGCCTCACCGACCGGTCGTGATCGAACCTCATCCTGTTAGTCCCTCAACCTTCACCAGGTTGTGTGGCCACCTTGTGGGGTGCGACCACCCGGTGAAGTATGATTAGCTGGGGTCAAAAAATTAGCCCAAAAAAAACTGAAAAGCAAAAAATAAAAACTTTTTATAAAAAAATTAAACCGCCGAAAAAACTGAAAAGCATTAAATAATAGGGAAACATTTTCTATTAGGCCTTAATTTACTCATTTCTTAAAGTAATTTTGGATTACCAAGAAATTTTGAGTCGGTGCCACAGAATCAACGAATAAAGATCACAAAATTACCAGAAATTCAAAGAAATAACCGAAAAACGTATGCCGCTGCGCATCGCGCTTTACATAGATAATGAATTTGCTTGTGTGGTGTGGCGCCGACTTAAAATTTCTTGGTAATCCAAAATTACTTTAAGAAGTGAGTAAATTAAGGCCTAATAGAAAATGTTTCCCTATTATTTAATGCTTTTCAGTTTTTTCGGCGGTTTAATTTTTTTATAAAAAGTTTTTATATTGTATTGTTCTTTATATATTAGGTATTTAATAAAGATAAATATAAAGAAACGCTTTATTGCCATAAAAATACAAGTAGAATACGAAATACAAAATATTACAATCAGTCAAATATACTTAACTAGAGGCTGCCCCGCGGTTTCACTCGCGCAGATTTCTCATAAACACAAAAATCCCGTTTTTTCCCGTTCCCATGGGAATTTCGGGAAATCCTTTCTTAGTGCTCGCCTACACTCCCTAAGGAACCTACATGCAAAATTTCAGCCCGCAACGCCCAGTAGTTTCGGCTCTGCGTTGTCTCCTGTCAGTCAGACAGTCAGTCAGTCAGTAACGGAAGAGTTTTATATTTATTGATTAACATTAAACACATCACACTTATGAAGAATCTGCGAATCTATGTAGAGTAGCTGAAACTATGCAGAGACGAACATCCATACATCCAATCCAGCCAGACCGGGAAACAAACATTTGTTAATTATAACAATGATCGACGAGAATCGAGCCCGGTGCACCCGTCCCACGTATCAGCCACATCATTGCCAATGCGAACTGATTATAGGTATTATATATCACAATAATAATTATAACAATAACAATAACACATCACACTCAGAGCCCCTAACTATGAAGAACCTGTATATAGGGTGCCCGAAACACACACAGAGACGAACATCACACCCAGACCGGAAACGAACATCAATATTCATCATACCAACATTCGCCCCGCCCGGGAATCGAACCCGGATGCACACGCTTACTCAGTCCACATCACTGCCGACTGAGCCAAGGAGCAGTCACATCACAGATCAAATGTTACGACGTAAGTTAGTATAGAGAAAAAAAAAACAAAGTAAATAACGAACGGCCGAGTTAACAAAACAACCGTTCCTAAATAATAAAACAGTTATAAACTAATTTTCTCCATTCAAAAACAGAATCTCTCTCCACTTAATTAAATAACGATGTTTAGTAAAACGAATCACTAATCGATAGTTTTATGGTAATTTTTTAATTTAGCACGGTCTCTAAGGCGACTGTGCGTGATGGCGGGAAATGCGGGAATTTAACTATTTTAACCGTTTTCGGTGAAGACATAATTTGTATTTCGAAGGGTCCAATTCAAATGAGGAACGAATTGAAACATGGAACACCTGTAGTGAGCTGTTATTTTATACTATACTGTATCACCTGTATGTAAATCTATGTAAGCTACACTATACTAGCTCCATGCTTACTCTTACTTCTGTATATTTGTGGGTGTTTTAGAAACTGTTTTTGCATTTTAATTTAAAACATATCCGTATGGTGGCGGCATAGAATATCACGTAGCATATAGATTAAGTAATCACTTTATTCATTGCAATCAATCAAGTTAACTTAAAAGGCATAGCACAGCTAAAGTAGCGCCACCAACGAAAAAAAAAAAATCTTCTAAACTAAGGCAACTTAAGAGCCATAGCACAGCTAAAGTAGCGCCACCAGCGAATAAAATTAATATCTTCTAAACTAAGGCAACTAAAGTAAATATCAAAAATGTGAAACAGTATTTCACTAGATAAAGCAGCCTAGTATTTTAGGGCACTGTTGTCTAGCATTTAGGTTCGGACCAAAGAAAGCTACAAAGTGTTGCTAAAAACGGTCACTTTTGGCAACAATCAGTAGCTTTCTTTGATATTTATCCTAAAAGCTTTACAACAGTGGCCTAAAAATACTAGGCTGCATTATCTAGTGGAATACTGTTTAACAATTTTGATATTTGCCTTAGGTTAGAAGATATTTATTTTTTTCTCGGGTGGCGCTAATTTAGCTGTGCTATGCATTTTAAACACAATTTTCTTAAATTAATACATACTTAATCTTCGACGTTAGTATTAATGTCTACAAAAAGTGCAAATTGTACGCAAACAAGATAGAATTGCGACAGCGTTTTAACACAAGGCTGGTGGGTGACCTAATCACATCTAAAATTATTCATTCACGTTTTCAAAGGCACGAGAAAAATACACTCTTACGTAAACTTACGTTATTCTGCGGAAGGTCAATAGATTTTACATTAATAATAATAATAACACACACATCACACTCAGAGCCCTTAACTAGGAAGAACCTGTATCTAGGATGCCCGAAACACACGGAGACGAACATCACACCGGAAACAAACATCGATATTTATCATATCAATATTCGCCCCGGGAATTGAACTCGGGTGCACAGGCTTACTCAGTCCACATCACTGCCAACTGAGCCACGGAGGCAGTCAAAGTCACATTGGTGGCGTTATGCGCGTTTTAGGTCCGATTGATTACTTTATACATCATGATCTCAGCCGAAAGACGTAAAAAAAAAAAAAAAAATTTAAACTGCTTATTTCTATTAAAAAAAAAATTATATAAAAGGAATTATACAATTAACTAAAGAAAAAATCTTAAATGTAAAAAAGATTGTATACTTTAGTTTTTTTTTTAATTTAGAGTTGTTTGCATGCATGTTGACTTATTCGCAATAAGTAGGTATTACAGTTTACAACAGGGGCTCCAAGAGCTCCACGTAGGTATTATACGTACAGTACGCATTCGGCTAATTATTTACGCCGCCATCGGCGAGTGCCGTGGGCGCCTGTGAGCACACATTCTCCCCCTTCCTATATTTTTCTTTAAGGCTGAGGCCTCTTTTATTTGAACGCCGATTTCGCGCGACCCTAGCGCTAAATGTTACGCGGCCGAGTTGCGAACATTTCTTGGCGCAATATTTAAATCTGATTTTTCGCGCGAATTAACTTGGGTGTATCGTTACTATGATTTATGGGTTTATTGAATTGTGATTACGAAATAAGATGATTTATCGATGTTTTATAATTTTTTTACTGCCTAATAGGTTTTATTTTAGTACAAATTGTTTATTGTTGAGTACTTAAACATACTTTATTAGAAACATTAAAAAAATTGTTTAGAACTTTAACTATCTAACTAAATATCTTACCTACTTATTATTTACTAAATAAAAGGTAAAGTATGTTTATTTTAACTAATGAAGTCGGTTAAAAAAGATCGTCGGTCAGAGTTCAACACTGCAAAAATACAAAAAGTTGGTTATGACTTTTTGATTACATTAAAGGTAAAAATTAAAGTCGCATTTCAATATTATATTTTTTTTTGTATATTTTTAATTAATTACAACTGGTATAAGATAGAAAACAATTATTGCCACAAATAAAAAATTGTCGATTTTACTTGATTTTTAGGCTTTGAGAGTGATTTTAATATATTCAGCTTTTAGGTTTTTTTTTATTTGTTAAAGGACTGAATTTCTCAACATAGGTAAATATATTTCATTTAAGTAAATACTCACACGTAAATATTTTATTAATTTAAAATTTTAACTACAATAAAATATAATAACAATATCCCCTAAATTACAAAAGATTTCAAATTTATCGTAATGACATGACGACTCCACTCGTCTACTCCAGTTTTACATTATAAACTGCAGTATGCCTCATAAAGGTGTGATAAATTCTTATCAGCGGGGGGATGGAAGATTCTGATTTCTGTAAAAAACAAATATGAATTAATGAGGGGTTTTCATTGTGTCATTAAAAAGCAAAAATAAGTCTCATAATACGCCCGTAGATTGCGTTGTCTAAAGTAAAAGACATAGGATAGTAATTCAAATAGCACCGTTGAATGGGAATTACGAAAGCCAAACTGTTCGTTTATCAATAGTGAATTTGTAGATTTTAAGAGTCTTTTATTTATTACCTTTTCAAATAATTTTCCTAAGGAGGGCAAGAGACTAATAGGCCTATAACTGGTAGGCAGCGTTTCTTTTTTCCCCGGTTTTTTTATACCAATTGTTTTTGAAACTTTCCATTTGGAAGGAAAATAGCCAAGAGACAGGCATGCATTAAATATTTTTACTAGGTTTACTATAGCTTTCTGTGTAAGATTTTTGATAAGTGCATTTGATACTTCATCGATACCAGGAGCCTTACGCCATTTTAAATTTTTGATGATTATTCGTAGTTCATGTGGATGCACTAATTCATATTTTCTTTCAGGAGTTTGCATTTCGTCAAGCGTTTGTATAGTCTCTTCAGAGTTCCAGTCAGTGGTAAGAGACAAGTTCTCATAAAATGCATCAGCAAGTTCGTCACATTGTTCCCTCGTTGTTGCAGTCATTGTTCCGTCGTTGCGTTTTAATGGAGGTATTTCTGAGGAGTTTGCTGTTGTTCTGAGTGATTTAGCTAATCTCCATAGTTCAGAACGAGGATTTTCAACTAGTTTTAATTTATCTTCCCAAATTTTATCATTATGTAATCTTATGGCTTGTGTTATGTTTTTATTTTTATTTTTAAAGTTGTTAGTACCAAGAGTAACAAACTATTATGGAGAAAGAACAAGACAGTACCTTGTGCCTACTATATTAAATGAATTACCTGCTTCATTGCGAACTCTAGAAAGTGTATCAAAGAAAACATACAAAAAATATTTAATAGATGAGCTTTTTAATCAACTAGTTGTTCACACTTAATTACCTTAACTAACTTTAAGAATTGTAAAAGGATTAAATAATAATTATTAGGGTACTAATGTATTTAATTAAGAGAGCACTCTCTGCCAACAAACTGCTCTGTAGTTTGGCGGATATTATGTTTAGTATTTTCTTGTAAATGTTGATATGAATAAACGCTTTATTTATTTATTATTATTATATTTAGGTATTTTATTTGGGTTCTCAATTGATTACGGCGTTCAATGTCAGCTTCAGTGGGTAAACGTCTTCTCAGGCAATTCCTATATTTTATGTACCTTTTCACTTTACGCAAGAATAGAAAAGAATAGAAAGTATCGATACTGTACTCATAATGAGTAGTATCAAAACAAAAGTATCAATTCTTCAATGTATCTATCGTGTACTTCTCTGAGGTCCTATAGTACTTACTTTTCTTACGTTTGGTAGGCACAAAAATTTAATACAATAATTGGAAAAGTTGTTAAAAAAAAAACAAGAAACAAAAGTATCGATACCCCGAAGCACTTTTCTTAGGGCCAGTTCTTACTTAGGCTAGGCACACAAGTTTAATACAATAAAAGAAAGTTCTTCAAAAAATAAAACAAGTTGGCTTTCCTTTAACGATGAAAAATAGCCGGAAGCCGTGTAAGTGTCCGTTTAACTTATTTTTTTTTGTAAAATTTTACGTATGTCAAAAAAATTAATCGTGGGGTAATATAAAAAAGATGTGTTTGAAGTTTGTCAAACAATATTATATGAAAACGTGTTTGTCAAACAAATTTGATCGTTTGCAGAACCTTTATTGTCGCTAGTTTTATATGGGAATTCATTTCAGTTCATTCGATATGATGCCATACCTGCCAAAATGTATGTACTCATTGATTAAAAGTATCGTAAGCACAGTATTGAGTACAAAGTAAGGATAGGAATGGAAATGTACTCGATACCGCAAAGTATCGATACTTTTTACGTGTCCCTAAGTACTGGTTGTATGTTTATCTTTATACCTGTCATTATTATGTTAGAAGATAGCTGAATCTTTGAAAAGGAGATATGGAACTTGCATCTGAAAACTCGTTGCTAATAATTAATATAAAAGAATTACTTGCAATAATTTACTGTTTGTGATAAAAATAAATGTAATTACGTAGGTATGACATTAAGAGTCTCGCAATTAATGCTAACGAGTGACAATATGATACTTTTTTCTTTTTAAAGGCACACGGCTCAATAAACTGACATACATACACTGAGAACTGCCTTTTTTCAAAGTTTGTTTAAACACTTAAACCCGGTCCTGAATGTAGCAAATACTACTCTGAAAACGGCATCAATATTGGTTTAGCCAAACGTGAAAGAATCGCGGACAAACATACATAGTACATACACACATACAGATTAAAATACCTATTTCAATATAACGAACATTTATTGTTCGAATTAATTTTAAATAGGTACATTATATTATTCAAAAATTTAGGTATATTAAACCTTTCAATAAAACAAACTTCTGTCTGCCACATTGATTGATTTTCTTTAGACTTCTTTGACTATGAAAAATGTTTCCCGCCAAAAAGGTTTCTTGTTGTAATAAAAAAAAAAATTGGATAAAAAAAAGACTATAGATAGAGTTTGATGGTCAAAATAACAGACCATCTTCAATCAATATATATAAAACTTTTCCGTTACTGACTGACTGACTGACTGACTGACTGACTGACTGACTGACTGACTGACTGACAGACAACGCAGAGCCGAAACTATTGGGCGTAGCGTGCTGAAATTTTGCATGTAGGTTCCTTAGGGAGTGCAGGTGAGCACTAAGAAGGGATTTCCCGAAATTCCCACGGGAACGGGAACAAACAGGAATTTTGTGTTTATGAGAAATCTGCGCGGGTGAAACCGCGGGGCAGCCTCTAGTACATAGTATAAAATAAAGTTGCTTCCCGCATCTGTCCAAGAGGAAAGTTTATAATGTATAATACACGCATAACATTGTAATAGGTTAGGCGGTACGAAGTTCGCCGAGTCGACTAGTTTATATTTAAAAATCAATCGTGGTTTGTTTATCTCGCTTAAACTTGAGAACGACTTAGAACGTTTAGCTGATTTGAGTTTCAAAATGTTTGTCGTAGTTCACATAAGGTTCAAAAGGTGAGAAAAGATAGAAAAAATGGAGGGGTTGAAAGAAAAATAAAAATGTAATTTTCCCATATAAACTGTTTTATGTATTTTCCTGTCTAAGATTTAACGTTGTTGTTATTTAATTTGCCCATTCCTGGCCAAGAAAGTAACATAATCCATACATAAGAATCTTCAGTAGGTATAGATAATAATCGTGTAAATTAATATTTTAAGTTGGTTATTTTAATAAAACCTTTGTAGCGGTGGCGTCTTATTTATTTTATTTATCAGACAAACCAACAGTACATAGAACATTCTTGGATATTTAACTTTTTTTGCAGCATAGAAAGACGTTCATTTCCTTTTACCTATTCTTGCATTTTTTATAAATAGAATAAAAAGTTACTTTCCGAGCTTAACTTTAATCTTACTGGGTTGTTTTTTTAACACAACTGGCAAGCAGTTATTTATATAATTTTATAATAAAATAAATAACATTGATATTTAGAACTCTGTTAAATCCACCTCCATTTTTTTAAAGAAAGTAACTTTTTATTAATTTTTAGGTTCATCATTTTCAAATAAATTGAAGTTCAATATATTATTTTTATAAAAATGTGCAAAAACCTTTTTCGAGGTGTTGAATTTCGAGCAACGATAAAGGATCGCGTATGTCAGGTCGGGCTTGCATATTGCATAATAAGTTATTATTACTATAGTTTATAGTACCTTACACCTAAATTTGTTCTTGTTTGAGAGATATCCCCTAAAAGTTGTTTTTCATACGAAACCCTTATGCAACCAAACATTGCCTACCTACGTCCATACCTATTGTAGTTTCATTGTGTAAAGTAGGTAGCGAAAAAACTAATTACTATATAGGTGTACGATAGAGTAATAGAAGCACTACGTTTTTATTTTTCCTGATAGGTACATATACACTGTGACGTGTGGGTAATCCTACTAAGGTCATTGACCCCTACATATCAAATCGTAAAATAAATAAAAATAATGAAAAGTTTATTGCTTTGCATTTAAAAAAGAAAGATATAGAAAACAACCCAATATAAAAATATATTTTTAAGAGCTGTACTATGTAGATATCGTTTTTAAAATGAGTGAAAATAAGTGCTTTCTTTTTCCCCTCAGAATATAAATTTGTAGGGATACTTATTTGATATTAAAAAATCACAGAAACTTACGTCTACTATTGCTCAAATTTATTAATTTATTAATAATAAAATGTACTTACTTTTTCCAAACTAAAAAAGAATTCTCATTCACTGCGCAAACCTCGCGCAAACAATAATAAATAGTCTTGTAATAGCGCGCCAAAGCACGACTGACGTACGCTCCGCCTCAAGACCGGAGGCGTACTGGCGCCCGTTTCTGCTTATCGAATCGGCCGCTCGGCCGTTGTATCCCTCCATACAATTTAGTATGGAGAATTTCCGCCGAAATTTTAGTAAAGTTTTAGCAATTAAAACTAGATGAAAATGGACATGTATATTTTTGTAATTACAATATAAAAGTTGAACAGACTTTCTAGTTTATGATACAATTTTTGTTTTGCTTCAACTTACTTTTAAACTAGTAAACAATCGTTAACAGCAAAAGCTGTTTTTGCAGTTTTTGATGAACTTTACGATTTTTTTATAAGAAAACCCTTTATTTTTTTTTATTTGAAAACCTACTATAATTGTAGTTCAGTCTTTTGAGAAGCTACGAAAAAAAAAATAGCTTTCTGTATTATTTTTAAGTGTTATTAAAGTCGTATATACGAACACTCCTCTCGCCGTTTTCCCAATTTTAGCCCCTTAATGTAGTAGTTTTTAAGTTTTTTACGTGTCTACTGCTGAACAGTATCCTCCTCACTGATTGACACAGTGCACTGTCGCTACCTTTACTATAGAATACACCTAAACCTTTACCAGATTGTACCTGGGTTCGATTCCCGGCGGGGCGAACATTGATAATATCAATATTCGCCCTGCCCTGCATATTATGATGAATATCGATGTTTGTTTCCCGGTCTGGGTGTGATGTTCGTCTCTGTCATGTTTCGGGCGCCCTAGATACAGGTTCTACCTAGTTCGGGGCTCTGAGTGTGATGTGTTATGATTATTATATTATAATTGTCTGATGACCTTGTGGGGGATTTGTCTAGTGTGTCTTTCTTGAAAATGATTTTCATTCTCAATGCCATACACGGCAAATGCCTTCTGATACAACTCTATAAATTTTCGTTCACTATTTTGAAATAGCGTTGCCTGACGCATGACATGCAAAGAACATTACGAATTCATGAGCTATATTACAAAACATATACGATGTTATAAAGTATACAATTATTATGCTAAGAAATTTCATTGAAATTTTCACATGAGCAAATGGGTTGGTATGCAAAATTACTCAGACGACCTAGGGGCATAATATTTATATTTAGATAGGGCTGTATTCGCTTATTATTAGTTAGTTTACTTCTTTTGTTTTTTACTTTGTGTGCAATAAAGTGTTTTTTACTTTACTTTTACTTATTTTGACAGCCACTATTATGGCTAGCGCATGATAGTACAGTGGCGGACACAGTCGGCGTAACACTTCCGGTTTTTCTGTATTGCAAAATAACTCTTGTTCTTTGGTAATACAGTCTAGGGCTGACGAAACCATAGACAAATCTGTTACGGCCTCCTAGTCCGCCACTGTACCATTTAACAGCGATCCACAGTACCTTTTCTATAGATTTTTCGTTTAGAGAATTGCAGATTTGGACACTTAAAAATGAAATAATATCATTTTAATAAGACAATAATGAACTTATGTGCTTTTCAAAATAAGAGAATTACGCCCACTGATCCTTGAATTAAAATAACACTAAGTTTCAAATTGAAAACCTAACAAAGTTATACATCCTTACTAATATTATATACCTATAAACGCGAAAGTAACTGTCTGTGTTGCAGCTTTCACGCCTAAACACCTGAACCGATTGATATGAAAATTGGTAGGTAGCTTAGAATCATGAGACGGACGTATGATACCTACTTGATATCCCAACGATCCCACGGGATCGGGAAAAATGGGATATTGAATCTTGAAGGGAAATGTGTGGTCGTAGACAATATGTATATTTAGATTCTGTATCATGAATTCATCATGAATGAAAACACGCAGACAAAGTATCTAACAATTTATTTATATTATTATAGTGCTCATATTGTTTTCAATAAATTCATTCAAATATTCAAACGTGTTTCAGTTGGCAGCGATGTTGACTGTGAATTTAGAAGTCCGGGTTGCAATTCCGCCGTTGTTATCTATACCAATATTATAAAGAGCAAAGATTTGTTTGTTTGTTTGTAACGAATAGGCTCCGGAAATACTGAACCGTTTTGAAAAATTCTTTCACTGGTAGGAAGCTACATTAACCCCGAGTGTCATAGGCTATATTAGATTTTCAAAAAAATTAGGGATCCTTACCTAAACTCAAATAATATAACCAAAGGTGCAATATTTTTCCGTTGTTTACATATTTTGACAGGTGGTTTGTTGTTGTTGTTTGTTTTTTATTCAGCCATTCTGGGCAGTCAAAAGAACATAGTCTATAGAGCCAAGTCTTTTGTAGTATCTTATATTCTATGGCGTAACGAAGTAAGCCGGGAAAGCTCGTGTATTTATAAATTACTAGTCGATCTGGCGAACTTCGTACCGCCTAACCTATTACTATTTTGAGCATGTATTATACTTATAAACCTTCCTCTTGAATCACTCTATTTAATAATATTAACCTCATCAATATCCGTTGCGTAGTTTTATAGATTTAAGCATACATAGGGACAGACGCGGTAAGTGACTTTATTTTATACTATGTATTGATGATGATGTATTGATATTGATATTGATTGAAATTGATGATTGATATTGATATTGATATGATTACCTGCCCCCGTGGCTCAGTTGGCAGGTTGGCAGTGATGTGGACTGTGACGGGGTTTGATTCCCGGCGGGTGATCAATATCGATGTTAGTTTCCGGGTCTGGGTGTACAGTTCGTCCCCGTATATGTTTAGGGCACACTAGATACAGGTTCTTCCTAGTAAGTGGCTCTGCGTCGTTGTCGAATACGTCTGACTTTAGTAAAGTTCCAAACTATTGAAAGTTTTGTTAGTAGAGATAGCGTCGTCCGGCGCCGGTCTGTCTGTCTGTCGGCAGTCAACGAACTTGGCTTTCGCGCCAAAATCGATCGCCATATTGTAAAAAAACAGCTTTCAGAGGTTTCTTGCCTTTGGCGCAAAATTGTTCTTTCGTCCTTTCTCAATATTAAGATAACCTAGTAGTAATGAAATGATTGCTCCATGCTCAGTGGTCCTGGGTTCGATTCACGGCGGGGCGAATATTGATATTATGATGCTAGTGATATTTTTTTTTTATAAACGGTCCAGTAAGTAGTTTCGGTTCCCATTCGATCGTAACAACCAAACGATAAAATCTTCTTAGATAATTTGGTAACTGGTGGCAGACCGCGCAAAAATGCGATCCATGGAAAAAGAGAAGAAAGGCCTTTGCCCAGCAGTGGGACAGCACAGGCTCATAATAATAATAATAATTTAGTTACAGTTAGTTCACAATAACAAGTCAATCGTCAACTAATTGTCCTAGAAAAGGGCGTCGGTCTATAAAGAGATACTCTAAGGGAGGCTTCTCACTATGTCGTAATGATAATTTGTCATACTGTCAAAAAAAAAAAAGAGTTTGTAACCCCGTCAATACGGCAATACTGTGCGCTCCGCGGCTTCACCAGCGCTATTTCTCCTCAAACCAAAAAAACTCAATTTCCCTTTGGATCAAAATCTAAATTTTTCAAAAAACGGGATAAAAAGTAGCCTATGCCCTTAATCAGGCTATCTGTGATATGTGTGACTATCTCTGTGCCTAATTTAATTTAAATCGGTTCAGGAGTTTACGCGTGATTGCGTCAATACAGATGGATAGATATACTTTCGGATTTATAATATTTTAGTGGTTAATAAATATCGTTATTTTCTTCCTAGTCGAGGTGTTTATGTGTAATATCTTTGTATCATCAAAAAACTTATGCTAATTGTCGACGGAAACACCCGAATCAAAAAACATAATTCAACTAAATAACGCATAAAAAAATGCACTTTAGCACCTAGTTACATAGTCTTCCGACGCTCGGAAATACGACCGTTGTCGAACAGTGACGAAGATTCCTATGCGCATTATCACTTTTGGAGTGCTGCATGTGTTTCCGGAAACCCTGACAAAAGATTTACGATTCCTGTACGATTGTGTTATCAATCAATATCAATACATAGTAAAAAATTAAGTCGCTTCCCCGTCTGTCCCTATGTATGCTTAAATCTTCAAAACTACGCAACGCATTTTGATGCGTTTTTTTAAAATAGATAGCGGCTTTATTTTATACTATGTAGGGTTTCCGGAAACACATACAGTGATAAAAGAGGAAGGTTTATAAGTATAATACATGAGCAACATAGTAATAAATAGGTTAGGCGGTAAGAAGTTCGCCGGGTCGACTAGTATATAATTAAAACACAGTGAGAATCAGCAATAAGTAGGTGACATAACATGTCACGCGTGTCGTGGTCGTGTCACGGTGACACGATGCGCCTATAACGTGTCTATAATAAATACAGAAGGGGGGTCTTATGTGGGTAGGCAGCGCAACGGGTCGTGTGATTTGACGACTACGTAAATTGTATAAGATATTTATTCATGAAATTCTGTCGATTACCGCTTCGTGGCGTGGCATAGTTGGCAGTGATTTGACAGCTTTGGAGATCTAGGTTCGGTTCCCGGCGGGGGCGAATAATCTAATGATGCATATCGGATGTATAAGTATGTGTATATATTTACCCTGATATAAAAGGTAAAAGTGCATATTAGTTAGTAGAGGCTGCCCCGCGGTTTTTTCGCGCAGATTTCTCATAAACACAAAAATCCCGATTTTTCCCGTTCCCGTGGGAATTTCGGGAAATACCTTCTTAGTGGCTCACCTACACTCCCCAAGGAACCCACGTGCTAATTTTCAGCTTTCTACGCCCAGTAGTTTGCGTTGTCAGTCAGTCAGTCAGTCAGTAACGGAAGAGTTTTATATATATTGATTTTTAGTATGTCAATTTAGCCTGGATGTCACGTATTTACCATACAACAAACCAGAGAAGTAGACCTCCAGTAAAGCTACTTAAAATGTACTGTATCTTTATGAATAACACTATTAGTATTTAATTGCATGTATGTCTACTTAAATATGTACTTTGTGAGTATTTATTCTTACGTATTTTTAAAATAATAATCTTTTGAGCATTTCTTTATGTAACCTGAAGCATCGCCTACTTTTACCAATTTAATATGTTTCCATCGACATACGATTCCGTGTGGGTTGCCTGGAAGAAATGCATGCAATTTCTATTATTTGTACCATTTGTACGCAATTACTTGTATTCTATTCTATACTATTCTATCAATGTTTTATTCCTGGGTTTTGTATTTAATAGGGGCACACTAGATTCAGGTTCTACCTAGTTAGGTAAGGGTAGGGGCTCTGAGTAGCTAACATGGCGAACTTCGTACCGCCTTGAGTTCTGAATTTTTAAGTACAGTGGCGGACACGTTCGGCGTAACACTTCCGGTTTTTCTGTATTGCAAAATAGCTCTTGTTCTTTGGTTTTACAGTCTAGGGCTGACGAAACCATAGACAAATCTGTTACGGCCTCCTAGTCCTTGACTGTACATTCTACAGCCTATGTCACCCGAAGATAGTGTAGCTTCTCAACAGTGAAATGATTTTTGAAATCGGTTCAGTAATCTCGGAGCCTATACAATGCAAACAATCAAATCTTTCTTCTTTAAAATATTGGTAAAGGTCCGAAGTGACACATGACCACAGAACAAGAGAATACAATAGAAATAGCATCATGAGCTTTTAGTACTGAAACCAGTGTGTCCAAACTCACACATATAAACCAAACGCTCACTATGAAATCCAAGCTACCATTGGTGATTAACGACGAAGCCGAAAAGATCTACATCACAAAACTTTGAAGTAGACTATGAACCTTTTTTACAAATAAACAAAGATCAAAATTAAATAACAATTATGAAATACTTAAGATAATGATGACATACATATGATAAAATAATGAAATTAGGTTTTTCCAAAGACATGGTAGAAAGCTATACATCCTCTTTTCTTTAAGATCCTCACGCATTGTTCCTAGTTTTACTATTCGACGCTAGATGTAACTACAGCTTTTGTACTACCGCTACTAAACTCTAGGTGGCTACGTCGAAAAATTAGGGATGTACATATTGCGGGAGCAAGTTTGTCGATGAGCAAAACCTATCGATATACTACTTTCTTTCATTATGGCTACAGTTAACAATTACTTTTTTTTACGAAAAACTATGGGTATTCTACGCAAACGGCCTTCTTGGTGATAGGCGATGTATTGGTATTATCATATGAAAAAACCAGTCGCTCATAGAACAAAGTTTATTTTAGTGTACAGTTTAATTTTTATTTATTTCCAATGTCGTTTTGTATTCAACAGTTATGCTTCGCATAAATAGAGATTCAGAAATAAAAATGTGTTTAGTTATAAAATAGTATATACCTACAGTACTGCAAAAGTTATAATGCGCATAGAAATCTTCGTCACTGTTCGACAACGGTCGTATTCCCAAGCGACGGAAGACGATATGTATTTAAGGAGGTTAAGTGCATTTTCTGCATGCGTAATTTAGTAGAATTATGATTTTTGATTCAGGTGTTTCTGTGAAATCGACAATTAGCGAATCTGCATGCGCATTATTAATTTTTAAGTAAGTACTGTACTTTAAATGAAGCTTTATTTTAACCAAAGTAAACAATTTAGGTGGATGGGTAGATAGACCAATAAAACAAGATGGGTTTTATATTTATATTATTTTATCTTATTTAATATCGAAGTACTTACTTGCTTATTTATTACTTGCCTTAAACTCTCAACTAATCTTGGTTTTTTTAATACATAATATTTAGCATTTTTTCTTCTCTAGGTATTGTTTATTGAAACTCCTCTTAGCTTAAGAAGCTTTCATGATGGCTCCATCTTCAAGTTTATGCTTAAGTGTATTAGGTTCTGTGCTTGGCCCAAGGTGATCCAGTAACACAGGCTGTAAATAAATGAAAAGAAAAATAAAATAAAGCACACTATAAGAGTGACGACTTGTCTTTATACAATACTAGTCGACCCGGCAAACTTCGTACCGCCTAATCTATTATTAGAACGTGCATGTTTTATACTTATAAACCTTCCTCTTGAATCACTCTATCTATTAAAAAAATCCGCATTAAAATCCGCTGCATTTTTAAAGATTTAAACATGCCTAAGAATGATTGTAATATGATGATGATGCTAATATAATTTCATTCATACGCAAGAGTCTAAGTTGAAAGATTCATATAATTGTATTCGTATTCAAGAATTTAACTTTAAAGTAAATCACATTTTAAACCGAAAAAAAGGTAGAGGTTTTCAAGTCGAAGCGAATACCTATTTTTTTTTTCACTGAAAATTATTATTATCGATAGATTTTTATCATAGAAAATTATCGATAGATTTTCATCATGTTGAGCAATCTCTAACTGATTTCCATTATACTGTTGTCAAAATGTTCTAGAAAAAGTCATGAGTCTAATACCATAGATAAAGAAGAACGCTAAGAAGGTACAGTCACAGTCACAGGACTCACGGGCTTCAATGAAAATTCAATTTTACTGCTCCATAATTAGGGTGTTTTCATTTTCTCACTTATGGTTTTGTTTTCTTGTTCATGTATAATTTCAAATTTATTTAAAAATACAGTGAAATATTACTTACCGATGTAATGATACGGCATAATTAGTACTTTTAAGTCCCCAACTTTAATTTTTGCATTCCAACACAGCACAATATGGCATTTTAGTGGGGTTTTTTTCATATTTTTCCTGGTGGTTTGTTTACAAGAAGCATAAAGCAACTGAGCTTATCAAATCTGTCAAAAACTACGCATAGGCAATGCAGAGCTAATGATAGGCACGCGGGCTCCGCCTACTCGCGATTTCTATTTAGAGAGAGAGAGCATCTTCCTTGTTCTGTGCACATGACACATAACTTAAAGTAATAATGTTTAAGAATCAATATCATCAATACATAGTATAAAACAAAGTCGCTTCCCGCGTCTGTCCTGTATGCTTATATCTTTAAAACTATGCTACGGATTTTGATGTGGTTTTTTTCAATAGATAGAGAGATTCAAGAGGAAGGTTTATAAGTATAATACATGCACAACATAGTAATAGGTAAGGCGGTACGAAGTTCGCCGGGTCGACTAGTAGAATACAATACAAACACTTTATTGCATACAAAGTAAGACACAAAAATTACAATTAAAATAAAGGGTGCAGACAAATTGAATTTGCATGCAATGCAACAGGTGGCCTTATCGCTAAAAGCGATTTCTTCCAGGCAACCCACTTAAGTATTTAAAAAAATAATAACGATACCCATCCGGTACATGACCTTACCAAGCCTTGCTCAAAATTGGTTTCGCTTACACAACATCAAATAACGTACCAAATATACATACATACATAATATCACGCCTTTTATTCCCCGGAGGGTTAGGCAGAGGCACCGGCTTGAAAGCCGGACCCACGTTTAGCCGAGTTTAATGCTTTATTACCAACGTGACAAGGGGCCAGCTTGTCGCCGCGGCTATAACGACCACTACTGCGGCCGGGACCAACGGCTTAACGTGCCTTCCGAAGCACGGAATCATCTTACGTACCAAATATAACATTACTAAATTAAAATATTTAAAAGGGCTGTTAGTTTACAAAATACTAATCAGATCATTTTGTGTGCAGATTAAAAATAATTCTTAGTTCATAGAGATTAAGGTTCATTTTGATGTTGTAATGATAGTAACACGTGTTTTCAGTGTTAAACTTCCTGTTTACACTGAAACTTGTAGCTGCTCTGTAATTATGTAATCTTATCAAAATGTTAAGATATTTAGATATATTTTTTTTTAAATATCGCTCATCGCCTGTTAGAAAACTAATAGTTGAAATTACTTTGAGCTGGGAGCCCACAATAAGACCTGGTGGGAATGTGCCCAAGATCGGGAGAAGTGGAGAAAGGGGAAAGAGGCCTTTGCCCAGCAGTGGGACGATACGGGCTGCTAAAAAAAAAAAATTTTTGGGGCGGGTTGCGCCATCATGCTCACGCTTGGCAGGCGGGTTGGCGATCGCAGTGTGGCTCTTCAAGTATTTCAAAGAAGGACGCTGCTGCCCGTCCTTCGACTGTTCCCTTAGTCGCCTTTTACGACACCGCTGCAAATAAACCTCAATTAAAAGCGTTGCTATTGTGGACTGTATAAGGTTTGCAGACTTTAAAAATACATGTTTCTGTTTTGGTGTTTTATTGACGACTGGCAAAAAAATTAATGGTAGCATAGTTTAGGGTTCTTTACGTAACTTACTTTATAAACGGGTTACAGTTACAGACCTCTCAACTTAAGCTGAGAATTGCATTTGTGTGAGTGCACACCGATAGTGTAGAGTGGCAAATCGGCTTCAGGCGCGGCGCGTCCGCTTCCCTGCCGCTCACATACGATCACTTACACAAATGCCTTTTTTCAGCTTCAGTTGAGAGGTCTGTACTTACACATGATATTACATACTTCTTGCTTTAACGCAAAAACTACTAAACCGATTCAAATGAAATTTGTTTCACAGATTGCCTGAGAAAGGACAGAGACTACTTTTTATCCCAAAAATTCTACAGAAACGGAAAATTGTGATTTTGCGGTTTAAAAGGAAATTGCGCTGGAGAAGTTTTACATTGTAATCATAATAAAAATAGTATTTTCTGTTGTTCCCAGTGAGTTACCATGGAGGATCTGCCGGCGGAGGAGGATCTCCTCACGGTGACGGTGGTGCGCGACGAGCAGGGCTATGGCATGAAGGTTTCTGGTGAGTCCTGGCTGGCTGACTAAACAGTAACCCGCGAATAGGTATTTAAGTCACCGACAGTCCGAAAAATTGCGAAACGCAGGGCACATAGCTCGAGTAAATCAATGGTCGCTGGGGCCGAAAAGTTCTCTATTGACGACCGCGAACCGGATGAAGCAGAATATGCAGACCCTATGCAGAATTTCAAGTCACCAGGAGACGATCCCAAACGACCTCAACTCAGTAAAAATTATTGCACTCCCTTTCGCAAAAATAGTTTTGAGGCCGCGTCCAGTAGCCTTGAAAAGTGGCGCGATTATACCCCTCCCAAATGTTTGTCCTTGTGGAAGGCCTGTGTCCAACAGAGGACTCCTCTCGTCTGTAATAAGTTGGTATACTTACAAGTGTTAAATCTGTATTTACAGGCGACAATCCAGTATACGTTCAATCGGTGAAAGAGCACGGGGCTGCTTGGCGAGCGGGGATCAGAGCCGGAGACCAAATCATCAGAGTAGACGGCGTGAACGTGCACCGGCAGACGCATCAGCGGGTCGTACACATGATTAGAGGTAAGAGTTTCTTCTAAGTATTTTATCTTCCACACTTCCCGTTTTCCCGCTAGCTTCTTGACATCTTGATCGACACAACACCTATACTTTAATTTTCTATGTCTCCTGGATCAGGCAGAGAGCGTCCACAGTACGTCGCCATCCCGAACGGTATTTCTTATCGGCTGCGCTTCTGCAGTCATCGTTCGCCGCCAGGTCTACTTATGGCGGCCATGTTTTCGTTTTCTTTGGGGAAACGTTCAAAATCAAACATTCGCTAAAATATTTCTTTCGTTTGTCAAAGTATTTCCCAAGAGGTCGTACTAATGTACGTGCACGCTGTGAATGAATGAATGAATGAATACTGTGCCGGTGAAGTGAAAGAGAAGGAGCAGGGATCAGAGCCGGAGACCAAATCATCAGAGTAGACGGCGTGAACGTGCACCGGCAGACGCATCAGGGGATCGTGCACTTAATTAAATGAAAGAGTTACTTCTTCTTCAAATTCTAAATCTTCGCTCTGGTCGTTGGAGCCTCTTCCAATCCTTCCGTTTGCTGCTTGACTCCGTTCGCTGTTTGATAGCACACGACACCTATCCTTTCTTTCAGACGGGTCGTACACATGATTAGAGGCAAATGTTTCTTCTTTAAAAAGCTTCGCTCTTGTCTGTGGAGCTTTTCTAATCGTCTCTTTGCCCCGCCAGCTGCTGAACTTGTCGTTCAAATGATGAGAGAGGTAAGAGTTTCCTCAAATTGTAAGAGCTTCGCCGATGTCGGTGGAGCCTCTTCCAAACCTTCTGTTTCCCCGCCAGCTGCCTGACCTCTTGCGACAGAGGTAAGAGTTTCTTCTTCTCCAAATTCTAAGAGTTTTGTTCTTGTCGTTGGAGCCTCTTCCGTTCTTCCCGTTTCCCCACCAGCTGCTCGACCTCTTGATACGACACGACACCTATCCTTTCTTTTAGTTAGTCAAAGTATTTCCTACTTGGTCGTTCCTTCCCTCTATTTTTACCTATCGATCTTGTCTTCAATAATGTTGGTGAAAAAAGGTGTTAAAATAAATCTAGTAAATATTAATGACTGTTTTATATTAGCACTGGGTTGCCTAATAGAAATCGCTATAAACGATATGAACGCCCGTTGCAATTTGCAATCTATTTTATTATTTGAAGTTGTTTAATTGCAATAAAGTGCCTGCCTACCTATCTATCTACGCGTCATTCCCCTGGGCTTCTAAAGTATCATGACATCCTAAATTCAGGATCTACCTAGTAAGAGGCTCTAAGTGTAATCCATTTATTGTTATTGTTATTATTTAATATGATTTTATTAATGTTTCAGCCAACGCAAGCGCAGTTTTGACTGTGCAGCAGAATATACAGCGGAACAAATCGACAAACAAGCAAACACCTATCACCGCTCCCGTGCCAGTTGATGTGAGTATGATCGTTACAGACAAACAGACAGAAACACACACTTAACAGGATGCTTCTTACACGGCGGCGATCCTAAATGAAAGGAGGATTCAGCTCACAAAACTATCTGTTATAATTTATTGAACTTTATTTTCTCTTCAAATCCATACTATCCATCCATACGAATATTATAAATGCCAAAGTAACTCTGTCTACCTGTCTATCGCGCTTTCCTGAGAGAACTACTGAACCGATTTGAATGAAATTTTGGGAATTGAATGAAATTTGGTATATGGATCGACTAGAAAAGAAAGAAAGGAAAGGAAGAAAGGACCTAGGGTACTTTTAATCCCGAAATTCCTACGGAAAAATTGGGAATTTGATGTTTCAAGGTAAAACGCACTTTCTGTGTGAAGCACGGAGTGCCCTACTGTATGTAGTACTATTTATTATACTGTGCTCTCGTTATATTCGCCTCGCCTTGACATTTAGGCTTCGAACGCACCAACGGATTGTTATCCGCGCGGAAACAAACCGCGTGGATAATAATCCGCTGTTGCGGTTTTATTTCCGCGCGGTTTTAAAGGTTGTTATTTAATTTTCAACCTTATTCATAGGCCACGAAGGTACAGGCGAATTTTTAGCCGCGCGGAAATAAAACCGCAACAGCGGATTTTTATCCGCGCGGTTTTTTATCCGCTGGTGCGGACACTTTCATAGGATTCAATATGTTACATAAAAACCGCGCGGAAAAAATCCGCCTGTGCGTTTGAAGCCTTATGCGCTGAGGCTAAGAAGTAAAGCATTGTATTGTCACCTTTGTCACAAATACGCAAATGTCTTAATTCATCAATTTCAGACCACGCTTGATTGCCGGCAGTGCAAAAAAAATACCAACCTTCATTTTAGTATGAGTACTAGTTGACTCGGCGAACTTTTTACAGCGTACCATCGGTGGTAGCATGACGAACAATTTGTCGAATTTGTCGTATCTCTATCTGTCACTTTTGTCGATCTTTTCCATACATTTTCCCGCATTTAAATGTCAAAAGCGATCAAAGAAATCTGAAATTAAATTAAATTAAATTAATTATTAAATTACAATTTTATAGCGATAAGAAGTTCGCCGGGACATTAAAATGTATGAGACTAAGAACAAAAGAAAGCCGCTTTGTCATATAAAATCAACAATAAAAACATATTATTTTATACCAGTTTATACTTGTGAGTTGCACGTCCGTCTGTATGCCGTCACGTCACACATTCCTGATTAATGCTGTGCAAACAAAACGACAGACAAACTTATTGTTACATTGTTCATTATAATAATAATATCTTTTTATCATTATGTTATCTCTAGATTTATCTATATACGCATGATTCAAGTTTAAATTTACTACCAACTTTACGGTCACTGTCTAATTAAAATCTACAATAATGTTTAAAGATGAAAGATTTGATTGTTTGAATCGAATATAGACTCCGAAACTACTAAACCGATTTGAAAACTTATTTCTCCTATCAATCATCAGTACATAATATAAAACAAAGTCGCTTCCCGCGTCTGTCCTTATGTATGCTTATATCTTTAAAACTATGCAACGGATTTTGATACGTTTTTTTTTAATAGATAGAGTGATTTAAGAGGAAGGTTTATAAGTATAATACATGCACAACATTGTAATAGGTTACGCGGTACGAAGTTCGCCGGGTCGACTAGTAGTATATAAAGAGATATCAACTAGAATAGCACATACTATATTATGAATAATATTGCACGGCCATAAAGATGCATATTCAGGCTTTAGTATCGTGAAGAAAATAAAACGTCTCAAAGTACATTAAATAACTCTTAAAATAACAGAAGGACACCGGCGGGGTTGTAGAGGTTGCGAACCCCATATAACACAGCTTTATGTCGAAAGTCATATCGATCATGGAAATGCCAATTGTCGTAAGGGACATTTTTCGAAATTTCGTTTTTGATGCCATTATACTCAGTTTTTCACGCTCTATCGAATGGTATATTTGAAACCTCTCTAGCTTCCAAAAAATGTCCCTTACGACCTGACTTTTTTTGGGCCTAGCTCAGAAATTTATTAAAAAAAAAGCTTTAAGGAACATTTAATTTTTCCACATTGGCGTAAGGGCCAATAAATTAAAATATTCTTGAAGATTTTTATAAGGTTAGGTCAATATGTCCCTTACGACGTAAAAAAAAAAGTTACAGTATCTAAAGCTGAAGGTCGTAAGGGTCGTAACTTAATGTTATGTTTATTAAAAACTCAGATTTTAATTATTATTTTGTATGAATTTGTTTAAAAATAGTGTTTTAAAAGTACCCATTCGTTGATCTATTTAATCAGCCATCAAAATGTAACTATCTCTGAGTGGGTACGACGTCAAAATATGTCAATTTGCATTGATTTCTAGCTTTAAAATTTGTTGTATTCCTTAATCTTAACGTAACGGTGGGTTTTAATTATTTGACTCTATAGTAAAATATAACAACTTACGAACTCACCATTTCTATTCATTTCACATCTTAAAGACATACTCGAGTGCACAGCGGCTGCGGTGAACAGTTTTAGGGATATAACATAACCCTTTCTGAACCCAGTCCTCAGCAGCCTTCGAGCTCTGATCCTGTAGCCCAGCTGACAAAGTGGCGTTTTTTTTACAAACACTTCGATATACCCAGTACTACCCAGCTTCAGAGGCTTTCCCATAGTTCACAAATGATAGGCAAAGAGGCAGATTATACTTTTCCGTATTCTATATTAGCTTCCTTAAAGCATGTATGTGGTCCATGGTAGCCTTTACGAGAAACAGCTAATTTGAAGGGCATAAACTCGGCTAAATGTGGGTCCGGCTCTTGAGCTGGTACCTCTGCCTAACCCTTCAGGGAATAAAAGGCGTGAGATTATGTATGTAAGTATGAAGGGCGAAGACGTCAAACCTGCGCGCGCTACGATTCTTGATGACTCTCAAGAACAATTTATAAAGGTGGCTTAGATGTTCTTCAGCTGGTTTTATGGCCTGAAGAACAGTACTAACAAACTTATGTTCCACGCATCTGGTGTTATCCCGTCGCTGATATCAGAATGGAACCGTTTCGCATTTGAATCTTCTATGTCAACTGTGACGTAAGTTTTTGGGCTATGCATAGCATGGGATACATAATCTCCACTTTGTCGTTGGACTGTATCGATATGTGTAAATACTGCTAGATTCATCGACGTACAAGACACGCTACCCTTGCCGTGATAATATCGGTATTTACAATGCTGTGAAGGGAATTGTTCACTATGCACCCGAAACCTTCCTGGGATTGTGGTTCTCCCTCCTCAAAAATAATGTTTTACCGTAACGAACTCAATTCCTGCTTTAGCTTCGTTGGCCCGGGATCAACTTTAGTTCGTACTCCCTGCCCCACATTTTCCTGACCGCTACCAAAGCGCAAACTAGGCCAAAACGTAAATTTTAGCCATGATCATACTAGTTGGTTTGTCATAATTGTCACACTTGGCAGGCAGGTTGGAGATCGCAGTATGGCTGTTGTACTAAGCTGTTGTAGGATCATCGATGGACGCTACTGCCCGTGCTTCGGTTTTTTTCCTTTAGTCGCCTTAGCCATATACATGGGAGATGGGGTGCTGAGAATCTAGTCATACATTACGTTACATACCAACCATAACAAAAAAGCTTTTTAATGTAAGTCTTGTGATTTTTTGATTGGTCTAACTGAAGTATTTATTCCTTAACCGTGTTAAAATCTAAATAACTTTAAACTTGGGCTGTAAACAAATTACTACCTATCTATCTTCTTTAAAGTGTTGATTTTTATTGTAGAAATTGAAGATTAATAACTTATTTTCGTTTAAATCTTACGAGGGCGCTATTGGAATTCCTAGGTATTTGTTATTTTATAAAAAGTATGTACATTTTTTTTATTTTAATAATTAATATTAAAACTTAATATTTTGTACTTCTTATTTGAGAAATTTTATCATTTTGTTTCACAAGGGTAACCAAACAATAACATTTAACACTATAGACACAATAAAATATTTTTTTTAGTTTCATCAGTACTAATAACAACAAACTTGTTGGTATTTTAATTCCTTTACGCCCCTCAAATTTTACATATTAATTTTAAAATTAAATATTATAATAGACATACGACTACATTGGAAAAACACATATGGGACTTACAACCAATTATTTTATAAAGTTAAAAATAATGTATAGGTCGTAAGGGAAAAAGATGAAAAAAAGCTCAGCGTAAGGGACAATGTTGCTAAAATTGGTAGGGCGTAAGGGACAAAATCTTCTAAACCATTAGTTGTAGCGTATTCAAACTAAAATAATTGAAAAGATCTTCAAAAATTAGCACTGGTCTTCTTTTCATTGATCGCTGTAAATCAAGGCAATCAAAAGTTACAAAAGGATTTGTAATTTTTTTTTTGTTTTTTGGCTCTCCTGAAAAGTCGTGCTTTGTCCCTTACGACAATTGGCATTTCCATGATCGATATGTTCGATTAACGAAACGTCGACTGAACAATTCTTCGAATACACTTTAACTCGATATAACATTTGGTCGACAAACTTTTCTTCGAATGAACGATTGTTCGAATTTTTTTAAAGGAAAATAGTACCAGGCTTACATGAAATAATAGAGGTTAATTAGAAACAAAACACACAAAATACCCCGGCGCTACTACAGGGACTCGTCAGGAGTTTCCCAAAAAAGGGAGTTGATTTATTATGCTGTGGTCTCGTAGTACGAAGTTCGCCGTTCGTTTTTTTAAGGCGGGGAAACTCCTAACGAGTACCCTGCAGCCCCGGGGGGAGCCGCAACGTTATGTAGGGTTTGTACCCACTAAAACCCCACAGTGTCCTTCTCGGCTGATAGCAGGAGGGTCGCGGGTAAGCCTGTGGAATTCTCCGCGACCCCCCGGCATTGGCTGTGTAGCCTCTTCACGGGGGGACAGGTGAAGGTAGTCCCCCCTGAGCGCGGATGGCTCTTCCTACGCTCGACGGCGGAAACGGGACACCGCGTTCCGCCGTCCTTCTCGGGGCCGTTATATGACTACACGAGGCCCCCGCCTCGTGCACCCAACGACCCCGGGTCCCCTCTTAGTCGCCTCTTACGACAGGCAGGGGATACCTCAGTCCTATTCTTCGGCCCGGTACTGCAGGGCGTGATGAGTTTGTGTCTGCGGTAACCTTTAATTATATCTCTCGATCCTCAGTCAGAGAAGCAGCACCAATTGGCACTGGCGAAGGTGAACACGCTGCGGCTGATGCTCGAAAACGAGCAGACACATGTGCGGGAGCTCAGGAGTAAGTCTCTTCTCAGGTATTTGTGGACTGAGTAATCGTGTGCACCCGGGTTCGATTCCTGGGCGGGGAATTTGATATGATGAATATCGATGTTTGTTTCCGGTCTGGGTGTGATGTTCGTCTCTGTGTGTTTCGGGCACCTTAGATACAGGTTCTTCCTATTTAGTGTGATGTGTTATTAAAAAAGTTATTATTACCAGTGAGATTCAATAAATAAGCATGATTCCATACACAATCGAGCCTTCAAAATTAGTTGCAAGATTATCTAGGGCGTCTGACGCATATTTTTGATTTCGGCCATGGTTTCTTTTTATTCTTTAAGTGCCTCTCCACTACTGAAGGTTGGCCTTCAGCTCCGCAAATGCGTCTCTTTCTTTCCGAAAAAGTTGTTCAACTCTGGCAACTCCTGTCCACTCCTTGATGTTGGCGAGCCACGACTTCTTTCTTCTACCAGCGCGTGTTTTACCCTCTATCTTGTCCATCATTTTAACTTGGAGAAGACCGTATCGATCGTGTCTGAACACAAGTCCGAGATAGCTGAACTTTCCATGCCATGGTTTAAAAGATTATTATTAACTATTTATCCGAAGTGGCACTAGTATCGCACCGTGTTGCCCATTAAGTATATCTTTAATAATTTCTTTTTTACAAAAAAGGAACCCGCCTTCAATAAACTCACACATACATCAACTGAGCACTTACTCTTTTTCGAAGTCGGTTCAAATAGGTACTAAAACCTTCTCCTGAATGTTACAAATACTTTTCTGTAAAACCGCATCAAGATCGGTTCAGCCAAACGCGAGATAATCGCGGACAAACATACATACACATACATACATACATACACATAAACATACATACATACATACATACAGGTCAAACTGATAACCTCCTTTTTTGAAGTCGGTTAATAAACATTTTAAATTTATAAATTCAACAGATGAAGTGCTTAAAGTACCAGATGTAAGAAAACAAGTTCAGATAGAATCTGGCGAGCAGCGGATCGCCAAGTTCAAGCGCGAAATGGACCTCATTGCTGCTTCCTTGGTAAGTGTTTTACTTAATACCCACTAGATGGCATTAGCTGTACTACTGCTTCTAGCTATACACTTGCGCTGACATTTACAGTCGAGTCGGAGTTCAAACTCGCACTCCAAAGTGTCCAAATGAAACTTAAAATCGTTCTCCACTCCAAATTGATATAAACAGTCGATTTCAACTTCAAAACAGTGAAGCATATGCTCGACAGAGTTCAAGATGGCGCGAGCAAGGATAATTGTGTTCTCGACAAGGACAGGTCCAAGTGCAGTCTCGACCGAGTAGCCTTAAAAACAGATCTAACTTTAAATTATCTCTCTCATTTAAACTCCGAATTAATGTACTTAATTTAGTTCTGACTTCAACTCAGTGGAGAGTATGAAACGGCCCGAGCCAATCTTTATTTGAGAATAAATTGTCCGAGTATAAACTTGAGCGAGTAAGCTGAATTGGTGTTACCGTTTTACCATACACCGACTGGAAGACGCGCGTCGATGACGGCGCGCAGGGCCCGTGTGACGAGTGACCGTAGGCATGCATATTGCTGTCTATGTTAACTGTACTTTATTTTATTTTGTTTTCACTTTATCTGTATAATTATGTCGGTTTTGGTGAATAAATGTTTATTATATTCTATTCTATTCAAAAAAAAAACTCTGACTGTGATATGAATGTCAGCCTATATGGCGTTAGCTATACAATAGATGGCGCTAGCAATAATTAAAGTATAGTTTTTCTAGTGGTTAAAAATATTGAAAAATTTCTGAAGATCGTATTTAGAGTAATCACTGACCCTCTTATTCATAAAAAGTTAAAGAGCAGTTTAGTTATTTGACGTATGTCAATTTAGACTGGATGTCACGTATTTACCATACAACAAACCAGAGAAGTAGACCTCCAGTAAGGCGACTTAAAATCTACTGTATCTTTATGAATAAGACGGTTAGTCTATAATTTTTTTTAACATTTTGCCAGGTTTGTTAATTATACATAGTTCTTTGTTTTATTTAGCCAGTTTTCTTATATTTTTGAGGCGAAAGTTGGTTTTTAAATTCTCATTCTGTGGTTCACTAATTGGTATCATTATTTGGTATTTAACTAACTAACTTAATCGGGGTTTAACTACGGGTTAACATCCATGTTTTGTCTGCTTCTGTGCATGTCATGTTTGTCCTAGATTATACAAGGTGTAAAATATTATTTAAAATTCTTTACAGTTTTTGCATAAATACTAGGTGTAAAAATATAATTCTCATTTTTATTCAATACTAAAATATTGATATACAAGGTGTAAAACTATTATTTTAATTTTTAAAGACTTATTTTGTTAAATTAATTGAAACAAGCTTAAAAAAACTAATGAAAAAATATTTTTAGATGTACTTAATATTTAAGCTGGCCCCTTGTCACGTTGGTGATAAAAGCATAAACTCGGCTAAACGTGGGTCCGGCTCTTGAGCTGGTACCTCTGCCTAACCCTTCGGGGAATAAAAGGCGTGAGATTATGTTATGTTTTATAATAATTTATTGAAGATAAAATAAAATAAATTATCACCAGTTAATAGGTGATTAATATTTTTTTAAATATTGTTTATTTTAAAATTTTGAAAATGCTTGTAACAGACATATAGGTTTTTTTACTATCATGCATAGAAACAGATAAAACAAAATTCCATAACATAAAAAAAACATTAACTTTCGTCTCATTTCAAAATTAAATTAATTTGCATTCATATGACATTTAGCTGCTTTGGTGACATTGTAATATCTATCCAAGCATCAATCAATAAAATTACAAAAAAAATATTAAATATTGCAAAGTCACCACAAACCCAAATCACGCTTTAACACCAAAAAAAAACCCCACCAGCCCGAACAGTTAGCTGAGCAATCGACGCCAAGAAACAACAGAAAATCCATGGAAAAGACCGGTTCACCACCACCGAACACCACGAGTTTTCTCTCCGGCCTCCCACGATCACTTTCCAACCTAACTGGCCAAAGTCTGCGAAACCTACGCCAAGCAAGATCTAACAAACCCCAAGAAAACCTAAAAGAAGAAAAGAGACGACACAATAACACTGTCCCTCTCATCCCTACTACCTGTTTAGACAACACCCCCCCACCTCTACCTCCAAGGTCGAGAAACCCCATAAGTCCCATGAACCCATTAGCAAACCCAAAACCTGGTGGTTCGAACAAGTATTACCCGATGCACCAATCGGTGCCGCAAGAAAGGGAGCGGCATTTAAGAAGGTCGTCTCATTCGCTTGATGGGGAACTGGAAGGGCCACAACCAAATTCGATAGCGTTGCAAATGAATTTTCCGCTCGTGAATGTGCCGCCGCCGCCGTTGCAGGTATGTGTCGTGTATGAGTGACAGATAGTGTGTATGGGTGCCCCCCTGCGACCGACAATTTTGTAGGAGAAAAAAATTGAACGTACTAACTGCAAAAGCGTAACACACACACGTCCTAAAAAAACCGGACTATCGGTCCACAAAAAGTTAGCACAGTTAGTCGTGGGCGGGCACAAGGGTGCACTTTTTTCCATAAATGTTGTGTTTTTACACCGCTTTCAAACTCATTGTAACGTGACTAAATAAATGCAAGCTTGGTTTATTTAGTTTTAATGTATCTTCATTTTGTATTTAAGAAGTTCGCTTTAAAACAAATATTTGATGGCTTTTAATGGTGGTAGCATAGCACACCTCTGCTAAATCCATAGGGCGAAAGCGCTGCGCGAGAAAGAGAAAACATTATCGTCAGTTTTGTACGGTTTCGCCTTTAGGATGTCGCAGCGGATTTGAGGTACAGTTGCGTTCTCATACAGCGAAACACATTTGTCTATGGTTTCGTGCGTACTAGACAGAAAAACTGGAAGTGTTACGCTGCACGAGCCAGTGGCTGTATGTACCGCCATCAAGTTTTAAATAAGAAAACAAAGTTTATTGTAAACAAAGCTTCTGTCAAACGAGTGCTATGCTTTAAAAAAAGTTATGTAGAAAAGAAAGAAACAGCTTTATAATATATTATATATAAAACTCTTCCGTTACTGACTGACTGACTGACTGACTGACTGACAGACAACGCAGAGCCGAAACTACTGGGCGTAGCGGGCTGAAATTTTGCATGTAGGTTCCTTAGGGAGTGTAGGTGAGCACTAAGAAGGGATTTCCCGAAATTCCCAAGGGAACGGGAAAAAACGGGAATTTTGTGTTTATGAGAAATCTGCGCGGGAAAAACCGCGGGGCAGCCTCTAGTATATTATACTCTAGTATAGTATATTATACTAGAGGCTGCCCCGCGGTTTTTCCCGCGCAAATTTCTCATAAACACAAAATCCCGTTTTTCCCGTTCCCGTGGGAATTTCGGGAAATCCCTTCTTAGAGCTCACCTACACTCACCAAGGAACCCGCGTGCCAATTTTCAGCTTTCTACGCCTAGTAGTTTCGGCTCTGCGTTGTCTGTCAGTCAGTCAGTCAGTAACGGAAGAGTTTTATATATATTGATATATGGAAAAGTTTAAAAATCACATTATATCGCGGGGGTGCTAATGACTTTGTTGCATGTTTGTTTCATCGTGTAACAATTCTAATGTAACCATTTAAAAATTCAGAAAATAAAATTTAAGATATAAAACTAACTTTTATACCTATTATAAAGATATTACAAAAGAGCTTAATCGCTCATTAATTTTACAAATAAATTACTTATTTGATTTGATTAGATTTTATTACCGACTTAACAGAAACACTCTGTATACTAAAGTTGAACTAAATTTGTAATTATATGGTTAAATTAAGATTATTTGATTGTTTGGTGCTTGCAGACTGACAATAGGACTGGAGTGCCCATAATGCATGTCAGAAGCCAATCCTCGCCCGAGCATCTAGACCACGGCCTGCCGAGAAGTAAGTCATTAGCAGGAACATACAATTAAAATAGCAAATGGCCATTTATTCGTCCTAAATAAAATTAATAGGCTTGCAAACAGCAATACTAAAACTTAAAAAATTTAAAGTTAGTTTTTTTTTAGGTAAGTAATGTTTTTTTTTTCAGCCGGTATGGAGAGTAAAGAAGCGTGGGAGCGTGGCACGCCTCCGCCGGGGACGCCCCCGCCTCCCTACGCTCACAACACACAGGTAACTAGTTTTTTTTTTATTAAAGTACTAGTAAACCCTGCAAACTACGAACCGATTAGTCCTTACATATACTTTAACACTAATGCACAATATGATGTCTAGTAATGTACAGTCACGGACTAGGAGGCCGTAACAGATTTGTCTATGGCTAGACTGTATTACCAAAGAACAAGAGCTATTTTGCAATACAGAAAAATCGGAAGTGTTACGCCGACCGTGTCCGCCACTGTACCTAGCTTAAAAAAAAACCTTTAAAAGTTAGGTTAGTACTGCGTTTTAATTTGAGTTTTTTGTATTTTTTTAACAGCCATGTGCTGATCCTCAAAGAGCCATCATTTCTATGGAGGAAGACGATTCTCCTGCTTCGGTAAGTTTATTTTATAATTACTAGCTGACCCGGCAAACGTTGTTTTGCCATATAAATAATTTTTAAGGGGTATGAAAAATAGATGTCAGCCGATTCTCAGACCTACTCAATATGCTCCCAAATTTTCTTGAGAATCGGTCTAGCCGTTTCGGAGGAGTACGGGAACGATCATTGTGACACGAGAATTTTATATATAAGAACACAGCAAAGCGTGATAATTAAATATTTGGGGGTTTCCATAGAAAAAAAAATTCAACGGTAAAAAAAAAACGAGAAACATAATACATCAGTGAAAAAGAGTATACGTAATTGAGTGTGAAGGAAACTTATTTTAGCGATGAGGACGCCCATAGTCCTCTTTCTGTCCTATATCAAATTAAACGAAGAGACTCAAAATATAATTAACTCGATTATAAATTACAAAGCAAAAAATAGCCCCGTATTAGACATAGGTCAAAAAAACAATACGCATCTGTCCTGTACATTGACCCCCAATGTATAGAACAGCAATTTTTTTGCTGCTGTGCCAAATCCTTGCTTTGATTTATTACCGCCTTGTAAGGAACACCCGGTATAGTTACTCATAGATGATTTATTTGCAGGACAATTCGTCATACTCTAGCCTTTTCTCAAATCTTCGCTCAGTTCTGGAGAGTAAAGCTCGAACTGCCGTGCTGCTTAACTGGCTTCTAGGTGAACGGAGGTATGTGGTTTAAAACTTAAATGAATTTATTTTGAACTTTTATAAAATCTTATTAAGGCAGAAACTTCAAAATTCCGGCAGATATCTTTACTGATATTATAAATGCGAAAATGAATCTGTCTGTCTCGCTTGCACGAGAAAACTTGGGACAGAGATATTCGTGGGATTTTCGTGATAAATAGTAGCCATATGTCCTTTCTCTCGTAAGGCAAGGCCAACATAATGTTTGACTGAGCCGCTTGGTGGGCACCCTGAACTACCTCCTGGAGGGGGGGGGGGGAGTAGAAGGGGAGCGGGGCGGGGCTGAACATTCCAGCGAGGTCTACAGATAATGTGACGGACTTATAGTAAAGTTTTTTATAACATACTAAAGCCGCGCATTTTCCTTTGCAACATCGAATTGCTTCCTCATTTTCATGTGCGAATTTCGGCATAACAAGTAGCCTATGTGCTTTCTCGACTATCCATAATACTAAATTTGATTCAAATTGGTACGTCTGCGTCTTCTACATAATAAATCGGTCACCGATTATCGGTCGCGTGCGAGCGCGCTTAACCTAATGTAATGAGAGGTTTTCGCTTTTGACAGTTTTAATGGTTCTAGGAGAATGCTAATAGATGGCACTGTATAGCCAATGTATGTAGGTGTAATGTAATGTCAACGTCAAATCTGATTGACCTGACTGATTGAATTCATATAGATTTTGACATTTAAACTGATTGCTAGTGCCATCTTGTGGCAGTCTCTGTAACTAAAAATGACAGTCCGAAAACCGCTCATTGAAATAAATACATTTTCGTACTTTTTTTCTTTCTAATTTGTATGTATACTTGTGAACAGATGTCCATCGTCCTGCCTCCTTCTAATCTTGACGGAGGGCTACCGCACGGCGCCGAGCGCGGGCGCGGCCGCGCTGCGCCGCTGGGCCTACGAGATACACTCCACATTCCTGATGCCGCATGCGGTCTGTATATACTATACTATACTTTTAAAACAACATTTTTTATTGAAAAAAAAAAAACTTGAAAATGGACAAAGAAATGGTCATTAGAATGAACATGAAAATGAAAATAAAAATTGACATGGACATGGACATGGTGGAAATAGGCATATAAATGGTAATAGAAATTGACATGTAAATGGACTTGGTAAGGGATATGGAAATGGTCATTATAATGTCATGGCATTGGACATGGAAATGGTAATTAGTATGTTCATTTTAAAACATTCAAATGGTTTTTAGAATGAACATTCTTATGGTCATTAGAATGGTCATAAGATGAGTTGGTTAAGTGTACTACTGAGACATACTAGTCCCAGTTGCACCCTCGAGGGTTGAGCCCAGGGTACAACTGGGACAGTGGGATAAGCAAGCCTAATGATGATGATGATGATAATGTCCTCTTATCCCTCATTAGGGACATAGGGCTCTCAGTAAAGCTGGCCACTTGCTCCTGTTTTTTTTCTTGGGCAGACTTCTTCATCTCGCCAAGAAACTTAAACTTAATTTTTGGCCTTTTAGTCCTTAGACACAAAATCAGTAGGTCTGTCTTCCAAAAACGTTGTATTACAATGTGGGAGATGTTTTTTACATACGCGAATTCAATAAAACTTTATTAAAAAGGAATAGTTTCGCCGGCATAAATAAAAAACGCGTAAAATTTTGAATTTCGCGCCATACCGAGAGTTACCACCTTCATCTTTAAATTCAAGAAAAGACACAAGAAATTATTAAGAGCTATAAAGTATTCTCAAAAATTCAGGATGCAGGGCGGTACGAAGTTCGCCGTGTCAGCTAGGTATTTTATATTTTGTTATGAGTTGGAGTTGGAGTCTCTTCTGATCCTCCCTTTTTCTTCCCTGTTATTGGTTATGCTTTTATTAACCCCAGAAAAAACCTCAGAGGGGTGTTATATATAATTTATTTTATTTCTCAGGTACTACAACTGAACGGTGTGGACGAGAACATGGCGAACGAAATAGAACATGTTTTATCTAATGGTGAGTTTCCTTACATGTAGCACATTTATAGACATTATGCATTGGTATTCAGTATCCGACTCGAAGGACCAATTTATTTGGAATAGACTACCTTCGGAACTGATGTCACGTCATAATAAGAAACATTCAATGCTAGAACCGCAATAACTAAGTTTGTCTTCATCTACTTAAGCTTATAGAGGAAAGATTGTATTGTTTGTTTGTTTTAATCGAATAGACTCCTAAGTAACGGGAAAGATTTTTTACCTGATGAACAAAAACAAATGAACAAATTAAAACAGTGAATTTTATTGTACAGTGGCGGACACCTTCGGCGTAACACTTTCGGGTTTTTCTATATTGCAAAATAGCTCTTGTTCTTTGGTAATACAGTCTAGGGCTGACGAAACCATAGACAAATCTGTTACGGCCTCCTAGTCCGCCACTGTACAAATATTTTTCAAGTTAGATTTGTCATAATGACGTGAAAAATATGCGTTCATAAATATGTATGTTTTCGTTCAGAAACCTTAATTTTCAGTTCACAAAATACAAGGTGTTTCTGACGAGGCGGTAATAAATTAAATGAGAGAATCTGCTAACCATATCTAACAACTTTCCCAAAGCAACTTGGGTTGAAATCTGAAAAACTAAAATCTGCTGTCCCGTACATTGACCCCGTCAGCTGATCGAACCAATGTATGGAACAGCTGTTATTTTTTTTGATGTTTCGACTCATGTTGCTTTGGGAAAGTTGTAAGTTATGGTGAGCTGAACCCCTCCTTTGATTTATTACCGCCTTTTCAGAAACACCCAGTTTATTTAGGATTAATCGCCTTTACACGATAGTATCCAGTATCCGGCTCGAAGGACCAATTTGTATGGAATAACTGACGTGTTTTCAATGTCACGTCATGAAAAGAAACTAGTAGAAAAACTTAGTAAATAAAATATGTAAGTGTATTGCCCAAATTGGTCTTGCATTTCACAAGTACATTGCGTTAGGAGAAACGAAAGTCTTAATATAAAATAATTTATATGGCTATAATATTATAATAATCCTTTTCAGAATACGACAAAGAGGAGCTCCTACGTAACGTATTCCGCAAAGCGCGGCAGAAAGCCAAAGAGGAGCTTTCCCAGCAGTTAGCAGAGTTCCAGCTGAAAAGACAAGTCGGTCTGGGTTCCTTGTACGCACCTGGAGACCAGGTGCTGGACCGCTGTGATACTGATAAGGGACAGGTGAGAGGCAGCTGTGTTGGTATTACAAACAAGAAAGAAAGAATGAAGTTTTTTTTTTACAAAAAAAAGTTGACAAGTTTTATAATAACGTAACCAAACGTACTATGCATATTCGTACGTATGCATAAACGTACTATGTATACATACGCGAATTCATTAAAACTAAAAATGAATTCTTTCCCCAGAATAAAATTAGAAAACGCGAAAAAAATTGAATTTCGCGCCATACCGATAGTTACCACCTTCACGTATATTTGTCTTCTATCCCAGGAGCAAGTAGTGGTAGAGCGTCTCCTCTCGGCGAGGCTGCAGGCCGCGGCGGCGGAGGCGGCGGGGGCGAGGGGGGGCGGGGAGGGCGCGCGCGGGGCGCTGCTGGCCGCCCTCATAGCTGCGGCTCAACAGCTGCATTGCAGGTCAGTTACATGTAGATACGAGCTTTCCCGGCTTACTTCGTTTCGCCATAGAATGTAAGATACTACAAAAGACTTGGCTCTATAGACTATGTTCTTTTGACTGCCCAGAATGGCCGAATAAAAAACAAACAACAACAACAAACCACCTGTCAAAATATGTAAACAACGGAAAAAATATTGCACCTTGGGTTATATTATTTGACTTTAGGTAAGGATCCCTAATTTTTTTGAAAATCTAATATAGCCTATGACACTCGGGGTTAATGAAGCTTCCTACCAGTGATAAATGTTTTAAATCGGTTCAGTATTTCCGGAGCCTATTCGTTACAAACAAACAAACAAGCAAACAAACAAATCCTCCTCCTCTTTATAATATAGGTATAGACTAGTCGACCCGGCGAACTTCGTACCGCCCAAACTATTAGTAATCTGTGCATGTATTATACTTATAAACCTACCTCATTAATCACTATATATTAAAGAAAACAGCATCTAAAATCCGTCTCGTAGTTTAAAGATTTAAGCATACATAAGGACAGACGCGGAAAGTGACAATATTTTATACTATGTATATGTATTGACGAGCTTTCCCGGCTTACTTCGTTACGCCATAGAATATAAGATACTACAAAAGACTTGGCTTTATAGACTATGTTCTTTTGACTGCCCAGAATGGCCGAATTTAAAACAAACAACAACATCAAACCACCTGTCAAAATATGTAAACAACGGAAAAAATATTGCACCTTGGGTTACATTATTTGAGTTTAAGTAAGGATCTCTATTTTTTTTGAAAATCTAATATAGCCTATGACACTCGGGGTTAATGTAGCTTCCTACCAGTGAAAGAATTTTTCAAATCGGTTCAGTATTTCCGGAGCCTATTCGTTACAAACAAACAAAAAAAACAAATCTTTCCTCTTTATAATACTGGTATAAATTGATGACAAGTTCCTTGTTTTCAATTTTGTTTTGTAGGATAAGAGATAATCCAGTACTTGGTGACCCCGATGTAAAGATTTCACTCTTCAAGTAGCCCAGCAAAAATTGAATTTATTAATTAATTTACCTATACACAGGCCAGCAACGATAGCAGCGGCGGTGGGCGGAGTCCGGTCGACCTTCCTGCAACGAGACAAACTTTACAAGCAAAGACTGAAGCAGTTGGCGAAGCAGCACCCGCAACCCGTGAGTATTAATTACAAGTGCAATATGTGTAGAGATGGAAATGTTGCAGGTTGTCGAATTTTTTTTTTTGACTGTAATGACTTGTCGTCAAACACACTTTAGCTGTCTGTCTTGTCTTATACTGACTTGTTGCTGGCTACTAGCTGTCTTGTGGCTGGCTAGTAGCTTACTTTTGGCTGGATTAGCTGACTTGTGGGGGGCTACGAGGTGACTTTTGTCTGCAAATTGCTGAATTGTGTCGTGTAGCCGAATTTTGGCTGGCTTGTAGCTGACTATTGGCTGGCTAGTAGCTTGCAACTAGCTGACTTGTGGCTGGCTTTAGTTCGAATACCTATATTCTTACATTATACCCTTAAAAAAGATTTAGTGCTATGTATATAAATAATAATAATAACACATCACACTCAGAGCCCCTAACTAGGAAGAACCTGCATCTAGGGCGCCCGAAACACATACAGAGACGAACATCACACCCAGACCGGAAACAAACATCGATATTCATCATATCAATATTCGCCCCGCCCAGGAATCGAACCCGGGTGCTCATGCTTACTCAGTCCACATCACTGCCAACTGAGTTACGGAGCAGTCGAAAGACTAGTTAAAAGTAAAATAAGTATAATTACCAAATCTATCATTATTTTACTAAACAAAAACAGTTTTTTTTTTGTAAGAAATGGCTTTTAATGATAAGTTCGCTTATTGCCACCTTACTTTTATTTAATGTCAGTGTTCATGTATTGATTCTGTCTTTCTGCCTACTCCCCAGTTCGTGGTGCGCGGTCACCATTTGCAGCCAGCTGCCCTAACGTCGGTGGCTCACTGCCACAGCTGCGACCTGCCTGTGTGGGGGCTTGCGCCGCAGGCTTACGTCTGTGCAGGTACACACACACAAAACTCAGTTTATACAGGGTGTTTCTGAAAAGGGGGTAATAAATCAAAGGGGGGATTCTGCTCACCATACCTAACAACTTTCCTAAAGCAACATGGGTCGAAATCTCAAAACAAAAATCAGCCGTCCCGTACATTGACCCCGTCAGCTGATCGAACCAATGTATGGAACAGCTGTTTTTTTATTTTTTATTTTGACCCATGTTGCTTTGGGAAAGTTGTTAGGTATGGTGAGCAGAATCCCTCGTTTGATTTATTACTGCCTTGTCAGTAACGCCCAGAAGATTAAAATGAAGAGCTTACACGGTGCGAAACTAGCGCCACTTCCAATAAATAATTACTATCTTCTTAACCATGGTCGAATAAAAAAAAGGCTAGGATTATCTTGCTTAGAATTTTTAAAGGCCCTGTTTTGTTGTTTATTTTAAACTAGTCGACCCGGCGTACTTCGTACCGCCTAACCTATTACTATGTTGTGCATGTACTATACATGTCGTAGTAAGATTTGATTATTAGGTTTTTTGCAAAAAAAACTAGGGATTTTGCGAAAACACGGATAATTTGATATAAGCAATACTTTTTTTTTAATCATCCTGACATAAAGCAGTTTTTTTTGCAAAAAACCTAGCATAATTGAAAACTATGAAACCTTCCTTTACTCTGATTGGCTAGATTATTGCTTGCTGGTAAACTCTTATTCTGATTGGTTCTCTGTAGCGTCAAAGGATATTTTAATGAACCACGACATACACATAAACCTTCCTCTTTGTCAATCTATCTACTAAAAGAAGACCCATCAAAATCCGTTGCGTAGTTTTAAATATTAAAGCATACATTGTTTTATGATATGTATTGAAGTGCGAAACGAAGTACACCGGGACAGCTTTTAGACAATAATATCCTAGAGACATGCATTGTTTTCACGTATTTTCTGTATTATTCTGAAAGTAACCTAATCTTTTGAAATTCCATCCAGATTGCAAACTGCGCGTCCACCTCGCGTGCGCGCGCGCGGTGGAGGAGGCGTGCTGCCTGCCGGCCGACGAGCCCGCGCACACCCGCATCGCGCGCTTCATGGAGCGCATGCAGCCCGCGCAGATACAGATCACTGGTCAGTTTACCACCTTACGTCAAGGGAATATGGTCTAAAACAGCTTGCACGGTAATAGCACATACGACTTTACTGTTACAAATATGTCAAAGGGATGATATGTGAATGCATGCAGCCCGCGCAGATACAGATTACTGGTATTATTAAACTGTAAATAAAAAAAAAAACAAATTTGCACATACGACGTGTTGAAATTTGACTGGCTATTACAATTTTACAAATTTACACTTACAATGCGTTGACATTTGACTTGCTATGTAAAAATTACGAATTTTCACTAACGATGCGTTGACATTTGACTGGCTATGTAAATTTTACGAATTTACACATACGATGCGTCGACATTTGACTTACGATGCGTTGACATTTGAATGGCTTTGTAAATTATACGAATTTACACATACGATGTGCTGGCATTTGACTGACTATTTACGTTTTACGAATTTACACTTACGATACGTGGACATTTGACTGGCTATGTAATTTTTACGAATTTATACATACAAAGTGCTGACATATGACGAGCTATGTAAATTTTACGAATTTACACATACGATGCGTTAAAATTTGACTGGCTATTAGTTTCTGGCTTGTGCAACTGCCTTGGTAGTGACAGGCCGGTTCTTCCTAGTTAGGGGCTCTGAGTGTGATGTGTTATTATTATTATTATGTTTCTCAATACTCTTCGGTATCACGGGATGGAGCCCGGTCCTTTGAGAGGCGTGCGAGGGGACGAATCCAACTCGTAGAGGCCCTTTCAACAGTTTCGCTATATTGTATATGGATCACCAACCAGCCACCGCCATTAAATATTATTATTATCAGCCAATGCGAACAGAATGTTTTTTTTTTTTAAATAAATATACTTTTTTTTATCTTAGGTCAAGATTCAAGTGAGAAGAAATCGCGGAAGGCGTCGGCAGCGTCGCATTTTCTCAATAGTAAGTCATAGTTATTTTTTTTCTTTAAATTACTTAAAAAAAACAACGAGCTAACTCTTTGAACTTCGTTTCGCCTAACGCCATCTTCAATGGGCATATTTGGAAAAGTTTATCTAACTTTTCTCTTAATTTCTATTTTTGTACGAAACTTTACAAAATATAAAAAAAAAAAAAAACGCATCAAAATCCGTTGCGTTGTTTTAAAGATTTAAGCATACATAGAGACAGATGCGGAAAGCGACTTTGTTTTATACTATGTATTGATGATAAATTAATGTTCACAGTGGAAAGGAGCTACCGCAAGTTGGAGGACGAGCCCGCTGCCACTGAATCCTCCCACATGAACTCAGGTCAGTCATATTACTGTAAAAAATATAATTTTCAGCATTTTTTATTAGGTGAAAACCTTTTTTGTAGAAATTTGTTTTCAGCAAACTTCAACAAATGGCGCTTTTTATTCCACGTTAGTTTATAGGTTGCAAAAATTCCGACAGATGGCGCTCAATATCGTACATCGCGCCAGTAATGTTTGTATATTTCGGAAACGGTGTTTGTCTATACCAATATTATAAAGAGGAAAGATTTGTTTGTTTGTTTGTTTGTTTGTTTGTTTGTAACGAATAGACTCCGGAAATACTGAACCGATTTGAAAAATTCTTTCACTGGTAGGAAGCTACACTAACCCCGAGTGTCATAGGCTATATAAGACTTTCAAAAAAATTAGGGATCCTTACCTTAACTCAAATAATGTAATCCAAGGTGCAATATTTTTTCCGTTGTTTACATATTTTGACAGGTGGTTTGTTGTTGTTGTTTGTTTTTTTATTCGGCCATTCTATGCAGTCAAAAGAACATAGTCTATAGAGCCAAGTCTTTTGTAGTATGTTATATTCTATGGCGTAACGAAGTAAGCCGGGACAGCTCGTTGTTTATAATTTCGAAATTCGTGAAAATGTTGTATATGGCTTGGTTAGACTTTTTTATTTTTATTTTCCTCCGATTTGAGGTAAGTTTCTAACATTGTGTGTCTTCACAACAGAAATCAAATATTAACGATTAAGTATGGAGTATGGCTACATAACAAAATAATTAATTTTCCAAAAATATTAAGAAAAACAAGCTTTAAATTGGTATTATGGTCAACATATAAAAATAAGTTCCAAAATAATAAAATAATTCTAAAAGTACTTTTTTATCACTCTGAACCTTGAATCTTTCCCTATTTGAAACCATTTTAAACACCGGACTCCTCTGTGTAAGCACAAAGGCAAATAAACCAAATAACTTGACCCCCTTTACCTACTCAAGTGGTGGCGCACACAGCTCAGCTTATACTAGTTCTTGTCAAGTATCTGAGCTAGAATTTCTAAAGGTTATATTGGAACTAGAGGCTTAAGAGCCAGTTTACCGCGATGCTAGCGCCATTCTCGAAAAATATATATATCTTCTAAACTAAAGCAAATATCAAAAAACGGGCACAGTATGACACTAGCCTAGTATTTTTAGGGCACTGTTGCATAGCTTTTAATTTAAAGACCAAAGAAAGCTACAGAGTGTTGCTGAAAGTGGCCACTTTTAGTAACAATCTGTTTGTAATTTTGTTCTTTTAAGTTATACTTAACTGGGCTCAAAAAATACTAATTAAGATTATTTAGCAGGTATTTTCTAATAATTTTCCGAAAAAACGCGTGCTACCAGCTTTTTACGTGAATACGGCCTAAGCTAAGCCAAGACCTTGGTCTACGTACTATTAAAGGAAAATTTTGTTTAGTTTCATTAACGATCCGCCCTTTGCGCCAACGAAAAATTTCCCCCCATAATATTTGTCCTTGTGTCCATCTGTGGGGGCGGCCTACGTCGAACAGTACGGTTTTTGGCTGAGATTATCCAATTTGTAACCCATTACGTTGTAAGGTTGTCAAAGGATTTAATCTCAAAGTAATTAATAATACAAACAGGGTTATGATTATTTAGGCGGTAACGCTCGGTATGGCGCGAAATTAATTTTTTTTTTGGCGCTTTTTATTTATTATGGCGAAAGTATTCATCTATACCAATATTATAAAGAGGAAAGATTTGTTTGTTTGTTTGTTTGTAACGAATAGGCTCCGGAAATACTGAACCGAATTGAAAAATTCTTTCACTGGTAGGAAGCTACATTAACCCCGAGTGGCTATATTAGATTTTCAAAAAAAAAATGGGATCCTTACCTATACTCAAATAATATAACCCAAGGTGCAATATTTTTTCCGTTGTTTACATATTTTGACAGGTGGTTTGTTGTTGTTGATTGTTTTTTATTCGGCCATTCTGGGCAGTCAAAAGAACATATCTTATATTCTATGGCGTAACGAAGTAAGCCGGGAAAGCTCGTTTTTAATAAAGTTTTAATGAATTCGTGTATGTAAAAAACCATCTCCCACATTGTGATACAACGTTTTTGGAAGGCAGACCTACTGATTTTGTGTCTTAGGACATAAAGGCCTAAAATCAAGTTACCACCTCAATTAGGCTCTGTTAGGCCCTTGGGTTAAGGGCCTCTGAAAATATTAAATTTCTTAAGCAGTATCTTAATCACCTACTAATTAGAAATTTTCCTTTTCTTAGACATTTCAGTGATTAAGTTAACATCACTTAATAAAAACTTTTTATCAAAAAATTAAACCGCCGAAAAAACTGAAAAGCATTAAATAATAGGGAAACATTTTCTATTAGGCCTTAATTTACTCACTTCTTAAAGTAATTTTGGTTAACCAAGAAATTTTAAGTCGGTGCCACACCACACAAGCAAATTCCTTAACTACCTATAGCGCGATGCGCGGCGGCACACGTTTTTCGGTTATTTCTTTGAATTTCAGGTAATTTAGTGATCGTTATTCGTTGATTCTGTGGCACCGACTCAAAATTTCTTGGTTAACCAAAATTACTTTAAGAAGTGAGTAAATTAAGGCCTAATAGAAAATGTTTCCCAATTATTTAATGCTTTTCAGTTTTTTCGGCGGTTTAATTTTTTGATAAAAAGTTTTTATTTTTTTCTTTTCAGTTTTTTTGGCCAAATTTTTTTAACCCAGCCAATCACCCTTCACAGGGTGGTCGCACCCCACAAGGTGGCCACACAACCTGGTGAAGGTTGAGGGACTAACAGGATGAGGTTCGATCACGACCGGTCGGTGAGGCGATTTTTGAGGGAGGCCTATGTCCAGCAGTAGACGTCTATCGGCTGAGATTATGATTATTAACATTCATATAAAAAAGACTTATAATTATACCTAGCAGTTTTCATGTTAATAACAAAACGGCAATACAATCTGTGAGTGAACAATAAAGTCACCCCTATTTTTCCACCCTTAGGGTTGGAATTTTATTTCCAAATTTTTATGGGACCAACTTCAAGGTATACCCTGTCGATTAAAAAAGGAATTATCAAAATCGGTAGACACCGTAAAAAGTTATGCGTGATCATACATAAAAAAATAAAAAAAAAAAATATACGCGACGAATTGAGAACCTCCTCCTTTTTGTTTTTTCGTCGGTTAAAAAAGCTTTTTATCGAAATAATTGATGTCTGCCTAATCAATATCTGATTCTAACATAATTTTTGACTACTCCGTGGCTCAGTTGGCAGTGATGTGGACTGAGAAGCGGGAGCACCGGGTTCGATTCCCGTTGGGGCGAACATTGTTATGATGAATATCGGTGTTTGTTTCCCGGTCTAAGTGTAATGTTCGTCTCTGTTTAGTTTTGGGCACCTTTGATACAGGTTCTTCCTAGTTAGGGGCTCTGGGTGAGATGAGATATTATTATTATTAACTAGTCGACCCGGCGAACTTCGTACCTCCTTACTTACTAAGTTGTTTATGTATTATACTTACTTATAAAATCTCCTCTTGAATCACTTTACCTATTAAAAAAAACCACATCAAAATCCGTTGCATGTTTTAAAGATTTAGCATACATAGAAACAAACGCTGAAAGCGACTTTGTTTTAAACTATGTATTGATGTAATTACAGTTTCAAATCAAAATACCTATCCTTCATTAACCGAGCTTTACGTTATTGCAAAATTTTATCCCTTAATCAACAACTCAACCAAGAGTACAAACTGAAACTGAAACTGAAAGTCAAATAGTTGTTTGTCCACTGAACCTCGAAAAAACAAAACAAGTCAACTATCAAATTCAAAGTCAAACAACTCCGGAGTTTGCTTAGCAAAACTTGCTGCAAATACGACTAAGTCAAATATGCATTTAATAAGTATGGAACACACTACTGTAAAGTGCATAGTTAGCGTGGTTGGAATGTAGAGTAAAGTAAAAAATGATTTATTCAATAAAGGATACAAGATATCGCTTATTGAAAGTCAATTAGACTAATCTTATTAATATTGATACCTTATTTGGTAAAGTATCCTATACTGTGAGAGGCGAGGTAGTTCAGGGTGCCCTCCAAGTGGCTCAAGTAAACAAATGTTTGGCTTGTCTTACGACAATAGTCGCCTGGAGAGGCCCCCAAACGAGCCCTCCTCTGTCAAATGATTCTACTCCCTTTCGCAATGATTTTGAATGCCACCATATCTCCTCCCGTGGGTGTCGTAAAAGGCGACTAAGGGCACAGCCGAAGGACGGGCAGTAGCGTTCTTCGTTGAAATACTTGAAAAGACATACTATGATAGACAACCCGCCTGCCAAACGTAGTGATAAGGGAAAAAATAAAATTGTTTCATGTTATGTGTTTAAGTTATTCCAGTGTACTAGACTTCCACTATGTGATACCTATAGTATCCTTTGTTGAATAAATGTTTTTTTTTTTCTTATTTTCAAATGAACTATCTATCTAAAATCAATCGCAGTTAGTTTGTCTGATTGAGCTAATTTTGGTTTTTAACGGATCTACTACAAAAAGTTAACCTAGTCTAAATCAGAAGACTAGTCATTTAGCATACAAATTAGCAATTTAATCCAGTCTAAAGTATTTATGGTAAGGAGCTTAATGTTGGTCGTAGTCCATGAAAGGTTATATACTGTGAGAAAATATGTAAAAGTATATGTAACTAATCACCGCGGACAAAGTCGGGGGCACATCAGTACAGTGGCGGACACCGTCGGTGTAACAGTTCCGCTTTTTCTGTATTGCAAAATAGCTCTTGTTCTTTGGTAATACAGTCTAGGGCTGACGAAACCATAGACAAATCTGTTACGGCCTCCTAGTCCGCCACTGTACAATGTAAAACAAAGTCGCTTCCAGCGTCTGTCCCTATGTGTGCTTAAATCTTTAAAACTATGCAACGGATTTTGATGCGTTTTTTTTTAATAGGTAGAGTGATTCAAGAGGAAGGTTTTAAGTATAATACATCCACAACATAGAAGTGGGTAAGGCGGTACGAAGTTCGCCGGTTCGACTAGTCTAGTAATAGATCGATACACTAGTAGAGAGATAGACACTTGCAATCAAACAACTGAAAAGCTCAACATACCACGCAAGCCCCTGCATGTATAATTGTATATCCTGCCTTACAATAGCTAAACTTCTCCCCTATTCTAGTGTAGTTGAAAGTGAAATAACTGAAATATTTCGGTTGTTCAGGCGCCGCCGCCGTCTCTGCATGTATAATTGTATATCCTGCCTTACAATAGCTAAACTTCTCCCCTATTCTAGTGTAGTTGAAAGTGAAATAACTGAAATATTTCGGTTGTTCAGGCGCCGCCGCCGTCTCGGTCGGACGCCTCTGCAAATAGCACTGAAAACGGGAATTTCAGGAATTTATCACGAACGAAACGCGGTTTAGCGTAAAGCGAGCTATGTAGGACTAAATGTATTGAACATTTTAGTGCAGTGTTGGTTAGTGTTCGGTTTTTGAATTTGATAATTGAAGTTTAGTGTTTTTGTGGTTAAGTTTGTACATATTTGGATTACTTTGGATGATTTTGGATTCTGTTTTTATTACGTTTTTCAAAACTGTTTCTTGTTATGGTGATATTTTAAAATATACATTATAACACAATATTGTTCTATTTTGTGTAATAATCGGAAAAAGTTTTTTTTCTGTTCATGTCTTAAAATCTACGCGAATGCATATTTATTATTAAAATATTTAAAATTAAAATAATTAATCAGATCATAAATATAATCTCGTATAGTATCTGAATGGTCATCAAAAGTTGAAGTAAACGTATTAAAGATTAGGTAAATGATCATGTATGTGGCCAGGAAAAAATAAATTTACTGACATTGAGTGTTTCCCACATGACTTCAATCTGTAACCTCATTGTGCCTAGTATTAAAAATATTTCTTTTATGGCAATGTTTTTTTGAAAAATCAATAATTTAAACACGTCTCCCATAATATGGTACGATCAGCTGAACGAGTCATTTTATGTAACGGTAAATTTTCTTTTGGGACTTCAATCTATTTATTTAGGGAAAGGTTGAATAACGGATTTGTGCACAAATTTTACATAATTAATTCAGAATTCGAGTAAATGTTTCGTTTATGACTTAATAAGATGATTAATATCATTTTAATATCAATCCATTGAAAACTCATAAAAAAACAAGTTTATTTTTTACTTATAATTATAATTCATCATCGGTTTGACTGCGTATTGATTGACTTTAGGGGACATTACCGACTTTTCTTAAACTAGCTTAATGGGCCTTATTCTGCAGTACAAGCGTCAAGCAGAGCGTTTTCTCTCGCTCATTTCTTAGCCACACGAAAGTCTTCACTTAGTTTATTGTAAGCTCGACCTCGGCCGAGCCCTGTAGCTAGCAAATAGGGGTGAAGCGGCGGATTGGGTTTTATTATAAACTTTCTGCTGGCCAAAACATGTTTATAAACTTGAATAAATCTATACCAATATTATAAAGAGGAAAGATTTGTTTGTTTGTTTGTAACGAATAGGCTCCGGAAATACTGAACCGATTTGAAAAATTCTTTCACTGGTAGGAAGCTACATTAACCCCAAGTGTCATAGGCTATATTAGATTTAAAAAAAAATATAGGGATCCCTACTTAAACTCAAATAATATAACCCAAGGTGCAATATTTTTCCGTTGTTTACATACTTTGACAGGTGGTTTGTTGTTGTTGTTTGTTTTTTATTCGGCCATTCTGGGCAGTCAAAAGAACATGGCTTTTGTAGTATCTTATTTTCTATGGCGTAACGAAGTAAGCCGGGAAAGCTCGTTAATAAATAAAAAAGATATATCTTTATTCACACAAACGAGCAAGAAATAGAATATTAGCACAAATCCGAAATGTTTAGATAGGTTTACATATTAATAAAAATCACAAACTTAGCAATAAATGTAGGTAAATACTACAAAGGCGGCCTTTGAACTAAAAGAGCTTTCTCCAGACAACCTCGGAACAAAAATATGATAACTACAAAACATGTTGCGATCACTAAATCTTCTAGGCAACTTTGAACAATAATAATAATAACACATCACACTCAGAGCCCCTAACTAGGAAGAACCTGTATCTAGGGCGCCCGAAACACACACAGAGACGAACATCAGACCCAGACTAGAATCAAACATTGATATTATTCATATCAATATTTGCCCCGCCCAGGAATCGAACCCGGGTGCTCACGTTTACTCAGTCCACATCACTGCCAACTGAGCCACGGAGCAGTCAAAAAAAAAAAATTGATTAAATTCTAATAGGTCCTGTATTAGTTCAAGCTGTTAATGTTAAACCTGTGTGCACACTGTCAATCAAAAATTTAATCAGTTTTTCACCGGCACTATACCGGGTGTTTCTGACAAGGCGGTAATAAATCAAAGGAAGGATTCAGCTCACCATACCTAACAACTTTCCCAAAGCAACATGGGTCAAAATCTCACAACAAAAATCAGCTGTCACGTACATTGACCCCGTCAGCTGATCGAACCAATGCATGGAACAGCGGTTTTTTTTTTCAGATTTTGACCCATGTTGCTTTGGGAAAGTTGTTAGTTATGGTGAGCAGAAGCCCTCCTTTGATTTATTACTGCCTTGTCAGAAACACCCAGTATACAGTCATTTCAGTGTTTATTTGAATAAGTATAATTTTGCATTAATAAAATATGATTTCGCACTATCACAAACAGGACGTAACGATATGGCTGTCGTTCAGCGAAACACAGATAAACTTTCTGTCTGTCTGCCACACAATCTGACTTCACATCACCAACAACACAACACATAGGCTTACCGTTAGCTGAAGATTTTGGAAGGGCGGGAATGAATCAAAGGAGCTATTCAGCTCACCATACCTCACAACTTTTTCCAAGAAACATGGATCGAAATCTAAAAAAAAAAACTTTTCATACATGCATTTTGGTTCGATCACCTGAAGGGTTTAATGTACTAAAACCTGATTAATGAATATTATTTGATTTTGATTTTGACCCGTTCTTCTTTGGGAATGTTGTTAGTTATGGTGAGTTGATATTGTTATTTATAAGTTATTGTTATCTCACTTTCCGATTCAATGATTCGGTTAGAATCAAAACAACCAAGATAAACTGATAAATTGCTACAAAGAACTTTTGGTGTTTTTCTTCCAGTTTGTTTGTTTTGCTTGAGATAACTACAGAAATAATATTTTTATTTATTAAAGGTTTAAAAAAAATTGTTCTGTGAAAACCACATGTAATAATTAGACCAGCCAGCGTGCAATGTACGCGCCGCGGCTAATTCTGTCTGTCTCGCTTTTACGCCAAAAATACTGAACTGATTAGAATTAAAATTTGGTACTGATATAGTGTATCTCTGGCGAAGCCCTTCGCCAGCGTAATTTAGAATTTACCTTGATACAGAAAAATCCCAATTTCTCTGTTCCAGTTAGATTTACGTGATTAAAAGTACCCTTTGTCCTTTTTTAGGCTCTGCTCTACACTATATCAGTACTAAATTTTTATCAGTTCAGTAGTTTTTGCGTTAAAACGAGATAGAGTTACTTTGTAATCTATCAACTATAATATAAATTTAGCTCATTTTGGTTTTGAAATGTTCGTATTAGTCCAGAGAAGGTTTTGAAGGTGAGAAAATATAGAAAAAATTGAGATAAATTAGTAAAAACAACAATTTCATCTTTCCATATAAAATTGTAAGGCACGATACGATGTTCGCTGGGACAGCTAGTTATATTATAAGTATGGATTTATTCATCTAATTCATCTATTCCCTAACCTTGAAGGGGAAGATAAGTTTTAGGGGAGAGAAGAAAGGGAGGGTGTAAGGTCAAGATCAAAGCCGCGCTGAAGGTAATTGATGAGATATTTATACAGCTTCCTCCCAAGTTTGCCGAGAGAAAGATAGTATTGGAAAACAAATACTCAATGATTTTTTAACCAACTTCAAAAAAGGAGGTTATCAGCTTGACCTGTATGTATGTATGTTTGTCCGCGATTATCTCGCGTTTGGCTGAACCGATCTTGATGCGGTTTTCAGTTAAGTATTTGTTACATTCAGGAAAATGTTTTAGTACCTATTTTAACCGACTTCGAAAAAGAGGATGTGCTCAGTAGATGTTATGTGTCGGTTTATTAAAGGCGGGTTCCTTTTTTGTAAAAAAGGAAAGAAATCATTACAAGAAGTTTTAACTTGTAACCATTGAGCTTTTTATCTTTACTGACTTGACTGCCCCAGCGGCTTAGTTGGCAGTGATGTGGACTGAGGCGCGGGAGCACCGAGTGCGATTCCCGGCGGGGCGAACATTGTTATGATGAGTATCTATGTTTGTTTCCGGTTTGGGTGTGATGTTCGTCTCTGTATATGTTTCGGACACCCTAGATACAGGTTCTGCCTAGTTCGGGGGTTTGAGTGTTATTATTATTTATTAAAAAACGTCCACTGTAAGACATAGGTCTTCTTCACAGATTACTATAATTGTTGTGAAGTGGGTTGCAGTAATCGCCACGCTTGGCAGGCGGGTTGGCGATCGCAGAATGAGCTTTTATTAACTCAAATTAAAATTCAAAATTAAAATAATTCTTTATTCAACATAGGATACAAGATATCACTCATTGAAAGTCAATTAGACTACATCTAATCTAATCGCTATTGATACCTTATTTGGTGAAGTATCCTATACTGTGAGAGGCGAGGTAGTTCAGGGTGCCTACCAATTGGCTCAGGTAAACAAATGTTTGTTTTGCCTTAGGACAATAGTCGCCTGGAGACGCCCCCAAACGAGCCCTCCTCTGTCAAATGATTGGACTCCCTTTCGCAATGATTTTACAGCGTAGAGAAGAAAGGGGTAACAAACTCTACTTTACAATTTATCTCTCTTTTTTTTTTTAATTTTACAATACAATTAGGTGACAATACAATGAACATTATACAGATTAATAAAAATGAAATTACATGAAATAATAAAAAATAGCACGGCTGATATAAAGCTACATCTACCTGGTCCCTCCTTTGTTATTCAAAGGGGCGTCAAACAAGGAGACCCGCTATCCCCAAAGCTTTTTACTAGTGTGCTGGAAGAGGTGTTCCAAGGCTTAGCAGATTCCTGGACAGAAAAGGGGCTTATCGTCGGCGACAAGAGACTTACTAACCTTAGATTCGCTGACGACATCATCTTGTTTGCTCCCGATGCACCAACATTACAGCACATGCTGCAAAATCTTAGTAAAGCAAGTCTTGAGGTGGGATTGATGATGAATCGGTCGAAGACCCAGGTCATGACCAACAGTGCTAAACGTAGGGTCGAGGTAGATGGGCAAGAAATAAGCTATGTCGACGAGTACACTTATCTGGGCCAGATAGTCTCCTTCAATAATAGGCAAGATAACGAATCGATCGACGAATCGAAAACGCCTGGAGGAGCTTCTGGTCCATGAAGGAGCTAATGAAGGGTAAATTACCGATTACCCTGAAGCGCAAGCTCGTCGACATGTGCATTCTGCCCATCCTAACCTACGGGGCCCAGACCTGGTCATTGACCGATTCTCAAAAATCCAAACTCAAGATTTGCCAGCGCGCAATGGAGCGGATCATTTTGGGTGTTCGACTCGTAGATCGTGTCCGAAATGGTGCATTGCGCGCTCAAACGAAGATTAAAGACGTTGGTGTAGCAACCGCTCAGCTAAAGTGGAATTGGGCTGGCCATGTCTGCCGCATGGAACCGGATCGCTGGGCGAGAATAGCCACAGAGTGGATCCCACGCGATGGACGCCGAAAACGCGGCAGACCGAGGCGAAGATGGCGGGACGATCTCGACTCTTACTTTGGAACTAATTGGCCTGAGGCTGCAACGAGCAGAGATCAATGGAAGCAAGCGGGGGAGGCCTTTGCCCAGCAGTGGGATACTAAAGAGGCTATCTAAAAAAAAAAAAAAAAATATCTTAAGTGCAGAGCTAGACTACTTCCATCTTCCTTAACTGTAATGAAAATTTGTATTGAAGTGGTAACACAGGTAACACGTGCTAACAACAACTGAATAAGGAATACTGCATATATCGTTCGATCTAATGTATCTTTCATTGTAATATTTCTTTAATTCAGTAAAGTAAAGTAAAAAATGATTTATTCAATACAGGATACAAGATATCACTTATTGAAAGTCAATTAGACTAATCTAATTAATATTGATACCTTATTTCGTAAAGTATCCTATACTGATAGAGGCGAGGTAGTTCAGGATGCCCACCAATTGGCTCAGGCAAACAAATGTTTGCCTTGCCTTACGACAATGGTCGCTTGGAGACGCCCCCAAACGAGCCCTCCTCTGTCAAATGATTCTTTTCAAGTTGTCTAGTTCAGCCTACTATACTATAATACCATAGCACACCTCCGAAACGTCAAAAAAAAAAACTGAAACTCGTTTACGTGCACGCGTATCATATGAGACGTGCGACGCTGCTTTATTTGTACTGAGAGGTAACCGAGCGCGGGGAAGCCGCACTTGCTGAGGGAGGCAAGGAGTGCCCATACTGTGTGTAGTACTATTTATTATACTGTGACTGTTTGGAGACAACTGGCATGCCACGCGAGCTAGACTGCACCCTGCCGCGGCATGCTACTGTTCAAAATGTCACATCTTGCTTTCGTAATATTTCTTCGCTCGCGCGTCATTTCTCATCAAATTTTCCCAACTTCCGCCTATAACAGAAAAGCAATCGCTCAGTTTGGTTTAAAATAGATTTTTAGTGTCGAAGTCTGGCTCGTGATGGACTAAGACGTAGCTCAGGGTCGCCGGATCGTATTCAACTTCGATTCCCGGATGGAGCAGATTTTTATTTAGAATTCGTGTTGTTTTTCGAACTAGTTGTCTAGGTTATAATTTCGTACCGCCCTACACTAGTATACACAAGATATAATTGTTAACACTAATTATGTGGTGCTATCTATACCAATATTATAAAGAGGAAAGGTTTGTTTGTAACGAATAGGCTCCGGAAATACTGAACCGATTTGAAAAATTATTTCACTGGTAGGAAGCTACATTAACCCCGAGTGTCATAGGCTATATAAGATTTAAAAAAAAATTAGGGATCCTTACCTAAACTCAAATAATATAACCTAAGGTGCAATATTTTTTCCGTTGTTTACATATTTTGACAGGTGGTTTGTTGTTGTTGTTTGTTTTTTATTCGGCCATTCTGGGCAGTCAAAAGAACATAGTCTATAGAGCCAAGTCTTTTGTAGTATCTTATATTCTATGGCGTAACGAAGTAAGCCGGGAAAGCTCGTAAAATATAAAATTGACAAGCATATTAACATGTGAAAGGACGCACTGCAAGAATATGAAAACCTCTTGAATAGACAATCAGATTGATCTTATGTATGCCTCTGTAACTTTTTGTTATATAGTAAAGACATCATACAAAGTCGCCCTTTTTGTACACTCGTTAAATTTTTCTATTTCCTAACATTAAATTGGGTTAAAGGATCGGGGGGTAAGATCGGGTAATTCCCCGAATTCCGGTCCATTTAAAGGGTTGATAGAGCGCGGGTGATGTGGTCGGAATACCTTATTGATCTCTGTAATTGGATGACAATATAATATACCCTGAAGTGGTTTCGTCAAAGACCCAGAGAGCCGAGACTATAATAATTTAATCTGGTTTCAATATTATATGTCACACGGTTGAATTTAAGAGGCATGCACAGCTAAAGTTGCGCCACCTGCAAAAAAGAATGTCTTCTAAACTAAGGAAAATATCAAAAATGCGAAACAGTATTCCTTTAGATAATGTAGCCCAGTATTTTTAGGGCACTGTTGATATCAAAGAAAGCTATACAACAGTGCCCTAAAAATACTGGGCTACATTATTGATATTTGCCTTAGTTTAGAAGATATTAATTTTTTTCGCGGGTGGCGCTACTTTAGCTGCGCTATGCCTCTTAATGACAGAATAGCATAAAATAGGTACCAAAGGTTTCACGAAAAGGCTACTGATTGATATTTGATTAAATATATTTAGTAAATTCTATAAATCCTAAATATCGATATTTAGGTTATATGTTTCGATCGTAGATTATATCTATATGTTTTTGCGTTACTTCGCCTTAAAATAATATCGTTATTATTTTGGCAAAAATGTAGATTAAGTATTATAAAACTCTTCCGTTACAGACTGACTGACAGACAACTGAAAGCCGAAACTACTGTGCGCGGGCTGAAATTTTCGTGGGTTCCTTGGGGAGTGTAAGGGAGCACTAAGGAATAATTCCCATGGGAACGGGAAAAAACAGTATTCATGTGTTTATGAGAAATCTGCGCGGGTGAAACAGCGGGGCAGCCTCTATGATGATGATGATGATGATTTTATTTAGGATAAACCAAGTTTACCGAGTAGGGCCAGTATGCAAAGTTTCGTCAAAAATAACATAAAATAGCTTTAAAACGCAAATATCCGCTGAGCCGTGTCGTGTTTTCGCGGAAGCGCGCAAATAGATCGACGCACGCGCATGACAGCGTGAGCGTGCTAACAACTTTGAACTCTTGTGTCATAAAAGCTTTTTAACATTCACCGACTTAAGTAAAAAAAAAAACTTGTATCCTATATTAAATAAATATTTTTTGACATTTGGCTTTTGGCTTGAACTAGCGAACTTCGTAATGTATTAGCTGGTTAAAAAAGTCAAAAGTCAAAAATTCTTTATTCAATAAAGGATACAAGATATCATTTATTGAAAGTCAATTAGACTACATCTAATCTAATCGCTACTGATACCTTATTTGGTAAAGTATCCTATACTGTAAGAGGCGAGGTAGTTCAGGGTGCCCACCAATTGGCTCAGGCAAACAAATGTTTGCCTTTCCTTACGACAAACTTACGGTAAAATATAATCTACTAAGAAAAATAATTCGTGGTTCGTTAGTCTTGCTAAAACTCGAGAACGGCCAAGTCGCTTTAGCTTATTTTGGTCACAAAATGTTCGTAGTAGTCCAGGGAAGGTTTAAAAGGTTAGTAAAATGGAAGGGAAATTAGCAAAAACAACAATTTAAGTTTTCCATATAAATTTGTAAGTACCTACGAAGTTTGCAGGGACAGCTAGTTATCAATAGAAGCCTTTCGAAACAATTTTAGGCACGGAAATGTTGCACCTACTGTTGTTGAACTTTGCACCTACGAATAATAATCTTTGCACCCTATATTCATTGATTAATGGCAAGCGACTATAAACCCTAGTTTCATAATAATACAGTCTAATAATCAATAGTATTGATCCGGAAATTTAACATGTCAGTTTGTCTAGACTAGGGGTGGATAAAAATGTAAAAACGGATGCCCCTCGATGAATAAGTTAGCGTGTTTGACTCGGAATCTACTATTGTTCTTCAATGACAGTTTGGTGGCTTTAGGATTTTGTATCAGTGCCGTAGTTTAAGGGCTTACACGGTGCGAAACTAGCGCCATTTACGATAAATAATTAATCTTCTAAACCATGTCGAAATCAAAAATATGTGTCTTATTGACTCCCTAGATAATCTTGTTTAGAATTTTTAACCCCTGTTGTGTAGCTTTCAGGTTCAAAATCAAAGAAAAAACCTTTTTTCGCCTAAAGTGGCCACTTTAGTGGAGCATATTTTTGATTTCGGCCATGGTTTAGAACATGTCAATTACTTATCGAAGTGGCGTTAGTTTCGCACCAGATCCTCTTTCTAGATAGAACCTGTTTCTAGGGTGAATTATCAGACTCAAAACACACATCGACCACAAATTTCGCCCTGCCGGGAATCGAAGTCTGACTTACGGCGTCACAGTCGTCATCGCTGTCTACTGTGCCATTGTTGCAGTCTCAGAAGCAATTAGGATAGGATATATAGGTTTTTTGTTTCGGTTGCAAAAGTTGCGAACTTAAAAAGTATTAGTATGAATTTCGTGTAAATTTTATCGAAATCAGGAGAAATAAGTATTAATATAATTAACCAATATACAATGCAATATATTCCTGCAATGTTTTATACATACTCATATTTTAAATGCAAAGGTTACTCTGTCTGTCTGTCGCGCTCTCACGCCAAAACTACTGAAGCGATTTAAATGAAATTTGGTACACAGTCTAGAGCCTGAGAAAGGTCATAGGCCACTTTTTATTTCGAAAATCCCATGGGAACGGATAATTGGGTTTTGCAGTTTCAAGGAAAATAAATCACTCGCACGCTAGTGTTTCTATAATTTTTAAAATCATTAACTTTGGTTGCCAGCCTTTTTGTATTGTATTACGCAACCATTCATCGTTATTCATAAGTTTATCATAAACTAGAGGCTGCCCCGCGGTTTTTCCCGCGCGTATTTATCATAAACACAAAAATCCCATTTTTCCCGTTCCCGTGGGAATTTTGGGAAATCCCTTCTTAGTGCTCACCTACACTCCTTAAGGGACCTACATGCAAAATTTCAGCCCGCTACGCCCAGTAGTTTCGGCTCTGCGTTGTCTGTCAGTCAGTCAGTCAGTCAGTCAGTAACGGAAGAGTTTTATATATATTGATGTAACTTTAAAAAGCTATAACAAAACTAAAACGGTAATTTTTAGTGTTTTAAATTACTATAAATCAATAAGTATTGCGTCACGACGGCCATCGATCACCAAAATAGAGCTGAACAAATAAAGAATACATGCGTGTATACTTTTATAGTGAGTTGTAGCGACAGCAAAAAAAACGTAGTATAAAACAAAGTCGATTCCCGCGTCTGTCCCTATGTGTGTTTATATCTTTGAAACTATTCAACGGATTTTTTTTAATAGAAAGAGTTATTGAATAAAAAGGTTTATATGTTTTGTATAATAATATGCACAATAGGTAAGGCGGTACGAAGTTCGCCAGGTCGACTAGTTTTGTATAAAAAAAATGTTCATCAAGAAAATATCTTTTTTTTTGTATTAAATAAATAGCTGTTCCGGCAAAATTCGTATCGCGCTTTTCAGTTTTATATGGAAAAAGTAAAATGTGTTTTTTTTTACTAAAATCTCCTCAATTTCTTCCATATTTTCTCACCTTTTAAACCTTTCCTACCCTACTACAAACATTTCAAGACCAAAATTAGTTAAATCGGCCCGGCCGTTCTCGAGTTTTACCAAGACTAACGAACTACTTTTTTTTTATATATAGTAGATAGATAGTAGAAGTAGATAGAAACTTAACTAACATGCAATAACGCAAAGCAGCCCCTGCAGCATGACGGACCATTTGTCGTATCTAACTGTCACTTTAAATCGCATTTGACATTTCAATGCGGGAAAATGTATGGAGATGATCGACAAAAGTGACAGATAGATACAATAAATTTGACAAATTGTCCGTCATGCTACCGCCGCAGAGCGTGGAAACGCAATTTTTGGCCAATTCTTCTATGCCACTGCCTAAACTACTAAGTAGAAACATTCTAAAAATAGCCAATAATTACAAACGGATCTTGTTTTGCTATCGCTACGTTAACTTTCTTAATTACTGCTCGAACGGGACCGAAATAGACGCCGGAACTGAAGTTCGGACGGACGTTCAGTCACTAGTAACAGTCTAAGCTACACTTGTCATTGCATTATGCTCTTTATTAGTTTGGAATAGAGTCAATGGGGTTGATAAGTTGATGTGCTAGTGACTGTACAAAGGGAGCTGTGTGTTAGTAGGGAGTCGACATCGTTGGACAACCTAATAGATATAGGAAATCCATACTTATAATATACGAGCTTTCCCGGCTTACTTCGTTACGCCATAGAATTTAAGATACTACAAAAGACTTGGCTCTATAGACTATGTTCTTTTGCCCGCCCAGAATGGCAGAATAAAAAACCAACAACAACAACAAACCACCTGTCAAAATATGTAAACAACGGAAAAAATATTGCACCTTGGGTTACATTATTTGAGTTTAGGTAAGGATCCCTAATATTTTTGAAAATCTAATATAGCCTATGACACTCGGGGTTAATGTAGCTTCCTACCAGTGAAAGAATTTTTCAAATCGGTTCAGTATTTCCGGAGCCTATTCGTTACAAACAAACAAACAAACAAACAAATCTTTCCTCTTTATAATATTGGTATAGAAATACAAAAGTAACTCTGTCTGTCTCGCTTTCATGCCAAAACTATTGTACAGTTTGAAATGAAATTTGATTGATACACACAGATTGTTTGATGCCTGAAAAAGGACATAGGCTAATACATGGTCGTACCCACCGTACCAACCCTAATCCATACCTCTTATACTAGAATAATCAATCAATACATAGTATTAAACAAAGTCACATTCCGCGTCTGACCCTATGTATGCTTAAATCTTTAAAACTATGCAACGGATTTTGATGTGTTTTTTTTTAATAAATAGAGTAATTCAATGGCATGGTTTATATGTATATACTTGCACCATATAGCAATAGGTTAGGCGGTACGAAGTTCATCGGGTCGACTAGTATTTATTATAAATACGAGAGTAAGTCTGTTTATCTATTAACGCAATCACTCATTAACTAGTGAACTGATATGCCAGAATATCGCTGGACATAGGGAGACCTTTTGAAACGAAAATTTCAGGGAACAAAAAAAAAATGCGTTTTTAATTAAAATTTCGCTTGCCAAGCCGCAGGGCACACTAAAGCCATTAGTTTTATAAAAAAAAATGGTAGCTTGAAGTGCCGTCAATTGTACGATCCACTAAACTCGCTGGAATCGAGCCAATATTTTGCTGGACAGAGCCAAATCACAATATTTGCTGTAAACATTTAATAACAGAATATTCTCTCCTTAAAAGGGATGCTCTGGGATGACTTGTTTGCCACTGAAAGAAATCGCTCTAAGCGATAACCCATGTACCACAAATGCATCTCCTCACAGATGTAGGATGATTCCGTGCTTCGGAGTTGGTCCCGGCCGCAGTAGTGGTCGTTATAACCGCGGCGACAAGCTGGCCCCGCCTCACGTTGGTATAAAACATAAACTCGGCTAAATGTGGGTCTGGCTCTGATGAGGCACCAGCCTCTGCCTTACCCTTCAGGGAATAAATTTTATTCGAGTTTGGCTAAACCGATTTTGATGCGGTTTTCACAAGTATCTGTTACATTCTGGAGAAGGTTTTAGTACCTTTTTTAACCGACTTCAGAAAAGAGGAAGTTTTCAGTTTATGTAATTGTCAATTTATTGAAGGCGGGTTCCTTTTTTGTAAAAAATGAATTATTAATTGTTATTATTGTTTAATAAATGTAATGATTTTTCTATACCTAATTTTTTTCACTGACCTTGTCCAACATTCGCATTCGCATTCGCATGCCTAACATTCGCATTCGCATTCGCATTCGCGAATGTCTAAAATTCGACATTCGGAACATCCCTGGAATAAAAGGCGTGAGATTATGTTATTATATGTTGCAACTCCTAACATAGGTTTCGTAGAATGCGGCTAAAGAAACAGCCGAGGGACGGGCAGGAGCGTCTTTCGTTGAAATACTCGAAGAGCCACACTGCGATCGCCAACCCGCCTGCCAAGCGTGGCGATTACGGCAAATTCCTTCCACAATGTTTGTCCTTATGGTAATCTGTGGGGGGACCTATGTCCAGCAGTGGACGTCCTACGGTTGTTATTATGATCACCCATATGGTAATTAACAAAAATCTATTTTCATGCAATGTGCAATCTTAACACTAAGCTGTATTTCTTCCAAACAAGCTGTATGATGCACTGTAGCGCGTGCGCACATGGATTCTCGCCAATATGTCAATTTTATTGATAATGTTTAGTTTGGATCAGATTGGAGTTTATCAAAGTAATCCTAGGATTTGTTTGTGTTATGTTATACTAGGTTGCAGCTTCGCTTGCTTGCGTATGGTTTATGTACATGTACAAATCTGATTGTTTGCGTGGGAATAGAAGGAATTCTTACCTTACATGGTATTTTGGCACAGGATTCAAAACAAAAAAAATATTATTTCTAAACTACCATACTAAACACGTCAATTGATTTATGCTCAAAGATGTGCGCTTTGCCCTAATGTACTCTTATTTTAGACGAATTTTATGCAATGACTAAATCAAACCAGCGCCATAGGAAAATTATAAAGAAGGGGTAGTTTAAAACTTGATGTTGCTCCGGGAGGAGCCACCGGATTATGTAGGGTTCGCTTCGCACCCACTAAAACCCCGCCGGTGTCTACCTCGGCTGTTGGCAAGGGGGTCACGGGAGATCTATTCGAGCTGGTTCAACTCAGCGACCCCCTCTAGCATCGGCTGTTAAGCCTCTTCTCGGGGGGACTTGGTGGTGGTCGTCACCCCGGAGCGTGGTTTGCTCGTCGGAGACGGGACACCCGCGTTCCATCGCTCTTCTCGGGGCCGTTATATGGATGCACAAGGCCCAGCCTCGTGCACCCAACGACCCCGGGGTCCCCTTTTAGTCGCCTCTTACGACAGACAGGATTTACCTCAGTCCCATTCTTCGGCCCGGTACTGCAGGGCGTAATTGCCAGTACCTATTCGTATTTAAAACCTTACTTTTTCATATCATAATCTATACCAATATTATAAAGAGGAAAGATTTGTTTGTTTGTTTGTTTGTTTTGTTTGTTTGTTTGTAACGAATAGGCTCCGGAAATACTGAACCGATTTGAAAAATTCTTTCACTGGTAGGAAGCTACATTAACCCCGAGTGTCATAGGCTATATTCGATTTTCAAAAAAAATAGGGATCCTTACCTAAACTCAAATAATGTAACCCAAGGTGCAATATTTTTTCCGTTGTTTACATATTGTGACAGGTGGTTTGTTGTTGTTGTTTGTTTTTTTATCAAGACCATTCTGGGCAGGCAAAAGAACATAGTCTATAGAGCCAAGTATCTTATATTCTATGGCGTAACGAAGTAAGCCGGGAAAGCTCGTCATACATAAACAGAAAACGTAAGAAAAGTGTTATTAATAAATAGCAGATGCTCAGTCCACGGCAGTTTAACAACTCTGTTAGTAAATATTGATCGAGTGAGATCACAAAGCTGCTTGTTTGCAATAGCGAAATATCAAAAAAAACCGTCTTATTGAATTATATTCCGTCTTTTTTTTAAAGTATTGTTTTTATATCGCAGCAGGTTCGTTCATAATGAATTTGTTCCATGTAGGATACAATTTAACGTCTAATAATAAACTACATGCAACACATCAATGCATAGTATAAAACAAAGTTGCTTCCCGCGTCTATAATTTAACTAGTCGACCCGGCGAACTTTGTACCGCCTAACCTATTACTATGTGGTGCATGTATTATACATATCTAAACCTTCCTATCACTCTATTTATTTAAAAAACGGCATAAAAATCCGATCATACATAGGGACAGACGCGGGAAGCGACTTTGTTTTATACAATGTATTCATTGACTATAGTAGGCGCTCCTCGGCCTCGGCTTTGCCAGCGCATTTCCCTTCATCATCATCATCATTTCAGCCGTAAGACGTCCACTGCTGGACATAGGCCTCCCTCAAGGCTCTCCATCTGTACCGATCGCAGGTGGCCTGCATCCAGCGTGGACCCGCAGCCTTGCGCAGATCATCCGTCCATCTGGTCGGTGGACGTCCTACGCTGCGCTTGCCGATCCGTGGTCTCCACTCGAGAACTTTTCGGCCCCAGCGGCCATCTGTTGCATTTCCCTTGAATTTTTTAATTTCCAATATTCCCGTGGATATTTCGGGATAAAAGTAATTCTATGTCCTTTCTCAGGCTCTAGACTATCCATATACCAACTTCAATTCAAATGGTTTCAGTAGTTTTATCGTGAAAGCGGGACAGACAGAGTTAGTTTCGTAGTTATAATTATAATAATAATTAGTATGGATTATCATTATCGTAAAATAATTAGACTATTAGTCTACAAACAACCATAAATTCTTAACACCATGTAAGTAGCATGCAGCACGCAGTATGTACGCATGTACCATTAAATAGTGGAGTGCTGGTGTGTCCAAAAATAGCAAGTAAAATGCGGAATTTGGGCCACGCACCGTTTGCTATGATGGCTTGCGTTTAACTCGGTGCATATAGGTATCTAGAGGCTGCCCGCTCTTAAACACAAAATCCCGTTTTTTCCCGTTCCCATGGGAGTTTTGGGAAATTATTTCTTAGTGCTCCCCTACACTTACCAAGGAACCCACGTGCAAAATTTCAGCCCGCTACGCCCAGTAGTTTCGGCTCTGCGTTGTCTGTTAGTCAGTCAGTCAGTAACGGAAGAGTTTTATATGTATTGATTGATAGGATAGGAGTGATGAAAACTTTGGCCTTCGGCTCTAATACGGCCACATTTTTGCATCAATGATTTTCGTCCATCAAAAAGTCTATACAAATAATAACTTTTTTTTTTAAAAGAGACCCGCCTATAATTAATTGACACACACATCAACTGAGAACTTCCTCTTTTCTGAAGTCGGGTAAAATAGGTACTAAAACCTTCTTCTGAATGTAATATGAAAAATACTTATCTGAAAACCGCATCGAAATCGGCGACAAAGGCGAGATAATCGCGGACAAACATAAATACAATAAATACAACATACAGGTCAAAATGCTAACCTCCTTTTTTGATGTCGGTTAAAAACGTCAGAGAAACAATAGGAGTTTTTCTTTCTGCGTCTATAATACCGAACTATAATAATAACAATAACGCATCACACTCAGAGCCCCTAACTAGGAAGAACCTGTATCTAGGGTGCCCGAAACATAATAAACAGACACGATTATTACACCCAGACCGGGAAATAAAATCGATATTCATCATAACAATAACAATGTTTGCCTCGCCGGGAATCGAACCCAGGTGCACCCGCGCCGCGTCTCAGTCCACATCACTGCCAACCGAGCTACGGAGCAGCCTATATACTAGGACGAGAAAGGGGTGTGGTAGGGATCGAAGGGGAGGGGGCATGTCCAGTTGAGCGGACTTCAAAGGGTTTAACGTACCTTGCTAAATTGATACTTATCGTTACTGTTGGATTAGTTTACTTTACCTAGACTGAACTGAAGGGAATTTTGAAATGTTTAGGTCTATTACTTTGCAGTAGTAAAAACTATAAAAGCACGTGAATAGAGAAATCATTTCTGAAATCAGACCTGCGGCCGTGGCATGACACCGACCATTTGCCGAATCTTTCATTTACTTTTGACCTCTTTTGACATCCAAATGCGAGAAAATGTATGGAAATTTGTCTTTGTTATTTTCAGCGATTGGAATTTGTTTTGATTTTGTTTTACCCGGAAATATGAGACTAATTGTCATATTATATAATATTTTCTTGAAATAAAAATATTAAAAAAAGCTTGTACACCTACTTATCTCCGGGACGATACACAACATTTTATATTTCAAACGATAAAAATCTTATCGGGAGTACTTTAGTATTATTTAACAAAAACGAACCAAAATCATCCAAATAAGTATTGTAAAACAAAATAAATAGCTTATTTATAATTTAAAAAGTGCAGGTAACCTTAATCTAAAGTGCAATAGAAAGTTGAACAAAGAGGGCTAGCTGCAGCTTAAGAGCATTTTAAGTTTGTCAAAGTGCAGTCTAAGTTTGTCAAAGTGCAGTCTAAGTTTGTCAAAGAGCAGTCAAAGTTTGTCAAAGTGTAAGTCAAAATTAGACAAGATGGCGGGATGAGTACAGAAGATAGCGGCGGTGTTCGCCGACGAAGAAGCTTCAAAAAACTTCTAAGGAGTCTAACGGCTGATAAGTTGCAAACAGGTATTGCTTTATTAACCCATTCAGCGCCACGGGCGCAACCTATGCGTCCGTTAAAAACATATCCCCAGGCGCCGAGGACGCCGGCTGGCGCTCGCACTATTTTCAATAAAAACCATACTAAATAGGATATTACAATATTATTTGTACTGAAAAAAGACACTCAAGGATTTGATTAAAAGGATCTTATTCATGCTTTATACTTTTTTCATACATTTATTATATAAAAATAGCCATTGAAGTTCAACTTGAGATAAATGTAATTCTATTTACTCAAATATTTTTATTTAAATGCAGAATTTAATAATTTTAATAGAACTATACGTTGTAATTTTTTGAAATTTTTATGTCGTGATTTAGTATATTTTGGGACAGGGCACATACGTTGCGCCCGATGGCGCTCGAGGAAGTGTATTTTTCGGTTCGCGCGTGCTACTTTGTCCAAGTGCAAGGGAAAATGTGATTTGTAAGCAAGCAGTTAACGCCGCTTTTAGGATTGAAGTAGTAAACGGTTTCGACTTTTTGTAATTATAAAGGTGACCGTAGATTTGAACAAGCGTCATATCACCAATTTTGTATTCAATGAAATAAAGATAAGGCGGTAATTTATCGGTGCTTCTAAGTTCAAACGAAACATTTTTTGTTTTATTTTATTTAATGTGTCGGTTAATTATAAAGAAATATTTCAAAAATATTCCGAAAATCACACAATACATAATCTTTGCAGCTGTGCGTTTCATTGTTTTTAACATAAGATTAGGATATTTTTGAGTGGTCACCGCTCGCTATTCTTTTGTCTTTCGAACATAAAAGTGCACAGCGTCGGTTCATTGCCTATTGTTTTCAAAAATAAAGAAATGTGTCGACATTTTTTTTTTGTTTTAGCAGATTAATCCTTCTTAGAAAAAGTGTACACGTAAATATTGCCTCCGAGAGCATACCTACTTATATAATAAAAAAAATTTGGTTAAGGTTAGTTTTAGGTAGTTAATGCAACGGCAGGTTAGCCTTATTCTAATCGTTAGGTACTGCGGCGTATCTCATCTCTTGTTTGTATTTCTGTAAAATTTGTGACCTGGTTGTAAATCCCGATACTCCGATTTGAATCAAATGACCTAGCTATGGATACTAGCACTACGAACTACGAACCCTCCTTAGACTGATCTGACAATGAACACTGGCACTACGATTGATATCGGAAATGAAACTGGTACTCTGAACCCTCATTTGAAGATTGATCTGGCTATAAAAACAGACAAATTAAGTTCTTTGAATCCCTTTTCAGAACCTGTAATCAACAGAGATGTTATCGCAATAAACTGTAAATACTTTCTAATACATAATAAACTAGTACCTAGTACTTAAATGGACATCATTTTAAGTGTGTAAACTACAGAATTTAATTTTTATTTATTTATCAGGATAACGTTTCCTGTTTACAACTGTTTGCCATATTAAATCTAGACTATGTGTTCAGTCCAAATTTTGCTAATTGAATCACTAGATCTTAATTCAGAGAATCCTATAAATCCTTTTACATACTTCTTAAATTTGGTATGTAAATTGGATTTTGCTATAAACAGATATGGACGATGAGTTTTCTGAAAATGAATTTGCGGGCTTAGTGGTTGAAACTGGTAATTTATCGGAACCTGAATCTGGAATGATTCATCAGATTTGAATGAATGTAATTAAGAGGAAATTTTATAGAAGAATCATTAAATAGCGAACAGCAAAATAATATTTTTATTATTTTTTTTTTTTGCTGAAGAATTATAATACAGATGTTGACCTCGAAACGCCAGAGTGGAGTCATGAGCATCCACATATCAGGTCAAATGTAAACATTTTCACTGAGCGTGTTGGACTTGATACTAGATACTAGATTTTTTCTTTACTTAGTTAACTGTTTTTTTTTTAACTAAAAAAAACATAAATGCTTCGAACCTGTTTCTTACTTCCACATATTTCGACAAATTGCACTTTGCTTTGACTTAAAAGCCAGGGGATCTATTGCCGTTCAAAATGAAAATTAGAATGTGAATCATTTTGACATAAAATATGTATAAGTTGCGGGTATATAGGTGAATCATTTTGTCTACCTACACAAGAGATTCAGCTGTAAACCCGCAATGTATACTTATCACATGTCAAAAAAATCTCATTCTTATTTTTATTGTGAAAGGCAATAGCCTAACTTCTCCAAACCGTCCATAAGTCTAGATCTCGATGTCCGCGCCATTATCCTTGTATCGTTTACCCACCATCCAACCTTCTTTAGGCAGTGGTGCGACCGCCGACGATAAACGAGAAACGAGTAGAACTAGAAACTATAAACGAGTTGACGATCAGTGGAAGGCGACTGTGTAGTTTGGATAGTTTTTTCGCCGGGCAACGAGCGATTTCTCGCGCCACTCGCCCGTTGTCGCTGCGGTCAGTGCGAGCGAGCATCGCTGAACGAGCTCTTTTTTTTAAAAGCTAGTCGTAGCCGGCGGCAGTGTGAACAGTTAGAGAGCAACTATTAATACATGCATTACTTTCCTTTACACAGAATGTTTTTATGTATTGTTCCTGTCTTGAGCGAGAAAATAGCTGAGAGTTAGTCGTTATCTTGCCTACAGAGTCGGACTCTGCCTTAATTATGCTTCGAAAAATTTCTGGTTTTCACCATTCAGCGTTGACAAATATCGACATAATCGTAAGATTATAATATTAATATAATAACAAATTAATCATTTTTATTCCAGAACTTGGTGGCGTGTTCGAAACGGCAATAACTATTTTATTTTTATGTCCTCAGAGACAACATTTTGTGAAATATTAAGGACTTATCCTAATCATGATATAGGTCCTGACTACCTGACTAGACCTTTAATAAATTGTAAGATCATTAAGTTGCAAAACAATTAAATATAATATTCGAAACCTCTTTTTCTGATAAAATACACCAAACCTTTTTTAGTTCTTAAAATAAGAAATAAATTGGCAGCTACATTTAAAAACTGTTACTTTAGTCAGTCAATAAATAAACTAAAGTATAGCATTTGTTTGTTGAATAAGAAATTTTCTGCGTAAACACGTCCATTTTTTCTGCCAAAATCGGTAGCTTTTTAGGTGATTTTTACAGCTCGCGCAGCGCCAGGGGACGCCGCACTGTCGGCCTTGCGCGGCGAACGAAATCTTTGTATGGTGGCGTGGCGCGTTGTGTTTTTTAAAATCGCGGTGGAGGTGGAAGAGTTAATACAACTAGTCGACCCGGCGAACTTCGTACTGCCTAACCTATTTGTGCATTTATTATACTTATAAACCTTCCTCTTGTTTTACTCTATCTATTAAAAAAACCGCATCAAAATCCGTTTCGTAGTTTTAAAGATTTAAGCTTACATAGGGACAGACGCGGGAAGCAACTTTGTTTTATACTATGTATTGATGATACAAAACGACCTTGCGAACTTCGCACCGCCTAACCTATTACTATGTTGTGCATGTATTTTGAAGAATAATTCTTGATGATGATGATTGATGATTTGTTCCTATAGCCCCTCATTAGGGGCAAAGGGCTCGAAGTAATTTTCTCCATTTTATACGGTCCTGGGCTGTCTCCTCCAGGTCCCGCCATTTGAGACCAGTTGTTGCGATCTCCTTCTCCACCGATCTCCTCCAGGTGATGAGAGGGCGACCTGGCCTTCAGCGCTGGATGCGTGTCATGTCAGAGTCCTCTCGAAGTACTCTATATATATTAAAAAAAACTGCATCAAAATCCGTCGCATAGTTGCAAAGATTTAAGCAGATATAGCAACAGACAGCAAAGGGACTGTTTTATCTATACCAATATTATAGAGAGGAAAGATTTGTTTGTTTGATTGTTTGTAACGAATAGGCTCCGGAAATACTGAACCGATTTAAAAAAATATTTCACTGGTAGGAAGCTACATTATCCCCGAGTGACATAGGCTATATTAGATTTTCAAAAAAAATAGGGATCCTTACTTAAACGCAAATAATGTAACCCAAGGTGCAATATTTTTTCCGTTGTTTACATATTTTGACAGGTGGTTTGTTGTTGTTGTTTGTTTTTTATTCGCCCATTCTGGGCAGTCAAAAGAACATAGTCTATAGAGCCAAATCTTAAGTAGTATCTTATATTCTCTGGCGTAACGAAGTAAGCCGGGACAGCTCGTTCTATACATATATTGATAATTGCCGTGTGGTGAAGATCATAGAATACCACCCCATCTCCTCCCACGGGTGTCGTAAAAGGCGACTAAGGGAATAACCGAAGGAGGGCAGCAGCCTCTTGTCTTATGCTGATTTAGGAGTGGTTAAATTCTGTTTTTAACCGACTTTAAAAAATGAGGTTGTATGTATGTTTGTCAGCGATTATCTCGCGTTTGACTGAACCTATTTTGATGCGGTTTTCAGAGAAATTTTTGTTACATTCAGCTGAAGGTTTTAGTACCTATTTTAACCAACTTCGAAAAAAAAGGAAGTGCTCAGTTAATGTATGTGTCAGTTTATTGAAGGCTGGTTCCTTTTTTTGTAAAAAAAAGAAATTATTACATATGTAAAAAAAAACCTGAAATAATAAATCATGCAAGGCATACGTCATGCGTCATGCAGCGCAAATTATCATAAATAGACGATTATTTCACTGTTTTACTAAATGGATGTCGTATCACATGCGATTCTGGCAGACAGGATGCGATATGAAGTCGTAAATTTTCATTTATTTCCGGAGATTATTTCCCCTTCATCCAAACTAACAAAAAAAAAAATTTTGTTTCTTTCTTGCATTAAATTAGTTAATGTTTACTATTAGATTATAAAGATAATCGTTAATTGATGTATTAAGATTAGGGGGCTAATTTGGAACCCAAACGTAGAAATAATTTCATGCGTTTAGAGGATATTCCTTTTCTAGGGTTTTTTCTCGAGTCGCTTATATGACTTAAAACCCGAACAAGCAAGGGTTGTTACAGCACCCGAATCGCAATAGCTTTTGTCGTATATTATACTCTTCATTCCTCCCACTTGAAAATTGACTACCATTTATTTCAATATTAACAATTCTCTTTTTCTTCTCATGTACACTGAGTGAATTCACAAGAGTTACAAGCTGTATCCTGTGTTATGCAACTCTGTCGTAATTGGCTATAACCTGTAAAGATAGAGTTAAGTGGAAATAAATAAATAAAATAAATAAATAAATATTAAACGTTAACCCCCTTACCACAAAAAAGTTAGACCGGTCTAAAATCGCCATTGTATGACGAAATAGTGATTTAAACATAGTCTAGTGATTTAGACCCGGTTTAACTCTTTTTGTGGTAGAGCCGTAACCCTGTTATTCATAAAAAGTTGAAGAGCAATTTAGTTATTTGACGTGTGTCAATTTAGACTGGATGTCACGTATTTACCATACAACAAACTAGACCTCCAGTAAAGCTATTGTAACCCAATTGCATTCTTTATGAATAATACGGTAATAATGCAGTAAAACGATTCAACAAAAATCTCTAAACAGCTGTCTAAATTCAGCGAAATATGTCGATTCGCGCCAGAATCGACACCGACATCCGTTTCATTTGTCTCAGAAGCTCGACATCTCGACATTGAACTTTTTCTGTCCTCACGTCTCTTTAGTGGAATGCTGTACGAAAATATCACGTCACGTAAAAATAGACAATATTATACTAATTTTACAGTCGAGATTCCTATTGTTTGAACTGGTGAATCGACGGTGTGTAGGAAAGATTTACCATGCAACGTAATATGCTGAGATAGAGCCATTGCAGACCAACAAAACATACCTGATGTTTTATATGATACTAGAAGCTGCCCCGCGGTTTTTCCCGCGCAGATTTCTCATAAACACGAAATTCCCGTTTTTTCCCGTTCCCGTGGAAATTTCGGGAAATCCCTTCTTAGTGCTCACCTACACTCCCTAAGGAACCTACATGCAAAATTTCAGCCCGCTACGCCCAGTAGTTTCGGCTCTGCGTTGTCTGTCAGTCAGCCAGTCAGTCAGTCAGTAACGGAAGAGTTTTATATATATTGATGTTGTTGTTTGAGGAAATCACTTGTCTCTGCCTGCCTCCGTGGGAAACAGGCAAGGGCGTTATAAGCCTATGTATTTAACACATCACACTCAGAGCCCCTAACTAGGAAGAACCTGTATCTAGGGTGCACGAAACACACACAGAGACTAACATCACACACAGACCGGAAACAAACATCGATATTCATCATATCAATATTCGCCCCGCCCGGGAATCGAACCCAGGTGCACACGCTTACTCAGTCCACATCACTGCCAACTGAGCCACGGAGCAGTCAAGTAATCATCAATATATATAAAACTCTTCCGTTACTGACTGACTGACTGACTGACTGACTGACTGACTGACTGACTGACTGACTGACTGACTGACTGACTGACTGACAGACAACGCAGAGCCGAAACTACTGGGCGTAGCGGGCTCAAATTTTGAACGTGGGTTCTTTAGGGAGTGTAGGTGAGCACTAAGAAGGGATTTCCCGAAATTCCCACGGGAACGGGAAAAAACGGGATTTTTGTGTTTATGAGAAATCTGCGCGGGAAAAACCGCGGGGCAGCCTCTAGTCAATATATATAAAACTCTTCCGTTACTGATTGACTGACTGACTGACTGACTGACTGACAGACAACGCAGAGCCGAAACTACTGGGCGTAGCAGCCTGAAATTTTGCACGTGGGTTCCTTGGCGAGTGTAGGGGAGCACTAAGGAATAATTTCCCGAAATTCCCACGGTAACGGAAAAAAACGGGATTTTTGTGTTTATGAGAAATCTGCGCGGGTAAAACCGCGGGGCAGCCTCTAGTTAATATATATATATATATATATATATATATATATATATATCTTTATGAATAATACGGTAAGAGTCTGGGCACAGCCTTGGGAAAAAAAGTCCACGTGTACGTACATAGCCCCTCTTGATTTTGTCTAAATTAGATTTTAATTAACTCGACCGTAACTTGATAAAGGTTTCCTCTTGAAACATTATTTCGTTTCAGTCTTACACAAACAGACTAAAACAATGTTTTTATGACGAAAATTGTTTTTCAACGCCAATTAAGGAATTCTTTTGCTCTTCTTTTGGATTGAATTCTCATCAAAAATACGAGATTCAGCTTTTTTGTTACTTTCTTTCGTACATAAATTACGCAAATAACTTTTTTTTATTGTAATGCTAGTCGACTCGGCGAACTTCGTATCGCGCCTTACAATTTGTATGGGAAAAAAAAAGTTACTTTTACTAACTGCCTCACAATTTTTCCATATTTTCTCACCTCAAAGTCAAAAATTTCAAAAGCAAAATCAGTTAAATCGGCCCGGCCGTTCTCGAGTTTCAGCGAGACTAACGAACCACGATTCATCATCAATACATAGTCAATATATATACATAGTATAAAATAAAGCCGCTTTCCGCGTCTGTCGCTTTATATGCTTAAATCTTTAAAACTACGCAACGGATTTTGATGCGGTTTTTTTTTAAATAAAAAAGTGGTTCAAGAGGAAGGGTTTTAAGTACAGTGGCGGACACGATCGGCGTAACACTTCCGGTTTTTCTGTATTGAAAAATAGTTCTTGTTCTCTGGTAATACAGTCTTGGGCTGACGAAACCATAGACAAATCGGCCTCCTAGTCCGTGACTGTACAAAACATGCACAACATAGTAATAGGTTAGGCGGTACGAAGTTTGCCGGATCGACTAGTTTTATATATATAGTTGATAGTAGTTAAGCAGTCAAGGTGGTTCAGGGTCGTCTCCAATGAGGCTCCAGGCTATCTAAATGAAATGCATAATAGTCTACCCTTTGCAAGTAAAAGGTCAAGGCGAGTCCTTTAAAGCTTTGAATAAGAGAAATGACAATGAAAGTTGCATTGTATTGAGATCTCAGTTCCATTACTAAGCCATCGACGCTCCGTCGGTTTTTAATTAAGACAGCTTTTGTATAAAACGCTTGTGAATTGGATGGGAATTTACGGACGGTTTTGTCTGGCCTATTTTTCTGTTGGAAATTATATTTGAACTTACGTAATTTTAATTTTTGCTTTTTTTTTTTTTTTAAACAGTATAGAAAGGTATTGTTGCAAGTAATCTTAATTTAATAATATGTTTTGTTGACAAAAAAAAATGGGAATTTATTTGATTATTTGGGGAAACAATTAGGCTTTTTAGTTCACCACTTTTATAGGAAATTGTTTCTTTTTTAATCTTCTAAAACCAGTTATCACATGACTATATAGGTAGTATAGTAAATTATTGTTGGTTGGATGTAAACGTGAAAAATAAAGTTATATGATCTGATATAACAAAATAACAATAAAAAAATCATAATCACTGGGATTAGTATTTCTCAAAAATAAAAAGAATTAGGCCGCACATGGCCGGGACACGCGGGGCGTTGGGCGACGCTGCAGGCGTCGACGCGTCTCCTTGTACGATATCGAACATAGGCCTGCGGCGGTAACATGACGGACAATTTGTCGAATTTGTCGTATCTTTCTGTCACTTTTGTCGATCATCTCCATACATTTTGCCGCATTGAAATGTCAAAAGCGATTAAAGTGACAGTTAGATTCGACAAATAGTCCGTCTTGCTGCGGGGGCTGTTTTGATCTTGAAGCTTTGAACGACGCGTGCACCGCGGTGGCTTTCGCGGCTGTGCCAACGCGTCTACGTAACCGGTCTCATACATTGCTATACGTTTGATTTAATCGCAACACGCCCTGCTCATTGCCCCGCGTGCTCCTAAATGCGACCTTACTCATCCTAATCTGCTGGCGTCCGCCGAATATCCTCAAATTAACTGAGGATCATCCTTGATAAATTAACAATATTTTTTAATAGAGTCAAACTAATCCGTCGGATTTCAAACCACGTGTATGGCGGACCGAGCTTATTCCAGCCGAGCTTAGTCAAAGCTCCCACTTTGCAACGACAGTCTTTATTCTAACTTAGCTTTGGCCGGTACTATTTAAAAGTTTATAAACACGTTAAACGCCAACAAATTAGTCAATTTTGGGTGACACTTAGTGTTATGTGCAACCGACTGAAGCACTTAGTTTACAGCGATGCTATCGCCATTCTCGAAAAAAAAAATCTTCTAAACTAAGGCAAATATCAAAAATGTGGCACAGTATGACACTAGATAATGTAGCCTAGTATTTTTAGGGCACTGTTGTATAGCTTTTAGGTTAAAGGCCAAAGAAAGCTACAAAGTGTCGCTAAAAGTGGCCACTTTTAGCAACAATCTGTTTATAAATTTGTCCTTTTAAGCTAGGACTACTTTACTGTGCTCAAAAAATACTAAGCAATATTATCTAGTGTCATACTGTGCCACATTTTTGATATTTGCCTTAGTTAAGAAGATATATTTTTTATTCGACAAAGGCGCTAGCAGCGCGGTAAACTGGCTCTTACCCTATAGAAGTTAGTTTGCGTTCAAAAAGGGGTGTTAGCAGAACGCTTTCTAGAGTCCGCGCAAGCCATAGTGAAATAATTTTTCAAATGGGTTCGGTACTTACGGTGCTTATTCTGTGCAAACAAACAAACAATCCCATCTTTCCTCTTTTAAATATTCGTATAGACAAAGTATAGGTAGCGTAAAGCGTAGACTGAAACTTATGTAGATCTTGATTGAGTCAATCACTCGCCATTAACTGAAATCAGTGTTCAGATCGCACCCTCAATAATAAAAAGCATTAACTCGAAATTTGAAGTTTTCGGGAAATCGCATTTAAAGTTTGTGAACTTTGATTACCACACTTCAAAAATCAATAAAAAAATAAATAAAACAGACAGGAAACTTTTAATAATAGATACAGCTTGTTTGATTAATAGGCAACACAGTCGTATGTGTTATTTTTGTCGTATATTCAGGTAAGTATTTTAAATTATTATTTAAAAAAAAAGTTCGTTTTTAATGCACTTTATTATTAAATTATCATACAGAAATAAGTAGTTTACATGGATTAACTCGAAATGACGCAGTTTAGTTATTAAAATATGTATATTTTTAATCAATTAAACCTTAATAATTTAGTGTTTTAGTAAATCACGTGATGAAATTAATAAATATATTTTCAAATAAAACGCAGCGTTCATGTTGAATGTCAATTGCTGTATTTTTTCTGAGTAATGGATCCACAATAGAGTTGGGTCACAGTCTTAAAGACGTAAACTATTAATAAAACTAAAGAATGAAAATATTTACCCTACAAAAAAATAATTTTACCATACAAAACTGTAGGAAATAAAATTTAAATTTTGTTACTTTAGTAAGTACTTACCTATTCGTCGTCTTTAAATATTATCTTTTTTGTTGGAACTGAACTTAAGGTTTTGTTTTGAAACCATACTAATATTAAAAATTCAAAAGTAACTCTGTCTGTCTGTCTCCGTTTCACGCCAAAAGGCACTGCACCAATTTTAATGAAATTTGGTAAGCAGATAGTCTAGTCTAGAGCGTGAGAATGGTACGTATGGACTACTTTATATCCCGAATATCTTACGGAAAATTGGGATTTTGCTGTTTCAAGGGAAATTGCCTTGTCCAAGCCGTGGGGCGCATACTAGTTCAGTATATTTTTACAGAAATATTTTATTTTTATAAAAAAAAAACGTTGCATTTTATTACGAAATCAACAGAATCATTTAAGCCTATTTTTGTGGATCTAACTAAAACTTAACAGAAAAAAGTAGATACTTTAAAATCTGCTAGAGTAACAGCAGCAACAAGTATTTAGTTATTTAATTCAATACTGTAGATAAGCCTACCTACATTATTGAATAATAATATCTTGCATAGTAGGAAGGTGTTGTTCGCGCTGAATTTTGTTTTTATACTTTAAAGCCAAAGGTGACGTGTTACAGTTTCTACAAGACGTCTACTGTTATTTCATTCTGATTGACAATTCTGCCTTCTGTGTGTTGTTCGAAAAGTTGTATCTTGAAATAATTTCAGATCATAAAATTATTCGAAACTTAGCTAGTGAAAATTGAAAGGGCTACGACTTTTTAGCATTTTTTTATGTGGGCTAGGTTATTTACAATATTTCTTTTTGTCCTCTTCTTTCTTTTTTGTATTGACTTTGAAACTTAAGGAGGACGAAAATAATTATTGCAAATGTGGCCGTAATAGTGCCCCACACAGACAGACAAATTTAATTATTTGCAGGTTGACGAGTACAATAGGTTTTATTTAATAAATAAATCATATTTGGCTTCAAACCTCTATAACTCCGTAATTTGCTGCACTGTAGGAGCATTTTCAATACGTTGTTATTTTCTTAGCAATACTTTGAGTTTGATGATGATGAATTGCCTTTCTTGAATTGAATAATGATCATGATGAGGGAACCAGTAACAAATATTGCTTAGTATTACATTATATATTAGTATTATTAGTATTACAATTTTCGGTGGAATACAGTATGAACGTATCTATTGTTAATTATTTTTGGGCATCTAGCATATCTCATAAAACAAACAGACAGTTAAAAACTGATAGACAGACACACCTAATTACTATACTATACTACTACTTATAATATTTCATACCTCTTTTACTTGTTCATTAGCTGTATTATTGCAGCATATTGATTCCTGCGTTAGTAATTCTTTGTCTATTCCCATATAACGCGGACCATTATTTTCTATTTCTATTTACTAAAAAAAATCTGTTCAATCATGAGAGAGAGAGAGAAACATAAATCTGAGAAACGAATGCTAAACAGTGTTTATAAAAATGTAACTCACAAGATATTGTTTACAATATTCGGCTTTTGGAATAAGACCCGTTGATTGAATCATTCTCGCTTATTATCAATCTAAATATCTTTGCTAGCCCGCGAATACATCCGTAAATTAAAGGAAGATTGAGATTTGTGATGGCTAGAGACCGGATTATATGCAAATGGATATTGCATATGCTTTTGCATATTTAGTACCTTTTCAGCGGTTGCTGCATATTTTAGAAAAAATAAATAAATAAAGCATATTTACGCTCGATTTCGCTCATTGTTCGATGCTTTTCATAGTCAAAACTCAAAGAAAAGTTTGAAAATATATTGAGCAACCACCCAGGGCATGAACCCTTGGTGGGAAATTGATACTTTCATCAACTGGATGGGTGAAATTTTGCCCGGCACAGTAATCCCAAACATATTGCATCGAAATTTAAATTCTGCCCAGTAACCTCAGTAGACGTAGAACGCTCCTTTTCTGCTTACAGAATTTATTAAGAGATCGTAGATACATTTTTAAAGGTAAATTTTAATTGTTACCTAAGTAGGCATACGTATATTATAATAGTTTTTTTTACAAATACGATTATCAGTAACAAGCATTTATAAAATAAATAAAAATACGACTTTTTTTTCTAGTTTAATTGTATGCATATTTGCCCTTTTAATGGATTTTCGTGCATATTTTAGCTATTTTACTTGCATATTTGCATGCATATTTTGGGCATTTTTTGTTGCATATATATAATCCGGTCTCGATGGCGTTTCAAGAAAGATAAATAAAATAATAATAATTATATAGGTATAAAAACCTTATTTATTTCATAAGATTCAGTATATTATTAAGTCTCTTTGGAGCCAAAATAATTATTACCTTAATAATAAAGTGAATCAAATCATAATATTATATAAAGCTTCTATTTGTATTTAAATCATAAAAAGCAGTAAAACTTATTAGACCCTGTCTTCAATCAAATTTGTAATGCTACAATGAAACAAAACACATTCGAATCAAATAATGAGATAAAATTTCAATATGAAACTGCATTAAACTGGAATCATTCATACCAACTGAAAAATATTTAAAAATAAAATGAAATTTATCACAATAATACAAAAAAAACTTTTAAAAAAATTCAATAAAGTGCATTAAACCTTGTAATCGTCACTTTATCATTAAGCCATTACAAATAAAATGTCTTACCAGAGTTAGTCAAACAAAGAATTATTCCATTTTATTACGTTTTCATTTTACGAATTTGGGATGTTTTCTTGACCAGTGCCGGCGCATTACTAAATTCGTCGTTTTAATAATTGCTGATTGACAGCAATATTTAATCAAAAAGAGATGGACGATCATCTATCGCGGCTACTGAAGTCGTATCGAAGTGTCTGTTCGAGCGATCGTATTCTTCTTTCAAAGATAATGCGTTTTATGATTAAAACTCGAAAACCCAAAATTTTGAGTTAATGCGTTTTATTATTAAGGGTGCGAGATGTCTATACATTCCGCTGATTTGTTTAACATAAATAAAACAAATGAAAAGTATCTGCTCAATGTTATATGTCCTTCCAACTAAGATCATTTAAATTGACATGATAACTGAGAAAACTTTTCTTTAAGAAGTTTCTATTAATTATACCAGCGTTACAGGAAACTGTGGCATGATGCTGAGTCGGGGCCTTTTTTCAGTTGTAATACTTGTCGCACCTTTTGGAACAATACATTTTATATGTCAAATTGTTATTTGTCTTTTTATGTGTATTTTATGTTGTGTGATTAGTATTATAAGTGAAAATAAATATTTTATCTATCTATCTATCTATCTATTTTAAGTTTATTAATACATTGTATCAAACAAACTCATAAATCTTTAAAAAATACTCGACGGATTTTAATGCTGTTTTTTTTAAATAGATAGTGATTCAAGAGGAAGGTTTATATGTTTAATACATGCACAACCTAGTAATTGGTTAGGTGGTACTAGGTTCGCCGGCACGACACGTCAATTAAGAGTCAGTTTACAGCGATGCTAGTGCCATTCTCGCAAAAAATTATATCTTCTAAACTAATGCAAATGTCAAAATGTGGCACAGTATGACACTAGATAATCTTGTTTAGTATTTTTTGAGCACAGTAAAGTAGTCCTATGTATTAAGAACAAAATAATTCACAGATTGTTGCCAAAAGTGACCAATTTTAGCAACACTTTGTAGCTTTCTTTGGTCTTCAACCTAAAAGCTATACAGAAGTGCCCTAAAAATACTAGGCTACATTATCTAGTATCATCCTGTGGCACATTTACGATATTCGCCTTTGTTTAGAATATATACTTTTTTTTCGCGAATGGCGCTAGCATCGCTGTAAACTGGCTCTTAATAAAAATTTGTAATTTTCTGTTTCTTTGAGTGGTGAATAAAAATGCGTGTGAGACAACGCCAGCGGCTGCGAGCTAGGTATTTTAGTGGTTCGTTTTATTACTGCTTATTACCTATTACCATTCTTTACAGAAATTCATACATACATACATACACACAGCCAACACATTATTCAATTAAATTCAATTTATTAAAATCAGAATAAAATTCCATTATTATTGTTAGTAAATATATTCAAATATGGCCGCTGGGGCCGAAAAGTTCTCGAGTGGAGACCACGGATCGGCAAGCGCAGCGTAGGACGTCCACCGACCAGATGGACGGATGATCTGCGCAAGGCTGCGGGTCCACGCTGGATGCAGGCCACCTGCGATCGGTACAGATGGAGAGCCTTGAGGGAGGCCTATGTCCAGCAGTGGACGTCCTACGGCTGAAATGATGATGATGATGATATTCAAATACTTATATCTACGTTAGTCAAATCACATCAAATATTTTTTTATTCAATATAGGATACAATATTCGATATATCGAAAGTCAATTAGACTACATCTAATCTAATTGCTATTGATACCTTATTTGGTAAAGTATCCTATACCGCGAGAGGCGAGGTAGTCCAGGGTGCCCACCAATTGGCTTAGGAAACAAATGTTTACCTTGCCTTACGACAATGGTCGCCTGGAGAGGCCCCCAAACGAGCCCTCCTCTTTCAAATGATTCTACTCCCTTTCGCAATGATTTTACAGCGTAGAGAAGAAACGGGTAACAAATTCTACTCTACTTGACTATTGTCGTAAGGCAAGCCAAACATTTGTTTGCCTGAGCCAATTGGTATGCACCCTGAACTACCTCGCCACACTTTACATATAGGTATTTGATTTGATTAAATATCACCTAATTTAAAATGCTTGTTGTATTTTACTTTTTTTTTAAATTAATTTCCTTGTTTCTTGTTTCAGGTAAGTGGACACATTTATTGCTACAACAGTGTTACGCAAATCCTATATCCGAAACAAACAAGGTAAGTACTTTATTATGTTATTTTTTTGTTTTACAACAGCCTAAATATTGGAAGATTTCCAAGTTTTATCTTCAGTTTTCGTTTGTTAAACATTATGCTAGCGCCCTCTGTGAGCTTGGTAAGTAGATGAGTGGTTATTATTTAGTTCTGCTACTCCCCGCGAGATGGCGGTAGTTTTTTTTTCAGTGGTTGCAGGTTGCAGGTCGTTGCGTTAATTTGAATGACGAGCTAGTGACTTAAACCTAGTCTAGTGAGGTTTAACTATTTTTGTGTTAGAGCCGAAAAAGTCGCAACACTGTATGGAAATCATTCGGATTCGAAAATTTCCATAGTGTTGCCACTTTTTAAATTCTAGATTTTTGTGCCGCACTGTACATGAGACATGACAAAATATGGAAAAATGTTGGGGAAGTTAAAATTGTTAGGCGCGCGATACGAAGTTCGCCCGGACAGCTATTAAAATATTTCAAAATAATAGTTCTTGTAGTGGCGGACACGATCGGCATAACACTTCCGGTTTTTCTGTATTGCAAAATAGCTCTTGTTATTTGGTAATACAGTCAAGGGCTGACGAAACCATATACAAATCTGTTACGGCCTCCTAGTCCGCCACTGTACTACACAATAAGCGGGGACTGCTTGGTGGGAAACGTGAGGAAAATGTCGGGCTTTTGTATTGTCAATTAGTTTTCCGTGGATATTATTGTGCTGGTGTGGTGGAATAGTGTAATAATGTGCCCTATAAGGAAAACTGTGTAGTGAGAAATAAACGTTGCTGCTCCCGAATAATTCTGATCGATGTCCCGGGAAGTAGTCGGTGTGAACATTGAAATGTGAGACCACCTTCACATTTCAATGGGTTAGGTTAGGATCCTAGGCTGGTCGCGGAGAATTCCACAGGCTTACCCGCGACCCTCCTGCTATCAGCCGAGAAGGACACCGGCGGGGTTTTAGTGGGTGCGAACCCCACATAACCCTGCGACTCCCCCCGGGGTCGCAGGGTACTCGTTAGGAGTTTCCCCACCTTAAAAAAAAAAAAGGATCCTAGGCTAAGAAAACAAAGTATTACTACAGCAGACTTGAATACTAAGAAATAAACTACTGAAGACTTGGCTATACGGACTAAGTTCCTTTGCCTGCCCAGAATGGGCGAAATATATAATATAAAAAAAAAACACATAAGCAGTACATATTTAAATTTAAAACACGTAAACAGTAGGACAGGTGGGATCTTCGGTCGGAAGGACCCCATCTGTTCAGTGACGTCACAAACACGCACCTTGCTTTGCTTGCTGACACAAACCTTGAAATTAATAGAAGCAGGAACATAATTATAATACGATCGTTAAATAAATTAAAAATTCCCGTTTTTGCATAATTCTAGCTACTTCGTAGTTGCGGGAAAAAAATGCGCGGGAAAAGTGTAACAGATTTGTCTATGGTCTCGTGCGCCCTAGACTGTAGTACAGTGTTGGACACGGTCGGCGTATAACAATTCCGGTTTTTCTGTATTACAGAATAGCTCTTGATCTTTGGTAATACAGTCTAGGGCTGACGAAACCATAGACAAATCTGTTACGGCCTCCTAGTCCGCCACTGTATGTACCAAAGAACAAAGAGCTATTCTTCAAATCAGAAAAACCGGAAGTGTTACGCCTTCCCAGACCGCCACTGTATATTGCTGGGGCAGTAAAGTTCTTTTGAACATTATCTTTATATATAAAATTCAAAGGTGACTGACTATGACTGACTGACTGACTGACTGACTGACATAGTGATCTATCAACGCACAGCCGAAACTACTGGACGGATTAAGCTGAAATTTGGCACGCAGGTAGATGTTATGGCGTAGGCATCCGCTAAGAAAGGATTTCCCAAAATTCCCTCAGGAACGGGAATTACGGGACTTTTTAGTTAGTATGAAAAATCGACATTATTGAGTGTATCGACGTGAAACTTGGTGTACAGGTTCCTCAGTGAATGAAAGAGTGTTGAAAGAAAGGAATTTACAAAATTCCCACGGAAACGGGAATTACGGGACTTTTTTTGTGAAAATGAAAAATCGACATCCTTGAGTGTTTCGACGTGAAATTTGGTGTACAGGTTCCTCAGTCAATGTAGGAATGTTGAAAGAAAGTGATTAACAAAATTCCCACGGGAACTGGAATAACGGAATTTTTTGTGAGAATGAAATCTCGACTTCATTGAGTGTATCGACGTGAAATTTGTGTACAGGTTCCTCAGTAGATGAAAGAGTGTTGAAGAAACAAATTAACTAAATTCCCATGGGCATAGGATTACATGACTAATTATTTAGTATGAAAAATCGATTTCCTTGAGTACGCCAACGTGAATTTTGGTCTACAAGTGTAAGGGTGTTGGAAGGAATAAATATACTAAATTCCCACGGGGTAACGTAAAACGGCACTCTTTAGTTAGTATTAAAACAATGTATATTTATTTCTTTGTTTCCACGTAAAATTAGGTAACGGGTTAAAAAACGGGTTCTACAGTGGGTGTAATTAGATTCAGAGTTCTATTAAGAAAAAATTAACCAAAATTCACATGGTACATTCCCAAAAACATAAAGCGCCTGAAAATCTTCAACTTTTTTTTACTCGAGTAGGTACATATATTAGGTATGTAGGTACTAGGGTTCATTCCCGGGATTTCTCGGTTCGAGAATTTCCGGGAAATCCTTGGTTTCTGTTCCCGGGAAATTATGCTCGAGAAAAGTCGAGAACTCGAGAAATCATATTTGAGTCTATGTAGTGCAAATAAGTTCGTGAATTACGTGAAAGATGGAAATGAACTTTTTACTTTTATAAGCATAATGATGGTACGCGGTGGAGTCAAGTCTCGTAACCAAAATCGATCGACTCGTAATCGTATTACAAGCGACTGTCTTACGAATTAACCATTGCTGGGGGCCAAATTTTTTTAACTAAAAACGAGTGACTCGTAATTGTCTTGTTAGCGATTTCGTTAACCATTGCCGCTTTAACAAAGGTGATTTCTGTTGCACGCTCAAAAAAAACAGCAATGGTTAACTAAGTCGCTAACAAGACAATTACGAGTCACTCGTTTTTAGTTAAGAAACTTGGCCCCCAGGTTTCTTTAGGAGTATAACAGAAATCGACTTTACAAAGTGGCAATGGTTAACGAAATCGATAACAAGGCAACTACAATTCGATAGAGTTCAACGACGAAGCTTGACGGTGTACTGCTTGTGTATATTTTGTGTTTTATTTTATCAAATTAAATTTATAATTTTATGAATTTCACAGTTCACTGAGTGTCAACTTTTTTCATTATTTGAATCGAAAAGATATGCAAAAACATAGGTAAATGTAAATTTCTCGACAACCCGAGAAGACCCGAGAAATTGGCCTCGAGAATTCTCGAGACCCGAGAAACTGAAAAGCTCGAGAAATCATGAACCCTAGTAGGTACGTATATCCAACTACTTTAACCCAACCAGCTAATAGAAATGTTAGAAGTTTCAGTGTCTGAATGGTGGAGTGTAGAAATGAATTTATGGAGTTGCCACGGGAACTGAAATAAAGATAGATATTTTTAGGGAGTATGGGTGCGATCAGAAATGATGTCACCAAAATCCTGAGTCGTAAATCAACCAGTAATTAACGATTTTAATGAAAACGCGCGTGCGAAGCTGCGGGCAAAAGCTAGTTATATTATATACTTACTGTTATAAGTATTAAATTATCTGTGACTTTAGTCTAAAATCTTTAGTTTAAAATACCAATCAGATAATTTAACCAAAAAGATGCGCGTGCGCACCGGAAGCAGCTGTTCCGGCGAGTTTTAATTTTAGCAACAAACGGCAGATGGCGCTCGCAGATGCGTTTTGTTTTTGGACTTTTTTTTAAATTGAGATTTACATCATGTTTTTGCTCAGGCACTACGACCTCTTGTAATAACAAATTTAACAAAATCTCATGCCTATATTCCCCTGTGGGTTAGGCAGAGGCACCAGATCATTGACTAAGCCCACCACGAGTGAAATCAGCCAGGTTCTGCCTAGTTATTGGCTTTGAGCGTGATGCGTTAGGTATTATTTTTAAAGATGTAGGTATGGATGGATTATAAATTAATATCAATTAAGTAGGTATCTGTACAATATAAAAAACACATATTTTTCTATAGTTTTTATAAATAATAGACCTAGTCACTCATCTTGACTTGAATAATAAATTAAAATTACCAATAAAACCCGAACTCTGGGTGCTAATTCTTATTTTTCTTAATATTTTTTGTCAATAACAAGTCATACAAGTTTCCATACAAGTCTGAGAACTGTGTCGTCATACAATGAGCTCACTGCATGAAATAAACTTTGTTTGCATTGATTTTGCGGTTGATAGGTACTTAGGTACTGTGCCACATTTTTGATATTTGCCTTAGTTGAAAAGATATAAATGTTTTTTGAGAATGGCGCTAGCATCGCTGTAAACTGGCTCTTATCGAAGCCTTTCTTCTCTACGTAGTAAAGTCTTCAAAAGGGAGTAGAATCATTTGACAGAGTTGGCTTTGTGGATGTGTCTGATCGGCGGCGCGCCGCGGCAGGGTGCAGCCTGGCTCGCGCGGCATGACACCTGTCTCCGTACAGTGTTTTGCTAAAACCGGAAGTGTTACGCCGACCGTGTCCGCCACTCTACAAGGGATGTCGTTCGCACAAGCACCGTTGGTATGGCAGTCTGTGGGAACGCCTATGTCCAGCAGTGGACGTCTGTTTGTTGAGAAAATCTACTATATATATAAAATATAATCTTGGTTCGTTAGTCTCGCGAAAACTCGAGAACAGACAAGCCGATTTCACTGATTTTGGTTTTGAAATGTTCGTAGTAGTCCAGGGAAGGTTTAAAATGTGAGAAAATAAGGGAAAGGAAGAAATAAAAGGTTTTTCCAATAGGTATAAAATTGTAAGGCGCGAGACGAAGTTCGCCGGGATCATTAAATTTTTTCGCTCGAAATTGGCCCCTAACTATATGCTCTCACGCCTTATTATCAGAGGGGTAAGCATAAAGATATAAAAGATATAAAGATATTTATTGCAACTTAGTGTGTACATCAGAGATCAATGATTGCCACTCAGAGAAGATCGCCACTAACAACTATCCCAAATGCTTTCGTTTAGTCCACTACATATTACTATGTGTAGCAAGCAATGACAAAGTAGTTTTCTAGTTGATGAATGCACGTACAAACATACAATTTGCAACGGAACAACAAAGCGATGATATCAGTTTAAATTATCGTCAATAAATAATAGTCTATTGTCAGACAGACCACACGTACGATCCATATTGTTTGAACATACATAACATTTAAATATAAGATTTCAGTGAGTAAGAAAAGTACGATGACCTGATTGCCTGAAAAGTAAGATGATTCCGTGCTTCGGAAGGCACGTTAAGCCGTTGGTCCCGGCCGCAGTAGTGGTCGTTATAACCGGGTCCGGCTCTTGAGCTGGTGCCTCTGCCTAACCCTTCGGGGAATAAAAGACGTAAGATAAAGTATGATGATTATCGATACCAGCGACTACTGAACATCGAGTTTTGGTTTCGGCAAAAGGTTTGGCCGTTTTTAGCCGAAACTGTGGCCAAAACTAGATTTTTTGGCCGAATCTGGCCGAACCGAAACCGAATCTTCGGTCGGTCTCTAGTAATAATATAACCCTAACAAAGTATATAGGTATACCTTTTAATACACTCTGTTGTTGACCGAGTGCGTGATTATATCTGTCTACCCATCTGGGAATAAGACTTGTACATAATCTGCGTAATGTTTAAGATCGTTAATTTTCATCATCGTACAAAAAGCCAAAAGCCACACGCATTATGAAACTGAAAAAATAAAAATTAATCTTATTTCGTTGAGATAAGGTCGAGAATTGCTCAAAAGGTGCACCTTGCCAAATCTTGTTGAGATAGTGAAGGCGTCTGTTCAGTTTCGCTTTTATGTTTAGAGTTTAAACGGAGATTTAATTAAATGTTTCTGGAAAAATACCGATGTTTTATGTAAACACAAGTACAGATAATATATACTTCATCAATCATCATCATCATCATTTCAGCCGTAGGACGTCCACTGCTGGACATAGGCCTCCCTCAAGGCTCTCCATCTGTACCGATCGCAGGTGGCCTGCATCCAGCGTGGACCCGCAGCCTTGCGCAGATCATCCGTCCATCTGGTCGGTGGACGTCCTACGCTGCGCTTGCCGATCCGTGGTCTCCACTCGAGAACTTTTCGGCCCCAGCGGCCATCTGTTCTGCGGGCTATATGACCTGCCCATTGCCACTTCAACGAGCTTATCCGCTTGGCTATGTCGGTGACCCTGGTTTCTCTGCGTATGTCCTCATTTCTGATTCGATCCCGCAGAGAAATCCCGAGCATAGCCCGCTCCATGGCTCGTTGAGCTACTCGGAGCCTGTTCATAAGCCCTATAGTGAAGCACCACGTTTCAGAACCGTATGTCATCACTGGCAGCACACATTGGTTAAATACCTTCGTCTTCAGGCACTGAGGAATATTGGACGAGAAGACGTTGCGTAGTTTCCCGAACGCCGCCCATCCGAGCTGGATTCGGCGATTGACCTCCTTCTCGAAGTTGGACCTACCTAACTGGATGGTTTGTCCTAGGTATACGTACTCGTCGACAACTTCGAGAACCGAGTTCCCAACCATAACTGGGGTAGGCAGAACATGGACATTAGACATGACCTTCGTCTTGTCCATGTTCATTTTAAGGCCCACCTGTTGGGAGACTCGGTTGAGGCCTTCGAGCATCGTGCTGAGTTCCTCCATCGACCTTGCCATGACTACGATGTCGTCAGCAAACCGAAGGTGAGTGATGTATTCGCCGTTAATATTGATGCCCTGCCCTTTCCATTCTAGAAGTTTGAAGGCGTCTTCTAAAGTGGCGGTGAACAGTTTCGGAGATATAACATCTCCCTGTCTCACGCCTCTGTTCAAGGGAATAGACTTCATCAATACATAATATAAAATAAAATCGCTTTCTGCGTCTGTCCCTATGCATGCTTAAATCTTTAAAACTTTGCAACAGATTTTGATGCGTTTTTTTTAAATAGATAAACCCCCTTACCACAAAAAAGTTAGATCGGTCTAAATCGTGATTTTGTATGACGAATTAGTGATTTAAACCTAGTCTAGTTATTTAGAGCAGGTTTAACACTTTTTGTGGTAGAGCCGAGAGAGATTCAAGACAAAGGTTTATAAGTATAATACATGTACAAAATAGTAATAGGTTAGGCGGTACGAAGTTCGCCGGGTCTACTAGTTATTCAAAAAGATTTTAAGAAGCTTTACTGGAGGTCAACTTCTCTGGTTTGTTGTATGGTAAATACGTGACATCCAGTATTGTTCGCGACAAGTGTAACGGCCTCATATAGACTATGTAAATAGATATTAGTTTAAGATTTTGAATATTAAAGAACCCTGTAGGGCATTTTTATAGAATAAGATTGTAAATAAAATTTGGTATAAACTTTGAGGTAAATGCATGTAATGAGCGGTATGTAACGAGTCGGTAAAAGGTAATAAGGTCTGTTTGGTAAATTAGGTAAAATAAAAGTATTATGGAGTTGGTAAATATTATTCTGGTAAACTATTAGGAAATACAACCTAGGTAGGCTAGGTACTGCCTAAATAGTAAATAGTAAGTAGTTAAAGGCTAGTCATATAGAAATAAATAGAGAATAACTTGATATTCGGCATAGTAAATAAGTAGTACATAAGCTATGAACCTTCAGGGAATAGCAGGTAGCTTATATTTGTATTAGTCTTAGAGAGGGTAGTTGTGTGTAAGTGGGATCTCGCAGGCCTCCCCTCACCCCCGCCTTCGTCACCTACGGGTGAAGGGGTGAGGGAGGAAACGCCCGCGATTGGCCTGCTAGGTCTCACACGCGCTCTAGGCTAAGCTCATGTAAATAGTTAATTTGTAAGATAAGTAAGGCCATTTTTGGGGTCTGGGCTTCCTGCCGACCACCGGGCCTCCAATAAAGAAAAAAGAAAAGAAAGCTCCTGAGTTTCCTTCAAGCCTCCACCCTCTTCAGTCATTTAACCAGCACACCGCCTAGGATTGTGGGTCGTCGAAGGGGCCCACATAAATTGGTCCTCCAGAGCCGGATACAAGCCGCAAGCGGAACATAGGACCAAATAAATTGGTCCTCCGGAGCCGAATAGAAGAATCAAGCCGCAAGCGGTCCAGCGAAAACTGATCTCTGCAAGCCGCATCTGAAGAAACAGTCAAGCCACAGAAGGAAACTCAGGAGCAACATCGGGATGCCCATAACCCGGAGCAAGAAGTCGGCGCCGTACGTCGCGCGCCCAGACCCGGCCGCCCTCGATCGCGCTGCCCGCGCCGCCGCTCAAGCAGCCAATCGAGAAGCGGCACTAAACGCGCATTCTGCGGCCGAGCCCTCCGCTGGGCCCGCGACACACGCGTCTGCCGCGGGGCAAGTCAACCCCGCCGGCACCTCCGCGCCCGCACCCCCCGCGGGGAGCACCCCCGCCGCGGGGGTTGCCGACGCGGGGGCCGCCCCCCCCGCGCCCCTTGCGGGGACCGCCCTCCCCGCAAGCCTCGCGCCTTCACCGGCCGCCGCGATTTCCGCCGCCGCCGCCGCCGCCGCCGCGCCACCCGCGGCCGCGGCCTTCACTGCCGCGTACCCCGCGGCCCTCACCGCCGCGTACCCCGCGGCCCCCGCCTCCACCGCCGCGCCTTCAGCGGCCAATGCCTCCGTCGCCTCTACGTTCGCCGAGCCCTCTGCCGCCAACGCTACGCTATCCGCCGCCGCCGCCGCTCTCGTCGCTGCCGCCGCCGCTGCCACCTCTTCCGAGTCTTCAGCCGCCGCAACAACCAACTACACCACGACGGCTACGGAAACCACGGCGATGACAGCTACGAGACTGGAAGCACCGATTGGCGGGAAGGTGCCAAACAGACACAGCGCTGAGAGAACAAAGGCACGCAAGCGCGAACTTGAAAAGGCACGACAAGAGCTCCTTCAGCGACAAATAGAGCTGGCCGCATCACGCGTCGCTCTGCTGGAAGAGGAGACGGATGAGGAGGACGAGGAGATAGATGACAACGCCACGCTCAGAGACGAGCTTACCAACACCTGGGTCCAGAACAACGCACTGGCTCTGACCGCAGGTGCCTACATGGACGAAGGAGCTGCCGCCGCCGCTGATTCAGGAGGGCTGCCGCCCTTAGATCCTGCTGAGTTGCCGCCCACGTCGAGACCACCGCCGCGTCACGACGTACCTCAGCAGATCAACACACAGCAACCGACTCAGGAGAGTCAGGCTCCCGTCCTCTACGTCGAGCGATCACCGCCGCCGCCAGCGCTCGACTATAGGGAACTAGCTTCCGCCTTAACCATGGCCGCCCGCTCCATGCAACCCGTCAACGCCAAGGTGATGGACCTGCCGGTGTTCTCGGGCGCCGCAACGGACTGGCTGCCCTTCAAGACTGCCTACGAAGAGACAGCAAATCAACTTAGTGAGCAAGCCAACCTGATGAGACTGAGGAGAAGTCTCAAAGGAGCCGCACGCGATGCAGCGCAGTGCCTGTTCATCGGGGCGACGTCTACTGCCGAGGTAATGAAGCTGCTGGCTTCACGATTCGGACGTCCCGACGCGCTGGTCATCGCAGAGATGGAGAAGCTTCGAGGACTCCCACGGCTCGCCGACACGCCGAGGGATCTCTGCGCCTTCACGTCCAAGGTAACTAATATTACTTCGACAGTGAAGGCGCTCAACAGGACGCACTATCTGTACAACCCGGAGATAGTGCGCGGCGTAGTGGAGAAACTGCCTGCGACTCTCCGCTACCGCTACTACGACTTCGCCGCTGCGAAGCCAGCCGAGGAACCGGACCTGCTGACGATCACCCGCTTCCTCGAGCGAGAAACGGAACTTTGTGGAAGCTACGCGCCGGCCGAAAACCCTTTCCAGCCGCCAGAAAATAGAAGAGGAACGGCCAACGAAAGAAAGGTTCGCAGCTACCACACCGAAGATAGAAAATCGGAGTGCCCGGTTTGCCGAAAAGTCGACCATCGAGCACCGGACTGCCAGACATTCAAGAAAGCGGAAGTCTCAAGACGCTGGGAGATGGCGAAGGAACATCGCCTGTGTTTCCGCTGCCTCAAGCTTCGCCGCAAGGGTCACACATGTAAGTACAAGAAGTGTGAACTTAATAATTGCCGCTACGCTCATCATCCTTTACTGCACACAGAAACGAGCCTCGTGACCGCAGCACAGCCGACCGAGCCGCCGGCGCACTTCATCGCCTCGGCCACGACTGGGAAGAGGACGGCGTTACTGAAAGTGCTGCCAGTCGAGGTCTCCGGTCCAGAGGGTGCCTACAAGACATACGCGCTCCTGGACGACGGCTCAACCTGCACGCTCATAGACGAAAGTGTGGCGAAGCGGATCGGCGCAGAGGGACCGCCATCACCCTTCTACATCGAAACAGTAGGAGGGTCGAAGCACAACGAGGATCAGTCCAGGCGAGTCTGTTTAAATATACGTGGCCTTAACTCAGACTCATTACAGATATCGGCGCGCACTATGGCCGGACTCAGACTCTCGCCGCAGACGCTCGAGCGGAGGGACGTTGAGGACTGCGCGCATCTGGCGGACATCGAAGAGGAGATAGCCTTCGGCACGTGCACTCCGACGATCCTGGTGGGACAGGATAACTGGCATCTACTCATCGCACACACTACACGTAGCGGTGAGCAAAATCAATTAGTAGCATCTAGGACAGAACTCGGCTGGGTCCTCCACGGAGTCAAGGAGGCACGCAGCAGAGCACAACGGCAACGGGTCAATCACGCAGTCACCAGACAGGAAGACGGCGAGGAAGAAATGGAGCAGCTTATGAGGGAACACTTCGCCCTGGAGAGCCTGGGCGTCGAGCCGAAAAGATCCTTCAATGACGACGAGAAGCGAGCTCTACACATCCTCGAGAACAAGACTGCGAGATTACCGGCGGGAGGTTTTGAAACCGGCCTGCTGTGGAGAGAAGACAACCCGGACTTGCCGAACAACTACGACAGTGCACTACGCCGACTTCAGCTCGTCGAGAAGAAACTCGACAGGGACGAAGAGTTGAAGAAAAGATACACAGCGCAGATTCAACTGCTGCTTCACAACGGGTTCGCCGAGCCAGCTCCCACAGCTAAGTACCCTAATCATTGGTACCTGCCGCACTTTGCTGTTGTTAACCCGCAGAAGCCTGAGAAGCTGCGCATCGTGCACGACGCCGCTGCGAAGACGCGCGGCATAAGCCTGAACGACCTGCTGCTGTCGGGCCCTGACCTCCTGCAGTCGCTGCCGGGCGTACTCATGCGCTTCAGACAGCGCCCCGTAGCAGTCACAGCGGACATCAAGGACATGTTCCTGAAGGTGGACATCGTCAAGGAGGACCGGGACATGCAGCGTTTCCTGTGGCGCGGCGACCGGCGGGAGGGACCGCCAGACGAGTACCGAATGAAGTGTGTCATCTTCGGCGCGACGTCGTCACCGTGCACCGCCATCTATGTCAAGAACAGGAACGCGAGGGACTTTGAGCAGCAGTATCCAGAGGCAGCAGAGGCCATCGTTCACAACCATTATGTGGACGACTACCTAGCAAGCTTTAACACAGAAACAGAGGCACTAAAAGTGTCTAAAGAAGTCGATTTTATTCATAAAAAGGGTAATTTTGTGTTGCAGCGTTGGGTGTCAAACAGTGCGGCGGTGCGTGACTACTTCGCGCCGGGCACGTCGCAAGGGCAGAAGGTCCTTGCACCGGAGAAGATACTGGGCATGGTGTGGAACCCCGGGCCTGACACGCTGTCCTTCAACGTCAACCGACACAAGATTCCGGCTGACATCGTGGAAGGCGCCCGAGTCCCTACGAAGAGAGAGGCGCTGCGAGTGGTCATGTCACTGTTTGACCCGCTCGGCCTCATCACTCCGGTCACGCTGCAAGCAAAGCGCATCCTACAGAACACTTGGCGCTCTGGTATCGGCTGGGACGAAAAACTGAAGCCCTCTGAAGCCCACGAGTGGGCAAGTTGGATAACACAGGTACGAGAGTTAACCTATATTAAAGTATCTCGTTGTCATCCGCAGTTGGCCGCCGGCAAGCACTCCGAGCTACACACCTTCGTGGACGCAAGCTCGTCCGCCTACGCCGCCGCCGTGTACTGGAGAACAGTCGACGAACAAGGCAGAGTGGAGGTGTCGCTCGCCGCCGCCAAGGGGAAGGTGGCGCCACTGAAGACAGTCTCCATACCTCGCCTCGAGCTTCAAGCTGCCGTGCTGGGCTGCCGCCTAGCTGAGACTGCGGTCAACGAGCACAACATCAAGCCGACCCGCAGAGTCTATTGGTCAGACTCGCGGACTGCGTTGGCGTGGCTGCGCAACGGACCGCGCGCCTACAAGGCGTTCGTGTCGCACCGAGTGGCCGAGATAGCAGAAGCAACGAAAACTGCAGAGTGGCGCTGGGTGCCGACCAAGGACAACGTGGCTGACGACGCGACCAGAGAGACGCCGCGCGACTTCAGCAGCGAGCATCGGTGGTTCAGCGGGCCGAGCTTCCTACGGCTCCCAGAGGAGCAGTGGCCGCAAGAAGAAGAGGTATCAATGCCCGAGACAGGTGAGGAACGAGTCAATGCTCTGCACAGCACAACCCGTCTGTCAGAAGCTCTACCTGTCATTACTAGATTCTCTAGCTGGCTGAGGGCGACACGCGTGACTGCGCGTGTACTGCAGTTCATCGACCTGCTACGCAAGAAGGAGACGTGCGCGGCCACTGTACGTAAGCGCACCAAGAAAGGCGAGGATGATGACCCGACATGGAGATCGACGGCGCCAACGCGCCCTGACAAGACGAATAAAAAGGTACAAAGCCAAGTATCTAAATTTCTGCCTATACCGCTAGAAGCGCGGTATCTTCACCGAGCAACGGAGCTGTGGGTACGAGCGCAGCAAGAAGAGGTGTTTGCCGACGACGTAGCAGCGTTGCGAAACGGAGCAGCCGCGCCCTCTGCCGGCAGTCGCCTGTCAAGACTGTCTGTGGTATTGGACGATGAGGGCGTCCTAAGACTTCGTTCCCGAATCGCCGCCGCTGAAGACATCTCATACAACCAGCGGGCGCCGGCCGTCATCGACGGCGACCACTACTGGACGCGGCTCTACATTGCATGGACACACTCGCAGCTTCACCACGGAGGCTTCGAGACCACAGCGAACGAGATACGTCAACACTACTGGGTGCTGCGCCTGCGCAACTCAGTGCGCAGCGAGCTGAAGAAGTGCCAGGCCTGTCGCATCCGAACAGCGCGGCCGGCACAACCGTCCACAGGTGACCATCCTAAAAGTCGCTTAGCCCATCATAACCGGTGTTTTACTTTTACAGGCCTAGACTACTTTGGGCCGATGTCTGTCACCGTCGGGAGAGGGCGCCAGAAGCGCTACGGGGTCCTCTTCACATGCCTGACGACGAGAGCGGTGCACCTCGAGCTCGCCGGCAGCCTCACAACTGACTCGGCGATCATGGCAGTGCGGCGCTTCATCGGGCGACGAGGGTGCCCTACCGAGCTGTGGTCCGACCAAGGGACCAACCTCCGCGGAGCTGACGTCGAGCTGCGGCGGGCCGCTACCGCCGCCATACAAGAAGAGGTCTCCGCGCGCTTTATCCAGTGGCGCTGGATCCCGCCCAGTGCGCCTTTCATGGGCGGCGCCTGGGAACGCCTGGTTCGCAGCGTGAAAACTGCGCTGCACGTGACCCTCAACGAGCGTGCACCTCATGAAGAAACGCTGCACACGCTGCTGATAGAAGCCGAACACACTATCAACAGCCGTCCGCTGACGCATGTGTCGACGGACCCCGACGATCCAGAGGCCCTTACACCGAACCACTTCCTGATGGGTGGGCCCTCACGAGTGCCGCAGCCGGGCGCTTTCACCGATGGCGACCTCGCCGGGCGACACAGCTGGCGCACCAGTCAGCGGCTGGCCGACATCTTCTGGGCGCGCTGGGTGCGCGAGTACCTGCCGGAGCTTCAACACCGGCGGGAGCCACGAGCCAGCCACGGAGCCATCAAGCTGGGCGATCTGGTGCTGATTGCGGACGGGACGCTGCCAAGAAACCACTGGCCGCGAGGCGTCGTCGAAGCAGTCTTCCCGGGTCCCGACGGCGAGGTACGAGCAGTGGACGTGAGGACCAACAAGGGCGTGCTGCGACGACCGACGAAGAAGCTCGCCATACTCCGGGTCGCGAACTCCTAAGGACTCCAGCTACAAGCTGCGGCGGGAGTATATGTTCGCGACAAGTGTAACGGCCTCATATAGACTATGTAAATAGATATTAGTTTAAGATTTTGAATATTAAAGAACCCTGTAGGGCATTTTTATAGAATAAGATTGTAAATAAAATTTGGTATAAACTTTGAGGTAAATGCATGTAATGAGCGGTATGTAACGAGTCGGTAAAAGGTAATAAGGTCTGTTTGGTAAATTAGGTAAAATAAAAGTATTATGGAGTTGGTAAATATTATTCTGGTAAACTATTAGGAAATACAACCTAGGTAGGCTAGGTACTGCCTAAATAGTAAATAGTAAGTAGTTAAAGGCTAGTCATATAGAAATAAATAGAGAATAACTTGATATTCGGCATAGTAAATAAGTAGTACATAAGCTATGAACCTTCAGGGAATAGCAGGTAGCTTATATTTGTATTAGTCTTAGAGAGGGTAGTTGTGTGTAAGTGGGATCTCGCAGGCCTCCCCTCACCCCCGCCTTCGTCACCTACGGGTGAAGGGGTGAGGGAGGAAACGCCCGCGATTGGCCTGCTAGGTCTCACACGCGCTCTAGGCTAAGCTCATGTAAATAGTTAATTTGTAAGATAAGTAAGGCCATTTTTGGGGTCTGGGCTTCCTGCCGACCACCGGGCCTCCAATAAAGAAAAAAGAAAAGAAAGCTCCTGAGTTTCCTTCAAGCCTCCACCCTCTTCAGTCATTTAACCAGCACACCGCCTAGGATTGTGGGTCGTCGAAGGGGCCCACAAGTATTAATTGACATAAATCAAATAACTAATATGCTCTTTGAATTTTTATGAATAAAATAGGGTTAGTATTGTATTAGAAACAAGTCCACTACTGAAAATGGGCCTGCCTCAGTAATCGCCACAATAACCGGTTTTGCGTTCGCGCCACCCTCGATAGATAGAAAATACTTTTTATTAGCGCAATGGGCAGCCTTATCACCTAGGGCGATTTCTTCTAGACAATCCGTAACCGTAACCCAGGATCACCGAATAGATCCCGGACTTCCGAAGCAACATTCGAAATTACTGCCTACTTTACTATGAAGGACTACACGAAGGATAGTAGGAATCACTAGGAACAACACTTTCAAGTGTTCCCGCTATCCCGTTTTTTAAGAAGCGGGAGCTAGCTTTTGCTACCCAGAACTGTTTCTTTGTAGAATTTGTCTGTTTATATATCATCGTCAGAGAGATATTGAAGCTACGTTCTGTTTAAGAGCGATTAACCTATGGATTAGTTTAAATAAACATGTATTGGTTTATTATAGCTGACACGGCAAACTTAGTGCCGTCTTGCAATATAATTTTTAAGAATATTCTATGGCCTTTGTCACCCGAAGGATAGTGTAGCTTCCCAACAGTGAAATAATTATTGAAATCGGTTCAGTGTCCTTCTCGGAGCCTATTTATTTAATGCAAACGATCAAATACACAAAAAAACAAATATTTACTCTTTATAATATTGTAAATATAGAATCTTCTCCCATGGGTGTCGTAAAGGCGACTTACGCTATATTCGAAGGCCCAGCATCGTCTTTAGTTAAAATACTTGAAGAGCCAAACCGCGATCGTCATCCGTCTGCCAAATTTTTCCTTGTGGCAATCTCTTGGAAAGGGAAGTCTATGTCCAGAAGTAAGGAGTAAGAAGAAAGGGAGTAGAATCATTTGACAGAGGAGGGCTCGTTTGGGGGCGTCTCCAGGCGACCATTGTCGTAAGGCAAGGCAAACATTTGTTTGCCTAAGCCAATTAGTGGGCACCCTGAACTACCTCGCCTCTCGCAGTATAGGATACTTTACCAAATAAGGTATCGATACCAATTAGATTTTATAGTCTAATTGACTTTCAATAAGTGACATCTTGTATCCTATATTGTATTATTTTTTTTTTTTTGTGGGCATCTGTGGGGAGGCTTATGTCCAGTAGTGGACGTCACTCGACTGAAATGATGAGTAAAATCGGTCCATTAGTAGAACAGTCCAAGGCTCGGCCGGTGGGTGATGCGTTTGACGCCATTTCCGTGCTTGTATAGGAATTTTCGAATGAAATTTGTTTGTGATTAAAATAACAAATCAACGATCTTTCCATTTCTGAAGAAATACTTACTTTTTACAAATATACAGAAATTTTCAAGAATATCTTAGGCTAGTGGGCGCCCCGCGTCTTCGCCAGCGCATTTTCCCACGAAACATGAAATTCCCAATTTTCCCGTGGGAGTTTCGGGATAAAAAGTAGCCTATGTCTTTGCTCTGGAGTATCCATATACCAAATTTTATTCAAATCGGTTCTGTAGTTTTCTCAGGAAAACGAGACAGACAGTTACTTTTGCATTTATTATGGAAATATGGATTAGAATAAGATTAATAGAAATCTATAAAAAGTAACGTGTATCAGGTTATTTAAGGGGAAGCATAACTCTGACAGAATAATGAAAATTTTTTGACAGTAAAGAAATATAATTGTTTTAATCAAGTTATTAAGATTTAGACTACATTTTATTCCTTGGGGAAGGTTGTTCGGTATGGAGAACTGAATAAGCCTTTTTAAATAATAATATTCACTTAAAATAAATTTTACTGAGTAGGTATATTCTTTGATAATGAAAGAACTAAACTTTTATAAAGTTAGTTTGACCTGTGGTTTGACGCCCGATTAAAATATTCAAAATCGCACCAATTATTATTATTATTGAATTTAAAGCAGCAACTTCTTTGGTCCAAATTAAATAACCACTTTTTTTTTCGTTTACTTAACAGAAACTTTCAACAAACCCAGTTAGGGCAATCAAGCATTAAGCAGGTAAAAAAGCGGTCGGCGATTATGTATGATTCATACCGCAAATGTAGTTTTTTTCTTTTTTTTTCAAGTTTAAGTTAACAATGCAAGACTTGTGTCGTGTAAAGTAAAGGTTACATTAATCAGTAATTAAATATGTACTGTTGTGTTGACAGACCATGAAGTTAACTAGACGATATGGAATTTGGCCAACAAACCCGACTTTTCGCCATATGTTGACCCTGACAGTCAACCTTGTTGCTAGCTGTCAAATGGCACAACTGACAGACTGATTATCAAGCTAAATTCAACTGTTAACATATTGTCTTAAGTTACATAATTGCAAAATGTCAAGTTCACTTGTGTTATGTTGTTAAGGTGAAGACCGGCATGAATATATAGCCGTCTCCGTTAAACGTAAGGTCTGTTTTGTAGTTGCATCTCACTCTATTATCCATACAAGTTTAAGTGCACAGGTGCGTCCTATAGCGGTCTCTGTCGCTCGTATTGTTATTGTTCTCTGTCCCGTTCTAAGGTCAGTCTCCTGTCCCGAACGGCGCGCGGCGGACGTTCGAAATTCGAAATATTTGAGATAAAAAGTTTAGAAAGACGTGGTATTTTGTTTTTTTTTTTTTCTTAAGGATTGACAAGGCTTTGACACAGGATTATTCAGCCAGTGATTTAAAAGTGTTCGTTTATTAGTGTGATTTGTTGATTTTTCTGTGATTGTGTTGTGTGTGTTGGGTTGGCACTTGGTTTCTTTGCTGGATTTTGTGCCCTTTTATTCTGGACACGCAAACGGTTCGTTTTGGGACTTTTTTCCCTACAGAGTATTTTAATTCCTAAAACCGTCGACATAAAGGTTAACTTAGTTATGATTTATTTGATAACTTTTTGACTTAACATTTATATTGATTTTCATGAGATCATTATTACTGAATATATTATCTATTTAAAGCGGATCGGAATGTATTACATACATATAGACAGGTCAACAAAAGAGGTGACATTCATTCATATCACAATTTATAACAATATTAAGTATTCATTACAGAAGCTGTATAAATATTAAGCATTAATTTATGCTTTTATTGGCACAATGCATCCGTCAAAATTGACAGTTGTACGAATTTTGGAACATTTTTAAATTTGGTAAAAAAAGTGACAGGCATGAGCCATATATTTATAGTGCATCATTTAATCTGCGCATTGTTCAAAAAAATGTTTTTCTTGAGTCTTGAGTTTCAGCTCTTTAAGTTGATCTTTCATTGATCGAAAACTTTTCAGTATAATTTGTAATGTAATTATTTGTTTTTTTATTCACCCATTTTGAGCAGTCAATGGAACAAAGTTCATACAGCCATGTCTTCAATATTATTTCTTGTCTTTTTCCTAATGGAAATCCCTACATATACGGCTTATTAAAGATATACAACTTTCCTGACCATTAAAATTGTTTTCCTTTACAACTCAATTATTATGATTAATTTCATGATGAATATAATGTTTCTGTATACATATTTAGTATTAATTATAAACATAAAGCTGTAACCCTGCCCTGTCATTACGGATAGATTCCAAAGGTTTTATAACGTTACCAAATCGTTGAACGATTATTCTAACTTTGAAACTGGTTTCCACTGGCAAGTTTAACTGTTTGAACCCCAAGGCCGCATTACTAACGTTGGCTGGTTAGTTGGTACTGGTACTACCAACTACCAAGTAGATCAACTAAATGGGACGATAGCTTCATTACGTCATGGTTCACATTCGTGTATAGAGAGAATTTTATTGATGTTTCCCTTCCTAATTGAGAACTGTCAATTATCAATTCGCCGCCATTTTGAATTTTGAAAAAGTTTCCTGTGCATTTAGTTTCTGCCTAAATATGGGGAATCAAGAAAAAAATAGGAACATTAATCTGTTACATAAATGGTAATTCTATAAATAGTCTCTGATTGAACAAAAACTGAAGGTCATTGCCCTGATAATCAATAATTTCTGTGACAGGGCCATCCCCCTTTAAAACCAATCGATGCCTATTGCCTACCTTATTATTATGGTTGGTTATCCCTATCGCTTAATAAATAATACATAAGTTATTAAGGGAAACTTAGGAATTGTTGACTAAAACACCAACTACTCAGTTCAGTCCATGCCCAAATCTAAAAAAAAAAAATTGGCACAGACTTCTAAAAACAAAATAAAAATCCAAGCCACCTCAAAGCGTTAACATGTGCTACCAAACCAATTAATCTTGGCCTTAATTAACTATTCCTTAAACCCCTTCCCAGTCCATTTTTGTACTGTAATCGGGAACGGAAATGGGTCAGTATAAATTGGCTGCACAGTCTCTGATCTCATATGGCTCGTAAAAAAAGTTACGGTTTGCGCCGCCGCCGCCGCAAAGAAACAAAAAAAAAACAAAATGTGTTTTTTTTCTAGCTTCATTTACATTTAAATCTGGAGCAAAGATTTGCATTGTTTTTAAGACGAATTTGCTATCCGGTTTCGTATCATCTTATTGCATTAAATAATTGTAAGAACTTAAATTTTGAAGTTTAAATCCAAACCTGTTCACATCTCCCGTAATATAGCTAATATTGAGTTAACAGGTGTTTTCCAGATTTTCTCAAGTCTTTTTCCAGTAGTAGGGTGACAAGACTTACCCTTAAGGCTTACTCACGGTATGGCGCGAAATTCAAATTTTTTCACGTTTTTTAATTATTTTGGCGAAAATATTCATTTTAAATAAAGTTTAAATGAATTCGCGTACGTAAAAACCAATTTCCCACATTGTGATATATCGTTTTTGAAAGACAGAGTTACCGATTTTGTGTATATTCAAGGAACTTGTTTTTTGGCCTTTTACCCCTTAGACACAAAATCTGTAGGTCTGTCTTAAAAAAAACGTTGTATTACAATATGGGAGATGGTTTTTTACATACGCAAATTCATTTAAACTTTTTAAAAAATGTATACTTTCGCCAGAATAAATAAAAAACACGAAAATATTTGAATTTCGCGCCATAGCGAGAGTTACCACCTTAAATAGTATCAAATCAAGTGATTTTAAATCAAACGTGTTTTATGATCCGAGTCTTTTTCTTCCATAAGAATTATCTCAGCCGTCCACGAAGGGAACAAAAGGAATATAAATATTCCGAGAAAACAATTGCTATCGGTTGCAAAAATCACAGAACAAGAGAATACAATAGAAATAGCATCATGAGCTTTTAGTACTGAAACCAGTGTGTCCAAACTCACACATATAAACCAAACGCTCACTATGAAATCCAAGCTACCATTGGTGATTAACGACGAAGCCGAAAAGATCTACATCACAAAACTTTGAAGTAGACTATGAACCTTTTTTACAAATAAACAAAGATCAAAATCAAATAACAATTATGAAATACTTAAGATAATGATGACATACATATGATAAAAGAATGAAATTAGGTTTTTCCAAAGACATGGTAGAAAGCTATACATCCTCTTTGCTTTAAAATCCTCACGCATTGTTCCTAGTTTTACTATTCGACGCTAGATGTAACTACAGCTTTTTACTACCGCTACTAAACACTAGGTGGCTACGTCGAAAAATTAGGGATGTACATATTGCGGGAGCAAGTTTGTCGATGAGCAAAACCTATCGATATACTACTTTCTTTCATTATGGCTACAGTTAACAATTACTTTTTTTTACGAAAAACTATGGGTATTCTACGCAAACGGCCTTCTTGGTGATTGGCGATGTATTGGTATTATCATATGAAAAAACCAGTCGCTCATAGAACAAAGTTTATTTTAGTGTACAGTTTAATTTTTATTTATTTCCAATGTCGTTTTGTATTCAACAGTTATGCTTCGCATAAATAGAGATTCAGAAATAAAAATGTGTTTAGTTATAAAATAGTATATACCTACAGTACTGCAAAAGTTATAATGCGCATAGAAATCTTCGTCACTGTTCGACAACGGTCGTATTCCCAAGCGACGGAAGACGATATGTATTTAAGGAGGTTAAGTGCATTTTCTGCATGCGTAATTTAGTAGAATTATGATTTTTGATTCAGGTGTTTCCGTGAAATCGACAATTAGCGAATCTGCATGCGCATTATTAATTTTTTAGTAAGTACTGTACTTTAAATGAAGCTTTATTTTAACCAAAGTAAACAATTTAGGTAGATGGGTAGATAGACCAATAAAACAAGATGGGTTTTATATTTATATTATTTTATCTTATTTAATATCGAAGTACTTGCTTATTTATTACTTGCCTTAAACTCTCAACTAATCTTGGTTTTTTTAATACATAATATTTAGCATTTTTTCTTCTCTAGGTATTGTTTATTGAAACTCCTCTTAGCTTAAGAAGCTTTCATGATGGCTCCATCTTCAAGTTTATGCTTAAGTGTATTAGGTTCTGTGCTTGGCCCAAGGTGATCCAGTAACACAGGCTGTAAATAAATGATAAAAACTTTTTATAAAAAAATTAAACCGCCGAAAAAACTGAAAAGCATTAAATAATAGGGAAACATTTTCTATTAGGCCTTAATTTACTCACTTCTTAAAGTAATTTTGGATTACCAAGAAATTTTAAGTCGGCGCCACACCACACAAGCAAATTCATTATCTATGTAAAGCGCGATGCGCAGCGGCATACGTTTTTCGGTTATTTCTTTGAATTTCAGGTAATTTAGTGATCTTTATTCGTTGATTCTGTGGCACCGACTCAAAATTTCTTGGTAATCCAAAATTACTTTAAGAAATGAGTAAATTAAGGCCTAATAGAAAATGTTTCCCTATTATTTAATGCTTTTCAGTTTTTTCGGCGGTTTAATTTTTTTATAAAAAGTTTTTATTTTTTGCTTTTCAGTTTTTTTGGGCTAATTTTTTTGACCCCAGCTAATCTCCCTTAACAGGGTGGACGCACCCCACAAGGTGGCCACACAACCTGGTGAAGGTTGAGGGACTAACAGGATGAGGTTCGATCACGACCGGTCGGTGAGGCGATTTGTGAGGGAGGCCTATGTCCAGCAGTGGACGTCTTTTGGCTGATTTTATTTCATTTCCAAAGATATTGTAAGTAGGTATCAAAAGTTATAATGTAACACGGAAATGCAACCTGTGAGTGGATAAATCGACCCGCCGACCAAAAAGTCACCCCTATTTTCACACCCTTAGGGTGGGAATTTTATTTCCAAATTTTTATGGGACCAACTTCAAGGTATACCCTGTCGAGTAAAAAAAGAATTATCAAAATCGGTCCACACAGTAAAAAGTTATGCGTGATCATACATAAAAAAAAAAAAAAAAAAAAAAAAAAAATATACGCGACGAATTGAGAACCTCCTCCTTTTTGTTTTTTCGTCGGTTAAAAAGAAAAATAAAATATAGCACACTATAAGAGTGACGACTTGTCTTTATACAATACTAGTCGACCCGGCAAACTTCGTACCGCCTAACCTATTATTAGAACGTGCATGTTTTATACTTATAAACCTTCCTCTTGAATCACTCTATCTATTAAAAAAATCCGCTGTATTTTTAAAGATTTAAACATACCTCCATTTAAACAGGCTCCGAGTAGCTCAACGAGCCATGGAGCGGGCTATGCTCGGGATTTCTCTGCGGGATCGAATCAGAAATGAGGACATACGCAGAGAAACCAGGGTCACCGACATAGCCAAGCGGATAAGCTCGTTGAAGTGGCAATGGGCAGGTCATATAGCCCGCAGAACAGATGGCCGCTGGGGCCGAAAAGTTCTCGAGTGGAGACCACGGATCGGCAAGCGCAGCGTAGGACGTCCACCGACCAGATGGACGGATGATCTGCGCAAGGCTGCGGGTCCACGCTGGATGCAGGCCACCTGCGATCGGTACAGATGGAGAGCCTTGAGGGAGGCCTATGTCCAGCAGTGGACGTCCTACGGCTGAAATGATGAAACATACCTAAGGACTGATGCGGAAAGCGACTTAATTTTTTACATATTACAACATTATTGTAATATGATGATGAAGCTAATATTATTTCATTCATACGCAAGAGTCTAAGTTGAAAGATTCATATAATTTCATTCGTATTCAAGAATTTAACTTTAAAGTAAATCACATTTTAAACCGAAAAAAAGGTAGAGGTTTTCAAGTCGAAGCGAATAACTTTTTTTATTTTCACTGAAAATTATTATTATCGATAGATTTTTATCATAGAAAATTATCGATAGATTTTCATCATGTTGAGCAATCTCTAACTGATTTCCATTATACTGTTGTCAAAATGTTCTAGAAAAAGTCATGAGTCTAATACCATAGATAAAGAAGAATGCTAAGAAGGTACAGTCACAGTCACAGGCTTCAATGAAAATTCAATTTTACTGCTCCGTAATTAGGGTGTTTTCATTTTCTCACTTATGGTTTTGTTTTCTTGTTCATGTATAATTTCAAATTTATTTAAAAATACAGTGAAATATTACTTACCGATGTAATGATACGGCATAATTAGTACTTTTAAGTCCCCAACTTTAATTTTTGCATTCCAACACAGCACATTATGGCATTTTAGTGGGTTTTTTTTCATATTTTTCCTGGTGGTTTGTTTACAAGAAGCATAAAGCAACTGAGCTTATCAAATCTGTCAAAAACTACGAATAGGCACTGCAGAGCTAATGATAGGCACGCGGGCTCCGCCTACTCGCGATTTCTATTTAGAGAGAGAGAGCATCTTCCTTGTTCTGTGGCAAAAATAAATAAATACAACCCGGCCGATAATAGTAAAGTCCCTTTACGACGACTATACAGCACCCGTTACGTTTTTTTTAGTTTCATGTTGTTGTCCTTCTTATCGTAAGTATTTGTAACTGTTTATTCCATCTAAATAGGCAATCTGTGAATTTTTTAGTCTCACCTCAGTATTATCCACCGGGTAAGATTCAAGCGAGTGATTTAGCTCATCATAACTAACAATATTTACAAAGTAAAATGAATAGAAATCTGAAAAAGTTATCAGCTGTATTTAATTTTCATTGGGGCGTTACAGTTAGATAGAACCCATTTTAAACACATATTGCAGGCTTACTGAGTAAATATGATTAAGTTTTGCACCTTGTACGTAAGTGAACCTATCCAAATCACTGAATATTTTCGTTTTAAGAGCCATTTTACCGCGATTCTTGCCCTAAAAATACTAGGCCAGATTATCTAGTGTCATACTGTGCCACATTTTTGATATTTGCCTAGTTTAGAAGATATATTTTTTTTCGCGAATGCCGCTAGTTGTCTCTTAAATTTATAAATTTCATCATCATTATATTTGAGCCGTGTTAACCCATACTTTCACTGTTGAACATCATCAGATCGCCTCACTGATAACAGCATCAACAGACGACCACTGCTGGACATAGATCTCCCCCACAGATTGCCACATGGACTAATATTGTTGAGGGAATTTGCCGTAATCGCCAAGCTTGGCAGGCGGGATCGCGATAGCATTTTAGCGCTTCAAGTTTTTTAACGAAGAACGGGCAGCAGCGTCCTTCGGCTGTACCCTTAGTCGCCTTTTACGGCACCCACGGGAGGAGATGGGGTGGTGTTATTCTATCACACTCGATTCATCAAAATGCATTCAATAAATCTCCTTCAATAAAAAAAAGGAAATCTAAATATTTCTCCCGCGCATTAGAATTAAATTTGGCACGCTTCTAGCAAAGATTCGTTAAAAACAACCTGCTATTTGTGATGGTTTCCCGTGTTCGTGTAAACATCGGTTTTGCTATAAACATCTACGCAAATACTTACCCTCCTATTCGCAGAATGGTAGGCGGAGATCAATCAATGTTGCATACCTTTTCTTGCTTCCTTTTCATTCATACATTCTTTCATGTGAGTTAAGTTTACTTGATCCTTTTGTAGTTAGGTAGGTACCTTACTGGGGTATCCTTAAGCGCTTATTACATTGATATACTAGCGCCAGTAACTAATAAAACATTGAAAAGAAATCAAATTTCAAAATGCTTTTTTCAATATTGGATACAAAGTATGACGTATTTAAGTCAGTTAGTTACACTATGAAAGTATCCTATACTGCGAGACGCGAGATAGTTCGGGGGACCCACCGTGCGGCTTCAGACAAACAAATGAGAAATCAACTGTCTACCTACAGAGACAAACCAGTCCGAATAGGATATTTTATAACTTTTTTAATCGTGGTAAATATCAAAAATGTGATCGCGTATGACACTAGATAATCTAGCTTAGTATTTTAAAGGTACTTTTCCTAAGCTTTAAGGGTGAAGATCTATTAAATCTACTACGTGCTGCTAAACTAGCCACTTTTAAGGCAATAATCAGTAGATTATTAAGGTGTTTAAAGTTAAGACTACATATAATTGTTTTAAAAATTCGAAGTAAGACTAATTAATGTCATATAGAATCATATTTTTGAATGTTCCATAGTTTAGCACATAATATTTTTTTTCGCAAATGTCGCTAAGTTCGGTGTAGAAATAGGCTTTGCAAAATCACAGTGTAAGACAAAGAACTACGTAGTAAAAGAAAGAAAATAGAGCATTACTTACTAATAAAAAAAAACAATTGACAAAAGAAAACAAAAGTTATGACAGACATCCCAAAACAATAAGTTGGACCGTTGGACCATAGGACCCTATACTTAAATAGCTATTTAGAGAACGAAATAACTCAATAATACTTCATTCCCAGGGTACTTAAACAAAAAAAAGGGTTTTATCTAGCACTTTGTTCAGACATTTTTCTATCTTGGACATAAAGTGAATTTAAAAAAGAGTTACATGTCCACTTTGTCGTGTAAGCGAAAGATAAAATTTCCTGGCGACGTAATTTATTCAGCCGCACATGTCGCTTGTAAAACAACGATAAAATCAACAGATACAACCTTGATTTATAACCTGTTTTTATTACATTATAGAGCTCCAATTGATTAGTATACGTATAGGCTATACGTACTTCCTTGTAAACTACTTGCAGGGCACATAGCTCGAAGAACAAAACTGTCGCTAGGACCTAAAAGTTCTGGAGACGAGAAGTTGTACCATGTGGTAGCGCCATAGAATACCACCCCATCTCCTCCCACGAGTGTCGTAAAAGGCGACTAAGGGTACAGCTGAAGGACGGGCAGCAGCGTCCTACGTTGAAATACTTGAAGAGCCACACTGCGATCGGTTACCTTTGGCAATTACGGAAAACTCCCTCCACAATATTTGTCATTGTGGAAATCTGTGGGGGATACCTTTACGGTGTAATGAAGGAATGTGGTTAGTTATGAAAAGTATTTCTTCTTGCTATGCTCGAAGTATTAAATTATAAATTTGTCTGAACGTCTGTGTACATTTCAGTAGGACACATGAACCGACAATCGGCACCTAGAAACTCAAAATAGATTGGACACAACACAACACAGACTTTGTTTACGCGGCCTTCGCATCGGCAGCCATTCAAGAACAAGCAGATCTATGAGGAAAACTTACTTTTCTTTGAGACTAGCTCTCTATACTCGTGATCAGCTAAAAGAAGGCCACTGAGACGAGATAAAAAACGTTAACAAACAAACATTCAGCTGTTAATTTTGAGAAACGATAAATTTCGTTTTACTTGAACAGGAATGAACATGTTCACCTATATTATCGTCACGCCAAATGTTGATAGCTTCTGAACTGACATTATGTCCTGTACCACGAAACACGCGCGACAGCTTAAGTCGAAAGACAAATTGCATATGAGAGATTAGGAGGACTTATCGCTTGCTATCTCAGACATCGCAGTGCAACTCAGTAGAGTTCGGATTGTTTACGTTTTTTATCTCGTCTCAGTAACTTTTAATAGTGTAATCTTCATTTATCAAGATATCGTTAATCTATGCCGAGAAGAGTCCACTTTTTCTAGAAATATTCCTCCTCTCCCCACATCACAATCAGTTTCTCAATTTTACCATAATTGCCTTGCTTGGCATGCGGGTTTTGGCTATCCATAAATTCCATATATAGTCTATCCGTCTTATTCATAAAGATACAGTACATTTTAAGTAGCCTTACTGGAGGTCTACTTCTCTGGTTTGTTGTATGCTAAATACGTGACATCCAGTCTAAATTGGCATATCTCAAATAACTAAAATGCTCTTTAACTTTTTATGAATAACAGGGTAAGATTCGGGTGTTAAACGTCATTTATTTGTTTCTTTGACATGCTCTCGCAATATTTATTATTATTATATTAATTTATTTAGTCCTTGCTTGATTTGTTCAAGGAGCATAGTGTGTGCCAGCTAAGTCTGCGCGTGGTAATAATAGTCAAAGTCAAAGTCAAAAATGTATTTATTTATTTCAACCACAAACTACGCTACCATTACAGATTGCTCTAATTCGGAAACACAGGTCTTAAATATATTAACAATCAGCAAAAAATGAAATATAAAAAAAAAAAAAAATTACAAATTAATTATTAAAACAATTTAATTATTAAAATTAAAACAAATTAATTATTAAAATTATAAAAGACTTTCAGCAACCCTTGTGAATTCACTCAGAGAACAGGAAAATATGTCAATTTGATCATTAACGCGGTTCAGCAAAATGATTTATTCAATACAGAATATCAGATATCACTTATTGAAAGTCAATTAGAGTAATGTAATTTGCTATTGATACCTTATTTGGTAAAGTATCCTATACTGCGAGAGGCGAGGTAGTTCAGGGTGCCCACCAATTGGCTCAATAATAAGACACAATTAGCTACTTGTTTTGAATGGCGGGTGGCGCCACCAGTCGCGCGAAGACTTTGCTGGTGCGGACTCTGTATTAAGTATACTTCGTTCAGAAATAACCGGACCACTTGAATTGGCCACGTGCGTTGTATAATAGTACTAATTTTAGTTAGGGCATTGATACTTCATCAATACATATCAATATCATCAATATCAATACATAGTATAAAATGAAGTCGCTTTCCGCGTCTGTCCCTATGTATGCTTAAATCTTAAAAAATACTTAACGGATTTTGATGCGGTTTTTTTAAATAGATAGAGTGATTCAAGAGGAAGGTTTATAAGTAAAATACATGCAAAAAATAGTAATAGGTTAAGCGGTACGAAGTTCGCCGGGTCGACTAGTACATAGTATAAAATAAAGTCACTTTCTGCCTCTGTCCCTATGTATGCTTAAATCTTTTAAACTAAATAATTGATTTTGATGCCATTTTTTTTAATAGATAAAGTGATTCAAGAGGAAGGTTTATAAGTATAATACATGCCCAAAATATGAGTAGCTTCGGCGGTACGCCGGGTCGACTAGTTAATAATAATAACACATCACACTCAGAGCCCCTAACTAGGAAGAACCTGTATGTAGGGTACCCGAAACACACACAGAGACGATCATTATACCCAGACCGGGAAACAAAAATCGATATTCGTCATAACAATGTTCGCCCCGCCGGGAATCGAACCAAGGTGCACCCGCGTCTCAGTCCACGTCACTGCCAACTGAGCTACGGAGCAGTGCATTAAAGTGTATGATATTTGGAGCTCAAGTGCGCACGCGCTTCTGTTTCGTAATTTATTTGTTAACATTACAACTCAAGTGCAACGTTTATCATTTCAAAAGGTTGCTGTCTTAGATAAAAAGTTCTACTTTAGTTGCCCATTAGTGTTTGATTTATTCTTAGGCTGACATTCTCAGTCGAGTTTGAGATTGAACTCGGACTCCAAACTGCAATAATTTCTTTAATTTTTTAAAAGAGACCCTCCTTCAATAAATTGACTCATACATAAACAGAGAACTTCCTGTTTTCTGAAGTCGGTTAAAATAAGTATACTGCCTTCACCTGAATGTAACAAATACTTTTGTAAAAACCGCATCAAAATGTGTTCAACCGAACTCGAGATGATCGCGGACAAACATACATTCATACAGGTCATGGGTAACTGTAATGATGGTGTAGTTTGTAGATAAAAAATAAATAAAATAAAGGTCAAACTGATAACCTCTGTTTTTGAAGTCGGTTAATATTGTTACACTAGAGGCTGCCCCGCAGTTTTTCCCGCGCAGATATCTCATAAACACGAAAATCCCGTTTTTTCCCGTTCCCGTGGGAATTTCGGGAAATCCCTTCTTAGTGCTCACCTACACTCCCCAAGGAACCCACGTGCCAATTTTCAGCTTTCTACGCCCGGTAGTTTCGGCTCTGCGTGGTCTGTCAGTCAGACAGTCAGTCAGTCAGTCAGTAACGGAAGAGTTTTATATTGATTAACTCGTTTTTGACTCTGAATTGATATACACAGAATTAAGTTCCTACTGTAACGCAGTGAGTATACGCTCGAAGGAGTTCTCGAGAATGGCTTGTTCGAGTTCAAACTTGAGTCAGCCTTGTCTCTAACCACCAAGTCCTATTCGGAGGATTTTTTTCGATTTGAGAGTGCGGGCGCGGTATTCACTCTCGTATAGGCCTTTTTTAGAATCATCTGTCAAAGTTGTTAAGGCCTATTATTATTAATGTCCAAGTAATATTAAAAACGTTGCTAAATATATTAGTTAGTCGACAGTTTGTGAATGTGAATCGCGACTAGAGGCTCTTTATGTGCTCGCTCGCTAAAGTTATGTTTGATTTTAGGGAAAAAAAAAAAGCCTACTAAAACATTTTGCTATTACTTTTATTATTTTGAAATACCAAAATAACAATATTTCAATCCACTAAGCTAATAACGCATTCATTTGAAGTCAATTTCCTGCTTCGCTATTATTTTTGTCACTTCAATCGAATTCTGAAGCAGTAACAGTTTCCGATGTCCGCTACTTAAAACCGCATCTATTTTGGTCTCTCTATTTGTTAGCTAGAGATGAACGGATGTCCGCCCGTCGTCTTAGCTCTATGGGTGACTTTGACACATTTATTTTTACCTTTAAACTCTCAATTATGTCTAATGGTCCTTTATATCCTTATAGCAGGGCAGGATGTTCCAATTAATGTCGTTTTTTCAAACACTGCTTTCTTTTCATGCATTTCAAAGATTTGTAAAAACGTTAAATAACAATTTTACTTTTCCTTGGGATATTCGGGATAAATAGCCTATGCCCTTTCTCAGGCTTTAGACTATCTCTTTACCAAATTTAATTAAAATCTGTTCAGAAGTTTTGTCGTGAAAGCCAGAAAGACCGAGTTACTTTCGCAGCTTTTATTTTAATATGGATAGTATTACCATAACATTGTTGTAGGTATTATGATCCTAATAGGATGAAGATTTTAAGAGTGTACTGCCCAAAGTAACGGCCTGCTGTAGCTCAATCTTATAGTTTCCCCAATTCGTGGCCTATATATAAACCAAAGCATTTTTTTAAAAGGTCTTTTAACTAACTGCCAGATTCATAAATTAAGAATTCTTCATTTTCAAATTCGGTTAAAATGGGTGATAAAACCTTTTCCTAATTGTAACAAACACTTTTCCGCATCAAAATCGGTTCAGCCAAACGCGAGATAATCGCGGAAAAACAAACATACTGGTCAAACTGATAACCTTCTTTTGTGAAGTCGGTTAAAAAAACGTAAAAATTTTCCTGAGTGGCACGTATGTTTATGAATTAATAAATTATAATGTGAGTAATGCCAAAATAACTGAAAACCATTGCGGGCCTAGCACGAACGCCCGTGCCAAGACTTGTCGTAAATATTCTATTTTTGGTACGAAATTTTAACATTAAATCTGGCAGGAACCCACATCACATTGTTATTACGTCTTTTGATGAAAGTTTGTCGCTCTTCAGTACTTACATGGTTAAATTAATTTTACGTTTGATCGTATAATCGTATCACATTTCCTTAAAATTAATGATTCCGTCAAATAATATTATGATTCTTGACTATATTCTTACATCATCATCATTATATCAACCAAGAGAGTCCCCTCAAAGGAGGAGGTCGCCCCACTTCTCAAATAGTCAAAAAATATTTATTCAATATATGATACAAGATATTACTTAATGAAAGTCAATTAGACTATCTATTGATACCTTATTAAGGTGGTAACTCTCGCTATGGCGCGAAATTCAATTTTTTTCGTGTTTTTTATTTATTCTGGCGAAAGTATACATTTTTAATAAAGTTTAAATGAATTCGCGTATGTAAAAAACCATCTCCCACATTGCAATACAACGTTTTTGGAAGACAGACCTATAGATTTTCCGTGTTATTCATAAAGATAAAGTAGATTTTAAGTAGCGTTACTGGAGGTCTACTTCTCTGGTTTGTTGTATGGTAAATACGTGACATCCAGTCTAAATTGACATATGTCAAATAACTAAAGTGCTCTTTAACTTTTTATGAATAAGAGGGTTTGTGTCTAAGGGGTAAAAGGCCAAAAAACAAGTTCCTTGAATATACACAAAATCGGTAACTCTGTCTTTCAAAAACGATATATCACAATGTGGGAAATAGGTTTTTACGTACGCGAATTCATTTAAACTTTATTAAAAATGAATACCTTCGCCAAAATAATTAAAAAACGTGAAAAAAATTGAATTTCGCGCCATACCGTGAGTTACCGCCTTAAAGTATCATACTGTGCGGTGCCTACCAATTGGCTCAGGCAAAAAAACGTTTCTCTTGCCTTACGGCAAATGGTCGCCTGGAGACGCCCCCAAACGAGCCCTCCTCTGTCAATTGATTCTTCTCCCTTTCTTCTTAGTCCTTTCTTCTGGACATAGACTTCCCTTTCCAAGAGATTGCAACAAGGACTAAATAAGCAGTTGGATTCGCATTTTTTTGTCACTTTTTTCCCCATGGCTTGAGTGTTATGCACTCGCCTACCAAACGTTCGGTGTCGCAATTACGAAAAAAAAAAAAAGATCGCAGTTTGGTTCTTTAAGTTTTTCAACGAAGGACGCTGCCTGTCTTTCGGGTGTCCCTTAGTCGCCTTTTACGACACACATGGGGGAGATGGTGGTAGTTTTCTGGACCGCCACAATTGTATTCTTTACTTCGAAAGTTAGTTATAAGTATTAAGGAAACTACGAAGCTAAGTAATGTTTCGTTAACAAGCGATAAAACCGTAACAAGTCAATCAAGCAAATCTTCAGTAAACGGTAATGATGTCATCTCTCAACTCAACTAAAATCAGCATGCGAGCTGTATCGTTCAAAATTCAAAATGGCGGGCGGAAGTAGTCGCACTTCCTGCGATAGGGGAACTTCCATATTGCGCGGGAGTCAGGAATAGACTATACAATTGTATTTCTTCTATAGAATTGTAGGTATCTTAAAAAAAAAAAGTTAATTTTATTGTGCCAAGTTTATTTTTCACTTGACCAGACAGAACAAAAATATTGTCGACGGTTTTAGTTCAGCGAAGTCCATAAAACCAAGTGCCATAGTATCTCGTTTTTTACCAAAAAGTATTTTCAGGTTGTAATAAAGGATCACCGAAGATAACTATAAGTGCTTCAAAACAGCGTAACTACTTCAAAACAGTGTAAGTGCAGTGTTGCCAATAAAAAGTGTCACATTCACAAAATGTGTTTCAAAACAAGAAGAACGGTTTAGTAGTAACTTGAATTGTTGACCCCAATGGTTGGCCAGATGATGTGGTTTAGACGGGACCCGAAGGTCTCAGATTCGAAGCCAGAAAATGGCGTCGTCAGTAAACTGCGCAGAAAAAAAGCAGTCCTCAAACCAACAAGAGAGAGTGAGAGGGAAACGTCCACTGAAAGTGAGAAAGAGAGACGACGATACTCTGATATACTTGACATGAAAGTCTCTTTGGGTATGTATTTTTTTTTTTTTTGGAGATAGATCGTTTTGGTTTTCGAACATAGCAGGTTTAAGGGTTGTTTTTGTACACCAGTATGCGATGACCATTTCTTCTAATTATTTTATTATTAAATGAATTAATGTTAATCAATAGGAACGGATATTTTGGCGAAAATCAAAGTGTTTTGATAGATTTAATAAATATAAAAAATTATGTTCATTATATTGTTTCAAGATTTCTTATTTTTAACCGACGAAAAAACAAAAAGGAGGAGGTTCTCAATTCGTCGCGTATATTTTTTTTTTTTTTTTTTTTATGTATGATCACGCATAACTTTTTACTGTGTGGACCGATTTTGATAATTCTTTTTTTAATCGACAGGGTATACCTTGAAGTTGGTCCCATAAAAATTTGGAAATAAAATTCCCACCCTAAGGGTGGGAAAATAGGGGTGACTTTTTGGTCGGCGGGTCGATTTATCCACTCACAGGTTGCATTTCCGTGTTACATTATAACTTTTGATACCTACTTACAATATCTTTGGAAATGAAATAAAATCAGCCAAAAGACGTCCACTGCTGGACATAGGCCTCCCTCACAAATCGCCTCACCGACCGGTCGTGATCGAACCTCATCCTGTTAGTCCCTCAACCTTCACCAGGTTGTGTGGCCACCTTGTGGGGTGCGACCACCCGGTAAAGTATGATTAGCTGTTTTTTGACCCCAGGGTCAAAAAAATAGCCCAAAAAAAACTGAAAAGCAAAAAATAAAAACTTTTTATAAAAAAATTAAACCGCCGAAAAAACTGAAAAGCATTAAATAATAGGGAAACATTTTCTATTAGGCCTTAATTTACTCACTTCTTAAAGTAATTTTGGATTACTAAGAAATTTTGAGTCGGTGCCACAGAATCAACGAATAAAGATCACTAAATTACCTGAAATTCAAAGAAATAACCGAAAAACGTATGCCGCTGCGCATCGCGCTTTACATAGATAATGATTTGCTTGTGTGGTGTGGCGCCGACTTAAAATTTCTTGGTAATCCAAAATTACTTTAAGAAGTGAGTAAATTAAGGCCTAATAGAAAATGTTTCCCTATTATTTAATGCTTTTCAGTTTTTTCGGCGGTTTAATTTTTTTATAAAAAGTTTTTATTATTTATGCTAATTAATGGTATATGTAGGGCACATAATACATAATACAAATGACAGTGAGTCAATATTATATTTTAATTTCCATTACAATTTATACGACATAAACTTAATAAACATGCTTTGCTTTAAGGATAAAACGTATAGGTAATTAGTATAACTGCAAAGCTCTTATCTGAATAAATTATTTCCTTTTAAGTCTTATAAATAAATATAAATGACATTGAATATTATATACACATGATTTACCTTCATACATTCGATACTTTGTACCAAGTCATAGATGCAAAACTTAAGCATTTGTATTTAAATTAATATATTACATTTTTTTATATATTTCTTACCGTCGAAGATATTTCAAAATAAAAACAAAAGAACGACCTTAAGTCCTATTTTGCTAATAAGTAAAAAAAGTATGTTTTTGAGCATATAAATTAAGCTTTTACTTTACTAAGATATAATGTACACTTTCAAAACATTCCAAGTCCAACCTTGAAATTTCCAACTCTGAAATAAAAACCGTTTCGCCTTTTGTTCTGGTTCTGGACAAACACTAGACAAAACGTGTTTAGTTTAGGTAGAAATTAACAATAGACAGGTTATTTGACGACATCACATATTGTACATGTGAGTACTTGTTATTTATGATTCTGCTCATTGGTACAGTTTTTATAGATTTTTTAACGACTTATTAAAAAAAAACTTTTTTTTAATAAGGATACGAGATACCTTTAATTGAGAGTCTAGAAAAGTAATTAAAAATATAGTGTCTTAAAGCTATACTGCATGTGGCAAAGTGTTTAAGGGTTGTCCCCCATGCCATTTACGTATTTACATTTTTTTTTCTTGTTTCATTTCCTGATATGCATGAATATGCATGAGATCGATACTTGAAATTTAAAATATAGATTTGATATTTAGTCCTTTAAATCCTGTGATGAAAAAACTACATGATAATTTACGTTTGAAATATTCAAAGCGCAAGAAAACCTGTATTATTAAAAGAACCAATATAATTAAAAGAATGCGAAGCATATTAAATTTTATACAGTAAGTATCGATAATCGATTAAAAATGCCATGTAATTGCGTTTATCGTAGTCTTAACATACTAGAGTATGTGCAATACCTCTGAATTCTATAGCAAAAAATGCTAAGTAATAAGTATATTTTTTATGTACATAAAACTTATACTTATACGGTACGTACTTGTAGCTTGAAGATATTATAATTTGAACAAAAAAAAGGTTTGAATCATCGAGCTAACTCGAAGTTCATTGACTGGCTGGAACAAAGTTTTTTTTTTCTGGTTGTAACGGCTACTAATTTGAATTTTGAACTGATCGCATTTGGCTTTTTGTGATGCAAAAAGCTTACTTTCTATTTTTTGTATGTTATATAGTAACCTTTGAAAGTAAACTACGCGACATAAATATGTCATATTTTTACAATCTGATAAAACACAATATACTGAGGTTAATTTGATCTGGTTTTTTTTTTGATTGAGCATGTTAGCAAGAAGCTGATGTAAAGTAATATACTTTAAACTAAGACGTTAATCCAATAAATTCTAAAACAAAGCTTACTTCTTATCAAATGTTTTATCCTTGGCTAACTTAGAGATAATCTTATCATATAGGTAAATATTTGGACCTGATTAACTAAATTACCTAGATATTCATTAACATAAAAGTCTTATGGTCTAAATTCCATCGTGTCAACCTCAATTACAAGTATACCTCATACACAATTTGAATTTAAATGTAGCTTTTGGAATGTTTTGTATTAATAAATTTACAATAATAATTTTAATTAATATTTAAAATTATTCAAAAACGGGATTTTCAAGAACTACAGCATATGTAACGACTGATTCAATATATTATACTTACTTACTATGCTTCTTGTAAAAATGTATTTGCCAAAAATATAAGACATCTGCTCGATCTCACAAATTTCACTTTCAAAAACTGAAATTAGACCATCAAAAACATAAATTACAAGCGCCCGTAGTCAAATGATATACTGGGTGTTTCTGTCAAGGCGGTAATAAATGAATGGAGGGATTCAGCTCACCATAACAAACAACTTTCCCAAAGAAACATGGGTCGAAATCTCAAAACTAAAATCAGCTGTTCCATACATTTGTTCGATCAGCTGACGGGGTCAATGTACGGGACAACTGATTTTTATTTTGATATTTTGACCTGTGTTACTTAGGAAAAGTTGTTAGGTATGCTGTGCGCTGTGCCGAACCCCCCATTTCATTTATTACCGCCTTGTCAGAAACAGCCTGTATATTAAAAACTAGAGGCTGCCCCGCGGTTTCACTCGCGCAGATTTCTCATCATAACACAAAAATCCATTTTATTCCCGTTCCCGTGGGAATTTCGGGAAATCCCTTCTTAGTGCTCACCTACACTCCCTAAGGAACCTACATGCAAAATTTCAGCCCGCTACGCCCAGTAGTTTCGGCTCTGCGTTGTCTGTCAGTCAGTCAGTCAGTCAGTCAGTCAGTCAGTCAGTCAGTCAGTCAGTCAGTCAGTCAGTCAGTAACGGAAGAGTTTTATATATATTGATTAAAAATCTAGAATTTGAACTAAGTACTCTGTCACTGAGGTGTCATGTCATTGCAATTGAAACACGAGACGAGAAGAAAAGTGAAATTTGTGAGAGCAGAACAACAAAAGGTGACATTGTTTCATTGCAAACTGGTTAAATAAAACATTAAACAATCACTTTTCCATTAAAATTCATTTAATTCTTGCTGTCGCTAATAAATTATTTTCTTTTTTATTTACGTCTGTTATTCATTTCCAATAGACTTTATGCAATAAAAGGATTGTCCAGTTACGTAAAGAATATAAAATCAAATAAAAACATTTACAAAAGATCTGTACGATTAAAAGATCCGAAAACCTTTTTCAAACTAATATTTACATTCCTTTGACCTTACATAAAATGGAACATTAAGTTCTATCCTGTATCAAATAGAAAATCATAAAATCAACAAATAAACAAAATGAAAAACTAATTCGTTGTGGAAACCAACATTATTCTCTGTGATCTGCTCAGTCAAATGCTTAAGCCTAATCCAAAAAGAGTACCAAAGAAAGTAATTTGCAAAAGAAAGTGAATTGAAAATACTTAAACGAAGCGTGTAATAATTACCACAATAGAACTTAGACTTCTAATACAACCGTTATAATAGTTGTTGTTAAGTCAGTTTTTGCCTCCTATTCTGAATGTAGCATTTTTTCCTTTGCGAATGACTCAGGCCTCACGATGGCATCTCGGCAGCTTTTTGCAGTAATGAGATCATCGCAATGACATTGACTTTGAAGCCGTCTGTAGGTACTGGTTATATTTTAATTTATTATTTACTCAGATAATACAACGTATTACTACTCTTCATAATGAAATGGTCATCGCTAATAATGTATGAAACTCATGATTGATAACAATAGGTGTACTAAAACAGCGTTAAATTATTCTTTGTTCAAAAACCATTATACTATTCCGTGCTCTACTATTGTATTTTGAAAGACAAAATTTATATCCAAAACCTTGACATTCTCAACAGAACGACGCGACGAGAGTGACGAGTCGCTGTATGAGTCAGCTGACTGTCACAGCGACGCTATCTCAGCATCCGACGATGCCCTGCCCAGGCTTCGAACTCCAACCATTTCCAAAGAGTCGTTAAAACTTGCTGTGACAGACGAAGAAGCAGATTTGGGCAAGACTAAAAAGTGTCATCGGAAGACAATGTCTCTTTCGAATCCCCTTGAAATAATGAGAAGTTTTGGTGATGAGTGGTTGGATTCGGCAAAAAAGGAATTGGAGAAAAATACTGACAGGCTCAAGTCTAGAGAAAGTCTTTGGAGCGAAGAGGAGAAAGACTCTATCAGTGAGAACGTTACTAAGAAAGAAAAGAGTCTTCCTAACAGCAGAAAGAGTAGTACAACTGAAGCACCCAAAACAAGAAAACCTAGCAAAGCATCTTCAGTCAGCGCTTTAAACTTTCTTAGGCGAAAGAAGAACGTAGTTAAGAATGAACCTGAACCAGTGATAATGACTGATGAGATCCTCAATACAACGAAGTCCTTTTTAGAAGAAGAGAAGAGACACTCCTCTCAATGCCAAAGCATAGAAGAAACGGACACAGAAGACGAGGTCCCGAAAAAAGTGGATCACAAGAGAAGACTTAGCAGGCAAACGTCCAGAAGCAAAAGCAAGTTGCGAGGGAAATCACAGTCTGTCAAAGTGAATACGTTGAGGAAGTCTCATAGTGGAACGTTGAAGAAGAACAAGAAAAAAGGTGCAAAGACTCCAATAGCTGGCAGGAGTAGGCAGACGAGCATAGTGGACGCCACGCCTATTCTCAAAAAGAAACACTCGGAGTCTTTGAAGCATAACTCTTGGCTGTTCAGCTCTGGATGGGGTGAGTTTCACTATTTGAGACTGTTTTATAGAATATCGTCTTACTTCTTCTACTTTTACCCTAGAAAGCTTTTTCAATTAGTTTTTTTGTTAATTTCTTAGTCATTCTGGACAGCAGATTTTAAGTGCGCTTTAGTTAAGTGGCAAGTCTTTAGCTTCCTTGATCTGGTGAATCTATGACTTACCTAGGTGATACTCTCCGGTTACTACGCCGTGGACCCTAAGAACTCTAAAAAAGATTGCCCTCGTTCGCCATTCTTCTTGAATTAGGGTATTAGTTTAAGATTTTACTCAAAGAACTAGTCTTATTATGGTCAGCTATTCCACTGCTGCAAAAAGGCCTTCTTTGTCGCCTTACTGTACTTCCTGTACTTTGTGTGGAATAATAAAAGATTCAGTCAAAATTATCCACCACTTTTAAAGGCGTCCACGTCGCATTTTACGTCGACATTTTGTATGTTTATACAAAATTTGATTCAGAAATTGAAGTCCTTTAAAATCCTAACAACTTAATAATTTTTTTTTTTACTGAAACAAGATTATCAAAATTGTGTTTGATTAATTAAAATAGTGGTTTCTGATTTAGTTGTTTCCGCATTTTAATGTCTTGAAGCGTTAAACTTAATCCTATAGATTTACTCCTAAAAGTCTTAAAAGCTACCTACGTTCTTAATATAAAATCTCCTTTTCTGTTGCGGTAATGTGGTATTGTATTTAATACATTGTCATCATGCAGTAAAATCTTGACCTCAACAGCTCCAGACGGACTGTAAACAATCTGATTGCCATCGGACCTTGGGCCTGCAGTTTCTTATTTATTTGCTTTGTGAGGATACTTTTATACTTTTATACAAGATGAAACTTATTGGATGGCCTTTAATGTGTATTGAGTTTGCGTGCTGTGATTCGATAGTTTGTATTAAGTCATGCAATTATTTTTTTTTATTTGGAGAAATGCCTTTTACACTTCCCGTCGTTCGGGGGAGCGGCGGGGTTGTGTGGGGCTCGCAACCGCTAAAACTTCCCGTTTATCCTTGGTGATCAAATCAGCTGTTATTCAGCTTCGTTATCCGAGAGGGCATGTTGTTCTCTCCCCGATACTTGTAGACTTTGAAGAACAGTTGTCACATACTGTGATTTACATACTTATTGTCGAATTTAGATTGTAGAAATTTTATTTGATCTAGGCCTTACAATAATTTCACTACTGGATATAGGCTTTCTCCACAGACTACCTGTGCAACACTTTACCAGGTCGTGTGACCATCGTTTTTTTTGTAACGGGGGGAAATGCCTATCGCATTTCCCGACGCTCGGGGGAGCGTCGGGGGTATGTGGGGCTCGCACCCACTAAAACCGGCGGCCGCCTTGGTGCTTTTGGGAAGAACCCCGGGAACCACGCATTATAGCGTTCGAAGTCCATCCCACGCTCAGCTGCTATCAGCTTCGTGCTCGGGGAGGGCATATTGTTTCCTCCCCGGCTCGCCTTTGGAGCTGCGGCGGCACAGTGCCACAAGCTGTGCCGCCGCCCATCTCGGGGCCGTTTGATGAGTGTGTCGGGCCCTCGCCCTTCACACCCACGACCCCAAAGACCCCTTTTAGTCGCCTCTTACGACAGGCAGGGCATACCGTAGACCTATTCTTACGCCCGGACCTACAGGGCTTAAGGGTGCCCCCTGCCCCGCCACCATCTATTTTTCGAGCTTTGTGCCCTGCTCCTGCCCTTATTTTTGCAATTCTTTGAGCTATGTCGGTATTTTATTATACAAGCAACTAATGTATGAATGAAACCCACTCAAATAAACTAGAGGTGAGAATAACTGCTATTTTTCAATCGCATGCGATCGCTGTTATGCTATTTTCGAATAACTGCGATTTTAAACTGCGATCGCATTTTCGTTGTCGATCGCATGATATGCGATCCGGCAACGAAAATGCGATCGGCAACGAAAATGCGATCGGCAACGAGAATGCGATCGGCAACGAAAATGCGATCGGCAACGAAAATGCGATTGACAACGAAAACGCAGGATGTAACTAGACATGCAAGTTTGCTCTAATATCAATGTTAATATGGATATTTTTATCGAAGTGCAGCAATTATCGATATTACAAAACCTAATACATTTTTTTTTCAGCAAAATGTATTTTTAGTTCATTTCATATTAATTCGATAGGAGTGAGATCGCAATGCTTCAATGCGTTTCGTTGCTTTGCTAATGACAAGCTGTCACATGCGATCGCGTTTTCGTTGCTGACGGCAACGAGAACGAGATCGTTGCCGACGGCAACGAGAACGCGATCGTTGCCGGGCAACGAGAACGCGATCGTTGCCGGACAACGAGATCGCGATCGTTGCCGACGGCAACGAAAACGCGATCGCATTATACATTCGTTGTGAATAGCAATGCGATTCGTTGCCATGAAATAACGAGTTTTTTTAAATGCGATTGTAAATAACGACCACCTCTAAAATAAACATAAACAACAAATTGCGCACAGGCGAGCGTTCACGATGAAGCATCTAACACAGGAGCTCTCTGTCTAATAATAGCCCCATCCCATTCATAAACGACTTTGCAATGCTCATTGATGCCCGTCGAAGTGTTTGCTAGACTAGCTATCTAGCCGAAATATGGCTTTCGGCTTTCGGAAACTAAATAGCTGAAGCTTGATTTTGGAATTTGAGTTGTTATTAATTTATGATAATGTGAACCTACTGTACTTTACTGGCAATGAGAACCTACAAAATAAATGAATAGGAACGTTGATTATGTTTTTTTTTATCTTATTCGATCTGCACTCTGTTCAGGACTGTAACTGCAAAAGACTGCTTCGTAGCTCAGTTGGCAGTTATGTGGACTGAGTATGCGTGTGCACCTGGGTTTGATTCCCGACAGGGCGAACGTTGTTATGATGAAATTCGATGTTTGGTTCCGGTCTGGGTGTAGTGTTCGTCTCTGTATATGTTTCGGGTACCCTACATACAGGCGTTCTTCCTAATTAGAGGCTCTGAGTGTGATGCGTTATCAATATATATATAACTCTTCCGTTACTGACTGACTGACTGACTGACAGACAACGCAGAGCCGAAACTACTGGGAGTAGAAAGCTGAAAATTGGCACGAGGGTTCCTTAGGGAGTGTAGGTGAGCACTAAGAAGGGATTTCCCGAAATTCCCACGGGAACGGGAAAAAACGGGATTTTTGTGTTTATGAGAAACCTGCGCGGGAAAAACCGCGGGGCAGCCTCTAGTTGTTATTATAAAGTTCCCGGTTCGATTTTAGGTAGGGGTAAAAAATTGTTATGATGAAAATTGAACTTCATTTCCTGGTTTGGGTGTGTGTGTGTGTTATGTCTTTGCATTGTGTTTCGGGCACCCTTGATACAGGTTATTTCGGCCACCAAAACTGAAATGTCTTCGGCTCATCACTAAAGTTAAACTCTGGTGCATAATGCAAGTTTATTTTACAACTAATTCTGAATGCGTCTTTGTTCAACTGTGTACGTACATTGAAGCACGTTTAGATATGAACTGTATTGATCTTTGTTCAATTAGTTTCATTTAGTAGCTCTGTTCAGATTATGATATCCGGATATTATATGCGTCTTTGAACGTTTTACTTAAATATAGACTTGCCTGAACTGTTCTTATGCTTAAGCCATAAACTAAGCATTGTTAATAATAATAATAATAATTAAACATCTACTAGAACTAGGAAGAACCAGTATCTAGGGCGCCCGAAACACACACAGAAACGTACATCACACCCAGACCGAAAACAAACATCGATATTCATCATATCAATATTCGCCCCGCCCAGGAATCGAACCCGGGTGCTCACGCTTACTCAGTCCACATCACTGCCAACTGAGCCACGGAGCAGTCAATAAAAAAATGCTTTTAAAGGATTGTATTTATTTCAACTTTAGTCTTGTCCGCAAATCATGTGTCCAGCCCTCTGCTATTAATATCTGCTAAAACACGTCTGCTGATCAAAAAAGCCTCCCCACGGTACGCCACACTGACCGGGTCTTGCGAAACGTTACTGAATGTAAAAGTACGCCAACACCCGAGAGTACACTGGTCTCCTGGTCTGCCTACTCTCTGTCTCCCGGTGCGCGGTCGCCACTTTTTTTGGCTCAGCCCCAATACATATTAATAGTAAATTTAATTTTAACATGTATTTTATGTTCCTTTTGGGATACAGAGTTCAAGACCGCATTCCGGACTTAGGGTTGCCAAAAATTACAATGATAATGTCAAAAAAAACGTAAAGTAACGCCTTGAATTTTTAAAAACATCTGTAAAAATTAAATACAAAAATTTTATTCTAGTGTTCGTTTTTGATAAATTTTAGGTAGGTACAGTTAGTTTTTTTTTTAAGTTAAGTATACTTATTATTTTTGTTTTTCATGTTGTTAATAGTAACTTTTTACTGATAAATATAAAAAATAAACAGCTAAGTGCGAGTCGGGACTAGACCCTTCAGAATGTTTAAGATAAGTGTTTGTATAGAAACCTAAAGTTAGGCAATGTTTTTTTTTTCAAAGGTTGCCATAAGTGGCAGCCCTAGCTCAGCTAACTAGGTCTCACTCTATAGTAATGTTCCTACGATTTGATAGAGTGGCATGGAACACCAATTTTTATAACTTAGAAAGTTTATTTTAATACATTCCCATGCATATCTAATCACTGTTTTTTTATTTTGTCATTATTTTAAAATTAAATTTACTAATAATTTCTTTTTTTTTTAAAATAGACCCGCCATCAAAATTGACACACAAAACTGAGAACTTCCTCTTTTCTAAAGTCGGTTAAAATAGGTACTTAAACCTTCTCCTGAATGTAACATATACTTGTGTGAAAACCGCATCAAAATCGGTTCAGCCAAACTCGAGATAATCGCGGACAAACATACATACATACATACAGGTCAAACTGATAACCTCCTTTATTGAAGTCGGTTAAAAATCTAAAACATTCTGTGAATTTTATAAAAAGTTAACCAGTGTCCAGTAAAGTCACTAGTAGCCATGTGTTTTCCACATTTCCTTGAAAATTAAATCATTTAGTAGTAGTAGAATCATTTGACAGAGGAGGGCTCGTTTGGGGGCGTCTCCAGGCGACCATTGTCGTAAGGCAAGCCAAACATTTGTTTGCCTGAGCCAATAAGTGGGCACCCTGAACTACCTCGCCTCTATCAGGATACTTTACGAAATAAGGTATCAATATTAATTAGATCAGTCTAATTGACTTTCAATAAGCGATATCTTGTATCCTGTATTGAATAAATCATTTTTTACTATTTACTTTTAAATAATTATTTCTTCGTAATAATAAAAACCCGCCATTTAACCACATTCTGTCGTCAGCTTAATCATTCATGTTCTTTGTAAATTAATCAAGTTTACTTGAATTAGTCGCTGGGGCCGAAAAGTTCTCGAGTGGCGACCACGAACCATAAGAAGCAGAGCAGGCAGACCCCCCTATAGATGGTCAGACGACCTGGTGAAGGCTGCGGGAATACACTGGATGAGGGTCGCTCAAGACCGGTCGCTGTGGCGTTCTGTGGGGGAGGCCTATGTCCAGCAGTGGACGTCTTTCGACTGAAATGAGAGATAAATTGTAAAGAGAGATAAATTGTAAAGTAGAGTTTGTTACCCCTTTCTTCTCTACGCTGTAAAATCATTGCGAAAGGGAGTAGAATCATTTGACACAGGAAGGCTCGTTTGGGGGCCTCTCCAGGCGACTATTGTCGTAAGGCAAGGCAAACATTTGTTTACCTGAGCCAATTGGTGGGCACCCTGAACTACCTCGCCTCTCACAGTATAGGATACTTTACCAAATAAGGTATCAATAGCGATTAGATTATATGTAGTCTAATTGACTTTCAATAAGTGATATCTTGTATCCTATATTGAATAAAGAATTTGACTTGACTTGAATGATGATGATGAAGACTTGAAATGGTAGCGGGGTATAGCTATAGCACAACAACCTCATGATTTTAGCTAAACGACATCCACTCCTGGACATAGGCCTCCCCACTCTTTGCCGGTAGGGCAAAAATTGTTTTTTTTTGCCGCAATCGTCATTTATACATGTGCTATATGAGCTGTTTCTTAAGATTGTAGAAAATTACATTACAGAATTAGCCCCAAATTTTACCAAAATTGGTTCAGCTATTTTTAAGGGAGTGAGTTTAATAACGGACGGTATAGCACACTTTCGCCCTGTTTACCTGTCAGCTGGCCTAGCACGTAATAGCTTGCCAAGTGTGGCGGGAAGAACATTATTTATATTCTACTCGAGCGAGTACCGAGTATTGTGCTAGTGTTGCAACTTGTTTGTTTATCTGTACGATAAAAAAAATCTGTAGATTAATTATTACAATAATGTTTTGGTTTTTGCTCTGTTACTTAGTAACGTAACAGAGCAAAAACCAAAACTATATTGTCTTGTATAGAAACTAGAGGCTGCCCCGCGGTTTTTCCCGCGCAGATTTCTCATAAACACAAAATTCCCGTTTATTCCCGTTCCCGTGGGAATTTCGGGAAATCCCTTTTTAGTGCTCACCTGCACTCCCTAAGGAACCTACATGCTAAATTTCAGCCCGCTACGCCCAGTAGTTTCGGCTCTGCGTTGTCTGTCAGTCAGTCAGTCAGTCAGTCAGTCAGTAACGGAAGAGTTTTATATATATTGATTAAAAAAGTATTGTTATTGCATCGTTTATTTATTACCTCAACCATTTCTGGATTCGTTTGGGCATGCTATAACGTTATGTTAGTATGCAATTCTAATGCACTCAAAATTTACATGTAGAAATACGAGATAATCTTCCGACTCTTGATTACTGATTTCCCGGCTTTTCGGTGTTTTAAGTAAATTATTAGTAATCACAACACGCTTAATTATTATGTTAATTTTATTATATTTTTTTAAAGTTAATAATAAAAAGTGTGGCTCTCGATTGACTTTGTCAAAAGTAAAGTTAATCCTGATAGTGAAAATTTAATTATAACACTTTCAGACCAGTACATACTACTAAATCTGTACAGAGCTACGTACTTTTACGGCTTTCTGACCCATGCCCATCCCTACGTGTGACTCATAGCGCCAAATGTGTCCGTCGCATTGGCATTGTGCGGAGTGCGAACTATAGAGCTATTTTTGGCACCTCCGTGATCGCAGCACTATAGTTTGAACTCAATTTATGTCAACGCCTGCTTGTGGGAATGAACTATAGCTATTACAAATTGGGGCGTTGGTTGGTTATACATTGGCGCCACTAAATAAATAAAATATATTTTGTTAATGCTCTTCCTAAATAATTGATTTTTATACATTAGATAGACAAGTTACTAGATCCTCATTATCATCAAAAAATATTTATTCAATATAGAATACAAGATATCACTTAATGAAGGTCAATAAGACTATTTACTCAAATTGGTATTGATTATTGGTAAAGTATCCTATACTGTGAGAGGCGAGGTAGTTCAGGGTGCCCACCAAGCGGCTCAAGCAAACAAATGTTGGCCTTGCCTTACGACAATGGTCGCCTGGAGAGGCCCCCAAACGAGTTCTCCTCTGTCAAATGATTCTACTCCCTTTCGCAATGATTTTACAGCGTAGAGAAGAAAGAGGTAACAACTTTTTAACCGACGAAAAAACAAAAAGGAGGAGGTTCTCAATTCGTCGCGTATATATTTTTTTTTTTTTTTATGTATGATCACGCATAACTTTTTACTGTGTGGACCGATTTTGATAATTCCTTTTTTAATCGACAGGGTATACCTTGAAGTTGGTCCCATAAAAATTTGGAAATAAAATTCCAACCCTAAGGGTGGAAAAATAGGGGTGACTTTATTGTTCACTCACAGATTGTATTGCCGTTTTGTGATTTACATGAAAACTGCTAGGTATAATTATTTGTCTTTTTTATATGAATGTTAATAATCATAATCGCAGCCGATAGACGTCCACTGCTGGACATAGGCCTCCCTCAAAAATCGCCTCACCGACCGGTCGTGATCGAACCTCATCCTGTTAGTCCCTAAACCTTCACCAGGTTGTGTGGCCACCTTGCGGGGTGCGACCACCCTTTGAAGGGTGATTGGCTGGGGTCAAAAAAATTAGCCCAAAAAAAACTGAAAAACAAAAAATAAAAACTTTTTATCAAAAAATTAAACCGCCGAAAAAACTGAAAAGCATTAAATAATTGGAAAACATTTTCTATTAGGACTTAATTTACTCACTTCTTAAAGTAATTTTGGTTAACCAAGAAATTTTGAGTCGGTGCCACAGAATCAACGAATAACGATCACTAAATTACCTGAAATTCAAAGAAATAACCGAAAAACGTGTGCCGCCGCGCATCGCGCTATGGTAGTTAAGGAATTTGCTTGTGTGGTGTGGCACCGACTTAAAATTTCTTGGTTAACCAAAATTACTTTAAGAAGTCAAATTAAGGGGTTATTCCATTAGTCTCCAAAAATCATTTTTTTTTATTTCCATTTAGTCTCCAAGCTGATTTATTCTTATTCTTAATAATTTATTTTCCATTTCCTATAGTCTCCAATATTAACTCCATATTAACAGGCAAAGATGGTATCGACGGCAAAACAAGCAAGAAAACCCAGTGTTAACAGCATTACAAAATAAAAATATAGTAACCGATACAAGATTACCGCCTAGATTTAAAAATTATTTGCACTCGATGTCAAAAACCATACAAACTCTCAGCTACCTGATAAGGGGCGGCTAAGACTACAACTAGGTACTAAGTGTTACGGAAACAATAGCCGTGCGGTTATTAAACCAATCACAGAGCGCTGCTCGGTAGTCCTTCGGCGAAAGTACCGTTTTTTAAAATTAAAAAAATGAGTGCATGTGGTACTCTATTTTTTCTAATCCAGTCTGATCTTTGATTTGAGGAGAGATTAGGCTAGTGTCACTGTGTCAGTGCATAATGGTAGGCAGTGAAAATTAGGACCTAGCACAATCACGCCGTTTAAATATGCATTCAACTCACGTAAGTTTGGATGATAATCATGATAAGCTAAGTATTACAGTATAGAAAATGTGCAAGAAGTGTTTATAAATTTAGCATAGTGCTTCTGATTGTTGTAAATGTGAAAATTTTATTCCCTTACCTAAGCAAATTTTAACAGTCATAAGTATTATTTTTTTGTGAAGTTCACGATAGTTCATATGTAAATATTTATTAAAACTGATATACTAAAAAACTACGTTTTATTAAAATTCCTAAACTTTTGTTGTTGTCTCTACATAGTAAAACTTACCTGGAGACTAAAAGGAATAGTTGTATGAAAAAAAAATTTTGTACCTACCTTAACCAAAAAAGTGTTTTGGAGACTAATAGGAAACGTTGTATGGGGCGGCAAAATTTTGGACATCAAAGGTTTTGGAGAATATCGGAATAACCCAAATTAAGTCCTAATAGAAAATGTTTTCCAATTATTTAATGCTTTTCAGTTTTTTCGGCGGTTTAATTTTTTGATAAAAAGTTTTTATCAACTATTCCCTTAGTCGCCTTTTACTCCATGAGTCGAGTTGGGGGAGCAAATTTTTTCTTAATTGCTTTTGAAAATATCATGATTTATCGGTGTGCCTTGTTTGAGTAAAAATGTGACAAAACCGCTTTGATATTCGGTACAGAAGTCGGCACATCAATCATATCTCTCTATCCACATAAATTCTTACATTATAAAGACTTTTTTTCAACTGAAGCATACATTTACTTACGCCCTTTACCAACCACATACCCAAAAATATCATCAATAAGTCGATCTAAGTTCTGTTCTCGCGATCGCCTCATGCATTTTCGATCGACAATTACAATTCTGAGAAAATGAAAGGAACAAATGCGCACTCTCAATCGATTGTTTTTAAATGTCAAATGCCAATATAGCGAGGAAGGATTCTGTTTGCGTTCTTGGTTAGTTACGAGGGCAGTGACCACAGAATACCGGCGACCGCGCACTGTAAGATGTAGAGTAGGCAGACCCGCCACAAGGTGGTCAGGTAACCTGTGCAGGTTATGGGAGTAGGTACACTGGATGAAGGTCGCTGTAGGACCGGTTGGTATGGAAAGAAAAGTAAGAAAAGATTTATTCACAGCAAAAAACATATTACATAATAATATACAATAGCCTACGAACAACAATGATAGCACATACTTCAAAACATTTTAAAATAACAACAAAATTTAACAAGTTGTGTGTGTGTGTTGCAGTTGCCGTAAAATGGCACTGACTCAGCATGTGCTGAAGGTTTTCACCGACAGCGCTGATTTTCAGTCAATGCCATCTATGGCGATCTTTAGGGGAAGCCTCAGCTCGAACTCGTACCCCAAAGTGTCGAAATGTAACTTAAAATCGTTCTCCGCTCCAAATTGATATACAGTCGAGTTCGGACTTCTGACACTGAAATATATGCTCGACGGAGTACAAGAGAGCTAGAGCCAGGATAATCAGTACTCGGGAACGACTTGACCGAGTATCCCCAACTAGCAACGAAGGTCGTATAAGATTTACTCTTTCGACTATAGATCGTAAGACACTTGTATAAACGATCCTAAAATGTTAAAAAGCTGTATAAAAGCGGCTATCTGGATTAATTTGCATTCAACGCTTTTTGGCTCTATAAACATGTCTAGTAAACGTTTATACGATGAAATCATATCGCATTTACTCGATTGTTGTATAAATGTATCTCTTGATCGCTATTATACAACAATAAGTCGTAAGACAGCTCTTTAAAAGCAACTGAATTGCTAATTTGTCGTCAAACTAGCTATTATAGCACAATCTATCGACATTTAATTTTAACAGCATAATTGTGGAGTAAACGCGGTTCATACGATAAAACAGCATCTTAGTTACTTTTACAGCACTTAATGTCGTATGATAACTCTATGGAATGCTTTTATTCGACTTAACTAATTAGGTTGAGTAAAAGCTTTCAAATTATTCTTTTACAGCCTTTTCGGTCTCTAAAGGTTATTTGAAAGCCATTTTACATCGATATAGTGGTATAAATGCTTTTTGAAATCTTTTACAGCACTATCTGCCATTTTGTTACATGATACCAAAATAAACAACGTAATTTGCTTTTTTTATTCGCAAAATGGATTATAATCGATGGAAAAGGATTAAAAGAAGTGGAGGATTCCGACGTAAAGTAAATAAGATGTATACACGATTGAAACAGTCAAGATCTTCATTGGCTATAACCACGAGTCAAGAGCGTTTAATTGATAGGCGTGAGGGTTCCGTAGCGTATAATAATTACTACTACTATTAGGTACTATTAGGTATTCTGTGATGTAGGTAACAACGGCCATATAGACCACCGTTTGCAATTTATTGAATTTGCCAGTATGTTTTTCTAAGTCATGGGTGTTTATCTTATACTTATTGTGTTTGTTTTATATAATTTTATAAGTTAGTTGGTAGGTACCCAAAGAATTTGACTAAACTATTATTATTATTTTTTTATAATAAAGAGATACTTAAGTAAGTACTTACAATTTTGTTTTGTATTAAGTGATCCTACTTGCAATAATAACATTCGTCGCTTGGATAGTGATAATAAATTGAATATTCTGAACACCAGAAAAATGAGGTGCGCAGTAATAATTTTATTATCTTCTCAGATAATATAAAATGACGTGGTTTTGATCCATTTTTAATTACAAAATGACATGAGTAACATTTAAGCATTATAAAAAAAATGTGTTTTCTTCCAAGGCCATTTTGCTTCCTTAAGCTTCTTTAAGTCCTCTTTTTTATGAATTTATCTATATCTAAGTAGACTACCATTTTAAATTGTCACCCATAAAAAGAAAGCTAATTTTACCTAAAATATTGTATTCTATGAACTTACGCAAACCAAATTCAATGTAACTTAACTATTCAATGTGGTTTTTTTTTTAAGTTAGGTTGATGGTATAGGCAGTTTTTAAACACGGCCGCACGCCCCGTCTCAAACAGAGGCGCAGATCGGCGCTTGTCTGATTGGTCAATCTTTCCAAAATTTAAAAATGTTTCAAAATGTGCAAAAATTTAGCGAAGTTGACGGTATATTAAATTTATTGATTGTAAAATAATTATTTTATACTAAGTAGCTGACCCGGCAAACTCCGGTTCGCCCTAGATATAAGTTAGCACGATTATTATAACATTATCAACCCGCTAAAAACTTGGCTGTATGTACTTTGTTATTTTGCCCGCCCAGAATTAAAGAATTTAAAAACAACGTCAAATCAATCAATCTTTTGATTAAAAATGGATAGCCTTTGTTATTTTGCCCGCCCAGAATTAAAGAATTTAAAAACAACGTCAAATCAATCAATCTTTTGATTAAAAATGTATACAACAGTAACGGAAAACTTAGTATTGGAAATTATAAGTAATTGTTGTTTTTTACTAACTTTCCCTCAATTTTTCCAAATTTTCTCACCTTTTCAACCTTCTCTGGACTACTACAAACATTTTAAGACTAAAAGCTAAATCGGTCCAGCCGATCTAGAGTTTTTGCGAGACTAACAAACCACGATTCATTTTTATATATTGGTAGATAGATAGTAGGTAGTAGAAGTAGATAGTAGATTTTGCACTAAAGAACTCTAAACTATCAGTAATGGCGTCCCTAGAAGTCGTAAGATGGAAATCTCATTTCAATCTTTCGACTAACAGCTGAGAGAATGCTCTATGATGATAAATGAGTTGCTATTATTTGCTATTGATGGCGAATTTATTTTAAATGTTAAATTAACATTATTTGTTATTCATTATTTACATAGAAATCTTGGGGCCCCTTGAAATATTAACTTCAATGCTAGGTATATAGACGGAAAAATTAATTCCGCACATGAAAGTAAGACCCTACGACCTAACTTTAACATGTAACTAATTACCTGTCATCATTTGGCTTGATGGCTTAAAAACGTAATGGTTAATACGATGGCAAAATATACTTATATTTATTAGGTTTGACACTTCAACTGACATAAATTACGCGTATAAAATAAAAAGTCTATAAGTGCTGCTTGGATGCAGTTACACGATAAAAAAGTCGAGTGATTGCAACCAAATTGCTTTATAACTATAAATAAGTCGAATAAAAGCGGTTCTACCGACTTGGAAAAAGCAGATGTGTCGAATAATGGCATTCTGATGGCCATTATGGTACTAATTAGCATTTTAGTTGCGATTACTCGATATTTATTCGACTAAATGGCTACTCATACGACAATCTTACGATATTTACTGGATCTAAAGCTGAGAGAAGTGCGCCCAAATCGCGTTGAGAGAACGTGCACAGAGCATTTACACGACTTTTTAAAGATCCTTCTTACGACCAATAGCTGAAAGAGAAACGTGCTGCTGACTTTTTTACGACACGATTTGCTGGTTGGGTCATACTCGACCGAGTAGCCTCCAAACACAGACCAGCCTTTTGGACCTCTTTTGATTGAAATGATGAACGAATTCAATTCAGCGTTATAATATTTTGTGTAAGTATATTTTAAACCAACATATGGCTGTCTGGAAGGAATGGCTCTAAGCGATAAGGGCGCCTATTGCGATGCAATCATTGTATTGTCACCTGTATTGTAATATAACAGAAGAACAAAAAAAAAGAGAGATACATTGCAGAGATTGTTACCCCTTTCTTCTCTACGCTGTAAAATCATTGCGAAAGGAATCAGAACCATTTGACAGAGGAGGGCTCGTTTGGGGGCCTCTCAGGCGACTATTGTCGTAAGGCAAGCCAAACATTTGTTTGCCTGAGCCAATTGGTGGGCACCCTGAACTACCTCGCCTCTCACAGTATAGGATACTTTACCAAATAGGGTATCAATAGCGATTAGATTAGATGTAGTCTAATTGACTTTCAATAAGTGATATCTTGTATCATATAATGAACTAGAGGCTGCCCCGCGGTTTCACTCGCGCAGGTATCTCATAAACACAAAAATCCATTTTTTTCCCGTTCCCATGGGAATTTCGGAAATCCTTTCTTAGTGCTCATCTACACTCCATAAAGAACCTACATGCAAAATTTCAGCCCGCTACGCCCAGTAGTTTCGGCTCTACATTGTCTGTCAGTCAGTCAGTCAGTCAGTCAGTCAGTCAGTCAGTAACGGAAGAGTTTTATATATATTGATAAACTAGAGGCTGCCCCGCGGTTTTTCCCGCGCAGATTTATCATAAACACTAAAATCCCGTTTTTTCCCGTTCCCGTGGGAATTTCTGGAAATCCCTTCTTAGTGCTCACCTACACTCCCCAAGGAACCTTCATGCCAATTTTCAGCTTTCTACGCCCAGTAGTTTAGGCTCTGCGTTGTCTGTCAGTCAGTCAGTCAGTAACGGAAGAGTTTTATATATATTGATAATTATTTGATTTGATTTTGATTAATCAATGTATTTATGAAAGAAAATATTCATGCACTACATTTTCTTTCTGTCAATCTCGCTTTTAGTTTTTGTTATGCTCCGTGTAACTTGTGCAAGTGTTGTATTATTCTGTGGTATCGGTGTCTCAGGCACGTATCTTGAGAACTACGAAAGGCGAACCGACAGAGTGCGGGCACATCAACAGTATCGATTTCTTGTGTGAAAGATTCATAAGCCGAGTGACTGAATTCTTTTTCGTTTTATACTCTGCATACGAGTAAAGGAAGAGATTAATCACGCGCTAAATTTCCAGAATTTTGGTGCTTGTGGGTAACTGTGGGGAAGGCACATGTTTTACAGTGGACTTCTTTCAGTTGAGATGATAATGATTAAGAGCCAGTTTACCGCGATGCTAGCGCCATTCTTGAAAAAAAAAATCTTCTAAACTAAGCCAAATATCAAAAATGTGGCACAGTATGACACTAGATGATGTAGCCTAGTATTTTTTGAGCACAGTAAAGTAGTCCTAACTTAAAATAACAAAAATTTACACAGATTGTTTCTAAAAGTCCACTTTCAGCAACACTTTGTAGCTTTCTTTGGTCTTTAATTAAAAAGCTATACAACAGTGCCCTAAAAATACTGGGCTTCATTATCTAGTGTCATACTGGGCCACATTTTTGATATTTGCTTTAGTTTGGAAGATATCAATTTTTCTTTTGCGAATGGCCCTAGCATCGCCTTATACTGGCTCTTAAATTCCATTAAATTTTAACGATCACTTTTACTGGGAATTTTACTTTAATTTTTTAGGATTTGTTTTGTTTATGAGACCACCTAGTTCACAAAATAAGATTCGACGAACTTTGCAAAATAAGATTCGACGAACTTTGGTGGTAATACACATACATTACATACATACATACAGGGTTTGTCAAAGTGAGATTCCGTTACATCAGTTAACAAATATTTAGCCCCCAGAGGGATGAATTTTGGTACTGATTTCGATTTTATTGTTTTTTAAACCATTCCTGCTTTATTAGGCATGAACATAAATATGCCATAGCTAAGCGGGGTTAGTGTAGATTCGCTAAGTGCTCATTTCGCCAAGTGTCAAACGTCATGTATTTCGCCAAGTTGATTTTGATTACAAAATTTATAAAATACAGTTGGTTTCACGGTAATGCATGACACAGATTCGTTAGAAAAGTATATTATTGTATAATCTGATTCTTATAAATCACCGATTTTTTCTCAAATTTTCAACTATAGGTGGTACAGTCAAGGACTAGGAGGCCGTAACAGATTTGTCTATGGTTTCGTCAGGCCTAGACTGTATTACCAAAGAACAAGAGCTATTTTGCAATACAGAAAAACCGGAAGTGTTACGCCGACCGTGTCCGCCACTGTACATACAAATTTTCGCAAGTACATATAATTCTAAGACTTTTTAGGCTTTTTTTAGCGTATTCGGTTAATCGTTTTTTTTTTTATTATTGGTTTAGCTTTAGGCTTTTTCGTTTGGGTTAAAATTTTATGGTTTCAGGTGTTGTGAGGCAGAAAAATATTTTCAGATTGTATTATAAATTATTAAAGTAAGGTAAGTTTTATGTTTTATTAGCCGTTAATATATTATTAACCTCTTGACTTCTGAAGGAATACTTTCCGTTTCCCAACTGGGAAATTTATGTTCCACGGAAGTTCCCGATATCCTTTTTTTCCCGTGATATTATTCTACATAATTTTTTTGTCCTTGTGGCGATCCGTTGGGGAGAATGTGGTGATATGTGGGGGAGAACCTGTCCAACAGTGGTCGACAACTAAAATATTCGAGACAGCCATTAAGATTTCGATCTATGTACTGAAATAATAATATGCTCAAGTACATTTGTTAGGTAGGGTGAGCTGAATCTCTCCTTTCTTTCATTAGAACCTGTATATAAAAATGATGTACTAATACTGTCTGTCTGTCTGTCACAGGGGAGACCCGTCGCGAGGGCTCGTCGGAGGAGCCGGCAGCCGACGCGGACCTCGACGTCAGCGACGCCAAGCTGCCAGACAAGGATAGCAAGTGAGTTTATTAAACCCTTCGAAGACCATTGCTGCTTTTTAGGGACCAAAACTGTACATGCCTTAAAGAAAACTGTAATGGTCTTCAAATGTTGCCATTGTTATCGAATTTTTATTATTTATTAGCTGTCCCGGTGAACTTCGTATCGCGCCGTACTATTTTGTATGGTATAATATTTTTTTGTTTTTACTAACTGCCCCTACATTTTTTCATATTTTCTGACCTTTTAAACCTTCCCTGGACTACTACGAACATTTTGAGACCGAAATCGAGTTTTAGCGCGACTAACGAACCACGATAAGATACTACTTAAGATTTGGCTCTATAGACTATGTTCTTTTGACTGCCCAGAATGGGCGAATAAAAAAACAAACAACAACAACAAACCATTTGTCAAAATATGTAAACAACGGAAAAAATATTGCACCTTGGGTTACATTATTTGAGTTTAAGTAAGGATCCTTAATTTTTTTGAAAATCTAATATAGCCTATGTCACTCGTGGATAGTGTAGCTTCCTACCAGTGAAAGATTTTTTAAATCGGTTCAGTATTTCCGGAGCCTATTCGTTACAAACAAACAAACAAATCTTTCCTCTTTATAATATTGGTATAGATTTACACAGTGGTAGTTGTCCCTATATGATAGAAATGTACTAAAAGGCAATAACAAACGCATAACACTCCTCCGTTCTGTTACGCGTATAAGAAACAATACAAGTCGTGCGAAGCGTAATATAACCTGGCACGCGGAAATAATCTTTAGGCGACCGGAGAAGTGTTTACTGCACGTCGTTTATGACGAATAACTTGCTTCTTTAACCGACTTCAAAAAAGGAGGTTATCAGTTTGACCAGGGGGCCAAGTTTCTTAACTAAAAACGAGTGACTCGTAATTGTCTTGTTAGCGATTTCGTTAGCCATTGCCGCTTTAACAAAGGTAATTTCTGTTGCACGCCCAAAGAAAACAGCAATGGTTAACTAAGTCGCTAACAAGACAATTACGAGTCACTCGTTTTTAGTTAAGAAACTTGGCCTCCTGTATGTATGTATGTTTGTCCGCGATTATCTCGCGTTTGGCTGAACCGATTTTGATGCGGTTTTCAGATAAGTATTTGTTACTTTCAGGAGAAGGTTTTAGTACCTATTTTAACCGACTTTGAAAAAGAGGAAGTGCTCAGTTGACGTATTTGTCAGTTTATTGAAGGCGGGTTCCTTTTTTAGTAAAAAAGAAATTATTTGATTTATTTATTGACGGGTCCGTGGTTTTGTAGGTAGTGGTGACGACTGTATAAATTGTGATGCCTTTTTAAGATTGGGATACTCGTCCCGGGAGCACAGCTAAAGTAGCGCCACCCGAGAAAAAAATAAATATCTTCTAAACTAAGGCAAATATCAAAAATGTGAAACAGCATTCCCCTAGATAATTCAGCCTAGTATTTTTAGGGCATTGTTGTATAGCTTTTAGGTTAAAGACCACAGAAAGAAACTGATTGTTGCTAAAAACGGCCACATATAAAAGCATATATAAAAGTTTCTATCTTACAGGCTAAACTAAACCTTTTTTCGTTTTTTCCAGTTGTAAAGCAGCGCCACCTAGCGGCGGGGCGCGCGTGAACCGCGCGGAGAGCTGCCGCGAGCGCGACGCTCCGCGCAGAGGGAAGCACCGCAACGCCTCCGACCCGAATAGACTTACTGCACATACTAATCAGTAAGTCATCTTAAAATTTACTATATTAGGTTATTTGTCTAAGAACGTGATTTTTTTGGCCCTTTGTCACGATGGAATGAAGATAAACTCGGCCAAACGTGGGTCCGGTTTGACGCACTGATGCCTCTCGTGTGCTCAGTCATTGACCTGCTGCCTCTGTCTAACCCTGGGGGGTATAAAGGCGTGAGATTATGTTCTTAGGAGAAATTTCTGGATACATAAACCGGAAGAAAAATATTACTAGCGCCCTCTGTGGGCGAATAGCGACAAACTTAATTTCTTTGAGTTTTGGGCACAAGAGCAATGTTGTAAGTTTTATTGGTTCTGCTACTCAATCATAGATGGCGTCAAATTAAAACTCTTCTACTCTTATCCCATAGGTAAGTAAATGATTAATTATTAATAGGTAGGTACCTACCAATTGTTCCTCAGAATCCTTCTATTTTGGACAAGGTCAAACTAGATTTTTTTTTATATTATAAAAATATTAAATCTCAAAATGTGTGTATACTCCTTACTTACTTACTTACTTTCATAAAAAAAAAACAAAGAAGACTGTAAAACAAAGAACAAACTTTTAAAATCTAAAAGGAGAATTATTTTTTATATTATTTTCTTGCCCAAATTTGTAAAATACCCGTTACATTAATTTTACGAGTTTTACGTGCTTAAAATGGCTGAAAATGTAGTTTTTGCCTGTTACCGCCAAATTCCTTACTATTTTAACTTGGCATCGACTATTCCTGAAACTAGCCTGAAATATGCTTACTTCAGCACAGACTTGAAAAGGTCTCAAGATAGACCTCTTGTTAGGCTATTCTAAACCTTTTATAGTGTTAGTTTAAGGGTTATATTTAGTTGCGTATGGATATGGTATGGATAAAGACACAAATTTTATTTAAATAGGAGTAAAGGGTATATATTAAAGTGTTATAGCTATATATTTGAAAAGTTTTCAATTTTTAAGAGAATTTAAGGGTTTTTAGCTGTAAATGTACAAATTGTACATGTATAATTTTATTTTCTTCAGAATTTCCATGGAATAATTAAGAATTCTGCGAAATAATATTTCGTTAAAAATACGTAGGTACCTAGCAAAAGTTTGTGTAGCATTTATGCAGATAGTACCTTAAACTTTTAAGTATTTGGCCGCAAAAAAGTGAAAAAAAAAAGCACATGCCATATATTTTATTTGCTGCCAAAAAGCTCCGAGCTTTCAACAAATTTCAGTAAGCTCCGCGTTGCGGCGAAGAGCGCCCGAGCTTTATCGCGTATTTTCAGAACTTTCAGATTAAAATTTCTGTTATAAAATATTTTGTGTGGAATTGTGTTATGTTAGTTTAAATAACATTCTTCCAATTTCGCGGATTATTGTTTACATTTTAATTCAAAGTGTTTGAAAAAAGTCACATCTCAGTCATTTAAAAATATTATCTTTTTAAATTTAATTTGCATTGGTTAGTTGGGTTTTGAAGTTAATGTGGGGTAGGTTCTAAGTTTAATGCAACTTTGTAGGTTTAGTAAATCTACATTTAAATTATACAAGTAAAACGCACAAACGCACCCCCCGTTTATTTTTTTAAATTTAGTTTTCATGTGTTTAAAGTATATTTCTAGACCTAAGTTTTTTACAGAATGTTTTTAACAATTAATTAAATATTGAATAAATGACATATATACGTCAGTAAAATAAGACCTATATAGTTTTACTCTATGAAGAAAACATTGAATTTAATTATTATGGTTCATATGAGTTCATTGCGTAATATTCAAATTTAAATTCAAATAATTCTTTATTTAATATAGGATACAAAGATATCACTTCATTATCATCATCATCATTTCAGCCGTAAGACGTCCACTGCTGGACATAGGCCTCCCTCAAGGCTCTCCATCTGTACCGATCGCAGGTGGCCTGCATCCAGCGTGGACCCGCAGCCTTGCGCAGATCATCCGTCCATCTGGTCGGTGGACGTCCTACGCTGCGCTTGCCGATCCGTGGTCTCCACTCGAGAACTTTTCGGCCCCAGCGGCCATCTGTTCTGCGGGCTATATGACCTGCCCATTGCCACTTCAACGAGCTTATCCGCTTGGCTATGTCGGTGACCCTGGTTTCTCTGCGTATGTCCTCATTTCTGATTCGATCCCGCAGAGAAATCCCGAGCATAGCCCGCTCCATGGCTCGTTGAGCTACTCGGAGCCTGTTCATAAGCCCTATAGTGAAGCGCCACGTTTCAGAACCGTAAGAAAGATATCACTTATTGAAAGTTAATTAGACTACATGTAATCTAATTGCTATTGATACCTTATTTGGTAAAGTATTCTATACTGTGAGAGGCGAGGTAGTTCAGGGTGCCCACCAATTGGCTCAGGCAAACAAATGTTTGCCTTGCCTTACGACAACAGTCGCCTGGAGAGGCCCCCAAACGAGCCCTCCTCTGTCAAATTATTCTACTACTATTTAAAGACAGATAGGGCGGATGATTTTAAAGATCATAATGAATGAGTGAAGTCTTTATTAAGTTTATTATCTTACCCAAAAGACGTCCATTGACATTAACAAATGTTTACCAGTAAGGCGACAAAAGGCGACCTTCTATTATTTCACTAAGTTCGGTGCCCGCAAATTTTCTTTCCCACACAGCGCAGTGTTACAAATATGTCATAATGTAAGAAGTGAGAACGGCGGGCCCAACGTGGCACCTTGCCAGGCGCCAACCGACATTCTAGTATTGTGTAAATTTTTAATCTTATTTCTTTACAAACCTTTTCTCTTACTTTAGTTCAGAACCAGTGAGACTATTTTTTTGAGATAGAAATGTTTTATCACAAAATATCTGATCTGATCTTATCAATATGTATAAAACTCTTCCGTTACTGACCGACTGAATGTCAGACAACGCAGAGCCGTAACTACTGGGCGAAGCGGGCTGAATTTTTGCAAGTGGGTTCCTTGGGGAGTGTAGGGGAGTACTAAAAAAGGTTTTCCCGAAATTTCCATGGCGAAGGGAAAAAACGTGATGTTGGTGTTTATGAGAAATCTGCGCGGGTGAAACCGCAGGGCACCCTTTAGTTTGTAAATATTCCCTTTGATATAAGAATTTCAAAAATCAGCTCAGGAGTTAAGCTGTAACCAACCAGAATCATTCGGAAGCCCCTTCCCTATTTTTTTTACGTTTTTTTAGCCCAGATTTTATTTACAACTAGAGGCTTTCCCGCGCAGATTTCTCATAAACACAAAATTACTGTTATTTCCCGTTCCCGTGGGAATTTCGGGAAATCCCTTCTTAGTGCTCACCTACACTTACTAATGAACCTACATGCAAAATTTCAGCCCGCTACGCCCAGTAGTTTCGGCTCTGCATTGTCTGTCAGTCAGTCAGTCAGTCAGTCAGTCAGTCAGTCAGTCAGTCAGTCAGTCAGTCAGTAACGGAAGAGTTTTATATATATTGATTGGCCTTTGAATTGTCTTCAATATCAATCAATACATAGTATAAAATAAAGTCGCTTCCCGCATCTGTCCATAAGTATGCTTAAATCTTCAAAATTATGCAAAGGTTTTTGATGCATTTTTTTTAAACAGATCGGGTGATCCACGAGGAAGGTTTATAAGTATAATACATGCACAAGATGCGGTTCGAAGTTCAACATGTCGACTTTAACTAGGTTTGAAATGTTTTAAAACGTACCTATGTCAGGATCGTAGCAAGTGGGAAATCAATTGTCTCTGATGAATTGTCTCTGTCATTAAGAACAAAAAAAAAAAAAAAAAAGAGAGAAATTGTAAAGTAGAGTTTGTTACCCCTTTCTTCTCTACGCTGTAAAATCATTGCGAAAGGGAGTAGAATCATTTGACAGAGGAGGGCTCGTTTGGGGGCGTCTCCAGGCGACCATTGTCGTAAGGCAAGGCAAACATTGTTTGCCTGAGCCAATTAGTGGGCACCCTGAACTACCTCGCCTCTATCAGTATAGGATACTTTACGAAATAAGGTATCAATATTAATTAGATTAGTCTAATTGACTTTCAATAAGCGATATCTTGTATCCTGTATTGAATAAATCATTTTTTACTTTTTTACTTACTTACTCTGCATACCCCAACAGGGAAACAGTCGTGACTTTTTGTAGGTTTATTTTTAAGTATGGTAGGTATCAAAAATATAACAATTTTTTGATCAAGTTTGCCCTGTCACCGTTTAATAAAAACTTTCATTGAACAAAAGCCAAATCCCTGAGCAGGGCGTCCCAGGGTCGACGGCCTTGATCGAGGCATTATAATTCCTGAAACGCCTAACATCTGATTAATCAAATTTTATGTTTTTTTTATTATGTAAAAAATTTGTTAAAATAATTACAGTATTTTTAGGACAAAAACCAAAAACCATTGGGCAAACGATGCTTAAAATGTCACGGTACAAACATTCCATACATAACATCACGCCTGTATTCCTTCGTGGTAGGCAGAGACAGTTGATTTCCTCTTGCTACGATCCTGACTCACTTCTTTTGATTCTTCTACAGGCCTTTTTCATAGACGCACGTCGGTTTCGTGAACTCTTCACGCGACCTTTCCTCAGAACGTCACCAATTTGGTCGGTGAACGTCCTCCGTGGCCTACCTCTTCCAACCTTGCCTTCCGCATCCGCTCTGTATATTTCTTTCGCCAATCTCCTGCCATCCATCCGCTCTATGTGACCAAACCACCGAGGCATGACCTTCTCAATCTTGGTCACTGTTGGACGTATTTTTGCTTATCTTCTAAGATGAATAAAATGAAGATAAAATAAAGTCAAAAAATGCAGCCATTTTTTGACTTTATTTTAACCAACATAACATAATCTAACGCCTTATAACGGTAGGCAGAGGCACCAGCTCATTGCCCGAGCCCACGAGAGGCATCATTAAATCGAGCTGGACCCGCGTTTGGCCGGTTAAATTTACCGATACCTTAGTTAGCTACTTTAGATGTTTTACTAAAGTAAAAAAAGTTCCAGAAAAATTAGTTTTGTAGTGTTTGAATTTGAAATGTTGTAAATTAATTTAGCACAGCGACGAAAGTCAAAACATATCGCCCGACGTCTATTCAAGGAGGAGTGATTGGCTCGTCCCGAACCGTAGACCCGAATAAATTTCATCTTAAAACTTTCATTTATTTCTCTGGCATAGACATACATGGTGCTTCTGACAAGTCGGTTAAAAACTAAAGGCGGGATTCAGCTCACCATACCTAACAACTTTCCAAATAATAATAACACATAACACTCAGAGCCACTAACTAGGAAGAACCTGTATCTAGGGTGCCCGAAACACACACAGAGACGAACATTACACCCAGACCGGAAACAAACATCGATATTCATCATATCAATATTCGCCCCGCCCTAGAATCGAACCCAGGTGCACACGCTTACTCTGTCCACATCACTGCCAACTGAGCCACGGAGCACATACACACGCATAGCCCTAACTAGCAAAAACCTGTATCTTGGGTGTCCGAAACATAAACGAACAAATGATATGGACTGGGAAACTAACATCGATATCGATCATCATGTTGGCCCACGCCCGAAAACGAACCCAGGTGCACACGCTTACTCAGTCCACATCACTGCCAACTGAGCCACGGAGCAGTCAAGACAAAGCAACATGGGTCGAAATCTCAAAACAAACATCAGTTGTCCTGGGATACTATTACGGCCACATTTGCAACATTGCTTTTCGTCTTCAAGAGTAAAAACCTTTTCCTGAATGTAACAAATACTTTTGTGAAAACCGCATCGAAATCGGTTTAGCCAATCTCGAGATAATCGCGGACAAACATACATACATACTTACAGGTCAAACTGATAACCTCCTTTTTTGAAGTCGGTTAAAAATACACAAAGAGGACGAAAAGCAATATTGTAAAAGCGGCCGTAATACAAGGGCTGCACATTGCCCCCGTCAGCTGATCGAACCAATGTATGGAACCGCTGTTAGGTACCTATTTTTGTTTTGATATTTCGACCCATAATAATATGTTACTTGAGAAAAGTTGACAGTTAGGCCGCATTTAGGATCACGCGGGGCGTTGCGCGGGGCGTCGTGCGGGGCGTGCTGCGATTAAATCAAACGTATAGCAATATATGAGACCGTTTACGGAGACGCGTCGTAACGTTGACATAGGCCTATGTTATGATAACGTATAAGGAAACGCTTCGGTCCCCGGCGCGGTGCCCGCAGCGGCGCCCGCTTCGGAGCCCGCACGACGCCCCGCACAACGCGCCGTGTCTTCGTAAAGGAGGCCTTATTTATGGTGAACAGAATACCTTCTTTGATTTATACCGCCTTGTGACAAGCACCCAGTATAATCTTTGGGAGAAAACGTGATGAAATGAAACTGCGTTGACAGTGTATTTTGAGAATTTCGTCTGAATATATTAATAAAGCGTCAGCTTTTTGTAGGTAGTGCGTAAATTATTCTACTCGTTTGCAAGAAGTGTTGGCATTTTTGAATTTACATTGCACCAATTAGATTTTGTAACTACATTCTGTATTTTCATTATTCCTACTTATATTATTAAATGCGAAAGTTTCTGAGGATGTTTGGAGATTTGATCCACTTTCACGGTAAAACTACTGATCGGAAATTGATGTATTAGCAATACATTTGACATCAAACAGGACATAGAGGATAAAATTTATAATTAGTTATATTGTGTAAATTTATTGCAAGTTGAAGTTCTACGGATCGGCTAGCTCAAAAGTAGTTTTAAGACACCACTGATTTGACTAGTTAAATAATATTTTATTTTATTTTTTAACTATTCATAAAATTCCTTTAATACGGCATAAGTATTACCTATACTTTTGTTATTTTTTTAACAAAATCCTAAATACATATAGCAGGGTGTCTGCAATAATCAATACATAGTATAAAATAAAGTCGCTTTCCGCGTCTGTCTATATGTATTCTTGAATCTTTAAAACTACGCAACGGACTTTGATTAGGTTTTTTTTAATAGATAGAGTGATTCAAGAGGAAGGTTTTTAAGTGTTATAAATGGACAAAATAGTAATAGGTTAGGCGGTACGAAGTTCGGCGTGTCGACTAGTACCTAATAAAAAAATTCAAGAATCAGATCTAGTTTTACAAAAACATCAACAAAGCAATCAATATATATAAAACTCTTGTGTTACTGACTGACTGACTGACTGACAGACAACGCAGAGCCGGAACTACTGGGCGTAGCGGGCTGAAATTTAGCACGTGGGTTCCTTGGGGAGTGTAGGAGAGCACTAAGGAATAATATCCCGAAATCCCCAGGGGAACGGCAGAAACGGTATCGCGGGGCAGCCTCTAGTACATAATATTATTTAACACCTTCCTGACCTACTCTGCGACAGTGTGTTGTAGAACATTTCGTGTTAATGTTTCTGAGGCAAACGGACTTGTTGTTATATTTTCAGAAATATAACCTAATAGTATACTGAAAGCTCTGCTATGAGCGTACGCTAAAATAATCTGCTAGCTTATTTTATATTACAAATGATTTTTAAATTCTGCATATCAGCTGGTTTTAGGAAAACTAAAAAAAGATACAGAAATAATTTTGTAAAAACGCAATAATTTTTACAAGCACAATTTACTTGAGTAATACTTAAAATTTTAATGAGTACTAATAATTTTGTACTACGCGGTTGTTTTACCGTTTGCGAATCAGCGATTACACACACCACTTAAAAGTTGCCACAATTAAAAGTATTTTTTTTTTATAATCGTTTATTCATAAATAATTTAGGTAGTACAACAATTACATATTTCCGCCAAACTGCAAAACAGTTTGTTGGCAGATCATATATCTAAGTGTTAGTTAACAGTTTTTTGTTGATTGTTACGTTGTAAGTAATTTATCTAGAAACTAATTAACAAAATATATTTCTTAAAAATAAGGGTTATCAGTGCCTACATATTTTTTATTTATTTATCTAGGACATGCTGTTCACTTGTTTAGCGTTGGCGTCTGTCTCGCTTTCCTGAGAAAACTACTAAACAGATTTAAATGAAATTTGGTTTATGGCTAGTTTAGAACCTGAGGAGGACATTATGCTAATTTTAATACCGATATTCCTACGGGAAAATTGGAAATTTGATGTTTCGATGAAAAATGCGCTCGCGAAGCCGCGGTGCGCCCACTACTAGTATGTATAATTATAAGAAATAAAGTCTGTTATATATAGCTAAATAAATTATAGCTTTCTATGCGAGCTAAGTCTTTATTAAACATAGCGTAGCGTGAACCGACGCGCGCCGTACGGCGACAACCGCTTCATCCAGTCGACAGCTCGTCTGTCTGCTAGTTTTGATTTATATATATGTTATGCTACATTTGAACCAAAATATTATGTTTTTTTCTTAGGTATTTCATTTTGACAAGTTTTGGTGTTTTGTTTTGTGTCACTAAGGGGATACCTAGTGAATTAATATTTGAAATCTGTTCATAGTAGTCTCAGAGTGTTAGATCTCGGACGGCGCCGCGCTTGCCCCAGACAGTAAAAGAATCCAAAAAACTTGTGTATAAAAGGTAATGAATAAGAAAACTTTTTAATAAACTAAAAATAATCTTACAAAATTCCAAAACACAAATTTTCACACTGACAAAATACATAAAACAAAAACAATATTTTCTTCTTGTCAAAAAAATTCAAATTGATTCAAAGATAGAATCAACACAGAGCCTATTCAATGCAAACAAACAATTAAAAAAAACCTGTTTTATATTAGTATCATCATCATAATCATCATTATTTCCTTTAAGTCCCTCATCAGGGGCATAGGGCTTTAAAAAACGTTTTCCATTTTTCTCGGTCTTGTGCCACAGTATATTAGTAAACATATCTAGATTTCAAGAATTACCACCTATATGGTACGCTACGCTGTAGTAAAAAGGATTAAATAATGTGCTTAAATTTATTTGACAAACAATTTGACCGATATTAGTAAAAAAAGGAAATATCTTGTAAGTACATATGCATGTGGGATGTAGAAGTCAAATACTATTTACACCTTGAATTACGCCTTTCATTATATTTTACATATTTACAACACTCTGAATGAAACAAAACTCAACTTCTTAAAATTAAACTCCATCGTCGTTCGTCATTTCTATTCTACTTCTTATTTAAAAACTATCAACTAGTCAGGAGTCCGCTCGCCGTCAAGTTTATGCTTGGCATAGAGCATAGACATTACCCATCCAACCTAACCTACTTCCCACATGTATATCAAAAATATATACCTACTAGAGGCAGTCTCGCGGTTTTTCCCGCGCAGATTTCTCATAAACACAAAAATCCCGTTTTTTCCCGTTCCCGTGGGAATTTCGGGAAATCCTTTCTTAGTGCTCTGCTCACCTACACTCCCTAAGGAACCCACGTGCAAAATTTCAGCCCGCTACGCCCAGTAGTTTCAGCTCTGCGTTGTCTGTCAGTCAGTCAGTCAGACAGTCAGTAACGGAAGAGTTTTATATATATTGATGTATAAGTATAAAAAGTTCCGATAACAAGCTCTCGATAACTTGATAAGTCTAAGTGATTGTGTGACATGAGCTTTATCGCGGGAAAAACACTGAGAGCTTTTTTGTTTTAGCACTTATTTTCTATTTACTATAAGTTTTGAATATAGGCTGAATAGTATCAATTCAATAGACTCTGCTTTTCAAAACATGTTTTGGTGCTAAGCGGAAAAAAAATGTCGGGCCTTTTTACTCAAATTAGTTTCTTAAGAAAAGTCCGACATTTTCTCTACATACCCTCGCGGGAAAAACCCTTCAACAAAGCTTTGAACAAAATTATGATAACTTTTCTTGTCCCATGGGTTGCAATGCACACCTCCTTCGTTTCATCAATTCATGGCGTTCAATCAGTTCTTTTCCCGCCAACAATGACATCTGTCAAACATACCAGCCAGTGCGAGCTCTGTTTTGTGTTCGAAATTCGAATTGAAACGTTTCGCGCTGTTTGGCAAAACACACCTTGATCATGATCAACAACTCAATATTTCTATTTCTGATCAAAGAAAAGGCATTATTTTTGTATTCGCTATATTGCTTTGAATTTTTTTTTTATATTTGGTATTCTGCTGTTTTATAGTGCTTGTTAAAACAAATTAATGAAATATTGTTTGTTTTGCAAAAGTATATCAATATATATAAAACTCTTCCGTTACTGACTGACTGACTGAGTGACAGACAACGCAGAGCCGAAACTACTGGGCATAGCGGGCTCAAATTTTGCACGTTGGTTCTTTAGGGAGTGTAGGTGAGCACTAAGAAGGGATTTCCCGAAATTCCCACGGGAACGGAAAAAAACGGGATTTTTGTGTTTATGAGAAATCTGCGCGGGAAAAACCGCGGGGCATCCTCTAGTAAGGTATATATTATTTATTCTGAGCAATATTGTTAAACTTTATCTTAGGTATTGGAAAAATAGTTCACTTACATTTTCTTCTTTTTCAAAATGCCGCCATCGCGTTTTTTTTGACAGCTGTAAAGCAAATTTTTATTAAATGTTGACCTGTTTTGAGTTATTATTAGTCCTTACATTATTTATTTACGGCCATGTCAATGGCTTTAGTAATAAATCAGTTTATGCTAGCCAACCTAACGATCAATAAATAAATAATGGACTTACCTCTACGTAAAATAAAGATTCTTTGATGTACCTAGATTTCTTTGTAAAATCTAAATTTCATGTTCATGTATACTTAACTTACTTATAGCCCAAAGAATTGCGAAACTTAAGTGGCAATGGGCAGAGAATCATTTCGAAGAACAGATGGTCGCTGGGGCCGAAATGTTGAAGTAGCGACCGCGAAGCGGAGAACGCAGAGTAGGTAGACAGTCCCACAAGGTGGTCAGCTGTGGTGAAAGCTGCGGTAGTAGTGTGGGTGAGGCCTTTGTCCAGCAGTGGACGTCTTCCGGCTGAAATTATGATGATGATTTACTTGCGTAAAGCATTGTGTTGATAGAAAGAGTATAGGAGAAAAAAACATTTTAATTGTATTTTGCTATTTCAATTATCTATACCTTTCTATATGCATGTAAGTAGATATGTGAACACACGTATAAAAAAAGATTTCAGCAGTTTACCCACCTGAGTGCAATGCTATATAATTAAAAATAAACTCGCGTCGATCTGCTACCATTCAATGTTAAGCCAATGTTACCATTCAATCCTTATTTTGATTTGTTTAATTCTAAACTTGTGAGTGCGTAGCAACCCTGTTAAAATTTTCAGCAATTGTCATTATTTCGTTCGGCGTAGAGGGCATTATCACTTAACCCAAAACAAACCGTTTTCTTCAGACGTCATCCAATAGGTCCCCACGTTATGTTATTTCCCTACAAAAAGGTAAAGTCATTACGGTAGAAGGTCGTCTAAGACATAACGCATAGACCAACCCTTGTGTGCCCCGCCCTGCCGACGATTGACGACCGCTGGCCTAGATAGAGACTAGGGATGGGAGCTTTGAGCTAAGGACTACTTTTAGAACAGCATGGCTTGAAAAAGCAACAGCGAGCGAGATTTATTTAATACGTTGATGCTTTGCTTAATTTGTAGATTTGACATGAATTGATTGCTAAAGGATATTTAAACTACGTATACAAAATATGAAGAACAAAAATTAATTTATTGCACACTACGTCTACACAGTACACATCATTCTAAATCCAATACCTTAGATCATCATCATCATCATTTCAGCCGTAGGACGTCCACTGCTGGACATAGGCCTCCCTCAAGGCTCTCCATCTGTACCGATCGCAAGGGGCCTGGGCACATGCTGACTATTCATGAGGGGGGGGTTGCCATACTCGCCACGCTTGGCAGGTGGGTTGGCGAGCGCAGTATGGTGTTGTATAACCCAGAAGACGCTGCTGCCCGTCTTCTGGTGCTGTCCCTCAGCCGGGTCCTACGGCTCCCACGGGAGGAGAGGGGAGGGCGACATTCTAACGCCGGCGCCCGCGGCAAATACCTTAGATAATTAGATAAAACTTTATTACGTCATCTTAACCGTCGAGTTACACCTGGTACTACTTTGGAGCTATTAAATATACTAGACAAATAGATAAATAAAAATAATGAATGCAATACGATAACACCCCTCTCTGAATTTTCGTTCGGGGGATAATCGGAAGGATTTTACCTACACAGCTGGCTTAGTTAAGAGTATTTTTAATCAAGGCTGCATTGTATGTAAGTTCCACATACACTCGAAATTCCGTAACAGAATTTCGAGTGTAGTTGGCAGGCCCAAAGCCACGATGCGGAATTGAACCAGCCTGAAAGATCTCCCCTGGCCCCCTATATAATTCTCTTTAGTGGATGCAAACTTCACATAACCCGGCAGCTCCCCCACGAGACCACAAGGCACTCGTCGGGTATTTCCCGCCTTTAAAAAAGGCCTAAAGCCACGTCTTAAGACGAGAGGTCCCATCGCTAGTCGGGTCCACGAGGCGGTGTCACACATCTTTATTGGTCGTGTTATGGCGTCGGAAAATTGTGACCGTTGCAGGTCGCCCGCAGTGGCATGCCAATGACGTGTGTTTACTAACATCCGGAGTGTTTTTCCTTTCTTGTCTGAATGAGCTACGGTTTGTTGCTAAGAAGACTATGTTGGTCTTATTTCATTTGGCAAACCAAAGATATATGGGGTTAGAATCGTCACGCTTGGCAGGCGGGGTTGGCGATAGCAGCATAGTATGGGGAGTTAGAATTCTATGCCGCCTCCAGTACATCCAGTGCACTCCCGAAATCACGACCAGTTCGTCTTTGAGTCCAAGCTCTAACTGCGACTTCACTGTGCTGACAGCCTTTAAATTCTTAAAGAAAGGTCGTGGTAGAAAAATCCTCCTGCAGTTCATAGGTCTTGTGCTAGGCAAACAAACACGCCCTCTTTAGCGGAAACGTTCCAAGAACACCTGTTTGCCGTTGCCCAGTGATGTGCAGTGTGAAGTCGCTAAGAACAAAAATATCGCTATAGAAAAGAGAACTCAATTTACAATCGATTTGTAAAGATTGTGCTAATCTATATGAAAATTACTTACATATAGAATATTCAAAAATTTATGAATAAAAAACTTTTAAGTAAATACATATTAAACTATCCACACGTAACTTGTGGTTGACAGACAAGGGTTCGAATTATGTATATTACATTAAACAAAAAAATAAAATGTAAATACTTTACAAAGACTATTGAAATTATTTTGAATTAACAATTTGATTGCAATGGACGGCCTTATCGCTTAGAGCGCTTTGTTCCAGGCAACAGATACAGTGTGTTTGGGTTTGTGAATTAATTAAAAAAACACTGAAAATTTCGTGCGGTGCACTGTAAATAACGGAAAGTAGCTATATATAGCGAAATATCGGCACATCACTAGTTAATCGGAGCTTATTCCTTAGTCATTTGTCGGGCGCCGGGTCGGGCGTGCGCTGTTAAAGTTATATTTAACTAATTGTTAAGTAATTACTGACAGTTAACTCAGTTAACGAATAGATAAAGAAGATAAAGTTACTTAGTTCTTATATGGGTCATTGTTTTGTGGATAAAATCTATTAGTACAGTTTTGTAGTTTTTGATGTTAAGTGTTTGCCGATTATTAAGTACTGTTTGTGGTTGCGACTTCGTCTGCGTTTAAAAGTGACTTTTCCCTATTTTCTCGCCGTTTAATTAAACTTCCCTGCGGCCGTAGCATGACCGACCATTTGTCGAATCTTCTGTCACTTTTGGTCTCTTTGACGCTATCTACATACATTTTCCTACATTGAAATGTCAAAAGTAGACTGCTCCGTGGCTCAGTTGGCAGTGATGCGGACTGAGTAAGCGTGTGCACCTGTGTTCGATTCCCGGGAGGGGCGAATATTGATATGATGAATATCGATGTTTGTTTCCGGTCTGGGTGTAATGTTCGTCTCTGTGTGTGTGACGGGCATCCTAGAAACAGGTTCCTAGTTAGGGGCTCTGAGTGTGATGTGTTATTATTATTATTATTATATTATGAGATTAGATTAGATTAGATTAGATTCATTTATTTCACACTATCATATTCATATTACATACAAAGTTGTATAATAAAATGTCAAAGTATAATGTGATCGTCAAAATATTGTACAAAAATTATATAAAAAATAATAAGTAGTTACTTAATTATTTAAGTACTATGTAAACAATGTCAAATTTTTAAATGTATAATTGTATATAAAATGTCAAATACTAAATAATAATTTCAATTTACTTGAATTACATATTGTAACTGTCGAATACTCAAATTACACAAATAATATCCAATGTCAAACAAATTTATAGTTTAAAAAGTCATCTATACAATAATATTCATGTTCCAACAAAAGTTTTTTCAGTCGGCGACAAAACGCTTCGTCATTGATTTCCTCCTTCAGCTCAGTAGGCAGATGCTCATAATAGTGTGGCCCGATGACGCGCGGGTTGTGCGTAGCAAACACCGTGCGACGAGGCACTGCAGCCAGGCTCCCCGCTCCCCGCAGCGCCCGCCCGCCGCACTCACGTCGTCGGAATGTACCTATATTTTTTCTGACATAAGTAATGATCTCGTAAAGATATACTGAGTAAAGGGTCATTACTCGATACTTTTTAAAAAGCGATCTACATGATTCGCGACTAGGTATACCCTCTAAAGTTCTAATGGCGCGTTTTTGCATTATAAATGCACGATTTGAGTCTGTCGAATTACCCCATAATATGACACCGTAAGACAATATGGAATGAAAGTGCGCAAAGTAAGCTTGCCTAAGCACTGAACTGGAAACGAGCGGTTTTAATTTTCGCAGCGCATATGCGGCACTTCCTAATTTATCGCACAGTATATCAACATGTTGTTTCCAATTTAAATTAGAGTCCAGTGTGAGACCTAGGAACTTGCACGTTTGGGCTAGAGGGACAGGGCTAATCAGGCATGGTGGCGGTGGTCGTGTAACTCTAGGGCTAAAGATAATAAGATTAGATTTTGAAGGATTAAGGATTAACCCATTTGTTGAATACCATTTATCCAGTTGTGTAAATGTTTTATTGATCTTATCATTTAATTCTTCGTACGAAGGAGCACTCATTATAACCGTTGTGTCATCTGCAAACAAAGCAACTGTTCCATCAGTAACGGCCTGTTCAATATCATTGACAAAGACCAGAAATAGGGTATTTCCAAGAGAGGACCCTTGTGGAATTCCTATCGTAACATTTCCAGTATTTGACCTTAACCTTCGCCCGTCAGTGACGACTTCTACTGTCTGTTTGCGATTGCAAAGGAATGATTCTATTAGTTGGGATGCCTTACTTTTCACGCCATATGCCCGTAGCTTTTTAAGGAGAAGATCGTGCTGGACAACATCAAATGCTTTTGTGAGGTCGCAAAATAAACCTGCCGTTTTATATTTACTATCTATGTTAGATATTATAGAGTCCACCACATGGTGTGCGGCAGTGGTTGTTGATCTATCTTTCCTATACGCATACTGATGCCGTGTTAGTAATTCATTCCTTTCTAGATGTTGCATAAGAGAGGCTGACACTATTGACTCTATTAATTTAGAAATGTTTGGTACAATTGTAATAGGTCTGTGGCTACCGGTTTCAGTTTTTTCGCCTTTTCCCTTGTATATAGGGCACACACGCGTACTTTTAAGAACATCCGGGTATTTCCCAGTATAAAACATTTCATTTATCAAAATAACAAGGATATCAGCTATTACTGGCCATATCGATAATAATAAATTAATTGAGATGTCATACAAATCTAATGTGTTTGGTGATCGAAGCAACTTTTTTAATACCTTATCAAGACTATCACGGGTAATTGTGGGTAATATAAATTCTTCATGTGCATTCCTATTTAAGAACCTTAATGCACCTTCCTTGTTTACTTGGATATTAAGAGTGGACGTGCAATTTAGGAAATAATCATTAAACCGCTGCGCAATCTTATTAGTAGGAACATCCTGGCCTTTATCAACGAGATGAATTGTGTTTGATCTAGTCTTTTGTGAGATCTCATCATTAATTACCCTCCAGATCTCTTTAGACGGGTTTTTTGCACTAGCTATTTTTTCGTCTATAAAGGTTTTTCTATCGCGCATACTGAGTGTCTTAATAAGTTCTGAATACTGCCGAACACAGCTCGCAATCATGTCGTTTTGTGGAAACTGATGTTTAAGTTGGCAAAAATCATCAAATTTTTGTTGACAGGTCACCAGTTCATCACTCATCCATGGCGCACTAGTACATTTTTTAACTAATGTCTTTTTTATAGGAAAATGTATATTTAAATAATATGTCAATATAGAAAACAATTTAACAAATTTTGTATCAATGTCATAATTATCATATAAGATCGGATTCCAATTATAATTTGCAATGTCAGAATAAAAATAATAAATTGAATCAGCTGAAAAATAACGCCGCTCAATAAAGTTTTGATTTATTTTTAAGTCCTTGTTGTTGCTTTGTGGTTGTGAGCATTTTAATGTAAATACCTGAGCACTGTGATCACTTATCGGTGTATCGAGCGGCATACCCGTCACGCAGCGATCCTCGCGGCTTACCACGCCCCACTCCAAGCTGGTGCTGGAGCCGTCGGCTACTCGGGTCGGAAACCCGACAATATTTTCTGAGTTAAAGCTGCTCAATAGATCTGAAATTAATCCTTTATTAGTGCTAGCTGTGAGAAAATCTACATTTATATCACCAACTATAATATATCTTTTATTTTCGTTAAAAAGTCGATTCAATAATAGTTCTATAACAGATAGAAATTGCATAAAGTCTCCATAGCCGGTTCTATAAATAGATATCATAGTTGTATTAAACTCCAACAGTTCTATTGCACACATTTCGCAGTGATACTCGACTGATAAGCGTTGAAGGTCAGCCCGCTCTCTAAACAAAACACCGTCCTTCACATAAAGTGCAGTTCCGCCGTGAGCGATGCGCGTGCGACAGTAGTAATTCGCTAGGCAATATCCTTCAATTCCAACTCGCTGGATTTCATTATTTTTGCACCAAGTTTCCGTGACTGCCAGTACATGAACTTCTCGTTCTGCTAAAACCATCTCTAGAAGTGCCGTTTTTCCTGTTATAGAACGTACATTTTGGTGCAATAATGTTATGGATTTGTTGTACATGGAGTGAAAAGTAGTCGACAAATTCGACACCGCTGGAGTATGACGAACATTTCAAAACCAAATTCACCGAAATCGGCCCAGCCGTTACCGAGCTTCAGTTAGTGAGCCAGCAAACGAACAGCGATTGTTTTTTTTTTAATAGTTATTCTTAGATATGGTTTTCTAACTAGTGCCAATCAGCACCAAAATTTTCTTTGTTTTTTCTGACTCGGGGAATTTCGGGAATAAATTACGCTATGTCTCTAAAGTTAAATAAAATGTGTTATTTCTATTGACTGTGACCACGGTCCGGGTTCGATTCCCGCGGAGACGCGTGTTCATATATAAGTACAGGGCAAACTGAGAACCCCCTTTTTCGTAGTCGGTTAAGAAATTACAAGCGTTTTTCACAAAGGGTTTTTTTTATTCCACTGCTGGGCAGCCGGAATGCCCATAAACAGTTGTCCTACAACCGGCACTATAACTGCATGGTAATCAGTCGATCTCTTTCCTAATTACTAGGACCTTGTGGTACTGTTTTTTATTGAGTCAAGTCCGTGTAAGTCCGTTTATAAGTCAAAGTCAAGAGTCAAAAATTAGTTATTCAATATAGGATAGAAGGTTTCACTTATTGAAAGTCGATTAGACTATTTTTATCCAATACTGCTAGGGGCGAGGTAGTTCAGGGTGCCCACCAAGCCGCTCAGGCAAACATATGTTTGCCTTGCCTTACGACAATGGTCGCCTGGAGACGCCCCCAAACGAGTCTCCCTCCTCTGTCAAATGATTCTACTCACTTTCGCAATGATTTTACAGCGTAGAGAAGAAAGGGATATTGATCCCCACTAATAAAAAATAATCCCTACTTCAAAAATGTTTCGTCTGTCTGTAAGTAACGCTTTCATGCCTAAACTACTGAACCGATAGAGCTGAACATTGTAGGTAGGTAGATTCAATAGCTCTGAACTACGAGATAACTACTGGGTAGATTTTGTCTTAAAAATCCAACGATAAGCAAAAAATGAGAGATGGAGACTTCAAGTTCCCAACAAGGTATAACAAGGAATAACTACCTGGAAGCCTACCTTGGGGTTATTTTCTTTATTTCACTAGGGAATTCTAAAAGTATAAAAATATCTGATTTGTTAGGTTTTATAGTTACTCCTATTAGGTCTTAGTTTACGATGTTAATGTGTGCATTTAACTTAAATTGGTATTAAAATATATTATATTTCAATTTTTTTATGGATTGATTTAAATGGGCAACTATTATTAGATAGGTAGTTAAACATTTTATTGCATTGCCTAATATACCTATTAACAATTTTCGTATCCGTCGACTTTATCGCTTAGAAAGATTTCATCCATTTGCATTGCAACCCATTGTTAATACCAGTTTCATAGACATAATTATGTACATTTTCTTTTATAAATAAGATCTCTGAGTGTCCGAAGATGTGACTCAAATAAAAATAATAAAGTGAAGTTTAAGCAATTTCGGCAACTGTGTATAATCAAAGTACAAACAAAAAACAAAAACACAAGGACTAGAATTGATAAATTGAATATCAGTGTCATTAAACTAAACTCAAAACCTATAATAAGTCAGCAAAATCAGCTTAATCCAACAGGGCGGCAACTTAAGACAACGTTACGCTGTGATAACTTTAGTCAACTTTAGTTAAAGGTGGACAAATTTAGTCAACAAACTCAACAGTGTGGAAACTAGCTAACAGTGCGGCAACTCTATAGTCAACAGTGCGGCAACTTTTGTTAACATTGTGGCCACTTTAGTGAACAGTGCGACAATTTTCATTGCCATGGCAACGCCAGCGCCCCCTCGCGTGTCCCGCAACGTTTCGTTACCAGCTGGGAGCCAACCGCCTGGAGTTAGTCTGCTGGCCAGAAGAACACTTTCTGAAAGGTGGGTCCGGGTGTATAGATGAGCTGGAGTGATGAGGGTTTTAGAGTTATACTATGTAGATGTTATAGCGAACTTCATACCGCCTTCCCGTCTTCATTATTATGTAAATTCGCCCATTCTGGGCAGGCAAAGGAACTTATTTCATACAGCCAAGTCTTCAGTAGTTTATTTCTTATTAATCAACTCTTCTGTTGTTCAATTCTTTGTTTTCCTTAACCTAGGTTCCTAACCTAGGGGCGCCTTGTCGGGTCACCTCCACGTGGTGCGCCCTGGGCATCGGGCAGTTAGACTCTTCGTTCCCCGAACTGTATGATTGCCTGGTGGCAGAGAACCTGGCAACCGAGTCGTGGCGGTATAACCACTCCCCGGGTTGTCGACAGCCCGTAGACACTAAATCGTCTCCAAAAGAGCGCGGATGGGTCGGGTGACCTGGGCACATCCAGTTAGTTAGACAGGTCACAAAGGATGATGAAATGAGTGAACTTGAAAAAGAATTACCCCAGGAGGGTACCGGCCCAGCCGGAGAATCCCTCCCCTGCTCCATCACGGAGCAGGGCTGCCCCTCGTATTCTGGGGGGGGCACAAATGCACTCACGACGTCACAGGAGGGCCAGCCAGGAGCCGTAATCCTGAAGGAGGTGAAGGGTAGCCCGCAAAGGTTGCCTGACCTCGATGAAGGCCGGGGAGTTTTTGCACTCCCTCGCCCTATTTCTGGACTCAAGTCTAGTGACGAAGGAGAGCGGACAGACACTTCTTTTCGCTCCGCAGCGTCGTCTGTATCCTCTGTGATCTCTCGTGCCTCCAAGCGCGAAAGAACGTCGCCGGTGGCGACCGATGCGTTGGGGCAAGTATTACCGCGGCCCAAGCGTAGTGTTTTGCGCCGTCAACGGCCGAAAACAACGCTCACGTCGACTAGAAATGCTGATACTAACTCAGTATCTACGATCACTGCACCTAATAAGGGTGCCCTATCTCAGATGGCGGTCGAGGAAGGGAACCATACGAATGTAAGGGAGGAGACCTCAAGTCCAATTGTGACTCAGGTTACAGTCCCTGATAATTCATTGTCTCGGTTTTGGAGCCTATCTCGAGGTTTTGCAAACGGGGCTTGGTCAGACTCTAGCGATGGATCGGTCCAGGCTCCTAAAGAGGGCAAGCGAGGTAGAGGTCGTCCACCAAAACCAAAGAATTTAGAAGGTTTGGCTAAAGCCAAAAATGACTTCCTAAAATCGAGGCGAGAAGAGCTTCCGCTCAGAGCAGAGGAAGCTTCAGCTAACCTGATCGAGAGCCACGATAACTGTAATGTCACTCACCTCTCTGAAGCGAGCGGGGCTGAACCTGAAACAGCAATTTTGCTTCGGCATAGGATTTCCGAAGAGCTGAAGTCGATCCTAAAAGTGGCAAAAAGCTCTGGGAACCTTAAGGGCACTTTTGTGAAGGCTCTTAGGGATTCCGCAGAAAAGATTGCGGAAGCGACTTCGGCTCTCAGTAACCGCTCTGCTTCTGATGAAGTGAAGAGGCTGGAAGCGGACAATGCACGCCTCAGGAGTGAACTGGAGCGAGTACGAGCGGACAACCTGTCCCAGATAGCAGATATCCGAAAAGAGATGGTTGCTCTCCGCGCGGATATGGCGTTGGGTCCGCCGCGAGGTGTGGCTTTCTCACCTGAGGAGAATCCTCAATTAATAAAAAAGCTAGCACAACGAGTTGCGGAGGCACTCGAGGATCGCCTCTTTCCAGAAAAGCAGAAGTCAGCTTCGTCCCCTGATCCCACTTCCATCCTTGTTCCTGTTCCTTCTCAGGAGAGGAGCAAGGGGAAAGGAAAGGGGAAAAAGTCGAAGAAACCGGACACTTTACCGAAGGGGAATAATCAAGAACAGCACTCCCTGTCCCTGGCTGCAGGTCCTTCTTCAGTACCATCTTTGGCTTCGGCGAACGAATCACCACCAAAAGAAACTTGGACAAAGGTCGTTCGTCGGGACGCACGTAAAAAGAAGCCCATTCTATCTGGAAAAAGTAAGACGGTTTCAATTAAACCAGCCAAATTGCGGCCTCCTCGTACGGCGGCTGTGGTCATTACTCTGCACTCCGAAGCAGAGAAGAGTGGACTCACCTATGCTTCGGTTGTCGCTCAGGCCAAGAGGGACATCGATCTTAGGCAAATTGGAATACCGGATGTTAGGATGCGCAGCACAGTGGCAGGTGCCCGCATGATCCAAATATCTGGCACTGATAGGGAGTCAAAGGCAGATACCCTTTCTGAACGCTTGAAAGAGGTATTTGGCGAAGAGGTGAGGGTGACTAGGCCGATGAAGTGTGCTGAACTGAGGCTCCTCGACCTGGATGAGTCAGTTACCGTTGAAGAAGTAGCTCTGGCTGTAGCAAGTTTCGGAGGATGTGCACAGGATTCTGTCAAAGTAGGGCAAATAAGGAGTGGCGCTCGAGCTTCTGGTAGTGCATGGCTGCGCTGCCCAATTGAAGCGGCTAAAAAGATTGCACAAGCCGGCAGACTTCTTGTAGGTTGGTCGTCGGCCAGGGTAAAGCTTTTACCCCCGAAGAGACTCCGATGCTTTCGGTGCTTAGAAGCTGGCCATATTCGTGCACTTTGTCATTCTGAGGTTGATCGCAGTGACCTTTGCTATCGATGTGGTGAAGCTGGCCATAAGGCAGCGCAATGCGGAGGCAGGCCAAAGTGTCCCGTGTGCACCGCAGCCAAAAGGCAAGCGGATCACAAAGTCGGCAGCAATGCCTGCAAAATACCAGCACAGAATAAGGCTAATGCCAGGTCCGTGGCCTCTCATTTGCCAGCTAGCTCATCGACTCATGTCGAGATTATTAGTGAGATGGTTTCTTCAGACACCGCTCAATAATGGCCCTCAGAGTTCTCCAGGTGAACCTCAACCACTGCGCCGGTGCTCAGGACTTAATGTTCCAGAGCATTGCGGAGTGGGGAATCAACGTGGCGATGGTGTCTGAACCGTACTTTGTCCCACCTGCTGCAAACTGGGTGGCAGACAATGCTGGTGTGGCAGCCATCGTCACAAAGGCGGAGACGGGGGCGCCAACTTTTGGGCGTGTAGTGCGAGGTAATGGCTACGTCGCGGCCTTGTTGGGCGATGTTTTCGCGGTAAGCGTCTACTTCTCTCCTAACAGCCCGTTTGCTGATTTTGAGGACTTTATGGCTGAGCTAGGTGAAGTCGTTGCTCGAAGCCAGACTCGCCGGATACTCATCGCCGGCGACCTTAATGCTAAGTCCCGAGTATGGGGAAGTCGGATAGAAAACCCAAAAGGCAAAGAGCTGTCGGAATGGGTTGTGAGCGCCGGGATGACCGTCCTTAACCGGGGCTCTGCACCCACCTGCGTCCGTCAGCAGGGAACGTCCATTGTGGACATCACATTTGCGACTCCTATGCTGGCAGACCGTATTGTGGGATGGGAGGTGAAGGAGGATGCGGAAACACTATCGGATCACCGGTATATTCGGTATGATATATCCGCTCCTCTTATAGTCGCCGGTCCTGTGGTTCCGGTCGGGAATAGACCGGAGAGACCTCGTTGGTCTGTTAAAAAGCTGGACGTTGAGCTCCTGGTGGAAGCAGCGATCGTTAAGTCGTGGTCACCAAAACCGGCAAAACCTATTTCGGTGGAAGAGGAGATTGCCTGGCTCAGACAGGCTATGACACAGGTGTGTGACGCCTCAATGCCCCGAGCAAAGTCTCTTTCACCGCGTAAGCAGATGTACTGGTGGTCGGACACAATAGCTGCCCTACGCTCAGCATGTAATGGAGCTAGACGCCGGTACGCCCGATGCCGCGGAAGGCAGCTCCGCGACGAAATTGAAGAGAGCCGACTTTGCGCTATCTACAAGGAGGCAAGGAGGGAAATGCGGCTTGCAATAAAAAAGGCCAAGGAGGAGGCGCGGAAGGAGTTGCTTGATACACTCAATGTTGATCCGTGGGGTCGCCCATACCGTATGGTAAGGGGAAAAATGCGTCCTTGGGCACCCCCTCTAACGCAAAGCCTCCAGCCTTCTTTCGTGGAAGAGATCGCTTCAACCCTCTTCCCGGAACTGCCAGAACAACTGGCGCCCACCATGCCGCCTCCTGTGCGCGACGCAGTGGTGGGAACAGATGAGAGCTTTGAGGTAACCCAGGCTGAGCTGCGAGCGGCGGTGAAAAGGATGGGTGCTAAGAAGGTTGCACCAGGCCTTGATGGCATACCAGGACGTGCTTGGGTCCTAGCCCTGAGGGAGGACGTTTTAGAGACCAGGCTTTGCGATTTTTTAAGTGCGTGCCTAGAGCAGGGCATCTTTCCAGTGCATTGGAAGACTGGAAAACTTGTCCTGCTGCACAAGGAAGGTCGCCCAGCCGAGTCACCCTCGGCTTATCGCCCCATAGTCCTCCTCGATGAAGCTGCAAAGCTCTTCGAGAGAGTCATCGCCGTTCGTGTGGCCGGTCACATGGCAAGAGTCGGTCCCAACCTCTCGCCCGTTCAGTTTGGGTTCCGCCCGAGTCGCTCCACGATCCACGCGATCCTGCGCGTGAAGCAGCTGGCGGAAGATGCGGTTGCGGCGAGGGATGTTGTGCTGGCGGTGTCTCTGGACATCGCCAATGCCTTTAACACCCTGCCGTGGTCCTGCATCAGGGAGGCTCTGCAGTATCATGGAGTGCCTACTGGTCTCCGGCGGCTGTTAGAGTCTTACCTATCTAACCGCTGGATCGAATATCCGACACAGGAAGGCTGGCGTCGACGGGCGATGACGTGTGGTGTTCCGCAGGGGTCAGTGCTCGGGCCGCTCCTTTGGAACATAGGATATGATTGGGTCTTACGTGGCGCTAACCTCCGGGGTATAGAGCTGACCTGCTACGCTGATGACACTCTTGTCACCGCGCGTGGCGGGTCATATCGTGAAGCTGCGGAACTTGCCACTGCAGGTGTTGCACAGGTGGTGCAGCGGATCCGTCAGCTGGGACTGAAGGTGGCTCTAGAAAAGTCAGAAGCCCTCTGGTTTCACGGTGCACGCAATCCGCCGCCAGCCTCAGAGATGACCATTGTGGTGGGTGGAACCAACATTTCTGTCGAGTCAACGATGAAGTACCTCGGCATAACACTCGACAGCCGGTGGAGTTTCCGACCTCACTTAGAGCGTCTCGCTCCGCGTCTGTTGTTGGCGGCTGCGGCACTCGGGAGGCTACTGCCGAATATCAGGGGACCAAAGGCATCCTGCCGGCGACTCTATGCAGGGGTCGTGCGGTCCATGGCTCTATATGGAGCCCCAGTATGGGTAGATGCCCTGGCCAGGAATAAGAAAAGCATCGCCCTCTTGCGACAACCGCAAAGGGTGATTGCAACGAGAATGGTCCGGGGCTACCGCACGGTCTCTTATGAGGCCGCCTGCCTCTTGGCTGGGTCCATGCCCTGGGACTTGGACGCGAGATCCCTCGCGCTAATGTTTCATTGGCGCGAAGAGGCACGGGAGAGAGGGTTCAGTCCCACTCCTCGAGAGGTAGCAGCTTATCGGCAGGAGATTGACGAGATAGCGATATCTGCATGGGAGGAAAGGCTGGCAACTCCATCTGCCGGCTTCCGAACAGTGGAGGCGGTACGCCCTGTCCTGCGACAATGGCTGAACAGACAGCATGGGGCTCAGACTTTCCGAATGACGCAGATCTTTACGGATCATGGCTGCTTTGGAAAGTTCCTGTGTCGGCTGGGGAGAGAGGGCTCCGAGGCTTGTCACCATTGTGTTGGATGTTCGAGCGATACAGCCCAGCACACATTTGTAGAATGCCCGGCTTGGGCAGATGCGCGACGAGAACTTGCAGCCGTCGTTGGAACCGACCTATCATTGCCTGCAGTCGTGAGGGCAATGCTAGATAATGCTGAGGCATGGCGCGCGGTGGTCTCCTTTTGCGAACACGTTATGTCTGCAAAGGAGACCGCAGAGCGCGAGCGAGAAGCGGCCGACCCCTCCCGACGCAGGAGGAGAGGCCGCCGTGATGGTGCGAGAGACTGAGCACCATCACGGCCCTGTAGTTACGGGCTTAAGAATAGTACTACGGTATCCCCTGCCTGTCGTAAGAGGCGACTAAAAGGGGTCATCGGGGTCGTGGGTGTGTAGAGCGGGGGCTCTTCACATCTATGAAAACGGCCCCGAGACGGGCGGCGGCACAGTTTGTGGCACTGTGCTACTGCAGCATCAGTGGTGGTGCAGGGGAGGGAGGAACATACCCTCCCTGAGGCAGAAGCTGGAATGCAGCTATGCATGGGAAGGATCCTAGCGGAAGGCTTTGAGGCGAATCCCGGGGTCCTTTCCAAATCGCTGAGGCGGCCACCGGGGAGTTTTAGTGGGTGCAATCCCCACACACCCCCGTCGCACCCCCGAGCGACGGGAAGTGCGTAAGGCATTTCTCCCCGTTACAAAAAAAAAAAAAAAAAAGGTTCCTAACCTAACCCATTGAAATGCGGGGTCGTCAAAAACAAAACCCCGACATCCTTCCTTTCGTTTCCCCCCAAAACCTCCTAGTTGACTCGATAAACGTTTCATCATTTCAGCCGTAGGACGTCCACTGCTGGACATAGGCCTCCCTCAAGGCTCTTCATCTGTACAGATCGCAGGTGGCCTGCATCCATAAACGAAACATCGATAAACGTTTACCTGTATTAAACTGACTGAAACAAGTGACAGTTGTGTCAAACGCCAAAGCAAAATCAAAGTTGTACAATGGAACGGTTTATATGGTAATAAAATTGTTGTTTTACTGTAATCCACGTCATTTCAGCATCTTTTCTCAATTTTTAAACGAGAAGAGAAAAGTTTTAGCGAGACAAACGATGCACTATCGAATATTGCTTTGAGTCTTCGAAAAATCTTGGATTTGTTTAAATTCCTAGAGTATTCTAGTTAATATCAATAATGGCAAACAAATGTCTAGTTTCAGTGAATGAAAGTCGCTGTATTTAGCAACATCCGCTTATAGAAGGGAAACGTAAACATTATAGTTTGCGGATGGCATTGGTTAGCTTCCGAACTGAATATCATTGTAAAATACGCCAACTCTTGCAGAATCTACAAATGTTTTTTTTTTTTTAATTTATTTATTTAAATAGGAAAGCAAACATCTATATATAATACATAGTAAATTTCACAACTAGTCTACGCAACAGCCAAAAACGTTTTCACAGACAAATAATTAGTTTAGAAAGGTCATTTAGGCATGCTAGCATTAATTTAAGCAAGCGAAACACTATATTATTTTACAAAAGAAAAAAAAATAGGTCACCAAAAAACGAAAATTCTAGGAAGCTATATAATTTTCTTTGTTCTATTTTATATTATCGATCGATTTTGTGAAGACAGAAAGAAGCACATCAATCATCAAAACATAGTATAGAAACAAAGTCGCTCTTCCTTGTTCTGTGGTCGCTTCCCGCGTATGTCCCTATGTATGCTTATATCTTTAAAAATTTGCAGCGATTTGTTAAAATTTTTTAGCGAATTTGTCTTACTTTGTATTGATATATAGTAGATTTAGGTACTTAATTAGTTTTCTCAGAATAAACACTGATACACGAATTATACAAAATTAGACAGGTAGGTAGCTGTAGGTATTTATCTGCAGATAAATGAGCAACAAGCCAAGGTCGCAGCTTCGATTCCCGATGTTTACTTTCATAATCCAAGCATAAACTGGACTATAATTTGCGATTTTGTTTATAAGCCAGCTTCCTTGTAAACTTCCAGGGGATTATTGACTCTATTCTCCAGGTTTAGGGAGTAAATTTGTATGAGTTTGTATGGTTTTGGTTGGGCTCGTGTCAATGGTAAGGTGGTTCGGTTTTATTTTTAGTTTATGTCTGTTTTGAGCGCAGCAGTTCTCGATCGTGAGATATGCTGAAGCTATAAATTAGCTATTTAATATCTATCGGGGGTTTATTCTCGTTACCTCTATGATATTTTTAATGGAGTATCTTTGGGGTAGAAAAAGTCAAAAATGATTTATTCAGATTAGGATACAAGATATCACCTGTTGAAAGTCAATTAGACTTATCTTTTTGGTATTGGTACCTTATTTGGTAAAGTATCCTATACTGCGAGAGCCGAGGTAGTTCAGGGTGCCCATCAAGCGGCTAAGACAAACAAATGTTGGCCTTGCCTTACGACAATGGTCGCCTGGAGACGCCCCCAGACGAGCCCACCTCTGTCAAGTGATTCTACTCCCTTTCGCAATGATTTTACAGCGTAGAGAAGAAAAGGGTAACAATCTCTACTTTACCTAATAACTGACCGTATTATTCATAAAGATGCAATAGGTTTAAATTAGCTTTAGAGGTCTATCTACGTCTCTAGTTACTTGTATGAGATATGAGATGAGACACCTTAATATGAGACATCCAGTCTAAATTGACATTCGACAAATTACTAAAATGCTTTAAAACTTTTTGTTATTAATAGGTCACATCACAATATATTGTGCTATGACTATAACTTATTAATAAAGACATAATAACTTATTTTATTTAACTAAGTATCACAACATCATCACACGCCTATATTCAAAGGGGTAGGCAGAGGCACCATCTCATTGTATGAGCCCACGAGAGGCATCAGTGCATCAAATTGGACCCACGTTTGGCCAAGTTTATATTTTTATTTATACCATCGTGACAAGGGGCCAGCTTGTCGTCTTCTAAGTACTTTTAAAGTGTGTGCCAGGTAAGTCTGCGCGTGACTGGGGGCGCCACAGTCTACGTGCTTCATGGGTCGTACAAAAAATTTATTGCTTATTGATATTTGGTTTAAGAGCCAGTTTACAGCGATGCAAGCGCTATTCTCGAAAAAAAAAACCTAAACTAAAGCAAATATCAAAAATGTTGCACTGTACGACACTAGATAATGTAGCCTAGTATTTTTTGAGCACAGCAAAGTAGTCGTAAGTAAAAAGAACAAAGTAATCCATAGATTGTTGCCAAAAGTGCCCACTTTTAGCAAAACTTTGTAGCTTTATTTGGTCTTCAACCTAAAAGCTATACAGAAGTGCCCTAAAAATACTAGGCTACACTATCTAGCGCCATACTGTGCCACATTTTTGATATTTGTAAAGAAAGTCTATAAGTATAAAAAGTCACTTTCCGCGTCTGTGCCTATGTATGCTTAAATCTTTCAAACTATGCATCAGATTTTGATGCGGTTTTATTTAAGGTATAGTGATTCAAGAGGAAGGTTTATCGAAGGTATACGAAGTTGGCCGGGTCGACTAGTACAAAATAAACGCAAAGAGGTCGCAAAGCAATATTGCAAAAGCGGCCGTAATACAGGGGCTGATGGCAACTTTAGTAAGTTAATAGTGCCTCTATTAATATATGGTTTTCTTGTATTTTTGCAGTGACCTGGAGCCCGGCGCGCCCGCAGCGCCCTCTGGCAGCTCGAGCAGTTCTAGTTTGTCTTCCAGAAGCAACGAGAGCAACACTGCGCCGCCCGACCAACAAGGTGAGCTTGATTGCTTTAAACGTTATCTGAATAAACTCTACACTTGTGCTAGAAAAATTTTTTTGTTTAAAAAAAATAACGGTCTTTTAGCGTTTAAAATGAGAGTGCATTTCCAGCAGAGATGCGTAGCGAGGATTGTGTTTGTAACAGGCAATATAATAATATTACCTACGAGCTTTCCCGGCTTACTTCGTTACGCCATAGAATATAAGATACTACAAAAGACTTGGCACTATAGACTATGTTCTTTTGACTGCCCAGAATGACCGAATAAAAAACAAACAACAACAACAAACCACCTGTCAAAATATGTAAACAACAGAAAAAATACAGCACCTTGGGTTACATTATTTGAGTTTAGGTAAGGATCCCTAATTTTTTTGAAAATCTAATGTAGCCTATGACACTCGGGGTTAATGTAGCTTCCTACCAGTGAAAGAATTTTTCAAATCGGTTCAGTATTTCCGGAGCCTATTCGTTACAAACAAACAAACATACAAACAAACAAACAAACAAACAAACAAACAAACAAACAAACAAATCTTTCCTCTTTATAATATTGGTATAGATTAGCATTAGCAACACGTGAATAAAGTGATTCCATTGGTTTTTAACTATACATTCCTTGATACGCATCTCTAGTCAAAAAGTCCTGCCTTCCACAACGCTGTTGTATGGGGCAAAGTCATTTATATAACTACTAGCTGTCCCGGCGCACTTCGTATCGCGTCTTACAATTTTCCCCTCCATTTTTCCATATTTTCTCACCTTTTAAACCTTCCCTGGACTACTACGAACATTTTAAAACCGAAATCAACTAAAACGGCCCAGCCGTTCTACTGAGACTAACGAACCACGATTAATTTTTATACATATATTGTATAGTAGATGGCATGATGACTGGGTGCCGACGAGGATGACAATATTTGTATGTAAGTAGGAACCTATTAACCGTAGATTATTACGGCGCTAAAAACGTTCTTTTTGACATTTAACTTCCCTAAGGAAACTCAACTCCCAGTTAGTACCTAGATAGATAGATTGACTGTCCCGGTCTCCCACAGGCCCGGCATCAGACTGGTCGGAGGAGGAGGAGCCCCTGGCGGCGGCGTGGGCGGACTCGCTGCCCGCCGGCGCGCTCGCCCGCGCCGCGCTGCAGCTGGCGCCGGCGCGGCGCAAGCGGCAGGAACTTATACATGGTCTGTTATCATCATATACCTATATATTTCTTCTTCTTCCATACATACATAGAGCCTGTGTCCCATATAAGCAGGCAGAGACAATTGATTTCCACTTTGCTACGACCCTGAAATACTTGTTTCGCTTCTTCTACAGTCAAAACCATTAAGAGTGCTAGCCTTATGCTTACAATTATTTCCCCCAACCGCTATTTGGTGGATGATATAGACTTTTTGTACGAAAGTATAGTAACCTTGAAAACAGATTCCGATACGCCTTTTATTCGAAAACGATACCAGACACGCCATTGTTTCCATAACTGGATCAGTTATAATTTTTATTCGAAGCGCGTCGGGGCCTAACTTTCCTCCCTCTCCCTTTTAACCTGCATCAAAAATCCAGGTGGCTCCACTTCTAAAATCCATCCTTTGGGCCTACAGATTCCACCTGCCAAAAGGAAATATTTTGTTCACGAAACGCCGTATAATTTATCCTAGTAGAAGGGTCACTAGTAAAAAAAAAACTCCATCATAGTATAACTTTCTTTACAGAACTGATAGTATCAGAAGGATCTCACGTGCGCTGGCTAAAGGTTCTCGGCAAAGTGTTCCTCCGACCCTTAGAGGCGCAACCAAACCTCCTGCCTCCTGAGGAACTGAGGGCTTTACTCCCGAACCTGCCCGCTGTGAGGGACCGGCACTCCAAGTTGTATGCTGATCTTAGGGCTGCAAGGAATGAGGCGAGCGACCTGGTCGTCAAGATACGACCTGTTGCCGATGCTGTGCTCAATACGGTGAGTTTTTAATTGTATTCTTAACAAACTGTCCTGGCGAACTTCGTCCTTTTATACCTCTAAGATTTTCAATAATTTTTTCTTGTAATTGTATCTTATCTTGAATAAATTATCTTTTGACTGCTTAGTGCCCGCAAATTTGTTTCCAATTTATTCGTTTTTGAAGTGATTATTACGAGAAACGAATATATTTTTTTTTGTAATTGTGATATTCTGATGTATAAGCTCTATATACATTCGTAATTTTAACGCAAAAGAGTAACAAACATCCATACATACTCATACAACATTTTGGCGTTTATAAATACTAGAGAGCGCCCTGCGGCTTCGCCAGCGCAATTTCCCTTCAGACCGCAAAATCACAAGTTCTCGTGAGATTTTTGGGTAAAAAGTAGCCTTTGTCCTTTCTCAGGCTTATTACCAAAATTCTTCTATATATCGGTTCAGTAAAGTAAAAAATGATTTATTCAATACAGGATACAAGATATCGCTTATTGAAAGTCAATTAGACTAATCTAATTAATATTGATACCTTATTTCGTAAAGTATCCTATACTGATAGAGGCGAGGTAGTTCAGGGTGCCCACTTTACACAGGGTTCACTTTATACATCTATATAGTTTTAGCATGAAAGCGAGACAGACAGACAGACAGAGTTACTTTCGCATTTATAATATTAACTAGAGGCTGCCCCGCGGTTTTTCCCGCGCAGATTTCTCATAAACACAAAAATCCCGTTTTTTCCCGTTCCTGTGGGAATTTCGTGAAATCCCTTCTTAGTGCTCACCTGCACCCCCCAAGGAACCCACGTGCCAATTTTCAGCTTTCTACGACCAGTAGTTTCGGCTCTGCGTTGTCTGTCAGTCAGTCAGTCAGTCAGTAACGGTAGAGTTTTATATATATTGATTATGGAAGTATGGACTAGTAGGCCCAGCTAACTTCGTACCGCATGAGCATTACTATTGTGTGCATTTATTATATACTTAAAAACCTTTCTCTTGAATCACTCGATCTATTAAAAAAATACCGCATCAAAATCAGTTGCATAGTTTTAAAGATTTAAGGATATATTATTAAGATAGACGCGGTAAACGACTTTGTTTTATACTATGTATTGATGATAAGAAGGATTGGAAACTTGATACCTTTTAACTACGTTTAATCTATACCAATATTATAAAGAGGAAAGATTTGTTTGTTTGTTTGTTTGTTTGTAACGAATAGGCTCCGGAAATACTGAACCGATTTGAAAAATTCTTTCACTGGTAGGAAGCTACATTAACCCCGAGTGTCATAGGCTATATAAGATTTTCAAAAAAATTAGGGATCCTTACCTAAACTCAAATAATGTAACCCAAGGTGCAATATTTTTTCCGTTGTTTACATATTTTGACAGGTGGTTTGTTATTGTTGTTTGTTTTTTTTTTCGGCCATTCTAGGCAATTAAAAGAAAATAGTCTATAGAGCCAATTCTTTTGTAGTATCTTATATTCTATGGCGTAACGAAGTAAGCCGGGAAAGCTCGTAAATTATATTTTGATTTTCTAACATAACACGTGTTCTAACGATTTCAGTTAGGAGACAGCGGCTACCTGCCCTGCCTAGCCCGCTTCTGCCGCCAACAACGCAGAGCGCTCGAAACGCTCCGAGAGAGGCGAAGAAAGAGCAAAGAACTTCACGCCTTCCTAGCGGCTCGCGAGCAGTTGCCGCTCTGTGGCCGCCTGCAGCTGAGGGACCTGCTGGCTTGCGTGTGGCAGAGGTGAGACAGACAGACAGACAGACTTGCTAGCGGCTCGCGAGCAGTTGCCGCTCTGTGGCCGCCTGCAGCTGAGGGACCTGCTGGCTTGCGTGTGGCAGAGGTGAGACAGACAGACAGACAGACAGGCTTGCTAGCGGCTCGCGAGCAGTTGCCGCTCTGTGGCCGCCTGCAGCTGAGGGACCTGCTGGCTTGCGTGTGGCAGAGGTGAGACAGACAGACAGACAGACTTGCTAGCGGCTCGCGAGCAGTTGCCGCTCTGTGGCCGCCTGCAGCTGAGGGACCTGCTGGCTTGCGTGTGGCAGAGGTGAGACAGACAGACAGACAGACTTGCTAGCGGCTCGCGAGCAGTTGCCGCTCTGTGGCCGCCTGCAGCTGAGGGACCTGCTGGCTTGCGTGTGGCAGAGGTGAGACAGACAGACAGACAGACAGGCTTGCTAGCGGCTCGCGAGCAGTTGCCGCTCTGTGGCCGCCTGCAGCTGAGGGACCTGCTGGCTTGCGTGTGGCAGAGGTGAGACAGACAGACAGACAGACTTGCTAGCGGCTCGCGAGCAGTTGCCGCTCTGTGGCCGCCTGCAGCTGAGGGACCTGCTGGCTTGCGTGTGGCAGAGGTGACTGCGATTTATAACAACTTTCGTAGCTTTTGCCTTCGCTTCTGTCACAGTATAATAAATAGTACTACATACAGTACGGACACTCCCTGCCTCTCTCAGCAAGTGCGGCCCGCGCTCAGTCACCTATCTGTGCCGCTCAGTACACGTTATCCTTCTACTAGTTCATGTTCGCCTGGTACTTTTTTCTCTCAGTGCCGCTCGGTACAAGTTATCATGTTAGCCTGGTACTTTTTTTATCTCAGTACCGCTCAGTACAAGTTATCCTTTTACTAGTTCATGTTAGCCTGGTACTTTTTTTCTTTCAGTGCCGCTCAGTACAAGTTATCCTGTACTAGTTCATGTTAGCCTGGTACTTTTTTCTCTCTCAGTGACGCTCAGTACAAGTTATCCTGTACTAGTTCATGTTAGCCTGGTACTTTTTTCTCTCAGTCACGCTCAGTACACGTTATCCTTTTACTAGTTCATGTTAGCCTGGTACTTTTTCTCTCAGTCACCCTCAGTACACGTTATCTTTTTACTAGTTCATGTTAGCCTGGTACTTTTTTCTCTCAGTCACGCTCAGTACACGTTATCCTTTTACTAGTTCATGTTAGCCTGGTACTTTTTTATCTCAGTCACGCTCAGTACATGTTATCCTTTTACTAGTTCATGTTAGCCTGGTACTTTTTTCTCTCAGTCACGCTCAGTGCACGTTATCCTTTTAATAGTTCATGTTAGCCTGGTACTTTTTTCTCTCAGTGACGCTCAGTACAAGTTATCCTCTACTAGTTCATGTTAACCTGGTACTTTTTTCTCTCAGTGACGCTCAGTACAAGTTATCCTCTACTATTTCATGTTCGCCTGGTACTTTTTTATCTCAGTGACGCTCAGTACTAGCACGTCTCATCTCACTCACACAAGCATGATACGCGTGCACGTACCCGAGTTTCGGCTGTGCGCGAAGCAACGCGCTTTTTTCTATGAAGTGTCAGAGGTGTTCTTCTGTAACAAATATCTTAAAAATACATAAATGTGAAAATGGGAGCTGAAAAAATGATTAATATTTAAATGGATACCTCTAAGGGGTGCCTGCCTACTCCTGTGGATAATCCTGTTTAAAATGACATGGCTGTTTTTACCAGCATTATACAGTACTAGAAGCTGCCCTGCGGTTTTTCCCGCGCAGATTTCTTATAAACACAAAACTCCCGTTTTTTCCCGTTCCCGTGGGAATTTCGGGAAATCCCTTCTTAGTGCTCACCTACACTCCCCAAGGAACCCACGTGCCAATTTTCAGCTTTCTACTCCCAGTAGTTTCGACTCTGCGTTGTCTGTCAGTCAGTCAGTCAGTAACGGAAGAGTTTTATATATATTGATTTAAACTTAATTGTTGAGAATATTCTATGGCTTATGTCACCCGAGGATAGTGAAGTTTCCCAACAGTGAAAATTTTTTGAAATCGGTTCAGTAGTCTTTGAGCCTATGTAATGCAAACAAACAAACAAATACACAATCAAACCATTCCTTTCTATCCAATTGCTATATAATAATCAGTTCTTCACAACTAACATGACTGCTCCGTGGCTCAGTTGGCAGGGATGTGGATTGAGTAAGCGTCTACCTAGGTTCGATACCCGGCGTGGTGAATATTGATATGATAAATATCGATGTTTGTTTCCGGTCTGGGTTATGTTCGTCTCTGTGTGTGTTTCGGTCACCCTAGATACAGATTCTGCCTAGTTAGGGGCTCTGAGTCTGATTTGTTTTTATTATTGTGTTATTATTAACGTCAAAATGTGTTTTATATTAACAGGTTAACAAAGTACCAGTTACTTCTGGAGGGTATCCTAAAAACGGTGTCCGAGGAGGAGATCGGAGGCGAGTCAGGATCTGTTTCTGGGGAAGAGGACCTGTCACGGCTACGAAGAGCCCTGGATACGGCCAAAGATGTCCTTCATGGCGTCGATACGGCCATTAGGACGGCGGAGAATGAACACAGGTCTGTTTTTTTTTTAGCTGATGATATAGTCTCCCCCACAAATCGACACACCGAGCGGTCTTGAGCGACCGTCAGCCAGTGCAGTGTACTCCCGTCTCTGGCGACTCTGCGTCATTCGGTGCGCGGTCACCACTCTAGAACTGCACGGCCCTAGCGACCACCTGTTTTTAGAGCTATGTACCCTTTTTTTTTTTTTTAGGCGGGGAAACTCCTAACGAGTACCCTGCGACCCCGTGAGTAGTCGCAGGGTTATGTGGGGTTCGCACCCACTAAAACCCCGCCGGTGTCCATCTCGGCTGTTTGTAAGGAGGTCACGGGAGATCTCTCGAACTTTGTGTTCAGCTCCGCGACCGAGCTATGTACCCTGCCTATTGAATTACCACTTAAGTTTTGCATTTCTTGCTATTAACATTATCAATCAATACTAAAATATAAATTAATACATAAACAAAATCTTGCGGAACATTGAAAAGAAAAAGATTGTAGTCCTTCGATACGGATTTTCTGTTTGTTTTTTTTTATTGTTTGTGTTTTTTATATTATTATTTTTTACCGTATATGATACATTGTTAAAGTAAATTGCATTAAGTAAAATAATTTCTATAAAAAAAATCCCATATAACACTTTAATTTCAAAAAAGTTTTTAATTTTGCTCAAAATTCACCCCAAATTCTTCCACCTGATTGATTGAACCGTCATCCCCAGATTGAGAACAATCCAGTCCAAGTTAGAAGTAAGGTCTGGGGGCGCGGAGTGCGAGGAACTCCGCCGACTGGACCTCACCACGAAGGTACTCAGGACTGAAGGGGAACTGGCCATTCGCGGCGAGGGAACTAAGAAAACTTCTGTTCTGGTGAGTTTTTGTGATTCAAAAAGAAAAATGAAATGGGTAACAATAAGCTGTTGTTTTTCTAGTAATTATCTTTCTTTTTTAACCGACTTCAAAAAAGGAGGTTATCAGTTTGACCTGTATGTATTTATGTATGTTAGTCCGCGATTATCTCGCGTTTGGCTGAACCGATTTTGATGCGGTTTTCAGTAGTGTATTTGTTACATTCAGGAGAAGGTTTTAGTACCTATTTTAGCCAACTTTGAAAAAGAGAAAGTTCTCAAATTGGTGTTTGAGTCATTTCGTTGAAGGCGGGTCTCTTATTGTAAAAAAGAAATTATTTGTCTATCTACTTAACTTTAGATCGCCATCCTCCTCGATCGCCACAAGGACAAGCATTGTGAGGGGGTTTACCTTAATCGCCAAATTTGGCAAGCGGGATCCTCAAACTCAAACTGAAAATATTTATTTGTGCAACATAGGTTATATATGTCGTAGTGATATTGTCTAATTAGGTTTTTTGCAAAAAACCTAGGGATTTTGCGAAAACCCGGATAATATGATATAAGCATTACTTGTTTTTTCAATCATCCTGACGTAAAGCATTTTTTTTGCAAAAAACCTAGTAATATCGATGTGGCCGTTTTTAGCAACAATCAGTTTCTTTCTGTGGTCTTTAATCTAAAAGCCCAAACAATGCCCAAAAAATTCTAGGCTGAATTATCTAGGGGAATACTGTTTCACATTTTTGATATTTGCCTTAGTTTAGAAGATATTTATTTTTTTCTCGGGTGGCGCTACTTTAGCTGTGTTATGCCTCTTAACCATTGATGTGCAACAGAAATTGACTTTGTTAAAGCGGCAATGGTTAACGAAGTTGCTAACAATATAATTACGAGTCGATCGTGTTTAGTCTAGTTTAGGCGACCATTGTCGTAAAGCAAGGCAAACATTTGTTTGCCTGAGCCAATTAGTGGGCACCCTGAACTACCTCGCCTCTATCAGTATAGGATACTTTACGAAATAAGGTATCAATATTAATTAGATTAGTCTAATTGACTTTCAATAAGCGATATCTAGTATCCTGTATTGAATAAATCATTTTTTACTTACTTTACTTTACTTAGTTAAGAAATTTAACCCCCTGTTAACAAACCCCCACATTAATTTTAATTTGACTGCTCCGTAGCTCAGTTGGCAGTGATGTGGACTGAGAAGCGAGTGCACCCGGGTTCGATTCCCGGGCGGGGCGAATGTTGATATGATGAATATCGATGTTTGTTTCCGGTCTGGGTGTGATGTTCGTCTCTGTGTGTGTTTCGGGCACCCTAGATACAGGTTCTTCCTAGTTAGGGGCTCTGAGTGTGATGTGTTATTATTATTATTATAAAGGCGCTGCACCTGGAGGACATGCTGGTGCTGCTGCACCGCGAGGGCGACAAGTTCGTGTTGAAGCCCTTCAGCCAGCCCAACCAGAAGGCGCCCTTGTCGCCCGTCATACTTTGGTTTGTTACACTTTTATTATTCTGTTACTCAATAGAAGATTGTACTGGGTGTTTCTGACAAGGCGGTAATAAATCAAAGGAGGGATTCTGCTCACCATAACTAACAACTTTCCCAAAGCAACATGGGTCAAAATCTCAAAAAACGTAACAGCTGTTCCATACATTGGTTCGATCAGCTGACGGGGTCATTGTACGGGACGGCTGATTTTTGTTTTGAAACTTCGACCCATGTTGTTTTGGGAAAGAAGTTAGATATGGTGAGCAGAATCCCTCCTTTGAGTTATTACCGCCTTGTCAGAAACACCCTGTATAACACAGGGTATAGTGATGTATTGTGTCCATACCCGAAGTAGAATAACTTTACCCCAAAGTTAATTATTCTGCTTTTCATTTCATCCGCCGAGAAAATTTACAATTAAAATGTGCCTACCTAATTTATAATAATGGAGAATATAATTGTATGGAAATGCATTATTGACCGACTGTAGACCGGTAGTAAATAAAGAGACACTTTCGGCTCTACCACAAAAAGTGTTAAACCTGGTCTAAATCACTAGACTAGGTTTAAATCACAAATTCGTCATACAAAATCTCGATTTAGACCGGTCTAACTTTTTTGTGGTAAGGGGGTTTATGATTGAGAGAACAGTAACCGAAAAGTATTTTTTTGAGGGATAGGATCAAAAAAACGTATGTTTAACTTGCAATACATTATCCGTCTTATTCATAAAAAGTTAAAGAACATTTTAGTTATTTGACGTATGTCAATTTAGACTGGATGTCACGTATTTACCATACAACAAACCAGAGAAGTAGACCTCCAGTAACGCTACTTAAAATCTACTGTATCTTTATGAATAAGACGGTATGTAGATATATGTAGCAGTGGGTTAATAAGGTTAATTTGGTCTTTAAGTTTCATTTACTTACTTTATCATACAACTAGAAGCTGCCCCGCGGTTTTTCCCGCGCAGATTTCTCATAAACACAAAAATCCCCTTTTTTCCCGTTCCCGTGGGAATTTCGGGAAATCCCTTCTTAGTGCTCACCTACACTCCCCAAGGAACCCACGTGCCAATTTTCAGCTTTCTACGCCCAGTAGTTTAGGCTCTGCGTTGTCTGTCAGTCAGTCAGTAACGGAAGAGTTTTATATATATTGATAATGTACTCTATTTCAATAGGAACAAGGTGCTGTTTCGAGCGAACGCAGCGGAGCGACACACGTTCTTCCTAATGAACATAAACCAGGTGCAAATGCACGAGCTCTCAGCGCACTCGGCCTCCGAGTACGCCACGTGAGTCCATTTTATCTATTTTGTTTTTTTTTTTGGCTGGCCCCTTGTCACGTTGGTAATAAAAGCATAAAAACTCGGCTAAACGTGGGTCCGGCTCTTGAGCTGGTACAGTGGCGGACACGGTCGGCGTAACACTTCCGGTTTTTCTGTATTGCAAAATAGCTCTTGTTGTTTGGTAATACAGTCTAGGGCTGACGAAACCATAGACAAATCTGTTACGGCATCCTAGTCCGCCACTGTACCTCTGCCTAACCCTTCGGGGAATAAAAGGCGTGAGATTATGTCTTATGTCTAGTTTTTTTTTCTTTTTTGTACAGCATGCTTCAAACAAAGGATTACACGGTGCAAAACTAGCGCCACTCCCGATAAATAATTAATATCTTCTACTAAACCATGGCCGAAATAAAAAATATGCGTCTTTGACTCCCTAGATAATCTTGCTTGCAATTTTTAAGGCCTTATTGTGTAGATTCTTAGTGCTGCCCGGCACTCCCCAAGGAACCCACATGCAAAATTTCAGCCCGCTACGCCCAGTAGTTTTGGCTCTGCATTGTCTGTCAGTCAGTCAGTAACGGAAGAGTTTTATATAATAACTAGATGCTGCCCCGCGGTATCACCTGCGCAGATTTCTCTTAAACACAAAAATTCGGTTTTTTCCTGTTCCCATGGGAATTTCGGGAAATCCTTTCTTATTGCTCACCTAAACCCTCTAAGGAACCTACATGCAAAATTTCAGCCCGCTACGCCCAGTAGTTTCGGCTCTGCGTTGTCTGTCAGTCAGTCAGTTAGTCAGTCAGTCAGTCAGTCAGTCAGTCAGTCAGTCAGTCAGTAACGGAAGAGTTTTATATAATTGTCATCGTGAAATTGCAAAAACCGTCTTTTTATATACCGGGTATTTCTGAGAAGGCGGTAATAAATCAAAGGAGAGATTCAGCTCACCATACCTAACAACTTTCTCAAAGCAACATGGGTCGAAATCTCAAAACAAAAATCAGCTGTCCCGTACATTGACCCCGTCAGCTGATCGAACCAATGTACGGAACAGCTGTATTTTTTTTTGAGATTTCGACCCATGTTGCTTTGGGAAAGTTGTTAGTTATGGTGAGCAGTAGCTCTCCTTTAATTTATTGCCGCCTTGTCAGAAACACCCGGTATATATGTTTGTAAAAAGTTCTATGGAATAATATAATATACCAAATAAATGTTTTCCAGATGGGTGAAGTATATTCAGGAGTCTCCGCTGGCGCGACTAACGGACCTCAAACCAGGCGGAACAAGGAGTCACGACAATGGTATGCATTACCCTGTTTATGATCCCTAATTGTATTGATAAACTTCGACAACATGGCATGCCTTTTCACATTTAAAGGCACTTAAATGTATTTTTTTAAGAGGCATAGCACAGCTAAAGTAGCGCTACCAGCGAAAAGAAAATATATCTTCTAAACTAAGGCAAATATTAAAAATGTGAAACAGTATTCCACTAGATAATGTAGCCTAGTATTTTTAGGGCACTGTTGTATAGCTTTTAGGTTAAAGACCAAAGAAAGCTACAGATTGTTGCCAAAAGTGGCCGTTTTTATCAACACTTTGTAGCTTTCTATGGTCCCTCATAAAATAAAATTCAAAAAACAGGTACAAACGTGTCTCGCAACCCGTCAGACGCGTCAGAGAAGTCGTCGACGACTGAAGACGTGATTGAAGAGACTGAACCGGACACGAGTGCACTAAGTGCGCCCAGCGAGCCCGAGAAGGAAGCGGAAGCGGAAGAGGAGAAGCAAGCGGAAGCCGAACCGGAAGCGGGAGGGGAAGAGGAAAAGGAGCAGGAAAGGCCTCATGTGTAAGTTCTAAGTTTTTAATGTTTTACCCGCTTTTGATCCGTTTTTCCTGTCTATGATCTCGTGTATCCTAGACTGTATTACCAAAGAACAAGAGCTATTTTGCAATACAGAAAACTCAGAAGTGTTACGCCTCCCTAGACCAACGCCACTGTACTGTATCAAAAGCAATCTTTAAAAATGTCGTAACACTGCGCATAGTATAAAAGTGTAAACGTGGCGTGTTTCAAAATGTTTTTCTCTTAAAATTACTTTAATAACTTAAATCTAAAAACCCCCGACCCTCGTTTAAGAGAGCAACTAATCTACTATCTATCTACTATAGGTATTTATAAAAATGAATCGTGGTTTGTTAGTCTCGTTAAAACTCGAGAACGGCCGGGCAGATTTAGCTGATTTTGGTTTTGAAATGTTCGTAATAGTCCAGGGAAGGTTTAAAAGGTGAGAAATATGAAAAATTTGGGGGTAGTTAGTAAAAACAACAATTAAAAATTTTCCATATAAAATTATAAGAAGCGATACGAAGTTCGCCGGGACAGCTAGTAAAAAATAATTTTCGCAGCCCCAGGCGACCGACGGTGGGCCGCATCTCGTGGCACGGCGGCGCGACGCCGCCGCTCGAGTCTGCTGCGGCGTTGATCGTGACGCCGCCCGCCGCCGCCGGCGCGCAGGTTGCAGAACATGTTGTTACACAGTTGGGTAAGAATTTTATGCTTTTGGGTTTAGCTTTCGGTCGGGAATATTTGCAATAGAGAGAGAAAGTGAGAGCTGTACAGAAAATATAATTCATTAATTTCATTAAGCATTATATCAAGTTTATTTCAGATTGAAACAAAGAATAGAAAAAAATAGAATAGTTAAAAGAAATGTTTATCATACTCGTCAACAAAGTCCAATTTATTTAAGTATCACTTATTGCACATCTAGGAACCTAAAGAAGAATAACTTAATAAAAAAACATGTTTATTCTGTAAACCGCAAGGAAGTTCTATTTTTTTTGATACTGTGTTGTATTATCGAAATATCAGCCATCCTCAAACTTTTCAGTGAAAACTTACTAAAATAATACAGCTAATAACCCAACCCATCTCATGTCACCAATATTTCCGTTCCGAACCCAATTTTTCTTCGTCAGAACGTCTTCGCCGGTTGGACGAAGATATAGCGAAGGCGCTAAGGGATAAGAGTGAGTTGGTCGGGACGTTGCTCGGGATTCCTACTGACAACTACTCCGACATGGCGGATTTGGCTGTTGCGGACACGCTCGGACATGTCGGTAAGTCTTAACTGGGTTTTGAACGAATCTTCTTATTATAAAAATTAATTGCTGTTCGTTTGTCTCGTTAAAAGTCGAGAATATCAGATTTACCTGATTTTGGTCTCGAAACGTTTGTCATAGGTAGTCCAGAAAAGGTTTGAACGGTTAGAAAATATGGCAAAGTCACTATTCAACCCTGAGGAAGTCACAGTGACTTCGGAGGTCTGTTTTGATTCCCGATGATGATGATTCTCATTTATGGATTTCGATTTTCGTTTCAGAATCTGTGTATTTTGTATATAATTTTTGGTGTGTAAGAAAAATAAATAAATAGTTTTGCATTTCACCACTAGATGGCATTAAGAGTAACGGAGTTTGACTTGTCAGCTAAATAGTTTTTATGTTTTTCAGACGTAAGCCGTGAGCTAGCGCGGTCAAACAGCGCGGGGTCTGCCGCGGGGGGAGTGGGGGGCGTGGGGGGCTCGGGGGACGCGCAGCTTCATCCATTGCTGTTGGCTGCGCAGGCGCAGGGTAAGATTTAAGAATATTACATTTTTTTTTTTTGTGATTTTTACAATGGCGGACACGGACGGCGTAACAGTTCCAGTTTTTCTTTACTGTAATATAGCTCTTGTTCTTTGGTATTATAGTCTAGGACGCACGAGACCATAGACAATAGTGTTACGCTGAACGATGATTATTCTAGTTATTGTACTAAAGAAGGAGGATACAAACTACAGGAGAGCCGTCTGCGGTGGTATGGACGCGTTATGAGGCGACCATCAGACCACATGACCAGAATACCAGATTGATATTGAAACTAAACCCCGAGGACGAGGAAGACCCTGAATCACATGGATGTCCGTAGTAAATAAGAACCTCAAAGAAGCCCAAATCAATAAAGAGACGACCCAGGACAGAGCTTCCTGGAGACGCAGGATACGGAGGGCCGACCCCAAATAAAATGGGAAAGGGCCAGGCAAAGGAGAAGAAGAAGATTGTATTAAATAAGTATGATTATTGTTTCAGCGCACCAGCTGACAGAACTTCTGTCCCGAGAACTGACAGTGAGCGAAGCGAGCTTGGTGAGCGCGGCCGGCCGCTGCGGCGCCTGCGCGCTGACGCCAGGTAACATTTATAGTTCTCTAGATACAGGTTCTTCCTAGTTAGGGGCTCTGAGTGTGATGTGTGTATTGCTATTTCAATAGGGAAAAACATGGAAACAGAGAGGGAAGGCCCTTTGCCCAGCCACACCTCGGACCCTTCATAGAAATAACAAAATTAAAAATTTAAAAAATCCCCCGACCAAGTCAGATCATCTAAACTAGACCCTTATCAACTAAACTGGAACTAGAGCTGATCATCTTCAAAAGGTCATTGTTTCTTTACCATATACTTTTAATATAATTGAAGTAACACGGTGTGTTTGTATTAAAACCCACTTTTAGAACCCCATGTATATAAATCATGTGTAAGGAACCCTATTTATAAGTTAAGTTACGTAAGGAACCCTAAACTGTACTACTTTTTAATTTTGTCACCAGTCGTCAATAAAACACCAAATCCGAAACACGTATTTTTATATTCTGCAACCCCTATACAGTCCATTATAAACCCTATTCACATTAACACGGTGTAAAATTTCAAATAGATCGGACATAAGGAAGCTAGTTAGATCCCCTCATCATCTAGAAAAGTGCTGATGATCTTCATCAGACACAGCTAAGAACACTCGGGCTGAAATTATATATGATACAAAAAAAAACTAAACGAAAATCGGTTCAGCCGTTTGGGCTCTACGATGCCTCAGAGAGACAGACAGATACAAACGTTAAAATTTTAACACCCCTCTGATTTTTTCGTCGTTGGGGTTAAAAAGCGCGTTGCCTCACGCACAGCACAGCCTTAGCTAGTGTGCTTGTGCTCGTGAGATAAGTTGCGCTGCTTGTACAGTGGCGGACACGGTCGGCGTAACACATCCGGTTTTTCTGTATTGCAAAATAGCCCTTGCTCTTTGGTAATACAGTCTAGGGCTGACGTAACCATACACTAATCTGTTACGGCCTCCTAGTCCGCCGCTGTACTGACGTCGGGGGGGACGCCCTCAGGGAGGCAGGGAGTGCCCGTACTGTATGTAGGTAAAGTGCGGTCACGATGCAGGAAGATCAAATTAAATCAAAATTCTTTATGCAATATAGGATACAAGAAAACACTTATTGAAAGTCAATTAGACTACATCTAATCTAATCGCTATTGATACCTTATTTGGTAAAGTATCCTATACTGCGAGAGGCGAGGTAGTTCAGGGTGCCCACCAAGCGGCTCAGCTTGCCTTACGACAATGGTCGCCTGGAGAGGCCCCCACACGAGCCCTCCTCTGTCAATGATTCTACTCAGTAAGGTGACTAATTGCCCCAGGCCGCGCGCGGGCGCCGCGCGACGCGTCGTTCGACCTGCTGCCCGAGCTGTGCCCCGCGCCCGCTGCAGGTAACATTTGCCTAATACCTATCACATTTTTCCTAATTTACACTAACTTTACCGGCGAACTTCGTAGAGTGCCTTTTGTTATTGTAAGCAATTATATAAGAAAAAATTAAATTGTGTTTTTTTAATAACTTCCCTTCGATCATTCTAAATTTTCTCAATTTTTAAACATTTCAAAACCAAAATCTAAATAGGGCCCCGCCCGGCCTGAGGATCTCGAGTTTCAGCGAGATTTATCTAATACTTTTATAATTTTTTGACAGGACATGTTTTAAAATTAAAAAAAAATAATCGCGATTTGCACTAGGTATCGCTGTAATAGCGTTTTTAACTCAGAGCGGCGGTTTCCTTACTCTGAGGTTTTTAAAAAAACTATTAAAACTCTATTTTCGTCTCATTCAAAAACCATACTAATAATTCAATCCTTCAATCAATCCATCAGTCCCAGTGTCAGACGCGAGCGGCGCGCGGCTGGCTTGGCGGCTGGCGCCGCTGGCGGCCGGGCTGCACCGCGCGCTGTCCGCCGCGCTCGCGGCGCTCGGCAGCTCCTCGCCGGGGAGTTCCCCGCCGGGAGTGGGGAACTCGGGGAACTCGGGGAACTCCCCGGGGATCAGAGAGAGCCGGGCCATGCAGCGAGATGAAAATGATTGGCTGAGAGATCGGCTGAGGAGATTAGGTGAGTGGTCGTTGTTATTTTTGAGAGATATTTATTTTTATATTTCTTTATGTTTTAGGTTATCTATACCAATATTATAAAGAGGAAATATTTTTTTGTTTGTTTGTTTTTTTGTAACGAATAGGCTCCGGAAATTCGAAAATTTTTTCACTGGTAGGAAGCTACACTATCCCCGAGTGTCATAGGCTATATTAGATTTTCAAAGAAATTAGGGATCCCTACCTCAACTCAAATAATGTAACCCAAGGTGCAATTTTTTTCCGTTGTTTACATATTTTGACAGGTGGTTTGTTGTTGTTGTTTGTTTTTTTATTCGCCCATTCTGGGCAGTCAAAGGAGCATAGTCTATAGAGCCAAGTCTTTAGTAGTATCTTATATTCTATGGCGTAACGAAGTAAGCCGGAACAGCTCGTAAAGAGATAAAATTACATTTAATTGCTTCATATAAATAAATCATGATCACATGCGTTATTATTATAATTGTCACACGACGACTAATAAAGTTTGCGGACCTTTACCAACTGAATGAATGAATGATTTATTTATTTATAGCATAACTTACACTACCATTACAGAATAACCCCAATACAATAGTGTAGTAACAAAAAAAAACATACAGGGTGTTTCTGACAAGGCGGTAATAAATCAAAGGAGGGATTCTGCTCACCATACCTAACAACTTTCCCAAAGCAACATGGGTCGTAATCTCAAAACAAAAATCAGCCGTCCCGTACATTGACCCCGCCAGCTGATCGAACCAATGTATGGAACAGCTGTTATTTTTTTTGAGATTTCGACCTATGTTGCTTTGGGAAAGTTGTTAGTTATGGTGAGCAGAATTCCTCCTTTGATTTATTACCGCCTTGTCAGAAACACCCAGTATAATCTTAAAATACAGTAAATACCTCAATAGTAACTAAGAACATCAATAGTAGTGTGATATCTTTATTGCACAAAAAACACAAAAACAAGAACATTAATAAGTACAGTAATTTGACAAAAGGCGACTGCTGGGGATTCCGCCTACTCTATGTCTCCGATGTGTTGTCACCGTGACCACACCTTTTTTTTTCCGTCAGAAACTTAAATTTTAGTTGGTTGGGCTTGGGACCCACACTAAATTCATTTAAAAAAAAAGCGTTCGCGTCGAATTATTTAGCAACTTACTTAAATTGCGTCGATAAAAAAAAGAATTGTTCTGACTTATTGTATTCAATTTACAGAAAACCAACTCGTGCAAGAGATCGCGATGCCAAAAGACTCTGTGGACCAAACAATACAGGTACATACACTTTTCTATTATTTATATTGTTATAAGTACCTAAGTACCTATGCTGCTAAACTGTTCAAAAAAGGGTGAACTAAACATAAAAATTGTGTTGTTTAATTGTTTCAGGACCAACCTAGCAATGGTGGGTGATCGAACCGGTTTTTGTAGAAATAAAAACAGTTTTTAAAGATTGTTTTTGTAAATCTAAATAAGTTTTATAAATATATTGTAAAAACTAAAGTATGAAAATACTTTGAACAATGGTAGATCCAAAGAATTGAGAACTTAATGTAAAATCAGTAACTTTCGTTCACTCGATTTTAATTTTGTCAAATATTTTATTTTGTATTCTGTAAAAATCGTTTTATTGTAAAATTTTAAATCTCGATTACTCTATATTTTTGTATTGTTTTATTTACTTTTAATTTGATCATAGAATCAATGAAGTGTCATTTTATTATGATTTCAAAGTTGTATATATTTTGTAAATGATTTACTTACTATGTGTCGTTCTTGTAGTACCTATCAATGTCGTAGATAACTTTTTGTACAGATATAAGAACATTCGAAACTATATTAATGTGTACTTTAAAATTACGGATATAGGTTATTACTATAATTGTGATTTAGCTCACCATACCTTACAACTTTTCCTAAGAAAAATGGGTCGAAATGTCTTTAAAAAATCTGCTGGCCTTAACAAATTGGTTCAGCTGTTTTTTTTTTTTTGAGATTTCTACCTATGAATATTGAGAAAATTGTTAGGGAATACTGCGCGGAAACACTAGTTCAATTCAGTACCGCCTTTTCATAAAGATCCTTTACATAAAGCAGAAAAAAATCAAAGCTTATTTGACGAGGCATCGAGCTTGAACTTAATTTGACTACGCCAAATCAGTGGGTCTATTACCGTTCATGATGGATATGACAATGAAAAGCACTTGATTGATACTCATTATGGATGTTAATGTGTCAAAAAGACACAGGAGATTGACTGGTACCTATTAAATGAGTGTACATTTTCTAAATGATTTTCATTCTCATAGCCATTGTGAACGCCAATGACTATGTAAAGCAACATTACTTGATCAAATGTGAGAAATAACTGTCTTCTATGGAATGGACGGTGTTGACAATAAAACTAGTAAAATTTTAAATCAGTATTACAAATATTTACTTTCCTTCTATCTATATTTTGTAATCAATTTTTAAAATTATTATTCCATACAAAACACGATAAATCTAGAGCACTGTTAAATATTTTCATTTTTTTTGTATGGATCCCGTTTTAAGTTTAAGGTATCCTGTCGTTTATTGTTGTAAATAAAGTTAAATGTTATTTATAAGTTAAATTAAACCGAATGCAAACATTATTTAAAATAAATCATAAATAATTTAGAGCTCATCTGTGTTAGATAAAAATTACCGGCCTTAGGGTAAAACTGTTATAAATTATAGTCTGGCAACTTTTTGAGCGAAATTCGCAACATGGTTTGGCAAAAAAATCCTTAATTTTTGTATAGGTTAATACTCGCATTGGTTTACAAAATTTAAATTTTCAGTCTAGAAATGCTCTGACAATTTGAAATGCAGAATTAACTTCAATTGTTTTCAGTAACTGTATAGTCCTGCAACGAGCAAAGGTATAAGCCTCGCACATAAAGAAAACATTTATAAAACCATGACAAACATCATGCTGTCTCGCTCAGACATATGCATTCTGAGCGAGGACGCATGTTGCTGTCATGGTTTTATTTATTTTTTCTTTATGTGGGCCGCGCGAGTTACATTGCGTACCTTTTAAATGCCATATTAAATAGATTGAAATTGTAGTAAGTAACTTTTTTGTAGATTCATCTTTGGTAATTTTACGTACACTTAATATGACAGATTTCCATAGAAAATAATCACTGTTTTCGCTTATTTCTTAGTAAACTAAATGTAAAATATATGTCGTTATATGACTTTGTTAGTAAGATAAAGGTATATATAACTTCCATACATTAAGCATATTTTTTTAAATGCGATCCCATCCATTTTATCCCACTGCATGTAGAAAAAAAAACTATATTTGTATAAATATCTATATTTTTATTAAATAAATGTTATAAGTATTCTGAGCACATACACTTAAAATCAATTCGTGGTTCATAGGACTTTCGTTTTTGTTAAAGGAGTGATTCGGCTCACCATACCAAAAAACTTTCCCTTGTTGGAAAGATGTTAGGTAAGGTGGGTCGAATTACTTTTTTAATTAATAACCAACTTGTCAGAAGCACTGTATAAAATTCGGCACAGCTTTATATATAAACTTAAATTATACGCAAGTAAATATAATTGTTATCTTATGGATAAATGCTTTATGTATTTTTAAATAAACTAAAACATCTCACCAAGTTAAACTTATATAAAGAACTTTTCTAATCATTTGCAACAAATAAACAAAAGTAAACGATATTGCCCATGCCGTTGAAAAATAGTTCTACTACTGTTACATTAGGGTTCATTTCAGAGATTCAATGTTGCACCTTTCATTTCGTTTCCTTTAATCTATTATGTACTGTGTTTACTTGGAGGTATATAAAATATATGAAACCAAAAAACTGCCTTTTTGTTTTATTTGTTCTAAAAAAGCCCTGTTAAAAATTTTAATAATTATAAAAGTTATTATATTTTGTAAGAAAAAGTTTGTACAGCTTGGCACAGATAACTACGCCCTGCAGTACCGGGCAGAAGAATAGGACTGAGGTATCCCCTGCCTGTCGTAAGAGGCGACTAAGAGGGGACCCCGGGGTCGTTGGGTGCTCGAGGCGGGGGCCTCGTGTAGTCATATAACGGCCCCGAGAAGGACGGCGGAACGCGGTGTCCCGTTACCGCCGTCGAGCCTAGGAAGAGCCATCCGCGCTCAGGGGGGACTACCTTCACCTGTCCCCCCGTGAAGAGGCTACACAGCCAATGCCGGGGGGGGGTCGCGGAGAATTCCACAGGTGTTTCTGACAAGGCGGTAATAAATCAAAGGAGGGATTCTGCTCACCATACCTAACAACTTTCCCAAAGCAACATGGGTCGTAATCTCAAAACAAAAATCAGCCGTCCCGTACATTGACCCCGCCAGCTGATCGAACCAATGTATGGAACAGCTGTTATTTTTTTTGAGATTTCGACCTATGTTGCTTTGGGAAAGTTGTTAGTTATGGTGAGCAGAATTCCTCCTTTGATTTATTACCGCCTTGTCAGAAACACCCAGTATAATCTTAAAATACAGTAAATACCTCAATAGTAACTAAGAACATCAATAGTAGTGTGATATCTTTATTGCACAAAAAACACAAAAACAAGAACATTAATAAGTACAGTAATTTGACAAAAGGCGACTGCTGGGGATTCCGCCTACTCTATGTCTCCGATGTGTTGTCACCGTGACCACACCTTTTTTTTTCCGTCAGAAACTTAAATTTTAGTTGGTTGGGCTTGGGACCCACACTAAATTCATTTAAAAAAAAAGCGTTCGCGTCGAATTATTTAGCAACTTACTTAAATTGCGTCGATAAAAAAAAGAATTGTTCTGACTTATTGTATTCAATTTACAGAAAACCAACTCGTGCAAGAGATCGCGATGCCAAAAGACTCTGTGGACCAAACAATACAGGTACATACACTTTTCTATTATTTATATTGTTATAAGTACCTAAGTACCTATGCTGCTAAACTGTTCAAAAAAGGGTGAACTAAACATAAAAATTGTGTTGTTTAATTGTTTCAGGACCAACCTAGCAATGGTGGGTGATCGAACCGGTTTTTGTAGAAATAAAAACAGTTTTTAAAGATTGTTTTTGTAAATCTAAATAAGTTTTATAAATATATTGTAAAAACTAAAGTATGAAAATACTTTGAACAATGGTAGATCCAAAGAATTGAGAACTTAATGTAAAATCAGTAACTTTCGTTCACTCGATTTTAATTTTGTCAAATATTTTATTTTGTATTCTGTAAAAATCGTTTTATTGTAAAATTTTAAATCTCGATTACTCTATATTTTTGTATTGTTTTATTTACTTTTAATTTGATCATAGAATCAATGAAGTGTCATTTTATTATGATTTCAAAGTTGTATATATTTTGTAAATGATTTACTTACTATGTGTCGTTCTTGTAGTACCTATCAATGTCGTAGATAACTTTTTGTACAGATATAAGAACATTCGAAACTATATTAATGTGTACTTTAAAATTACGGATATAGGTTATTACTATAATTGTGATTTAGCTCACCATACCTTACAACTTTTCCTAAGAAAAATGGGTCGAAATGTCTTTAAAAAATCTGCTGGCCTTAACAAATTGGTTCAGCTGTTTTTTTTTTTTTGAGATTTCTACCTATGAATATTGAGAAAATTGTTAGGGAATACTGCGCGGAAACACTAGTTCAATTCAGTACCGCCTTTTCATAAAGATCCTTTACATAAAGCAGAAAAAAATCAAAGCTTATTTGACGAGGCATCGAGCTTGAACTTAATTTGACTACGCCATATCAGTGGGTCTATTACCGTTCATGATGGATATGACAATGAAAAGCACTTGATTGATACTCATTATGGATGTTAATGTGTCAAAAAGACACAGGAGATTGACTGGTACCTATTAAATGAGTGTACATTTTCTAAATGATTTTCATTCTCATAGCCATTGTGAACGCCAATGACTATGTAAAGCAACATTACTTGATCAAATGTGAGAAATAACTGTCTTCTATGGAATGGACGGTGTTGACAATAAAACTAGTAAAATTTTAAATCAGTATTACAAATATTTACTTTCCTTCTATCTATATTTTGTAATCAATTTTTAAAATTATTATTCCATACAAAACACGATAAATCTAGAGCACTGTTAAATATTTTCATTTTTTTTGTATGGATCCCGTTTTAAGTTTAAGGTATCCTGTCGTTTATTGTTGTAAATAAAGTTAAATGTTATTTATAAGTTAAATTAAACCGAATGCAAACATTATTTAAAATAAATCATAAATAATTTAGAGCTCATCTGTGTTAGATAAAAATTACCGGCCTTAGGGTAAAACTGTTATAAATTATAGTCTGGCAACTTTTTGAGCGAAATTCGCAACATGGTTTGGCAAAAAAATCCTTAATTTTTGTATAGGTTAATACTCGCATTGGTTTACAAAATTTAAATTTTCAGTCTAGAAATGCTCTGACAATTTGAAATGCAGAATTAACTTCAATTGTTTTCAGTAACTGTATAGTCCTGCAACGAGCAAAGGTATAAGCCTCGCACATAAAGAAAACATTTATAAAACCATGACAAACATCATGCTGTCTCGCTCAGACATATGCATTCTGAGCGAGGACGCATGTTGCTGTCATGGTTTTATTTATTTTTTCTTTATGTGGGCCGCGCGAGTTACATTGCGTACCTTTTAAATGCCATATTAAATAGATTGAAATTGTAGTAAGTAACTTTTTTGTAGATTCATCTTTGGTAATTTTACGTACACTTAATATGACAGATTTCCATAGAAAATAATCACTGTTTTCGCTTATTTCTTAGTAAACTAAATGTAAAATATATGTCGTTATATGACTTTGTTAGTAAGATAAAGGTATATATAACTTCCATACATTAAGCATATTTTTTTAAATGCGATCCCATCCATTTTATCCCACTGCATGTAGAAAAAAAAACTATATTTGTATAAATATCTATATTTTTATTAAATAAATGTTATAAGTATTCTGAGCACATACACTTAAAATCAATTCGTGGTTCATAGGACTTTCGTTTTTGTTAAAGGAGTGATTCGGCTCACCATACCAAAAAACTTTCCCTTGTTGGAAAGATGTTAGGTAAGGTGGGTCGAATTACTTTTTTAATTAATAACCAACTTGTCAGAAGCACTGTATAAAATTCGGCACAGCTTTATATATAAACTTAAATTATACGCAAGTAAATATAATTGTTATCTTATGGATAAATGCTTTATCTATTTTTAAATAAACTAAAACATCTCACCAAGTTAAACTTATATAAAGAACTTTTCTAATCTTTTGCAACAAATAAACAAAAGTAAACGATATTGCCCATGCCATTGAAAAATAGTTCTACTACTGTTACATTAGGGTTCATTTCAGAGATTCAATGTTGCACCTTTCATTTCGTTTCCTTTAATCTATTATGTACTGTGTTTACTTGGAGGTATATAAAATATATGAAACCAAAAAACTGCCTTTTTGTTTTATTTGTTCTAAAAAAGCCCTGTTAAAAATTTTAATAATTATAAAAGTTATTATATTTTGTAAGAAAAAGTTTGTACAGCTTGGCACAGATAACTACGCCCTGCAGTACCGGGCAGAAGAATAGGACTGAGGTATCCCCTGCCTGTCGTAAGAGGCGACTAAGAGGGGACCCCGGGGTCGTTGGGTGCACGAGGCGGGGGCCTCGTGTAGTCATATAACGGCCCCGAGAAGGACGGCGGAACGCGGTGTCCCGTTACCGCCGTCGAGCCTAGGAAGAGCCATCCGCGCTCAGGGGGGACTACCTTCACCTGTCCCCCCGTGAAGAGGCTACACAGCCAATGCTGGGGGGGGTCGCGGAGAATTCCACAGGCTTACCCGCGACCCTCCTGCTATCAGCCGAGAAGGACACCGGCGGGGTTTTAGTGGGTGCGAACCCCACATAACCCTGCGGCTCCCCCCGGGGCTGCAGGGTACTCGTTAGGAGTTTCCCCGCCTTAAAAAAAAAAAAAAAAGATAACTAGAAAATAATGGGAACGCCACTTTGTATGTGGAGTAAGAAATCTTTATTAATTTTCTCCAAATATAAAACACAATTTAAGCCCAAAGTTAGTCAAAATCAATAATCTACAAATTCGTGATCTGTTTCTTTACAAGAGATATTTTTTTATTAGCTTTTCCAACTTACGATAAAAATGATTCCGTTTCAAGACACCGTTGCCAAGCTGTCGATTGGTTTGCTACTTACCCTTATTTTTTAGGACTTAAAATTATACGAAACATAACAAATTCGAAAAGAAAAGTAATATTTTGATAACGTAAAAAAGTTCAATTTTTTAAACAAACATAAAATAACACCAATAAAATAAAAAAGGTGTTAAACACTCTTCTTTGTGGCTATTTTGCCAGGCAAATAAACATACAGAAATTTGAGTAAAAACATTTTTTTAGGGTAAACTGCCCCATTAAGGACTCCCTTTCCTATTATTTACGCTCAATACGTACGTCCATCCCTCATTCATCCTTATATTCAGCCTCTTAATAACCAATAATAGTAAGGGGTGCCAAGAATGGGGCTGTTTATCTTATAATCAGTTCTTAAAAAAATTTGAAAAAATTGTATACTCCATCTACTTTCTAGTATAACTTGTTCTTATATTGTCTAATTAAGGCACATTCGTCATCATCATCATCATAATTTCAGCCGTAGGACGTCCACTGCTGGACATAGGCCTCCCTCAAGGCTCTCCATCTGTACCGATCGCAGGTGGCCTGCATCCAGCGTGGACCCGCAGCCTTGCGCAGATCATCCGTCCATCTGGTCGGTGGACGTCCTACGCTGCGCTTGCCGATCCGTGGTCTCCACTCGAGAACTTTTCGGCATAACATATTAAGGCACATTACTTTAGAAAAATAGTTAATAATACGGAATAATCAGAATGAACAAAATTAACGTATATTATTAGCGCGTACGCTTAAGGGTTGAACGGGTGCGATGATAGCGCCACTTTAATGAATAATTAATATTTTCTAAACCATGGTCGAAATCAAAGATATGCGTCAATGACACCCTGGATAATCTTTCTTAATATTTTTAAGGCTCTGTTGTGTTTGTGTAGCTTTTAGGTTTTGATTTGAAAGGGCGTGATTTACGCATATTTTTGATTTCGGCCATGGTTTAGAATTAGAAGATAATAATTATTTATCGGAAGTGGCGCTAGTTTCGCACCGTTTCGCCCGTTAAGGGCTCACTTGGAGTGGCGTGCGCCTTTGCAGTGTACGCCTATATCGTCAAAGTCATTGTCGATGGTGCACGGCACATTCACTTGGCACTTTTTGCACCACACCCTTCCCGACGATAATCTATAAAAAAAAAAATACACTGTTTAAGATCCAGTTTACGCCAGCGCCATTCTCGAAAAAATGTATACCTTCTTAACTAAGGCAAATATCAAACATGTGGCACAGTATGACACTAGATAATCTTGCTTAGTATTTTTTGAGCACAGTATAGTTGGCCTAACTAAAAATGATCTCGATACTTAAATGCTTACTTGGAAACCGAGTGACAGGATACTGCATAGAGCAGAGTGCAATGGAATCAAGCGGGGAGACATTTGCCCAGCAGTGGGACACACACACAATAGAAGCTATTATAAAAAAGTCTTCTTTGCCTTACGTGGTCAGATAATCAGTAAAATCGATGTAATCGTTTTCGTACTGCTCTATCAGATTAATGCAGCGTTGGTGCTCGGCGTCGTCGTCGATGTGCTCGAGAATGTCGTCCACATAATTATCTATGTACTCCGGACATAACTTGCACCAGACTGAGTCGTTGCCTGAAACAAAAAATAAAACATTAACCATGTTATTAATAAAAAGATAAAGAGCATTGAAGTTATTTAACGTTGCTAATAGACTGGATGTCACGTATTTACCATACAACAAACCAGAGAAGTATCTAGTAAAGCTACTTAAAACCTACTGTATCTTTATAAATAATAGAGGTGCCCCGCGGCTTTGCCAGCGCATTTTCTTTTTAAAACATCCAATTCCCAATTTTCCTGTGGGAATTTCGAGATAAAAAGTCGCCTATGTCTTTTCTCAGGCTCTGGACTATCCATATTCCAAATTTCATTCAATTCGGTTCAGTAGTTTTCTCAGGAAAGCGAGACAGACAGACAGACACGAGTTACTTTCGCATTTAAAATATTATTATAGTATAGTATGGATACAGGAGGTATTCTGTCCGTGTTGAAACAGTTTTGCAAGTTGGAATTGTCTATTTCCCCCCAAACCATGCCAAAAACCGCTGAAAATCCCCCCAAAGGATTCATCCCCCAAAATTTCAACAATGTACCCAAATTCCATAAAATTTTTGACCGAAGATATTAAAGAAATAAAGATTATGATTACCAGTGACTGGAAATATTCCGTTGAGAGGTTTAAGAGCAATGGCTCGCTCGGCGCGGTGCCGGCGACCTCTCAGGTGAGTGTGCAGGTCGTCCAGGTAGTCCAGGTCGTTACTGAATGAAACCGGCACCGGTACCGCACACTGGCTGCATTGCGGCTGGCCTTGGTAGCTACAACCACGGGAGAGAAAATCTGACTAAAGCAGCGGCAAAGCGAGCAGTTTTTTTAGGTATACCTACAAAGCGCAATCAACTTTTTCACCAAAACAAGAATGCAGATCTACTGGGTCCAAATTAATAATGTTTACTTACTTTATTACTACTGACTAGCATATAATAATACTTATACTAACATATAATATAATAGTAATATAAATATATAATACTACAAGCAGAGATAACCGGGATCAAGTAGAATGGACGCTATCGCTACGCATCGATTATAAAAGAGCATTCGATCGGATAAGACCACTTAATTTTACTCAGTAAATTAACTGCACCAGGCAAAAAGGTAATTTTTCTGCTAGTTCTCCTCATATGACAAAAAGAGTTCTCAATATAATGTGGGATTATACTTTAAAATCTTCCTGGAAGCAAGTACCTTCAGGAGTTCCACAGGGATCTGTTTTAGGTCCGCTCCTATTCGAAATATTTATTACATTATTTATATTTATTTTTGACGATATAAGCTATACCTGGCCAAATAATCAGTAAAATCGAAGTCATATTCGTATTTCTCTATAAGCTCAATACAGCGGCCGTGCTCGGGGTCGTCGTCGATGTGCGCGATGATGTCATCCACGGTGTTGTCCAGGTATTCAGAGCACAGCTTGCACCAGACTGAGTCGTTATTATCTGAAACCCTCACCCTGTTAATCGCATCGCAGAGGGTTTATCCCAGATTTTTACTTTTTAAAATCGTAATATAATTAATCTATACTTACTTTCATACTAATATGTACTATAAATTCGAAAGTAACTATGTCTTTCTGTCTGTCTCACTTTCACGATAAAACCGAGAAAGGACATAGGCTACTTTTTATTCCGAAATTCTGACGGGAGCTTGGGGTTTAGCGGTTTGGAGGGAAATTGCGGTGGCGAAGCCGTCGCGCTTACTAGTTTAATATAAGGCACAAGGTAAATTACAAAATAGAGAGAGGACGACCTAGGCAAACTACTTTGACCACTAAAGGAAAGAATAGGTCTGATGATGTCGTAGCAAGAGTTCAAGTAGCTGACGGGGAAACTGGAGGATTGGAAGAGGTTCCACCGACAAGAGCGAAGCTCTTAAATTTATCGAAGAAAGAGAAAAAGAACACAAGGAAACTCGAATTAATTGAAGGACTTCTAAACTAAAATTAAGAGCAGATCAGACCCATTCGCAAAGCCAACGTTGTACTCCTATTTAACAGGGGTGAGCTCGTTTTGGGGCGTCTCCTGGTGTCTCCATTGTTGGCCTTGCTACTGGTTCTGATCTGTGGCATGCAGCGGCAGGGCGCAGTCTGGCTCGCGAGGCATAACAGCTGTCTACGTACAGCGTTCTGCTATGAGGACTGGTCTGTGCTCCTGTAGTCATTTGATTTTTCACATTCGTGGGTAGTATACAAATAATCGTGTAAACTTATTATCTAAGGCTTATATTCAAAATAAGTAACCTGCCTTTTACTGAACAGATTCCGTTAAGAGGTTTAATAGCGATCACGCGCGCCAGTTTGTGTCCACTGCCGGCGCAGTGGGTAGCTATTGGCTCGTACAGGAAGCCTACGAAGCATTGGCACAGTGTGCAGCGCACCCGTCGCCCGTGCCGACCATCCGGCAACTCCATAAACTCTCCTTTATTTTAATGAAAAAACAAAACGTCCAGTCAAAATCGTCCTGTTACGGCTGTTATCAAAATCACGTGCTAATACGGGAACTTTTTCTTTTGTATAAAAAAAAAATGTTTTTTTTTTTTAATATGTAAATGTCTCTGTTTAAAATGGAAATAAATGGACATAAACACGAAAATACTAACATAAATAAAAGCAACAAAATAAAAAAATGCCGCCTTATAAGGACGTGATTTTTACTACCGCCGTAATAGTGCGTTTTACCCCAACTTCATATTAATAACATATTGCATATTGCATCACACTCATAGCCCACATACTAAGTTGAACCTGTATCTAGAGAGTGAACAAAACAGATAAGTAAAAAGACTTTTACACATACACAATAAGTACCTACCTACCCAGCACAGGAAGGAAACCATCAACAATTTTCGCCTTCCCATTATCAAAAACAAAATCATTCACCTATAGTGTTTTATAATGCTACAGGATGCCAAGAATCCTTATATTCAGCCTCTAAATGACCCAGGCAAATAATAGGAAGGGGGCCAATAATGGGGTGTCTTACCCTTTTTTTAAGGTAGCCTCTTTAGTGTCCCACTACTCCCACGGTCGGTGGGTCGTTTTGATAAATAAGTACTTACCAAATTTGTTACTGAAGTAACAAATCAATACATATTATAAAACAAAGTGGATTTTTGCGTCTGGCTGTGTCAGTCTAATATGCTTAAATCTTTAAAAATATTTAACAGATCTTGATGCAATTTTTTTTAAATATTTCTACAGCTTGGCACTGTGTTTTGAAATGGAACCATGTCTATGTGGACTGAGTAAACGTGTGCACCAGGGTTTGATTCCCGGGCGAGGAGAATATTGATATGATGATTATAGATGTTTGTTTCCGGTCTGGGTGATGTTCGTCTCTGTGTGTGTTTCTACACCCTAGATACAGGTTCTTCCTAGTTAGGGGCTCTGAGTGTGATGTGTTATTATTATTCTTATTCTTATTTCTCACTCCACAATCCAAAGTGGCGCCCCCATTATTTTCAAGATATCTGTCTGTGTGCCAAGCTGTAGAGTGCTTCCAGAGCAAGGTTGAAATGTATAACACATGCACAAAATAGTAATAGGTTAGGCGGTATGAAGTTCACCGGGTTGACTAGTAAAACAATAAGTATAAGAAAGAATGATTTCCTACCTTGAATGAGATCCTCAATCTCCTGAATGTTCTCCATGTGTTGTTGACTATTTATATGTTCCAGGGTTATTTCTTCATCTGCCCAATACGTGTTGCAAATTCGACATCCTTTGTCACCATCGTCGTAATTAAAAATATTATTCTTAATTTCTAAGGTCGTCATTTTTTCTGGAAAGTGAACTGAGAAAATGAAACCCCAACATGTAGGCAGAGGCACCAGTTCATTCACTGAACCCATGAAAGGCATCAGTGAATTGAGCTGGACCCATGTTTAGCAGAGTTTAATTTAAGAAGTATGACATTAATCTACTTGTTTAGACTAAAAAAAAGTTGCTTTCCGTGTCTGTCCCTATGTATGATTAAATCTTTAGAACTATGGAATGGATTTTGATGCAGTTTTTTTTTAACAGATAGAGTGATTCAAAAGGAAGGTTTATAAGTAAAATACATGCCCAACATAGTAATGGGTAAGGCGGTACGAAGTTCGCCGGGTCGACTAGTAAATAATAAATGCAAATATATTTTTTTATATAAATTTTATAGTAGGTAAGTATGTACATGTGCCTACCTATGTTGTAACAAAGGAAGGACCTAAAGGTGAGCCGTAACAAATGTTGTTGTAGTTATTTATATAAGTAGGTACCTACCTTATGTAGTTAGGTATACCTAGTTTAAGATTATGTAAATTGATTGGGTCGGTGGGTCGTTTGAGCTATCAGAAACTGACCAAAAAACGACCCACTGATATTAAGTATTCTCTGCCCCTCACCCAGTACGGCACCTTTGTGGAGATGTTAAATTATGGATTTACTCTAGGATCAAGAATAATGTAGGCTACGGAGTATACGACTAAATACGATAATAATATAATTACTACCGGGAGATTACCGGTCAGAGGGTAGGTAAAGTGTACATAGGTACTTACCTATCTAGAACTCCTTTTTTTGGTCCGATCTCGAGCAGTCAACAACAAACTTAGTAATAGTAAAAACAATCTACAAACAACTACCAAACAAAAGAATCCGAACTTATTAAATATTATCAGTGTTGCCAATGGCTATTTAACAGATTCCCCAAGATCACTGGTCAAATTTCCCAAATTTGGGAAGAAAAATATCCAGATTCCCCACAAAATCCCCACACAATGAGATAGTGAACTATAATAGTCACACTATCTCCTTGTGTGGGGATTTTTTAAGTGTTTTTTTGTCAATAATTGACAAAAAAAAACTTAAAAAATCAACTATTTATTAATGACAAACACTTAAAAATATCGCAATATCACTAAAAATAATCCTGTTAGTATATTATAATCCTCCTCCGGTTTTCTCTTATGTTCGGGCTTAATACATGTAAAAATTGATAAAGTGTAAATTTAACTTACTAAAGCAAAAAAAAAACTTTTCTAATTTACTAACAACTTACTTATTACTTTGTTAATTAACAAACAACTAATATTTATACATAGGTACATTACATAGCAAAGACTAGACTATCAACTAGGTACATTAGCAAAGACTATAAGGATATCCAACTGACTGATTTTAGGGTGGGGTTATAAATTTTCATTTGTATTTCACTATTATTTAGTAATTTAAACCAATAAGGTAAATAATCACTTCCATAAAGATAAGTTTAAGCCTTTTTAAAAATTAAAATAATTATAGGCCGTAATTTATATTTGATCAATGGATGTTTTGGTTGTAAGTTTTTTTGAAGTGGTTAAATGCTAAATTTCCCGCATATTCCCCGCACAGTGCGTCTCCCCACAAATTCCCCAATCGCTTCGGGATTCCCCACAGTTTGGGGAAATCCCCACACATTGGCAACGCTGAGTATTATACTATTAGGTAAGTAGTGAAAAAAAACACTAAACTTCTTAAACAAGATTTTCAGATAAACAAACTAGGTAGGTACATACTACCTACCTACCTAGGATAGGATCATCAAAATAGGGATGCTCGGTGTTCATTGATGTTGCGTTGCGTCGTACCCGAACAAACAGTGGCGGCTAGGAGCCCGTAACAGATTTGTCTATGGTTTCGTCAGCCAGCCCTAGACCTTATGATCTATTTTGCAATGGAACAGAAAAACTGGAAGTGTTACGCAGTTCTAGTCCGCCACTGCACATACCCGTAGCACAGATTAAATAATAGTTACCTGTTGTCAAATCAATACCCTAAATGGCGAATTATCGCCTAAAATCAAAACTTAAAATACCAAAGTTGTCTATGGCGCGTAATGTCCCTATGTCCCTATGGTTCTTGAGGTTCTGCATTTTGCTCTATGCTCGGAAATATTGACGCTTGGTAAAAGGTACCGGATTCACATTCTCGACTAATCTTATGACTGTGGTGACTGACTAACCTACGAGCCTTTTTTTTTTTTTTTTGGCGGGGAAACTCCTAACGAGTACTGCGACCCCGGGGGGAGTCGGGATGTGGGGTTCGCACCCACTAAAACCCCGCCGGTGTCCATCTCGGCTGTTAGCAAGGGGGTATCTGGATATCTCTCGAACTGTGTGTTCAGCTCCGCAACCCCCTCCAGCATTGGCTGAGTAGCCTCTTCACTGGGGGACCGGTGGTGGTAGTCCCCCCTGAGCGCGGATGGCTCTTCCTACGCTCGACGACGGAACTGGACACCGCGTTCCGCCGCCCTTCTCGGGGCCGTTATATGACTACACGAGGCCCCCGCTTCGTGCACCCAACGACCCCGGGGTCCCCTTTTAGTCGCCTCTTACGACAGGCAGGGGATACCTCAGTCAGAATTAGGTAGTACCTAGTTAGAAGTATATTGAGGACACATACGTAAGGCTCGTAGGTACACGCCCTGCAGTACCGGGCTGAAGAATAGGACTGAGGTATCCCCTGCCTGTCGTAAGAGGCGACTAAGAGGGGACCCCGGGGTCGTTGGGTGCACGAGGCGGGGGCCTCGTGTAGTCATATAACGGCCCCGAGAAGGGCGGCGGAACGCGGTGTCCAGTTCCGTCGTCGAGCGTAGGAAGAGCCATCCGAGCTCAGGGGGGACTACCTACCACCACCTGTCCTCCCGTGAAGAGGCTACTCAGCCAATGCTGGAGGGGGTCGCGGAGCTGAACACAAAGTTCGAGAGATCTCCCGTGACCTCCTTGCAAACAGCCGAGATGGACACAGGCGGGGTTTTAGTGGGTGCGAACCCCACATAACCTTGCGACTCCCCCCGGGGTCGCAGGGTACTCGTTAGGAGTTTCCCCGCCTAAAAAAAAAAAAAAGGGAGTCAAAGGCGAATATTTTTGGCCATGGTTTAGAAGATTTTGAGTAAGACCTGCCTACTTAACAATTATATAGGAAGTTCCTACCTAGTTATTAGTTTTAGTCTTTTTAAGCTACTTTTATGTTTCGGTGCCCTTACAGGGTTCATGTGCTGTACTTTACCATACATACTTATATTTCATAATATGTATTTTATTTATGTATCATACTTACTAACATAACAATAACACACAAACAAAAAAAAATATATATATGGTTCCAGCAGAATCATCAGCGCTTTAGACCACTGGTCTGGAGCACGAGCTGAGTTGGGACCCTTTTGCAGTGTTGATATACGAACACATAATGTGCCATTTACTGTTTGTCTTATTTCGTGTATACTTATATGTATCTGGTGTATATGTCGTGGCCAGATCGTTGAATTGGCCATTTCATGATGTGGCCGGCCATTTCATGAAAAATGATTTTTTCATGAAATGGCCAATTTTCGTTGGCCGGATCGTTGAAATGTATTTGAAATGACAACGTTCAACGATTTGGCCAACCACGTTTGGCCAAATCATGAATGTAGAGTGATATATAAAGGTGAAATAAAAAAAGATAATACTTAATCATTTTTTTATTTATTATAACGTTACTTACATCAAATAATCACTTAACATTAATTATGTTTGTACTATGTAGGTACTTTAATATTAATAATTTAAATTGGAAAATATAAGTAAGTATGTTACTTATACAATAAATGCTAATATTGCTAAATTAGTGAATTTCTAAAGAATGAGGCCCTCTCTCATCCTCAATTTTGAAATCACTAACTAATCAAAACACACAACACAAATGCAACAACAGCGCCACTAGCGGAGAAATTTTTAACTATTCAACGATATGATCGCTAACATTTGGCCATTTCATGAAATAGTCATGCTATTACTTGGCCAAATCGTTAAACGTTGACATTTCAATGATCTGGCCTACGAAAATCGGCCATTTCATGAAAAAATCACTTTTCATGAAATGGCCGGCCATATCATGAAGTGGCCAATTTAACGATCTGGCCACGACATATACATTTTTCTTTGTGAGTATGTATATTATTACATTGGAAATAAATTTATTATCTACATGTTCGAAATAAGTTTCTGATTCTGATTTTATTATTTATCTTAGGAGGCGCTAGTTTCTCACCGTGTACGCCCTTAAGTAAGTAAAAAAAGTTTTAAGTATAAATTGTTATCTTTTTACTTTGTATCACACGACGCGAACCTAAAGGTAGATTAATTAAAAATAATTTATCGCAAGATATAATGATCCCAATAGAGAGATAAACAGGATATTAAATGTCGGTTATCCGTTATCTAAGAAATTTAAATTGATAATTATATATTTTGTTAGATTATTGCCATTTTAAAGAGAGTTCTCTGGTGGAAGAGGTATTTTGAGATAATAATGTGTAAGTAGTTTTTTTAATTATAGAAACATCAACACTTTCTAGGCATATTTTGGACTAGGAGTCATAGCACAGCTAAAGTAGCGCCACCCGCCAAAAATTAATATATCTTCTAATCTAAGGCAAATATCTAAAATGAAAAACAGTATTCTACTACTAGATAATGCAGCCTAGTATTTTTAGGGCACTGTTGTATAGCTTTTAGGTGACAGACCATTGAACGGCCACTTTCGGCAACAATCAGTACCTTTCTTTGGTCTCTAACCTAAAAGCTATACAACAATGCCCTAAAAATACTAGGCTGCAATCTGCATGATCTAGGGAAATACTGTTTCACATTTTTAATATTTGCCTTAGGTAAGAAGGCGCTACTTTAGCTGTGCTATGCCTCTTTTTGACACTTTGTAGTGCGAGTTTGAGCTGTGAATTTCAGCCTTGTACAGAGGCGGACACGGTCGGCGTAACACTTCCGGCTTTTCTGTATTCAAAAATAGCTCTTGTTCTTTGGTAAAACAGTCTAGGGCTAACGAAACCATAGACAAATCTGTTACGGCCTCCTAGTCCGCCACTGTACATACCTACTTTGTCGAACAAAATTCACTGTCACTAAGTCGGAACTTGCCGCGGCAGCATGCACTCACTCATTTGAACACGCGATTAAATGTTTAAAATTATCTCGAGGGTCTTGTTTTCCCGCATGTGCGAACATGCAGCAGTGCGTAGACAAATTTAATCGTTGTCTAAATCTTCCTCACCATCGAGATAGATGGGGCTGCTAGACGAAAAAAATAAGACCAATCTTTTATTTTTGATGTGGTCACACAGGGTCGGGGAAAGATATTGATTCAAATAACAAGCAGCACAGCACTATTCATTCGTTCATTGCGTTTAGTTTACATTTTTTTTATTATGAAAAGAAATGTTTTAAATGGAACGCACTAGATTATGTGAAGAATAAACAAAACGTTTTTCAAATGATCGAGAGAGAGAGAGCATCTTCCTTGTTCTGTGGTTGTAATTGTTTTCATTTTGTTTGTAAAAACTTTTAAAACTTTTGAACAAAGTATTCTAAGTATTTTATCCAAGTAATTACGCCGATTTACGCCATAAAAAGAGAAAAACGCAGAAAGAAAGTGTGAAATGGAGTCAAAAAAGTAAGTTATTTAGTAGCGGTAGTAAGTTATTTAGTTTGTTGTGCGAGCAACAGTTGTTTGTGTTCAATGTGTTGTGTGGTCATCTAGCTTCGGTCATAATTTGCGGACAGTGGATAGTTTTGGTGGCGGGAGTAGAAATCGTTTTATGGACAATACCTACCTAGATAGACTGAAAACCTATACAGAACCTAAAACGACCAAGCGAACTAGGTACCGCCTAACACGTAACTTTTTAGTGCAGTTATTATACTTATAAACCTTTCTCTTAAGTCGCTCTATCTTTTAAAAAAAACGGCATCAAAATCCGTTGCGTAGTTTCAAAGATTTAAGAGCCAGTTTACAGCGATGCTAGCGCCATTCGCGTAAAAAAATATATCTTCTAAAGTAAGACAAATAAGTATAAAAAAATGTGGCACTGTATGACACTAGATAATGTAGCCTAGCACCTTATTATAGCTTTTAGGTGGCCACTTTTAGCAACACTTTCTAGATTTCTTTGGTCTTTAACCTAAAAGCTATACAACAGTACCGTAAAAATACTAGGCTATATTATCTAGTGTCATACTGTGCCACATTTTTGATATGTACCTTAGTTTAGAAGATATTTTTTTTTTTACGCGAATGGCGCTAGTATCGCTGTAAACTGGCTCATAAGCATACATAGGGACAGACGCGGAAAGCGACTTTATTTAATAATGTATTGATGTTATTATGGAAGAAATCGCTCTAAGCGATAAGGCCGCCCATTGCAATCAATGTATTAATTTAAGAACATTAATTGTTAGTCACCTAATGATAAGTTTATTGATTGCAATAGAGTGTATACTATACTATAAGTATATAATATATACCCCTGCCATTTGGTTTTTATTTTATTTTCCAGTAAATATCCAAACCTAATTATGCTATCGACGAAAGATAACATAACCTAGAACTAAACTTGTCTTCGTGTCTTATTTTCTCTGCACCCCTTCCATTAGTAGACAAGATATGTCGGATTCATGTGTCATTCGTAGAGAAAAACCGTATCTCATGTTCGCACTTTTGGCAAGATCAAAGACAATTGATTAAACTGACAGTTCAACATCGCAAGAGTTGTATCCCGTGCTGCTCATGCTCGATCCGTAGACATAATGGTTCGCTCTCGATTAGTGACGTCATTTTCCCGCATTGAAATGTCAAAAGCGATTAAAAGTGACAGAAAGACACCGCAAATGGTCGGTCGTGCTGCGAGGGTTGTGCGCATGAGACCATAGACAAAAAGTGTTACGGTAAAAGCGTCCGTGACTGTATTGACGATGATATAATTTGGCTAAATGAAGCCAGCTGCCACTGTCTAACCTAGTACCTATTAAAAAGGCTTTAAATCTTGGACCTAGGGTTGCCACTGTTCCTAAGCTTGGTGGCGTCATGCCACGCTACCCTGGACTTCCACGAGCCCTCGCCGCCTCCTGCCGTCTTCGGGAGGAACAACCCTGAAGAAGGATGGGTGACCGTCCGGAAAGACCACTTCAATGCTGCTGATACTGAAACCTTTCAAATGGTTCGTAATTTTGTTAATTTTTTTAACTCTCTAAGTAAGACTGTGTTATATTAGCAACGCGTTAGTTTTCTGCGGTACCTACTCCCTTTTGCAATGACTTTACTTCGAAAAGAAGGTGTATAAAAGCCTCTATTACCTTTTACCTAGCGTTACTACTACAACGACCCGTTCGGCGGTTCCGACTACATCCTGATCTTCGTCGGAGGCGAGTGGTCAATCAGCCCCGGATGGTTGACAGCCGGATTGATGTACGAGCTCGGGGAAGATCTTCAAGCTGGACTGTTTTATACGGAACATCGGTACTACGGTCAGACCTGGCCTGTCAAGTGAGTTTATCATTTACTAGCTGACACGGCGAACTTCGTTACGCCACAGAATTTAAGATACTACATAACTCTTGGCTCTCTAGACTATGTTCTTTTGACTGCCCAGAATGGGCTTAGTAAATAAAAAAACAAACTATCTTGGCTGTATGGACTAAGTTCCAGAATGGGCGAATTTAAAAACAACAACAACAACCAACTGTCAAAATATGTAAACAACGGGTAAAAAATGCACCTTGGGCTACATTATTCGAGTTTAAGTAAGGTTCCCTAATTATTTTGAAAATATAATATAGCCTATGTCACTCGGGGATAGTGTAGCTGGTGGGATGGTAGGAACCAGTGAAAGAATTTTTCAAATCGGTTCAGTATTTCCGGAGTCTATTCGTTACAAACAAACAAACAAATCTTTCCTCTTTATAATATTGGTGTAGATGGTATAGATAAAGGTCCCTGTCTATGTAGCTGTTCCGGCGATCTTCGTATCGCGCCTTACAATTTGTATGGGATAAATGAATTCTTACTTCCTCTTATTTTTTCCTTATTTCGGGACTACTACGAACATTTCAATGTGCTCGGCAACTAAAATTCAGTCATTATCGCGTGAATGCTTTGCCAATATATAGGGTTTAGGCTTTTATCGCTGTAGGTAGTAACAGGAGCGATGCTGGTTATTGTGTTTTTTAACCGACTTCAAAAAAGGAGGTTAATAAGTTTGACCTGTATGTCTGTTTGTATGTTTGTCCGCGATTATCTCGCGTTTGGCTGAACCGATTTTGATGCGGTTTTCAGATAAGTATGCGTTACGTTCATGAGAAGGTTTTAGTACCAATTTTAACAGACTTCCAAAAAAAAAGGAAGTGCTCAGTTGATGTAAGTGTCAGTTTATTCAAGGCGTGTTCCTTCTTTGTAAAAAATAAATGATTTATGTATACGTAGTACTTACGTAGCTAGATTTTTTTTAACCTGAAATTTCATAATGTAGATATGAGGTAGGATTGTCAATTGATAGTACAATGTGGTATTAGTAAAATACAAATTACAACCGCCTACTATCTTATAACGCGTGTTGCATGCCCCGTCACGAACCAAGGTCATTATGATAAGTTCGATCGGTTGTTCTGTCTCGTTAGTCGACAGTCGACTACGATTACAGTACATCATAAATGTATTTGATGTCGTTATAATACCATTTAAGTGATCCTAACACTATTTTATCTCTAGTTTGTGGGTTTTTTGCCACTTTTTAAGTATTCTATGGATAACAAGAAGAAAGAAAAATCTATCTATCTATTGATCAGTTTCGGAGATAACTGTAACAGACTGACCGACAGACGGAAATATTAGTCAATTAAAGTCTAAAAACTAAACTACTCTGAAGAAAATACGGTTATTTGTAAATGAATTCTACCAACAATTTAAAAAAAATATATTATATGCACAATAAAACTAATAAAAATAAAATAAAATAATTTATTTAATAATTTAAAACAAGCGACTTGCCAAGATTTCCCATTAAAAAAAAGGCAAAAAAAATCGACTCGTGAAGGATTCGAACCTCCGCCCTCCGGTGACAAATGTTTGGGTTTATACCGGCGCTCTCACCTACTGAGCTAACGAGTCTCGCTCCGAATAAGCGAAAACATCGACTGGTATCCACTTTGTGACGTCACTGCTTAGTCATGTATGGTACTTGTTGCATTGCCTTTGCCTAGTCTGCTCTATCTAGATAGCACCTTAGTTATAATACACTGGGCAGTCAAAAGAACATAGTCTATAGAGCCAAGTCTTTTGTAGTATCTTATATTCTATGGCGTAACGAAGTAAGCCGGGAAAGCTCGTTTTCTATATTTTGTGCTATAGGCGCGATTTCCGGGGTTTTATTTTTTTAAATATTTATACCTGACTATTTCGTTCGGATTGCATCCTATCGTAAACATTTCATAATAAATCTATTTGAACAGCGACACGAGCGTGACCAACCTTCGCTGGCTCACAGTCGACCAGGCGCTCGCAGACTTGGCGCAGTTCATACAACACGTGAAGAGCGATCAGTTCCAGAACGGGCGGTACAGGTGGGTCATTTAATACCTTCCAAGTCAACTTTAAACTAGTCTCTCTAAGTGGCAGTGATGTGGACTGAGTAGCGTGTGCACCCGGGTTCGATTCCCGGGCGGTGCGCATATTGATATGATGAATAACCGCGGCGACAAGCTGGCCCCTTGTCACGTTGGTAATAAAACGTAAACTCGGCTAAAGCTGGTGCCTCTGCCTAACCCTTCGGGGAATAAAAGGCGTGAGATTATGTTATGTTATGAATATCGATGTTTGTTTCCGGTCTGGGTGTAATGTTTGTCTCTGTATATGTTTCGGGCACCCTAGATACAGGTTCTACCTGGTTAGGGGCTCTGAGTGTGATGTGTTATTATTATTATTATCTAAGATCTGAAGTACTTATGTCTATGTACAGTCACGGACTTGTTCAGCGTTGCACTTCCGGTTTTTCTGTATTGCAAAATACTGCCGTGCTAAGGATAAGAGCAGTAAGTCATTTTTTATAGTTTCGAGATAATGGCGGTTAAAGTTTTTAATCTATTTTTACCTTTTGTGAGTTATCTTTTTATGCTATCTACAAAACGATTTTTGATGTATGTAGCCTGAACCGTGTATATTCGTATTTTATTACCAGAAAACATTGTACTGTTTTTTTAAGGGGTTTAAATGATGGTAAAGCTTTTATGCCTAGTATCAGTTAAATATCACATACCATGAATTACTAAGAATATCAACAGTAACTACGGAGTTGCTGCTTTTATTCTTAGTATCCCATATAAATTATGGATTATCCTAGGAACAAAATCAATGAGGTAAACATGAAATTTTTTCTTTGTTATGTATCATTAATCAGACCTTAAATTGGTTTTATGCGTACCTAATACTTAAAGAATGCAAAATTGAGATCAGCTATGCAAATAAAAACTAACAACGCCTAATAATGCCTTGCAAATAATACACTTGAGAAGTCTTATAAGAATCAAAAATAAATCTTATCATGACACTGACACTGGCAGTATAACCACGCTTAATAGCTATGGAGGGCCGCTGCGTTAGAAAAGTACCAGAACGAAGGTCATGATCAACACCAACTGGCGAAAAACCACCAACTTGTATATAAATGAGGCCGCCTCCGAACCCTCAACTCCCGTGGTTTGAAAAGGTGGCACAAAAATATAGACATTTTCAAGTACCGCATATTTTGTGTGTTTGAGACTGCAATCTCCAAGGAAACATGGCAAGAAGCAAGCAGATGCCCTTATTGTCAATTGAAGATAGGATGCAACGAGATTGCTTCCAAATGTCGCATCCTAAATCAAGTAATGAATGACCCCTCTCAAAGGGCAGCAGCGTCATTTCAACTGGAAAATCACCATCTGAACGATTTAGCCCGGGAGGTTTCAGTACGCATAGAATATTGACTGACATTAATGCCCAGGGAAATAATATCACTCAGTGCATGATGACGGGGAAATCTAGCAAAGCACCTCTGACAGCTCTTTTTCTTCTTTCATTTAAAAGCCGAGCTCTTGTCTGTGTAGCCTCCTCCACTCCAGTCGTCTTTCCACTGCTTCATTCGTGTCCTTGTCAGTGGGTCTCCACTCCAACTTTCTCCTTTATCTGCTTCATGTAGCTTCCTCTCGGTCTGCCAGACCCTCTCCGTCCTTCTATTTTCACTTGTGTTATATTATTTATGTAATTATCGTGACCTGACCTATCATTTTCCCTCTTCGGTTTTCTATGTGTTGCATGATGTTTCTTTCTGTCAGCTCAGGCCATGATAATCCCTCAGGTTGACGACTGCACCATGAACAGCGATGCTTTTCGCAAACAACACATCCCTAACGAAAAGCAGTCGCCACCTTAGGGGAGTTATCGTCTTAACCTAGGTGCAGAGAAGACAGAGCTCCAGATTTTGGTCTAAAAGACGCATTTAGCTTGGCAAAATCCATCCCTGAACTATTTTCTTGAAAATTTTATGGATTTTGCCGACCTTCGTAATCGACTTTTGCACTGACTATAATTAGCGTAGACAACATCCCAACTATGCTGGCCTTCAGCTGCCTGAAAATCTGTGCCTTCCATTATTTTATCGATGGATTTTCAAGATTTTGCGGCCCGCACAGCTTCTACGCAGTCTGTAAAATTATAGACTACTAGAGGCTGCCCCGCGGTTTCACTCGCGCAGATTTCTCATAAAAACAAAAATACATTTTCTTCCCGTTCCCGTGGGAATTTCGGGAAATCCCTTCTTAGTGCTCACCTACACTCCCTAAGGAACCCACGTGCCAATTTTCAGCTTGCTACACCCAGTAGTTTCGGCTCTGCGTTGTCTGTGAGTCAGTCAGTCAGTCAGTAACGGAAGAGTTTTATATATATTGATTTTGAGTTACATATTTGATTTTGTATAATATTCGGGATGCTATGTATTTGGATTTTCAAACTTTAATATTAATGCTGAAGTCATAATTTATAACTCGAAATTCATATGATTTCTATAGCGAAGTGCACTTACTGTTGTTATGTTAAGCCATTCATATGATAACCCTAGTATTGAGATTAACTAAGAATTAAGACAGTATGTATATACTTGCTGTTGATTGCCAAGTAAATAACAATATAAATTAATTTATTTCACTAAGCATACCAGCAGTAAGTCTAGTTACTGTTAATATACTAGGTGGTTGCTAGTCAAGAGTAGTTCAATATTGCTTATTATTAAAGAAGTATGTATACTTGCTGTCAATATATTACGCGACATTAAGTAGCCAATTGTTAAGTCGTGCTTTAAATCATGCAGTAAGTATTGTTACTGCTATTATATTAAGTATGACAGCACGAAAAACTGACTTACTGTTGTTATGCTTACTAAAATCTATAGGTTCCAATAAAGCTATCGAAACAGGGGTCGGCTCATTTTATAGAGCTCATTGCGCTGATTTCAAATATATATTTAACTCATTTTTGTCAAAAATGGAGTTACTGCTCATATCCTTAGCACGGCAGAATAGCTATTGTTCCTAGGTAATACAGTCTAGGGCGCACGAGTCCATAGACAAAGTGTTACGTGGCATCATGGCAATTTGCAGTGCAGTGAGTGGGCAGATGATTGCATGTTATTATCTCGGACAATGGTCAAGAATCAAGATTACAAGTTTATAAATAGAGAGAACACGGGCGTGGTTCAAGGTCTTTTTTCTGCTCTGGGTTCAATTTCCGGCAGAGGCGAAAATAATAATTAATACAACATCACACTCAGAGTTCCTAATTAGGTAGAACCTGTATCTACAAGGGTGCCCGAAACATTACAGAGACGAAAACGCAAACATCGATTTTCATCATGCCGGGAATCAAACCCAGGTGCAACCGCTTCTCAGTCCACATCACTGCAAACTGAACTATGGAGCAGTGATGATTATGAATCAATGATTGTTTCCCGGTCTGGATGTTTTTGTTCATCTTTGTATGTGTTCCATGCACTTGGAAACACCAAAGTGAGTACAAAATACGAAATGAATGAACTCCTGTATTTTTAACCTAACTACGGATTATTCCTTTCCTCAGCAACGCGAAGGTAGGCCTGGTGGGGTGCTCGTACGCGGGCTCCATGGCGACCTGGATGCAGCTGGCCTACCCGCACCTGGTTGACGCAGCCTTCTCCGACTCCGGCCCGCTGAAAGCCCAGGAGGATTTCCCTGGTGATTAATCATTATTATTTCAGCTGAAAGACGACGACTGCTGGAGATAAGCGTCCCTCACAGAATGGCACAACGACCGGTCTTGGGCGACCCTCATCCAGTACACTGAATGAGGGTCGCCCAAGACCTGGTGAAAGCTGCAGGAGTACACTCCTGCAGCTTTCACCAGGTCATCTGACCACCTTGTATGTGGCAAATTGGCAATGTTCAGGGCACAAAGCTCGAAGAACAGATGGTCACTGAAGCTGAGTTTCTCTAGTGGCGATCGCGAAACTGAAAGACACGGAGTAGGCAGACCCCCCACGACTCGCTCAAGATCGATCTTTATGGCCCATCAAGGTCGTCAGACAAGTCCGGCGACTGTGGGGACTGGCTATTCCCATTATTATCTGCATCACGTGTCATGACATGACCAACCATATCGTCCTGATGGTTGCCGTTGTAGAATAAAACCGGCAGTCTTTTATTTATTTGTCAGCAGCTTGTCTTCTGACTCTCAGCATTCTTGGAAAATATAACGGAGGCTCTGAGAGGGCGGGCCGCAGTTATAAGGAATAGTTATACTCTCGGCGCCTTTGCCAGTTGTTCTGTCATTTTGTCTGCCGCTCTGGGGTTATTTCTCTAGTTGTCAGCAGCTTGTCTTCTGATCCTCAGAGTATCTGGAAGTGATAACAGAGGCTTTGAGGCAGCAGGGCGGGTCACAATGCGTGGCGAGCATTCAGGAGGCGGTGGAAGGAATCGTCTCTTTGCTGCAGACAACGGCGGGTGCCGCAAGGGTGTCGGAGATGTTTGGGTAATATCATCTATCTATGTACATAAATGTTAAAAAATCAATTGCTGTTCGTTTTTCGCGCTAAAACTCGAGAACGGCTTGGCTGATTAAGCTTATTTTGGTTTTAAAATGGTTTTTGTAGTCACTTCCAGGGAAGTACTTAGATCTAAAATAATAAAAAAAGTGAAAAATTGCGTTTGTAGAAATGAACTTCGCCCTCCTGGAGAAAACTAAAAAACTATGTAGGTACTCACTTATTTGTAGGTCACTGGAAAGCCAAGAAAAAAAAGAGATAAAAGGCCGGAAGACGCAGAGCAGGCAGACCCCCTATAAGGTGGTGAGACGACCTGTTGAAGGCTATATACACTGGACGAGGGTCGCTCAAGACCCGTCGTTGTGCCTTCTGTGGGGGAGGCCTATGTCCAGCAGTGAATGTCTTTCGGCTGAAATGATGATGATGATGATGTTATTACTTATTGTACTACAGAACCTGCTCTCAGATAGTACCAACGAACTCTCTGGACCTGGCTACTTTCTTCTGGTTCGGCATCACGGAAAATTTCGCGTACCTCGTGCAGTACGCCCGCCCGGGGAACATTGCTGACGCCTGCGCCACTCTCACTGATAATAGTGTTTGTAAGTTGATTACCAAAATCTATACTAATAATTATGCATGGGTAAGTAACTCTGTATGTCTGTGTGTGTTACGCAATCACACGTTAACTCCTTTATTGATACGGGTGAAATTCATAGAAACACGCGGCTAATCGTACCAACAAGCGTACGGAAAATAAAATTAGGATAATGAGTTTTTAAAAGAAAATTAAGCTAGAAAAGTAGGCTTGCTAACATGACCTGGTAATCCAAGAAGGGGACACTTAGTTCTTAGCCGAAATATCCTAAATCCTCAAAGTGCCAGCTCAGAACAGTTGGTATTGCCCCATGATATCTGGGGGCCAAGTTTCTTAACTAAAAATGAGTGACTCGTAATTGTCTTATTGGCGATTTCGTTAACCATTGCCGCTTTAACAAAGGTAATTTCTGTTGCACGCTCAAAGAAAACAGCAATGGTTAACTAAGTCGCTAACAAGACAATTACGAGTCACTCGTTTTTAGTTAAGAAACTTGGCCCCCTGATTGTTTGCCAATATTTTGTTCGCTTACGTGTGCGAACTTGATTTAACAGATTCGCGTTGCTGTTAAAACTTCTAAATGGATAACACGTAGGTTTATGCCTTTAAGCTTATTGTATCGTACGCCTTGTTGGTGATGGTCATCTTTGCCTACCTTACCATTGGCAAACTTCCCAGAAAGTGGTCTGAATTGCTGGGACGATAATGTTTTAAGTTTCAAAAAAAAAAAGAGATAAGTAAATTGTAAAGTAGTTTCTTCTCTACGCTGTAAAATCATTGCGAAAGGGAGTAGAATCTTTTGACAGAGGAGGGCTCGTTTGGGGACCTCTCCAGGCTACCATTGTCGTAAGGCAAGCCAAACATTTGTTTGCCTGAGCCAATTGGTGGGCACCCTGAACTACCTCGCCTCTCGCAGTATAGGATACTTTATCATATCAGGTATCAATACCAATTAGATTAGATGTAGTCTAATTGAATTTCAATAAGTGATATCTTGTATCGCATATTGAATAAAGAATTTTTGACTTTTGACTTTTTCAAAAAACTGTATTTGGTTCACAAAATTAATATAATTATTCTAGCGGACCCAGTGCAGCGCCTTGCCAACTGGATTACAGTGCAGGACTGGAGCCAGCCGTGCATCGAGAGTCGATACAGCGAGCAAGTGGCCGCCCACACCGACACCAGCTTCACTGCCGCCGGCTCTGTCAGTCAGTGTCAATCCTCTGTATTCTTCTTCTTTGAACTTAAGAGCCAGTTTACAGCTATGCTAGCGCCACTCCCGAATTTTTTTTTTCCTAATATAAGGTAAATATCAAAAATGTGGCACAGTATGACACTAGATAATCTTGCTTAGTATTTTTTGAGCACAGTTAAGTAGTCCTAACTTGAAAAGAACAAACTTATACACAGATTTTTGCTAAAAGTGGCCTTTGGCCTTTTAGCAACACTTTGTAGCTTTCTTCGGTATTTAGCTTAAAAGCTATACAACACTGCCCTAAAAGTACTAGGCTACATTATCTAATGTCATACTGTGCCACATTTTTGATATTTACCTTAGTTTACAAGTTTTTCCTTTCAAGAATGGCGCTAGCATCGCTGTAAACTAACTCTTAAGAGCTTCAATCTTGTGGTTGGAGCCTCCTCCAATCTTCCCGTTTCCCCACCAGCTGCTCGACCTCATGATACGACACGACAACTATCCTTTTCTTTAGTTGATCAAAGTCACAGAACAAGGAAAATGCTCTCTATTAAAGTGGTTTCGTCTGGGTCATTCCCTATCTCTTTTTCCCTCAATCTTCCGGAACTTTTCGTCCCCAGCGATCATTTGATTGACCCGGTTTAGTTCCAAAAGCTACTTTTTTCCCAAAAATACCACGGGAACAAAAAATTTCGATTTTGCAGTTTAAAGGAAGTTTGTTCTTGGCGATTGTGCGGGGCGCGCAGAGTATTTCAATAACTGTTTTGATGTTGCAGTGCGCCTATGGACGTACCAAACCTGCGTTGAGTACGGCTGGTACCAGACGACGTCTAGTACCGCTCAGCCCTTTTTAGCCACGGTGCCGCTCGAGTACTTCCATCAGATGTGCAAGGACTTCTTCAATGTTGAGTAAGTTCATACAAGACGTCTGGCTGGACAGATGGAGTGATATACAGACGGATATACAGACCGACGGACAGACGGTTAGATGGTCATACGGACAGAAGCAAAGATAAATTGTAAAGTAGAGTTTGTTACCCCTTTCTTCTCTACGCTGTAAAATCATTGCAAAAGGGAGTAGAATCATTTGACAGAGGAGGGCTCGTTTGGGGGCGTCTCCAGGTGACTATTGTTGTAAGGCAAGGCAAACATTAGTTTGCCTGAGCCGCTTGGTGGGCACCCTGAACTACCTCGCCTCTCGCAGTATAGGATACTTTAGCAAATAAGGTATCAAAAGCGAGCGATATTAGATGTAGTCTAATTGACTTTCAATAAGTGATATCTTGTATCCTATATTGAATAAAGAATTATTGATTTTATTTGAATCTCCCTTGCTTTTCAAAGTTTTCTCTTTCTATAACCAGTTTCAACGAAGTCCGTCTTCGCTCCGGCGTGGAGCGTACAAACATAATGTTCGGCGGACTGTCCCGCCTGCCGGACCGGCTGGTGTCCGTGTCCGGCGCCGCGGACCCCTGGTGGCCGGTCGGCCCGGACGCCGGACACGCGCGCCCTCTGTCGCCTGTTTACGTCGTGCCTGATGTCTCGCATTGTCGTGCTATACAGTAAGTGCAAGTTATTGCCTGTTGATTACTGAATGATGTAGGTATATCTTGGCACAAAAATCTAGAAATGAAAACGTGGCAACACTGTATGGAAATTTGTCGGATTTTCGAAAATTTCCATACTAATCGTGTCACAGATGTTGCCACATTTTTCATTTCTAGATTTTTGTGCCGCACTTTTAAATAAAATGTGAAACCTGTTTTCTTTAGTACAGTCGCGGTCTAGGACGGCGTAACAGATTTGTCTATGGTCTCGTGCGCCCATGACTGTTACCAAAGAACAAGATCTATTTTGCTATACCGAAAAACCGGAAGTGATACGCCGTCATAGACCGAAACTGTACCTACATATTATTTTATCATAAGTTTTTTTATTCCTTTACACTGTTTTACTGTTTTGTTTTTATTTATTCAACATCAAGACATCCATTGAATGACATAAATATAGGTTTTCCCATTGATTGCCAAAAGAACAAACATCGTGCGGGGTTTTACGTATCGCCACGCTTGGCAGGCTGGTTGGCGATCGCAGTGTGGCTCTTCAAATTCTTTAACAAAGGACGCTGCTGCCCGTCCTTCGGCTGTTCCCTTAGTCGCCTTTTACGACACCCGTGGGAGGAGATGGGGTTTTGGAATTCTATAAGTACTCCTTGTTTATTAATATTTTTTTCACTTTTGCCTAACTTTGAACTTTCTCTGGACTACGACAAAGAAAAGTCAGCCCAGTCCAGCCGTTCTCAAGTTTTAGCAAGAAAAACGAACAGCAATTGATTTGTATGTATTTAATTTTAGGCCGAGTGCAAACAGCGAGACAACCGAGCTGGCTCGAGTCAAGTTCGAAGTGAAAGCTCGATTGGAGTCGTACCTTCGGGGGACGCCCCTATATGGAGACGTCAGTGGAGCGCCTCCCACGCTCCTAAGCTACCTCGTTTTAACTCTAGCTGCTGTTTTATATCTAGTGCTTTAGGATAAGAATTAAGAAATAAATCGATTATTTGTTACCTCACTCATAATCAAGATCATAATCTTTATTTGTCAAAATGATAAAAATTTTATGGTTGTTTCTGACAAGCCGGTATAATAGTAATATACCAAATGAGTTTTCAGTAGGGTTTCAGCTAACCATAGGTACGTAACAGTTTTCACAAAAGAACATGGATGGAAATCAGTATCAGAAATACTTACCAAATATTTGCCACTGTAAGTAAGTACCTATATTGAAATCAAAATTACAAGTTAACACTTATTGTAGTTCAATAAGACTAAATACCTTATTTGATATAGTATCCTGTTCTGCGAGAGGCGAGGTAGTTCAGGGTGCCCACCAATTGGCTCAGGCAAATATTGCCTTAAGCCCTGTAGGTCCGGGCGTAAGAATAGGTCTACGGTATGCCCTGCTTGTCGTAAGAGGCGACTAAAAGGGGTCTTTGGGGTCGTGGGTGTTCGTGGCGGGGGCCGGACACACTCATCACACGGCCCCGAGATGGGCGGCGGCACAGCTTGTAGCACTGTGCCGCCGCAGCTCCGCGGGCGAGCCGGGGAGGGAACAATATGCCCTCTCCGAGCATGAAGCTGATAGTAGCTGAGCGTGGGAAGACTTCGGACGCTATAATGTGTGGTTCCCGGGGTTCTTCCCAAAAGCGCCAAGACGGCCGCCGGGGGGTTGCGAACCCCACCTTTCATTTCCCCTCGTTAAAAAAAAAGGCAAACATTGCCTTACGACAATAATCGCCTGATGTAAATCCTTCTTTATAGCAAAGATTAAAGTAGGCAGCGTGGTTGGGTTATTGTGCTGGCTACTGTACGGTAACGAAAACATAATGTTAGTACCTTAGTAATGTCCAAAAGAATCCGGACGGGAAGTAATAACGGAAGTTTTCCAATGAATAATACACAAACTTCTAATGGATTGTGCGGGATATTTGTAACAAGGACATTATACTTATTATGTAGTTCTACATACTTTACTATACATTTTACTTCTAAGTAGATATTATAACAAAAACACTTATTAAGTAACATTTTTTGAGATTTCGTAACCTATGATTTTTAAAGTGTTTTGTAGCTTGAAGCTATTTTTAGCACTTTCAATTTTCCAACTTTTCCTACAGAGGATTAAGTACCAAAGGTTCCCAAATGTAGCCGGCCACTGAAAAAGTAAAATTTGGGAAAAATCTTAATTTAGTAAAATAACATGTTAAATTCAGGAGTGAGAAGTTTCAGACTTAAAAACCAAAAGAAAATGTACTTAATTTCGCAACAGAGCTAATAATCTCAAGTAATTTACGTGCGACTCCGCACGTGCTCGTGACTAATACAACCATCTAAGGATTAAGTTATAAGTCTACATTAAGTTAGTCATTCTCATTGCAAACTAACAGACTCTGCAAAACTTTAGTATCGCTTTTTAAGAAATTCACAGTTATCACTTTAATTAAATTATAACCACTAGTGGGCGCTCCGCGGCTTCTCCAACAAGCATCGAATTCCCAATTTTCCCGTAGGAATCCCGTGAAAAAAGGAGCCTATGACTTTGTTCGGCTCTCTTCTTCTTCTTCAAATTTAAGAGCTAAGCTCTTGTCGGTGGAGCGTCCTCCACACCTCCCGTTTCCCCGCCAGCTGCTTGACCTCTTGATACGACACGACCCCTATCTTTTCCTTTATTTGATCAAAGTAACTCCGTCTTGGTCGTCCCCTCTCTCTTTTCCCTTCAATCTTGCCTTCAATAATGTTGGTGATGAAGGTGTCGTGTCGTAACAGATGCCCAACCATCTGTCCGGCTCTAGACTACCCATATACCAAATTTCATTTAAAACGGTTCAGTAGTTTTGTCGTGAAAGCGAGAGACAGTCGGAGTTTTTTCTTCGTATCATATTGCGCATTACTGAGAAGTTTCATTAAATTCTAGCTAGATGGAATTTTGGCTGGCATTTTTTTAACGTAGGTCTATTCAAAAAGGAATTCCAAAATGAGGCCACATACCTAAATTATTTTTGTTGGTTGAAATTTTGATTTTCGCCTCAGTATTTAAAGACGTATAAAGGCGGACAAGGAAGCCGTAACAGATTTGTCTATGGTTTCGTCAGGTCTAGACTGTATTACCAAAGAACAAGAGCTATTTTACAATACAGAAAAACCGGAAGTGTTACGCCGGCCGTGTCCGCCACTGTACTATTAGAATAGAATAGTAGGTATACACTTTATTGCATACGAAGTAATATAGGTATAAAAGTACATTATGCATTCAGGGTGCAGACAAATTTAAAAACATAGAAAACAAACCAATAAATTCTTGAACAGATAACTGAAACTCAACTGCGATTAAAATTAGAATTACGCAGTAGGAGAGCTGAACTTCGAGCAAAAATTACTAATGTTACTTTTTGTTTATACAAAAATCATAATACAAAAGGTGAGATCACGTGTGCAGAGTTGCAGAGTTATGTCACGTATCGCGAGAGAGGCACAGACGGGCAGACGGCCCGGCAGAAGGACGGACACGTCTCGGAATGCACACCTGCAAAATTTTGTTTTGATGAATACTCACCTTTATTCTGTGCATTGTGTGCAAATACATGTTCTGAGTCTTGCAAACATCTGGCGACGAGGCACGGGTAACTTACAAATAATATAACAACTAGCTGAAACTGCGAACTTCGTTACGCCACAGATTTTAAGATACTACATAACACTTGGTTCTATTTTATCTCATTGACTGCCCAGAATGGGCTTGATAAAAATAACAAACAACAAACCACCAACTGTATTGGCTGTATGGACTAAGTTCCTTTGCCTGCCCAGAATGGGCGAATTTAAAAACAAGAATAACAACCACCAACTGTCAAAATATGTAAACAACGGGTAAAAAATGCACCCTGGGCTACATTATTCGAGTTTAAGCAAGGATCTCTAATTATTTTGAAAATCTAATATAGCCTATGTCACTCGGGGATAGTGTAGCTTCCTACCAGTGAAAGAATTTTTCAAATCGGTTCAGTATTTCCGGAGCCTATTCGTTGCAAACAAACAAACAAATCTTTCCTCTTTATAATATTGGTATAGATTAACGATCCCTACGATACTCGGAGAAAATATTCTCTGAGATTCATTATTTTAAGGTGGTAACTCTCGCTATGGCGCGAAATTCAAATTTTTTCGTGTTTTTTATTTATTCTGGCGAAAGTATACATATTTTTAAAAGTTGAAATGAATTCGCGTATGTAAAAAACCATTTCCCACATTGTAATACAACGTTTTTAGAAGACAGACCTACTGATTTTGTGCCTAAGGACATAAAGGCCAAAAATCAAGTTAGGTCCTTAGACACAAAATTAGTAGGTCTGTCTTCGAAAAACGTTGTATTACAATGTGGGAAATGGTTTTTTACATACGCAAATTCATTAAAACTTTATTAAAAATTAATACTTTCGCCAGAATAATTAAAAAACGCGAAAAAAACTGAATTTCGCGCCATACCGTGACTTACCGCCTTAAATGCGAAAACAACTGTACTCTTCTTACGTCTTTTTATACTGAATTTATATTTAAAATAATTTGTTGTAAGTATAGAGTTATTTATATAGAGAAGAAATAGTTTAGCTAGATCTAGAGCTTGAGAAAGGATTTAGGAAATCTTTTGTCATACTAAATTGTCAAAATAAAAATAAGTTTACTAAAAAATAATAACAATACTTATAGTAAAATTTCAAATAGGAGAGATATAAGTGAATTTAGTTAAGAGGATACACGAGAAAGAAATCAAAACACCAATAATGAACAAAAATAGAGCTTCGATAAAGCATAATACTGAGGGAAAGGGACGGTCATATGTCAGTCGCTCGCATCGGTTCTACATTTTATTGGAAAAAGTAATAGGTAAATATTGAATATCTTTTAATTATTAATTTTAAATCAAAGTCGTATTACTTGAATTCGATTTTCTTTAAGTATAACTTATAATAAAATTAAACCTACGGAGCTTCAACAAAAACTATAAAGTTATTTCGAAGAAAGGAATGGTTATCTTTGACGAAATAATGTATTGAGGATTTTTATTCCACTAGTGTTTCTCAATGCTGAAAAACTTTATTATATCCTCAAAAAGGGTTATTGTATATTCAAATTTCAGATCTCTAACTCTTGTAGTTTATGAGAATTACTTGATTTAGAAACGCCTTCCCAGCGCGTATAGCGTCTTAAGAGGTAGCTAGCTAGTAGCTACCTATGGTTTTTTGTGAATCATCTTTATAATGATGCCAAACCACAGAATACAAAGTCTAAACTAAAATAACTTAAGATAAAGTCATTTTTATTATTAGTTTACTTAAATGGTTAAACCAATTGAACGTTAGTTGAGTCATTGAAACGATTACTCCAATTCCCTTAATAGTGTTATGGTACCTATTCTCGTTTTGAAATAAGTATGCTAAATAATATACTTGAGCAAACAAAAACGGTGTCTGATGTTTGAATTATTATCGGCAATATTCGAAGTCTGAAATACTGTAGGTACTCAATTTTATGTGCCGCCACTGGGGATCAAACCCGGACTCTCGTGTTAAACTTCTATGCTACTACCGTTTCAGTTTATATTACGCACACCTAGATCAAAACAGTGTCAACTCGAAATAATCAATAATTGAGTTATTTATACCAGCGGATTGAGCATTTTTTTACGCATCGTGTAGTTTAATAGGTTTATTTTTATCTGCCATAGTTCCCGAAAGATGGCGCTAAAACACTGTTTTGTTGAAATTTGTCGGTAATTTACTCCCCAACAAAAGGGTTTCATTTTTAGTTTACACCTACACTTGAAGCGTGTGCACGTACAATTAATCTTTTAAAACAGTGTTATTTTGAGTTGATACTATTTTCGTTAATGATCGTTCAGAAAATAAAAGTGACATTTCGAGTTGGATCAGTTTTGATGGTTAGTATTGCTCAAATAAATGTGACTTTTCTAATTGAAACAGTCTTCGACGTTCAGATAAGAATTTTTTTTTAGAATATTTTGTGTTGCATCTGTTTTAGACAAAAACTTTTTAAATTTTGAGTTGTCTCTCTTTTGTTGGATCATTTGTTTTTCTCATTTATTTCAGTGAAATTTAAGCTTAAAAATTATTGAATAAGCTATAAATGTGGGGTTTTTTAAGTTGAAGCGATATTGGACGTAAACGTAGCCGCAAAATAGCTTACTGTATGTTTTATTTACTGTTTTCGAGTTGACACTGTTTTGTTGGTATCGAAACCTGATAGATTTTTTTATCTTGTTTTCCAGAGTAATGTCGGGAATTTGACGACAATATTAGCAAACATGATTGGGGAACAAAATAAATAAAACCTCCTATCTTTCATTTCGTATTGAAATACGAATCAAAACGTTGACAATGCAGTAAATAAGTCAATTTTAGAAGAAAACTTAGCCCTGTCACGATCACCGCACACCGTTAGATTGTTAACGGAAATTTAATCGGAAAAACTTCTCTTTTTTCATCACAATTAGCTATGCTTATTATAAAGACTAAATTATAATAAGCATTTTTGAAATGGGTGACAAAAATTAATATTATTTGGTAAATTTTCGTCGTTTTAGATAAGATTTCATGAAGTTAAGTGCCAATTTCTCAAGAAAATTTCCGTACTGTTGATTTTACTAAAAAAGTTTTTATGAATATTAAACTAGTCGACCTGGCGAACTTCGTATCGCCTACATTTATCACTATCTTGTGCACTCTTGATCAATATATTTGTTAAAAAAAAACGCATTAAAATCTGTTGTATTATTTTAAAGATTTAAGCATACATAGGGACAGACGTGGGAAGCGGCTTTCTTTTATACTATGTATTGATTTAAATTTTAGTATTGATTTTATTACCAACTCAAAAATTTTTCGAGCCTTTGTCCATTTTCCCCTTATTTAAAAGTGTAACAATTCAAAAATATTTGTACAAAACAGCTTCAACTTTAATTGACACAAAAAAAAAATTCATTGTCATAGTACAAAACAGTAACAATTCAAAAATTCAATATTATACCTCACTACATTTAGTTAAAAAAAAGGAATAAAGCACTCGATGCTTACGTTTTTTTCTCCATTTTATTGAAATATTAGTGAACTTCTAGCTATCATAAAAAAAAAGAAATCAGTTTTTCGTGATTTCTGAAAAAAATGGTTTTTTGAGTTGACACTGTTTTGTACTAGGTGTGCGATTACTTATGTTAAATACTAACGAGACAGCGTTTGACTAACTGCCAGACAACGTACGGCCCAAACCGCTTGAGATAAAGGCTGGATTTCTTATTTTAAGCTTTTTTAAACCAAAAAAATAAGTTCCCTATTTCAAAAATTCACATACATAATATCACGCCTTTTATTCCCCGGAGGGTTAGGCAGAGGCACCGGCGGGAGAGCCGGACCCACGTTTAGCCGAGTTTATGCTTTATTACCAACGTGACAAGGGGCCAGCTTGTCGCCGCGGTTATAACGACCACTACTGCGGCCGGGACCAACGGCTTAACGTGCCTTCCGAAGCACGGAATCATCTTACTTTTCGGACAATCAGGTGATTCAAGCCTGCAATGTCCTATCCAACCGAAAACAACCACAACGTGATTTTTGTGAGAAATCAATATGTGGTGTTTTCTGCGGGGATCGAACCCACAACCTTCCGTGCCGTGGCGCAACGCGCTACGCTACTGAGCTACGGAGGCGGTTCAAAAATTCAAATTCAAAAAATTCAAAATTTTATTTACTTAAAGTATAACTATTCTAGTTGGGGAACTCCCCTTGTTAGTTTATGTACCTGTGTTAGGGGAGTCCGCTCCTTCCACATTTGAATCGTTACATTATTAGTATGTATATTCAACATTATCGTTAACAGACAAGAACAAATCAAAACCAAATAAAGTTCAAGAATAACACCAAAACTATCACTACTATAAGTGTAATGACTACTATTATAACTATATATATATATATATATAACTAAGACTATATTATAATATTATTATTATTAGTAACCATGTGCCAACACCACTGAGCCAACAAGGCTTTGAGCGTACATCGACCTTTGCTTCCAACCAAACAATGCTGATTCAACAGTAGGTTTTTGCTTACATTGTCCAATGTAGGAAATAGGAATTTGCTAAGTCAGGTAACCATTGTTTACTATAATGGCGGTAACTTTGCAAATAGATTTTTTTGGAGATATTTACTTGCAATGACGTAATGTACCTATCAAGCTAAGAGAAGACAAGTTTTGCTCTATGTTCTTGCAACTCCTATGAATTTTCGAAGGCACTGTTGTGTAGCGTTCAAGTTTAATTCAAGTTCATGCGGGGCGTGCTGCGATTAGATCAAACATATTTATTTATTTATTTTTTACTAGGAAGAGAACTAGGTTCTTTAAGCAACAAACCGTATATTTTTAAGATATTTATCATTAAAGCTACACAACAATGGCTTAAAAATTAAAGCAAGATTATCTAGTGCATCATTGACTGATTTTTTTTTCAAGATGTATTTTGTTATCATAAGTGTCATGCTACCGGGGTTGGTGAAGGTTGCGGTTGTAAACTAGATGAAGGTCGCTAAAGACGTTGGTATGGCGTTCTATGGGGGAGGCCTATGTCCAGCTGTGGACGTCCTTCGGCATGGCATTTTAAACAGTCTTATAGTGGCGCTAAAGTATCGCTTTACTATAAGACTTTTTTAAATGCCATAGCAATATAATATAAAAAGATGACTCACAGACATGAATGAACGAATGACTCATATTAAAATAACTTTAATAAAAAAAAAACATACCGGTTCAACAGGAAATCACCTCACTACTCACCATATTGTATAGAGTAGTAGAACTACTAGGAAACTACGCTCTGCCGTTCTGGGAATCGAACCTTGCGACCTTGGGACGTGCCTTGCCGGGCTAAATGGATGATTGTCCGTTTTTAATGCGGTTTTGCACGTGCCAATGTCATTTGGTGCTATAGGAGTCAGACCTTTGGGTTAACGATATAAATGTGTAGGGATTGATTGTTTAATTTGTGAAGTTTTCTAGTTTTGAGATCACTTTAGGCAGTTTGCATTACTAGGTACAAAATGTGGACACTCAATTTAGGTTTCTTTTAAAGGGTACTTAACCGATACCCGGCAAGGTACAGTGGTGGTCTAGGACGGTGTAACACTTCCGGTTTTTCTGTATTGCAAAATAGCTCTTGTTCTTGTGTGTTAAACTATGATTAAGTTTGAAAATCTGCTGTGTTATACTAGTTGCGGAGCCCTATGAGGGCAACTAAGTTTTTAAGTTCTGTTTATTTTTACCTACCATCTGTTACACACACTTCGTTTGCAATAAAATTTATGATTTGTGATTCTTTTTCTTTGGTAATACAGTCTAGGACGCACGAGATCATAGACAAATCTGTTACGCCCTCCTAGACCGCCACTGTACCGTTATTTGAGTGTGATGCGTTATTATTACCATATTTAACAGCTTGGCTTGAATTTCGTGAAACGAAACCATTTTTATTTTGAGTTGGAATGAAAACTTTAAAAAATCATACTTCTTGTAAAGAAATATATTAATATTATCATAAATTAGTTGATTTTTGATTTTGCTAAACTTTTTGGCATAAGATCAGAGAAATAATCTTGATGTGGTTCAACAAAGTAAATGAAGTATTTTTGCTGTACGCGACGCTTCATAAAGCAATTAAAGTACTCAAGATGAAGTATGAATCATAAAAGCAACATTTGATCTTACCATGAACGAGACGAGTCGACTGACTCATGCGACACCGGAACAAGCGAGTTAATCTCATTGTGACAAACAGGTTTTATTTCTTGGTACTGACTTTGATATTCGCTCGACTCATTCATAATGTCATCGATCTTTAACAAATTAGGATGTTTGTCTCTTTGTATGATAACTTAGCATAGTGTCAACTGATGACACTCTACTGCTAAATTTAGTAAATATGTTTGTGCCTAATTTTCGAAAGTATGATTAAAATAACATAAAAAAATAAGATTATTAGCTGTCTGAGCATTTGGTCAGATTTCCCTACATTAGTTAGTATCTATAGTCAAGTTTTAATCATTAAAATATGGCACTAAATATTATTTACTAATCTAATTAACAAAATCTTTACCTGAGATTCAAAAAATCTACGCCCGTGTACTCCCGCAGCCTTCACCAGTACGTCTGACCACTCTCTGGGGAGTCTGTATCTGGAGTCTTAGTAAATTATATGACAGTAGTATTATTTCTTATTGTTTTTAAAATTTTATTTTTAAGTTTTAATGTGTATTCTTTTAGCCTTAAGTTTTCTTAGTCGGTTGTAAATATTATATATCTTTCATCTTATTAAAATAAAAAAAAATAAAAACATGCACATAAACTCCTAAACAAAATATTTAATACTAGGTGCCCTGCAGTATAACACGCGGTTAATTAGGGAAAATTAATAATCTTTGTGTTAATCCAGAGTGTCGCTAACTCCGTACCAAATTTTATTAAAATCTCTCCAGCGTTTATACGTGAAGAAGTAACAAACATACACACTCACATACTTATGCATTTTTAATATTAGTGTGATAGATAACATACCCCACATTGACGCACGAGTGTCGTCATTCGCCATTTGACCACACGCGGCCAACCAGCTTGATTCATTGATTCATTCATCATTCATTTGTGTTGCTGTTATGCTATAGGCTATTATTATAAACGAGCTGTCCCGGCTTACTTCGTAACGCCATATTATATAATAAGATACTACTCAAGACTTGGCTCTATAGACTATGTTATTTTGCTGCCCAGAATGTGCGAATAAAAAAACAAACAACAACAACAAACCACCTGTCAAAATATGTAAACAACGGAAAAAATATTGCACCTTGGGTTACATCATTTGAGTTTAAGTAAGGATCCCTAATTTTTTTGAAAATCGAATATAGCCTATGTCACTCGTGAGTAGTGTAGCTTTCTTTCTACAAGTAAAATAATTTTTTAAGTCGATTCAGTATTTCCGGAGCCTATTCGTTACAAACAAACAAATAAATCTTTCCTCTTTATAATATCGGTATAGAAAAACGAAATGGCTCTATAAGCAAGATATATCTGTTTTTAAGCGACTTATTAACCGACTTTAAAAAAGGAGGTTATCAGTTTGACCTGTATGTATGAATGTTTGTCCGCGATTATCTCGCGTTTGGCTGAATCGATTTTGGTGCGGTTTTCAGTAATGTATTTTTTAGATTAAGGAGAAGGTTTAACCTTAACCTTTGCTGTATGTTTGACTTGTATAACGGCTCAGTTTATAATACTGATTTTACTTTTAAAATGTTTGTCGTAGCCCAGGAAGTGGTTAAAAGTTGAAAATATGGAAAAGTCACTTCTCCACGTGACCACAGATAATATAATACTTTAGTAGTAAGTAATTAATATTTAAACAAATTCAGAAACCGACTCAAAGTCAAGTTGAAAATAATTTAAACCCAGGACTAAACCCAGTTTTAAAGTGTAACCCTTGCTTTTCCTCACTTGACCCCGTCCGAATATCCATTATAAAGCGGTGGACCGCTCGAATACAGCGCGCTCAGCGATAAGTTCCATTTCTATAGGATGGCATAGTGAAAGTCTTGAAATCAACAACAATGTTTTAAAAACTAACCCTGTTATTCATAAAAAGTTAAAGAGCATTTTAGTTATTTGACGTATATGTCAATTTAGACTGGATGTCACGTATTTACCATACAACAAACCAGAGAAGTAGACCTCCAGTACAGCTACTTAAAACCTACTGTATCTTTATGAATAAAACGGTATGTAAGTAGTATACCTATAGTTTTAAACCGACTTCAAAAACGGAGGTTATCAGTTTGACCTGTATGTAATACATACTATGTTTGTCCGCGATTTTCTTGCATTTGGCAGAACCGATTTTGATGCGGTTTTCACAGAAGTATTTCAAGTATTTGTTACATTCTGGAGAAGGTTTTAGTACCTATTTTAACCGACTTCAGTAAAGAGGAAGTTTTCAGTTTATGTATGTGTCAATTTAATGAAGGCGTGTTTCGTTTTTGTAAAAAAGAAATTATCTTACAAAAATAAAATAGCTACAACCAAAAGACGTCCACTGCTGGACATAGGTCTCCCCCACAGATTACCACAAGGACAAACACAGATTGTGGAGGAAGTTTTCTGAATTAGCAACGCAAGGCAGGCAGATCGGCGTGGCAACGTTAAAACCTTCCCTGGGCTAGCTTCGTAGCTCAGTTGGCAGTGATGTGGACTGAGTAAGCATGTGCACCTGGGTTTGATTCCCGGCGGGGCGAACATTGGTATGATAAATATCAATGTTTGTTTCCGGTCTGGGTGTATTGTTCGTCTCTGTATATGTTTCTGGCACCCTAGATACAGGTTCTTCCTAGTTAAGGGCTTTGAGTGTTATGTGTTATTATTATTTAAGTGCCTTAAAATGTGAAGAGGCATGCAAAGTTGTCGAAGTTTATCAATACAATTAGGGATCATAAACAGGGTAAATTAAATTTCGGGCACCCTAGATTCAGGTTCTACTTAGTAGTAGCTCTGAGTGTGATGTGTTATTATTATTATATTATTTTTCAAACGGCCGAGTCGATCTCAAATATTGCGAGACAAACAAACAGCAATTTTCTTTCGATATAAGAGTTTAGAAGTAGATTAAAATTGTTAACTACCTCGGTCGGGGTATACGCTGTCGGCTCGTCTAATCCTCATGACGTAGTGCTATTGTCACCCGCGAACCGCTGCGCTCGATTTAATTGTGTTTTCAGTCGAGGAGCTTTTATTGAGATTAAAACTGCGCGGCTTTGTTTCAATGGAGTTAGGCTGTGTGCGAAAATCTGAATCTGAATAGAGATTTTGTTTTAACTTCCTGGATCATAGGCAATCATTTATTTATAACTCTACACAGAGCAGTAAAGGGTTGCGAAGTATATATCACTAGTCGACCCGGCGAACTTCGTACCGCCTAACCTATTACTATTTTGTGCATGAATTATACTTACAAACCTTCCTCTTGTATCACTTTATCTATTAAAAAAAACCGCATCAAAATCCATTGCATATTTTTAAAGATATAAGCATACATAGGGACAGACGCGGGAAGCGACTTCATTTTATACTATGTATTGATGATTGATATTGATGATGATTTCTTATCACAAAAAAGGAACCCGCCTTCAATGAACTGACACATACATCAACTGAGCACTTCCTATTTTACGAAGTCGGTTAAAATAGGTACTAAAACCTTCTCCTGAATATAACAAATACTTATCTTAAAACCGCATCAAAATCAGTTCAGCCAAATGCGAGATAATCGCGATCAAAACATACATAGGTACATACATAAAGGTCAAACTGATAAACTCCTTTTTTGAAAGTCGGTTAAAAATACCGTTGATAGTGGGTAAAGGCAATGGAAAGGGCTATGTTTGGAGTTTCTCTTCGTGATCGAATCAGAAATAAAGAGATCGGGAGCCCTATGTCGAGCAGTGGGTGTTTTTCGGCTGATTATTTCGAATATGTGCAAAGTGAAAGTGCCGCTGCGAATTGGATTCGTCCCCTCGCAAGCCACTCAAAAAACCGGGCTCCATCCCGTAATATAACAGAAATAAAGAAACATAATTTATAATAATCTAGTTTGGGCAAAAACACTAACGATTTATTAAACTGAACTAAAACCTATAGTTTTCGACTTTAGAATTAACGAGCTTTCCCGGCTTACTTTGTTACGCCATAGAATATAAGATAAAAGTACTACAAAAGACTTGGCTCTATAGACTATGCTCTTTTGACTGCCCAGAATGGCCGAATAAAAAACGAACAACAACAACAAACCACCTGTCAAAATATGTAAACAACGGAAAAAAGCACGCACAAACGCACCTCGGGTTACATTATTTGAGTTTAGGTAAGGATCCCTAATTTTTTTGAAAATCTAATATAGCCTATAACACTCGGGGTTAATGTAGCTTCCTACCAGTAAAAGAATTTTTCAAATCGGTTCAGTATTTCCAGAGCCTATTCGTTACAAACACACAAACAAATCTTTCCTCTTTATTATTATTACTAGAGGCTGCCCCGCGGTTTTTCCCGCTCAGATTTCTCATAAACACAAAATTCCCGTTTTTTTACGTTCCCGTTGGAATTTCGGGAAATACCTTCTTAGTGCTCACCTACACTCCCTAAGGAACCTACATGCAAAATTTCAGCCCGCTACGCCCAGTAGTTTCGGCTCTGCGTTGTCTGTCAGTCAGTCAGTCAGTCAGTCAGTCAGTCAGTCAGTCAGTAACGGAAGAGTTTTATATTTATTGATTGTAGTATAGATAAAAGCTAAATTATTCTTGAATTTGATTAATTCCAAATTGAAAGCGAAATCTCATTCCTTGTTTTTCATAATAATTGGTTCGAATCTAAAGTTTAGGAAAGCTATAACTTACAACTTTGTAACTTGAGCACCATTTCGGAAGCTTTCGGAAGCTCGCGGCGATTTGTTAAACAAAACACAATTTTGGCCAGCGCACACGATACACACACACGCTGTGGGACACTTCTCTGTGTTTTACTTATGAAGCTTCTAAAGCTGAACTCGTTATTTACTCTAACAAAAATTAAATCTAAACAATTTAATTTAAATCAAATGTTTTATACAAAATTGGTATGTTTAGGTTATTAAAAAAATAGACACCGTAGATAGAGAGAAAATTCGTATGTTCAATTGGACGTTGTCTTTATCGTTTTGGATGATTATCATGGATGAAATAGCTAATATTACAATTACCGACCGACCGACCGACCGACCGACCGACCGACCGACCGACCGACCGACCGACCGACCGACCGACCGACCGACCGACCGACCGACCGACCGACCGACCGACCGACCGACCGACCGACCGACCGACCGACCGACCGACCGACCGACCGACCGACCGACCGACCGACCGACCGACCGACCGACCGACCGACCGACCGACCGACCGACCGACCGACCGACCGACCGACCGACCGACCGACCGACCGACCGACCGACCGACCGACCGACCGACCGACCGACCGACCGACCGACCGACCGACCGACCGACCGACCGACCGACCGACCGACCGACCGACCGACCGACCGACCGACCGACCGACCGACCGACCGACCGACCGACCGACCGACCGACCGACCGACCGACCGACCGACCGACCGACCGACCGACCGACCGACCGACCGACCGACCGACCGACCGACCGACCGACCGACCGACCGACCGACCGACCGACCGACCGACCGACCGACCGACCGACCGACCGACCGACCGACCGACCGACCGACCGACCGACCGACCGACCGACCGACCGACCGACCGACCGACCGACCGACCGACCGACCGACCGACCGACCGACCGACCGACCGACTGACTGACTGACTGACTGACAGACAACGCAGAGCCGAAACTATTGGGCGTAAAAAGCTGAAAATTGGCACGTGGGTTCCTTGGGGTGTGTAGGTGAGCACTAAGAAAGGATTTCCCGAAATTCCCACGGGAACGGGAAAAAACGGGATTTTTGTGTTTATGAGAAATCTGCGCGGGAAAACCCGCAGGGCAGCCTCTAGTTTGACTATATTCTTGTATATCCTTAGTAAATGGCTGGTCGACTGCTCCGTAGATCAAGTGGCAGTGATATGGACTGAGATGCGTGTACACTTGGGTTCGATCCCGGCGGGGCGAACATTAGTATGATGAATATCGATGTTTGTTTCCGGCCTGGATGTAATATTCGTCTCGGTATATGTTTTGGGCACCCTGGATGCGGGTTATTCCTAGTTAGGGGCTCTTATTTTTATTATTAATGGCAACATGGCAACCTACAGAGTCTCGCATGGGCGCTGACAATAAAAGCTCGTACTGAGACAGAAATGAGAAACTTTTATCACAGCAGACTTCGTCACTTAAATTGTTTATAACGATTTATGACTATCTGACTTCGATCATCAGAAAAAGCCTTTTTTGGTCTTTAACCTAAAAGCTATACAGCAGTGCCCTAAAAATACTAGGCTACATTTTATCTAGTGGAATACTGTTTTGCATTTTTGATATTTGCATTAGTTAGGAGGAGATATTATTTTTATGGGATGGCCCAGCTCGGATGGGCGGCGTTCGGGAAACTACGCAACGTCTTCTCGTACAATATTCCTCAGTGCCTGAAGACGAAGGTAACCAATGTGTGCTGCCAGTGATGACATACGGTTCTAAAACGTGGTGCTTCACTATAGGGCTTATGAACAGGCTCCGAGTAGCTCAACGAGCCATGGAGCGGGCTATGCTCGGGATTTCTCTGCGGGATTGAATCAGAAATGAGGACATACGCAGAGAAACCAGGGTCACCGACATAGACAAGCGGATAAGCTCGTTGAAGTGGCAATGGGCAGGTCATATAGCCCGCAGAACAGATGGCCGCTGGGGACGAAAAGTTCTCGAGTGGAGACCACGGATCGGCAAGCGCAGCGTAGGACGTCCACCGACCAGATGGACGGATGATCTGCGCAAGGCTGCGGGTCCACGCTGGATGCAGGCCACCTGCGATCGGTACAGATGGAGAGCCTTGAGGGAGGCCTATGTCCAGCAGTGGACGTCCTACGGCTGAAATGATGATTATTTTTATTCGCAAGTGGCGGTAGGTATATAGCTATAGTTGTGCTATGTTAAACATAAAAATATTGGTTCCTAAAAATAATAACCATATTTTTTACAAGATAATCTTCTCTTCTATTATATAAAAATGAATCGTTTCGTTAGTCTCGCTAAAACTTGAGAACGGCCAAGTCGATTGAGCTGTTTTTGGTCTTGAAATGTTTGTCATAGTCCAGGGAAGGTTTAAAAGGTGAGACAATATGGAAAAATGGAGGGGAAGTGAGTAAAAACTAAAAATTATTTCCTTATAAAATGTTCCATTAATGTTCCGTTCCATCCATTTTTCTGGCAAACAAAATATTGATTTGACATTGTTTTTAAATTCTTTCATTCTGGGCGGGCAAAATAGCAAAAGTTCATACAGCCAAGTTTTTAGTAGGTAGGTAGTATATTAATAATCGTGTTAACTTATAATCTAAGGTGATGCGGAGTTTGCCGGGTCAGCTTGTAAGTCATAAAACATTTTGTAGCAGTGCTCCAGTCCACAACACCCAAACAAAATCACTTAATAAAAATCTACAAACTCCAACCTACGAGTAAGCAAAGAAACATACCTAGGTACAAAATAATTGACCTTGATGCCCTAAAATAACAAGATCAAGGTCCAATTAGTTAGTATCGATAAAGGGAGACTGTTTTGATGTTTTAATGATCAATCTAATTCCCTGTCTAAACAACTTCTCTAAATGAAACTAGGTACTTAAGAACGGTTTCGATTGCGTAAACTGTTTTTTATTTTATTTAAACACTAGCTGTCCCGGTGAACTTCGTATCGCGTCTTCCAATAGGTATGGGAAAAAGAAATTGTTACTTTTACAAACTACTTCTCAATATTTCCATATTTTCTCACCTTTAAAACCTTCCCGGGACTAAAACGAACATTTTCAAACCAAAACAGCTAAATCGCCCCGGCCGTTTTCGAGTTTTAGCGAGACTAACGAACCACGATTCATTTTAATATATGCGTCACTGATGCCCTAGAACCAGTCATAGTGCATTTATTGACGCCCATTTATATTTTTTTTGAAATTGACTCTCTTAAGGGGGTAAACCCAAAGGTTACCGCGAATAGGGGTGAAAGTGATCAGAACAGTTTTTAACAAAATGTAAACCTTATAAATAAAACTACTTTAACTTTACCGTAATTCAGTGTAAATTGTGGTACCGTAATTGTATATTGTTATATTAAATGTAATCTTAAAAATCATATTGCTTTTCGCGGAAGTTTCACTTATAGTGCCTCAAAACGCTGGAACAATATACCACCTCCTTTCTATAGTATTGTTGGTAAAGCTACTTTTAGGAAGTGCTTAAAAAAACATTTATTGAGTTTACAGTAGGCATTATAAGTGTTCAAACTTTTTATTCGTACGTTTACAAATCTCTTGTTAGTATTTATTGTATGTATTTTGGTGTTTATTATTTATTTATTTATTGTTTATTGTATATTAAATATGTACCTACCTTTCTATCATAATATTATGAAGTGCAAAGACTTGATTGACTGATTGAGGTTGCACTACGATTTATTGATTGTGTGATGCTTGTGTGTGTGCCGCACGACTGTCCATGGTCTTAGCAGAATACCAGCGTTGCATTTTTTATTTTATTTAATAAATGCAACATATGCTGAGTCAAGGCCCTTTCACAATCCACAATACATGCAATTTTTTCTCTGTTGTATTTTTTTATTTTTTATTATTGTGTAATTCATAGGGTATTGCTAAGGTTTTATTCATGCTGTAAATTTTGTTTGTATTATTGATGTGAATAAAGATTTGTCTATGTCTATGTCTATATTCAAGAATGCCAGGTGGTCCTCTATTTGATTGTTTGTACATACTTATTGATTATAACTGAAATTGTTCAATCTCAAATTAATATTCTGTTGACTGGTACGTAGTAAAACTCCTTTGGAAACCTTTACGGCTGTAATAAAATTAACATTCGAAAAAATTCCAAACTTTGGCTACACGCCTGAATCATCATTCGAAATACGCACTACTAACTACATTAATTTCTTACACACTAAAACCTAATTTAAATTTATTTGATTTGATAAATTCAAAATGTATTTGGTAAATCCCTATTCTTGAAGCCCTATGTCCCCGCTAGGGATAACAGGAAACGAAGAAGAAGAAGAAGAAATCCCTATTGTTATTTATTATTATATGCGAAAGTAACTTTGTCTGTCTATTTGTCTCGCATTCACGCTAAAACTACTATACGAATTAAAATTTAATTTAGATCAGAGAGTATAAAGCCTAAATATAAAGGACATAGGGAATAGGATACTTTTTATGGCAAAAATCCCACGGGAACGGAAACTTGGGAATAGAATTTTGCGGTTTGAAAGGATTTTTTGCTGTCGGAGCCGCGGGGCCACACAGTAGAGTGATAAAAAGCATAATTTTGATTAAACTGTAAATGTACTGTTGTGTCTTACTTTGTATGAAATAAAGTGTTTTTTTTCTATTCTATATCTCTAACTGCTAACTTCATGAGTCTATTAATGTGTCATCAACTGTTTGAACGATGAATAAAATTTACAGTCCTCAAAAAAACTCCTAAAGTAAGGTTGCAGGACAAGAAACGTCTTCCAAAGAAAACTCATACATTAAAACCCGAAATCAGAAGGAAAATGAACGAAACCACAATAAAATGACCACAGCACAAACACTATGGACTCTTGCAATGAGTCACGAAGAGGAAGTCATCCTAGCTCCTGCGAGCTCAAGCTAAACCTTTATATAAACATCAGTGCGGGGATTACGCCATTCGATTCTCGACCGCCGCGCAGTCCGCACGCCACAAACAAAATGGCCTCCAGTCCTACAAAAGTGCTCCTGCACATTCTAAACACGATCTACGTCATCTTCGGCCTCGCCCTCTGTGCAACATCGCTATGGTTCTTCGTGCAAGTCAACGAGTTTACTTCTCTAAGGAACAGTAACCATTACCTGCTGGATTATCGAGTGTACTGGCCTCAAGCGATACCCTGGATGTTTTTCGTCGCTGGAATGTTCATACTATTCGTCTCGTGCTGCGGCTTTTCCGGTGTTAAAAAGTCTAACAAAGGGATGATGTTCATTTACATCCTTTTCTTATCAATCGCTGTGTTGTTGCTAGTACTCGTGTCTGTTATCGCTCTCGTTTTTGCCGATAACAAGGCTACGGACGACTTTGTGAAGGATACAGTATGGGACGTTTACTTCCAAGCTAAAGGTGACAATGATGTGGCGCAAGCTTTTGGTGTTATCGAGAAGAAACTCCAGTGCTGTGGAGCGGAGAGTCCCAGAGACTACAAGAATTGGAAGAATGAGTTCCCTGTGTCCTGCTGCGATGTCTTCTACCACGGCTGGGGCCCGTCTAACTACGCTATCGACTGTGACTTCTCAAATAAGCTAGCGAATGAGAGGCACGGATGTTCGCAAGTGGCGTCGCAATACGCGAGGATTGCTATTAAAGTGATGTCTGCTGCATCATTACTTATAGCGTTAATTGGAATTGCGACGATTGTCGTCGCCGTCACGGTCTCGAGGTCAATGAAGAAGAAACCTGCTGTGGTCTCGGCCCAAGACGAGATTGAAAGCAAGAAAATCCTTTACTGAAGAAGAGGTTCCAAGCTTCGCCGCTAGATGGCAGCTTTGGGAAATTTCCGAAAAGTGATGTAAGTGTGAATCGGTCGTGGAAAATGTGCGAAGTGTAAATATTGTTAGGATTATTTGAATGTGAGGTATTAATTCGGAGGTAACTCGTGGCTTTTTTAAAGTTTTCTTTGCTCCCCACCTTTTGTGGCCTACTTTAATACTGTAGTTTTCTTTGATAAAGTTGAAGTTACTTTCGAACTTTACTTGTGTTGCTTGAATGTGATTTTTGTTTGTAAATAGACTGAATAATTATTATCACAAGACCAAAACTTAGTTATAATAAATTTACATTATGTGTGTTCACTCTCATTCCTTTGTATGATCTGAGATTGCAAGTCACTGCGTAAGTTTTCAGTTTCTTGGGTTAGAAGAAATTGTATAACTTCCTTTAGTGTTGTATTTTATTTATAGAAAGACCATTTCCCTGACTTTGGAGGTACCTACTTTGGAGGAGTGATTGGTGTTCGTTTTGCGTGTCTCTTTGTTTGTCTTTTTATATGATTCGGGCATCCTAGATGAAGGGGCTTTAGATGTGATTCGTTTATAATTATTATTATTTCATTTAAATGTCGAATAATATTTTCCGTTCCAAAAGAGCTTTATTGAAATGTTTTACGTCAATCGTTTTATTTCGTTATGTATTGGTGCCATAACTTCAAAATTATGTTTTTGTAAAGTATTCGTTTAGTCGTGAAAAGTTTTTCTATTTAAGTTACCAATTTTAACGCTTTTATTTATAAACGAAACTTCTTAGTGTTAATTTATTTGTAAGGATTATTTTAGTATTAGTTTTAAGTTAAATGTTTTATACGAGACGAGATCTGGATACAAAAATCTCATCAAACAAAATATAAATTCCGTCTAAAATTGTGATTTTAATTATTTCTCAAGGATATGACTCCATCGCTCTCAGAAACAAACAGGTTTATTTGGTTTTATTGCATTACGAAAACTCTGACCTCATCTGTTCGTAAAGTAATTAAATATATATTTTATTAACATTATTTTTATTCTATTGTTTTGGTTTGGTAAGTACCCAATTAAGATTTTACAATTAAGATAATAATTTAATTTTTATTAATAACCTTTTTAGCACCGTAAGTTGGGGTAATTTTGGCCATCCGTTGTTTCTTTTTTTTATATAATGAGAAATCTGAAATTTTTTGACAGTTCTACTAGTTTCAGGAAAATGCCGATAGATGGTTCTGGTAATATGTCAACGTTAAATAAAAAGTTTGACTGGCTGACTTGACTAACTGATTGAATTCATAAAGAATTTAACATATTACTTAATACTAGTGCCATGTATGTCTCCATCACTAAAAGTGGCAGTTCGAAAACCACTTAATGTTCTTATTATCCATTCCATTTAAATAATAATTTTGTCATAATACTAAACCCTACGTTAACATTTCTTTCTTGCCCTTTAACATTATCACAAGCCTTTTTGTTTACAAGGATTTTGTAAATTTTTTCTTCTTTTTATGTTTGGCGGACCATTTACAAAAAAAAACATTAACCCACTGATAATATACGTACGAAACGATACCCTATTATCTACAGAATCTAAGGCAAGTTGACATGCCAGCGTTGCGCAAACGCAGAGTTTTCACTTTCCTCCGAAACAAAAGGGAAAATGCACCGATTATGGCGCAAGCGACCGAACGCCCTAAATCGTAAATAAATCACCTCATTGTACTAGTTTAAAAGACAGAAAATTCATTTTTAATAATCCAAAAAAATTTTTTTTGTTTTTCTTGAGTTTGAGTTTGACATTTATCAACTTGAAGTTCCTTTGGTTTTTATATTTGGCTGTAGTGATTTTTATTTACAGTTATATTATTGCTTGCTTATTATTATCCTACTTCATTATTGTTTACCAATATTCAATTTTCTAATAAGCTCATTAATACGAGTAAATCCGAGTAAACTACGAAAAATACCGATATTTTATCATAGTAAATTGTTCAATTGAATAAAATACATTTTTGTCCTTGTTAAAATCTGTGCTGTGGGCAATACTTGTACAACACTGGACATCTTTCAGTTGTGTGACTGGATGATTATAAGTATGATAGTTTTTTTTCGACATCAATGTATATTCTTAAATGCATTCGTCATTAAAGGGCTCCGACACACCCAGTGTCTACGAAACTCCAACCAAAATTGCTGAGTGTTGCGTAAAGAAAAACAAACTATGTAAATATGAAGTCAAAACGTGACGAAATGGAAACCTTAGCGGACCATTTCGGATGGGAAGAACACGTCCAGTGACATACCGACCATACAAAACAGATATACACGCGCTGTTTTGCTAGTTTATTAGTGCAGAATGGGGTTTAGCGTGGAATGTGGCATTGATAAATTTATAAGAATGCAATTATACAGAAATATAATCTATTGATATATAATGTATTTTTTAATCATAAAAACCAGGGATGGTTTGGTTACTCTGAAAATAGAATAGCTTTCAAGTAAGTAACCAATATCCTTGCTGGAAATATCCATATAATAAAGGCATATTATGCTATAATATTATGCTTTAAATACTTTTAAAAAACAAAGCTCAAAACGATTAAAAATATAAATATATTCTTTTATAATGAAAAAATTTATCAACAAATATTATAAAATCAATCCCAGCTTAACAGCAAAGGATCAAATCTTTTATCTAATGCGCGCGACCTGCACTCTCTGAGTCACAAACGACACCTGAATAAAACTAGTTGCGCTGTGACCTCCCGCCGCAGTTAGTCGGCATCGATACTCGCGCGCGGACGTATTACTTCATCATGAGCAAAGAAGAGCTTTACAAGGTCGTCCTCTACATCGTCAGCATACTCTATGCTGTCTTTGGTCTCGCCACCGCCGCTACTGGAATATGGTTCTTCGTGCAGCTCACAGAGTTTGTCAGCTTGAGAAATAGCAACCATTACCTACTGGACTATAGAGTCTACTGGCCTCAAGTCGCGCCATGGCTCTTCATCCTCCTCGGTCTTTTTATCATGATCGTCGCTTTCTGCGGCTGGTGCGGTGCGAACAAGGAAAGTCGCGGCCTTCTCGGCATGTACGGATTCTTCTTGATCCTTATCATTATTGGGCAAGCCATTGCAGCGACTCTGGTCTTCGTGTTCGTTGATGGCGACGACACAGATCGCTTCATCAAAGACACGGTCTACGATGGGTACTACAATACGCAGAGTAATCCTGAAACGTTTAAGGCATTTGGAAGGATTGAAAGGAAGCTAAGATGCTGTGGTGCTAATGATGCTAGAGATTATAAAAGCTGGAGAAATGACCTGCCTCTCACCTGTTGCCATGATAGCTATTACAGAGCAACCTGTGACTTCACGGATAAGGAAGCTAATGAAAGGTTCGGCTGCGCGAAGGTAGCAGCGGTCTACGCGAAGATCATCAGCTCAGTGATAGCGGGAGTGTCCTTGATAATGGTGCTGGTGGAAATTGTGGGGCTGGTGATGGCGTGGAGACTCTTCAAGGCTTTCAGAGAGGTTGAGCATTATATAACGGAGAAACGGCCCGAGGGTGAGACAGAGTGCTAATGTTAAGGGTATAATTGAGTGTATAGGTGAAAGTGTGGGCACGTTTTGGTTGTCAATTCTTATAAAGTTTTTTGTGTTTGAAGAAAACTTCACCAAGAATGCACATTTAATGTGCTCTTGTATTGAAATACAGTAGACCATTTAATCGGAAAGAAGTGTGTGCCTTATTTTGATATCTGTCGAAGCTTGATTTATCTCTGGAAGATTTTCTTAATGGAATTTCTTAAATAATATTTTTTTTTGCAAAATATGCATTGAAACTAAATGTGCCCTCACTCGAGTTTTTGCTAAGTATAGAATCCGATGTCAAGTAAGGTTGTCTTGAAGGTCCACAGTAGGTTTTTAAGCAATGACCTCATTTTTTTCTAAACTTTATTCTCAATGGAATCTTTGTATAGGCTGTTGAAGATTAGTTACCATTTGTATTTTTTATAACGACCGCTTTATGATGTCAACTGAAAACTGCAACGAAACGAATTTTTTTATAAGTTTCGAACGAAATCGATCTGATGATGAATCTTATGTGCGTTCCAACTTTTTTTAATATTACAAAATAGATAAGGATTTTTTTATTGATAACTTTGGCAGATTCCAGCCTTACCACAAAAAAGTTAGACTGGTCTAATCGTAAATTTGTATTACCGATGACGAAATCGTAAACATATTGATTTAGACGATCTTCCTTTTTTGTGGTAAAGCTATTATTGTTTAGATGAAATCACGAGTTACCACCTAAACTTAGTTTAAGTGCCAATTTAGAATAAATTATCTATTTAAAGTTCCATGTTTCCTCTGCACGAGGAAAATAAGGTAACTTTACTGCAATTTGAAATACCTTGCACAGTCAGTATTTGGAGTCTTCTTGCTCGAGTTTGATCTTGTACAAGAAGTTCTCGAGTACTGATTATAATAACTCGAGCAGTCTCATACTCCGTCGAGCGTATACTTTATCAATTAGGAGCGGAGAACGATTTCAAGTTACATATTGACACTTTGGAGTGCTGCTCCGGATTTCGACTTGGCTGTAAATGTAAGCTTAACGCTGATATTCGAACTAGATTCGAAATTTATATACATAGTCGAGTTCCAACTTCGTTACAGTGAAACATAAGCTCGATGGAGTATAAGACAGCACGAGCCAGGATTATAAGTACTCGGGAACTACTTGTCCGAGTATCATACTAGACCGAGTAGCCTCAAAACATTTGCCATTTTCAACTTATCTGTCTGTTTCAAAGGCTATAAAACTTAGTTAATCTTAAGTACCAATTCCTGTCTTCACATCGCAAGAGGAGTGATTGACCAATTAGGCTCCTAATTTCTAGGGTCAAAGACCGAGGGCGGGTGTCTCACTCGATCTTCCTTCGTGATTCATAACTTAGTCAATTGTCATTGTGTCATCTGACCCCTGCTCCTGGTACCTAGTTTTATAATTGGCACGTGTTAACACTTCGTTAAGTAGTACACTGATCGGTTACTTCAGCTGTCCTTTCTGGATTCGGTAAGAAAACAATCAATCGTCATCAAAATAGGACTGGAGCCTATCTTAAAGATCGTTGCAAGGACAAGGATTTTGCCATAATAACAGCGATTAGCTGAAGGATTGGCAATATCAGTTCTTCTATTTTTTTAATGAAGTACCTTAACACCCGTCCTTCGGTTGTTTCCTTAGTCGCCTTTTACGACACCCATAGGAGGAGATTAGTTGGTGGAATTCTATGCCGACACCACACGGTCGTAAAAAAATATGTTTTCGATTGATTTTGAATTGCCCAAAGCGAAACTAGGTACCTTGTTAGAGCTACTTAGTATTCTTTTTTTGAGGTCAAACAAACAAAGTTGAAGTAATTGGTCGGTTATGTATATGTGCGTGTATTTCATAATGTTTGAGCTTCGTGTTCGAGCGTATGTCGGTTTGTTACCTTCAGATATGCTAATGTTGTGTGACACCATAGTTTGTTTGATGAGTTATGTCGTTGTATGAGGTTTGAGGTTGTAATTTTTATGTTGTTTCTTATGGTGTCCATTTACAGGGACGCCCACCTTAAAAGTAATTTTATAATTTTCATATTTTTTTTAACCTTTTGTCAAATGTTAGGTATCCGTCCGAATTTAGACTAGAATTATTAAAAAAAAACACTTTTACAAGTACTTGTTGTGTTTTTAAGGTACTAAGCGTAATAATAAGCCAAAGAAATGTACCTAGCTATTGTTCACAAAAAAAAAAAAAACTCGAAAATAGTAAAAATATATACAACATGTTACTTTTAGAATGCAGATTATCTACTTTATATATTTTTTAATATTTACTTTTAAAATTTGTAATTTTCTTAGTTCACGCCATCGATTTAAGTATTAAATAAATTATATAATAATTACTATAAATTTAATATTAAGTTATTCACAAATTATTTAAGTTTTATTTTATATTAAATAAGATAGCCGAAGCTAGTCTTAAGAAGTTTCGTTTAAAAATAAAAGCAATATTGTAATTTTAAAAAGTATTTTATTTTTAAAACTTCCGATTTATTTATAAGGTAGGTTTACTGACTTACAAAAAAAACATCAAAAATACATATTTTTTTAATTAACGTTCTAATTAAAAAACAAGCGTTCTTTTCTAAAAAAAAAACATAATTTGTAACTGATATAAATTGTTTTGCTAATACAATTATTTCTGTATAATTTTACCTATCAAGGTATGAAAATATCAAAAAATTAGTAATAACTCAAAAAACTGGTTAATCCACTACTAAAATACTTTGATCACATCATCTTATGAGGATACAAAGAGTATACATCAATATAATATAACATTAGTAACTAAGTATATATTGACAGTATAAGTATAATCGTATAATTCGTTACATCATTGTAGTTTAATTTCAAGTTCTCACACCCACAGTTTATGAGATTTTTGACACTTGATGATATCATTTTATTTTTAACTTTGTAAGAATATAGTATTTTATTGAATTTTTATTTACTAGTTTTGTTTTACCACACTATAATAAATAGTACAACATCATACAGTTTGGGCACTCCCTGTCTCCCTCAGCAAGTGCGGCTCCGCGCTCGGTTACCTCTCAGTTACCGCTCAGTACAAATAAAGCAGCGTCGCACGTCTCATCTCACTCACACAAAGCATGATACGCGTGCACGTACACGAGTTTCGGCTGTGCTCGAAGCGAGGCGCTTTTTTCTATGAAGTCACCGAGGTGTGGTTTTACCCTATTTTACGGTGGTATATGAATTTATGAACGGCTAAAAGGATTGTCTAAAAATATTTTAAAGTAAAAAATTTCAATAGACCCAATAGTATACGTTTTCATAGCATTTTGGTTTTTTTACAGATAATATCCAACACTGTACCTAGAGCTTCCCAAAATCACCTTTACGTCGTGATTTGATCAAAAACAGTACAGCAATTTTACAGTTATGCGCTTAATTTTTAAAGCCTTGACAAACCTCAGTACTCATAAACGTGGTATCGTTCAGGTGTTTGTCTGACTCATACAAATAACCTATGAGTCAACAAATTATAAATCTTTACTATGTTGTATGAGTAATGCAAGGTATTTAGAACATTGGAGAGAGGCCTGTGTTACGCAGTGTATTGTGCCATTTTGAGAATGTCCTTTTACAGAGAAAGTTAGTTATGACTGTGCGTGTGAGTCATACAATATTCGACTATGATTTTATCACAATTAAAAAAGATACTGAGTCACAATACGTGGATACGGAGGGGGGAGGCCTTTGCCCAGCAGTGGGACACAATCTTGAGTCAAGAATACCTTAAAAGTCAAAGTCAAAGTCAAATTCTTTATTCAATATAGATATCACTTATTGAAAGTCAATTAGACTACATATAATCTAATCGCTATTGATACCTTATTTGGTAAAGTATCCTATACTGCGAGAGGCGAGGTAGTTCAGGGTGCCCACCAAGCGGCTCAGGTAAACAAATGTTTGCCTTGCGTTACGACAAGAGTCGCCTGGAGAGGCCCCCAAACGAGCCCTCCTCTGTCAAATGATCCTACTCCCTTTCGCAATGATTTTACAGCGTAGAGAAGAAAGGGGTAACAATCTCTACTTTACAATTTATCTCTCTCTTTTTTTTAAAAAGGGTCTTTAAAAAGGGTCCCGCCCTCAAAAATATGACACACATACGCATAAACTAACAACTTCCTATTATCGAAGTCGGTTCAATAAAACACCGAAACCTTCTCTTGAATTACCATTGAATTACTATCAAAATCTTTTGGGAAAATCGCGCAAAAATCGGTTCAGCCTAACGCGAGATAATCGCTGACAAACATACATACATGCTTAAATACAATTAAAACTGAGAATCTCCTTTTTTGAAGTAGGGTAAAAGGGGACCCGCTTCAATAAACTATAATACATAGTAAACATATAACTTCCTCTCTTTCGAAGTCGGTTAAGACACCGAAAACTTCTTCTGAATATTACAATTCCTATTCTGAAAACCTCATCAAAATCGGGTCAGACAAACGTGAGATAATCGTGGACAAACTTAAACATACATAAAGGTCAAATTGAGAACCTTAATTTTTTAAAGTAGGTTAAAAAATAATGGCTTTAATAACCCACATCATGTATCGCAGTGTTGCGAAATCACACTGCTGGAGAGAGGGCTTCACTCGTCGCATCTAACGACGTGCGTGAGTGACATAGTGACGTGCGACAATACACACCCCCCACCTGCAGTACGCGGCGACCTCGGCTTACTTGCTGTGATGTTATGATGTGATGTAATGTACTTACAGGGTATAAAGTGCCAGCTCTGCGCGCGGTAAAAATATAAATCACCCATTTATTTTGAACTAGTCGACCCGGCGAACGTCATGCCGCGTTACCTATTTCTATGTTGTGCCATGTGTGTATATGTCGTAGTAAGGTTTGTTTTTTTGCAAAAAAACTAGGGATTTTGCGAAAACCCGGATAATTTGATTTAAGCAGTGCTTTTTTTTCAATCATCCTGACATAAAGCAGTTTTTTTTTGCTGAAAAAAATACACCTTAATTAATTATCAAATCTTACTACGACATATACCTATAAACCTTCCTCTTGAGTTACTCTATCATTAAAAAAAAACGGCATCAAAATCCGTTGCTTAATTTAAAAGATTTTAAGCTTATTTAGCGACAGACAGACGCGGGAAGCGACTTTGTTTTATACTATGTACTAGATGCTGCCCCGCGGTTTTTCCTGCGTAGATTTCTTATATTTACAAAAATCTCGCTTTTTCCCGTTCCCATGAGAATTTCGGGAAATCTTTTCTTAGTGCTCACCTACACTAACTAAGGAACCTACATGCAAAATTTCAGCCCGCTACGCCCAGTAGTTTAGGCTCTGCGTTGTCTGTCAGTCAGTCAGTCAGTAACGGAAGAGTTTTATATATATTGATTCATGGGTCATGTGACTACGTATACAGAAGCGCCTATAGATAGATAGATCTGACTGTGCTCCTTCTGCTCCGTGGCTCAGTTGGCAGTGATTAGAACTATGATGCGGAAGCACCGGGTTCGATTCCCGCCAGGCGAGAACATTGTTATGGTAAATGTGTGTTGTTCTTCTTTGTATGTGTTTCAGGCACCCTAGATACAAGTTCTTCCTAGTTAAGGGGCTCTGAGAAAAGACAGATGGATAGATAGACAGAGCGGAGTGGATTAAACTTATAAACAATTTAAACAAAGACAAATATAAAAGGTCAATCTAACAAAACAACGTAAAAAACACGTTTTTCTAAGATCCTAGACTCTACATCACGTAACGCAATTCAAACTTTAAATTGAATCTTATTCTCTGTGAAATAGAGTGTAAAATCGTTTATTTTAAACTAAACTGCAGTGAGCCATGAATGTTTTTGTAACGTGGACGTGACCAAAATGTCGGGTCTCAAGAACAAGTACTGTCTCGCTCTAAGAACAAAGAATAGAGCGAGATACCCTAGTCCAGTCCGATGTAGTGTGCTCGAAATGTAAACAATGACCAATATGTCGATTAAAAAAGCTATTTGTTAGATTAATTATGCATTATGAGTCATCTTAACAAAATTTTACATAATTACTCTAGAAATCATATCGTCAGTCCTCAAAGTGCGGACGTTGTGTGTTGCCAGGGCCAGTTGTCGTTTAAAGGGGTGGTAGCCGACCGTCCGGGGATTCTTAGCACCCCTTGCCCCGCCGTTACCGTAACCGCTACCGTGGTCAGGAATAGCGGGGCTGCCGGGGACTAGGGGCCTGGGCACATGCTGACTATTCATGAGGGGGGGGGGTTGCCATACTCGCCACGCTTGGCAGGCGGGTTGGCGAGCGCAGTATGGTGTTGTATAAACCAGAAGACGCTGCTGCCCGTCTTCTGGTGCTGTCCCTCAGCCGGGTCCTACGGCTCCCACGGGAGGAGAGGGGAGGGCGACATTCTAACGCCGGCGCCCGCGGCAAAAATGTGTCAATCGTTCTTTTTGAAACGACTTAAAAAAAGGAGGTTTGTATGAATGTATGTTTGTCCCCGATTATCTCGATTTTGGCTGAACCAATTTTGATGCGGTTTTTACAAAAGTATTTGTTACATTCAGGAGAAGGTTTTAGTACCTATTTTAACTGACTTCAGAAAAGAAAAAGTTCTGAGTTTATGTTAATGAATAATAATAATAATAAATAATTCAATTTAATGAAAGCGGCTCTCTTTTTAAAAAAAAAAATTATTCATCAGCCGGGTGGATTGCTACCCTTTAGCAAAGTGTTTGGGTTATGTACTTGCGTCGTCATAACAAACTTTTACATATTTACTTGCTTGGCTTGCGCTTTAAAGGTTCCGGAAGAAATTTATTGCGTAAATTTGGCTAGCTTTAGCATAGTTTTCAGTATTAGTTGTTATTCTACATGAAGTGAAGTTGCGACTGCTAATTATTTGGTGCCTCGACAAAATTGGTCAAAAAAACTGTAAGTAAGTTTTTTACATTTCATCTCTAAATTTGGGTTACTTATTTTATTTTAAGTTTTAAATATTTGTTAGTATTATCTGGACAACAAGAAAAAAACATTGCAGACATTTGATTTAGATTAATTGAGCCGTTTCGGAGATAAGTGTCTTTGACAGACAGACGTAATGACGGATAGACGGACGGAATAGTCATATTTATAAAGTCCCGGGACGAGTACCCGGAACCTTAAAAATAGGCCACGGCTTAGATCACCACAAGGATAATCATTTTGAGGGCCATACCATAATCCCCACACCCGGATTTCAGTATTGCCTTTGCTGAGCATCTTCATTGCGTTTTACGCGCGTTGTCTTCGCTTAAAAAAACGTGGTATGTACTTTATATTTTCAAAGAAAGAATAAAATAATCTCATACTAATATATTAAAGAAATTATTTTCAGGTATTTGTAAAAGCTGTTATATGTTTACATAATCTACATCTCTCGTCTGCGTAACGTATAGATGCTACTTGACTTTACTCAGCGGAGTGATCTGTATGAAATATCGCGCTTCGTGGGGGCGGGCTTTGTTGCCGAATTACATTTGTTTAGTTCCGCAGCTTTGTGGTTTTTTATTCGTTTCTTTATAGGTCAAATTATACGCTAGTTTCCGGTAAAATACGCGAAAAAGATAAAAAAAATGCTTAGCTATCAATAAAAAAAAACACAAGTAAGTAAAAGAAGTCGGTTTAGGCGATAATGTCACCAATTGCTACAAATTCAATTATTGTTATGTACTTTTGTACCTTTTTACCTAATACTATGTTGTACATCCTAAACTTTCCTCTTGAAACACTTTATATAAAAAAACCGCATCAAAATCCGTTGCTTAGTTTTAAAGATATAGCCATATAATCATTCATAGGGACCTTCTAGGGACCAACTTTGTTTTATTACTAGAGGCTGCCCCGCGGTTTTCCCGCGAATATTTCTCATAAACTCGAAAATCCTGTTTTTTCCCGTTCCCGTGGGAATTTCGTGAAATCCCTTCTTAGTGCTCACCTACACTGCCTAAGGAAACTACATGCAAAATTTTACGCCCAGTAGTTTCGGCTCTGCCTTGTCTGTCAGTCAGTCAGTCAGTCAGCCAGCCAGTCAGTCAGTCAGTAACGGAAGATTTTTATATATATTGATGATGATGATATTGATTGCTAAAAGTCATTTCTTCCAGACAACCGTAGAATACTTTTTGTTCATCTTGCTATAGCAAAAAGCCACTATAAGCGCTAGATGATCCAAAAGAGTTCCTTTTTGTGCAGCCTTATGAGGGGGACTGAATGATTATGGATGTGTCATTTTAATTGGATTTGATTGTGTATATAGTATATAATTATCTGTTTCTATTACGTTATTATCATGTTGTTATATAATTAGTGTCATTGGCAAGGTAACAAGCATCAGTATATAATATGCAGGTTATCTACTGTGAAAATCTACTACAAGTTATAAAAATATAATCAAGTATAATTATAAGGAAATTCCTGTACAAAAAACTTTTTATCAAAAAATAAAACCGCCGAAAAAAAAACTAAAAAGCATAAAATAATAATCGAATTACTAAATTCTTAAAGTAATGTAGGGTATACCAAGTAATTTTAAGTCGTTTAAAGGTTAGTTTCGACTCTGCGTTGTCTGTAAGTCAGTCAGTAACGGGTAACGGAAGAGTTTTATTTATGTACCTACTAGAGGCTGCCCCGCGGTTTCACTCGCGCAGATTTCTCATAAAAACCAAAATCCAGTTTTTTCCCGTTCCCATGGGAATTTCGGAAAATCCTCTCTTAGTGCTCACCTACACTCCCCAAGGAACCCACGTGCCAATTTTAAGCTTTCTACGCCCAGTAGTTTCGACTCTGCGTTGTCTGTAAGTCAGTCAATAACGGAAGAGTTTTATATATTATACTAGAGGCTGCCCTGCGGTTTTTCCCGCGCAGATTTCTCATAAACACAAAATTCCCGTTTTTTTCCCGTTCCCGTGGGAATTTCGGGAAATCCCTTCTTAGTGCTCACCTACACTCCCTAAGGAACCTACATGCAAAATTTCAGCACGCTACGCCCAGTAGTTTCGGCTCTGCGTTGTCTGTCAGTCAGTCAGTCAGTCAGTCAGTCAGTCAGTCAGTAACGGAAGAGTTTTATATATATAGATTGATATCACGGCAGGATGTAAGTTTTTAACGAAACTTTTACATCCTATCGAGTAGGTTGCAATATTTGCACATAGCTTCGTAATTGAAGTGATACTAAAAGTAGAGGTAAAGTTAATATCCTTGAACACGGTGTAACTTGTAACAAGTTTGTAACTGGGTAATTATGAATTTATAAATATTACCTACCTACTATACATAGATAGGTTTAGCTCAAGTAAGAACCTACCTAGGTACTTACATTCTAACCATGTTATTCATAAAAAGTTAAAGAGCATTTTAGTTTTGTGACGTATGTCAATTTAGACTGGATGTCACGTATTTACCATACAACAAACCAGAGAAGTAGACCTCCAGTAACGCTACTTAAAATCTACTGTATCTTTATGAATAAGACGGTTAGAAATTATTTTTTACTTTATCGGCTCTACCATGAAAAGACTTGGGATTATTGTTTTAACGTTGGTTCCGAAACCACGTGTTTTGTTAGCGGGCTTTAAAACAATAATCCAATAAACTTACAATAACCGTACAACGTTGCCGGGCTTTAAGCCCACCCTTTTTACTAATTTGTGAACTTGACATTGGCAAAATACTCCACTGAAGTGGAGTCAAGTCCATTAAATTAAAATAATAATAATGAAAAGAGTTTAACCTGGTTTAAACTAGATTAGGGTTTAAATCACCAAATTTTCACAAAAAAAATGGCCTTTTAGACCGGTCTAATTACCTATCTTTTGTGGTAAGGAACTTTAGAAACTATCTTATAAATATGCGTTTATGAATCTAAAAGTGGCCACTTTAGGCAACAAACGAATATTTCTAAGATCATTATCCTGAAAGCAACACAATAGAGCCTTAAAAAATCTAAACAAGATTATCTAGGGAGTCAAAGACGCATATTTTTGATTTCGGGTATGGTTAAGAAGATATTAATTATTTATCGTAGTGGCGCTTGTATCGAACCCCTTCGCTCCTAAAAAAAGCAGACAAAATTCCTGTTTTTTCCCGTAACCGTAGGAATTTCGGGAAATCCCTTCTTAGTGCTCACTTACACTTACTAAGGAACCTACATGCAAAATTTCAGCTCGCTACGCCCAGTAGTTCTGGCTCTGCGTTGTCTGTCAGTCAGTCAGTCAGTAACGGAAGAGTTTTATATACAGGGTGTTTCTGACAAGGCGGTAAAAAATCAAAGAAAGGATTCAGCTTACCATACCTATACCTAACAACTCGAAACGTTGAAATCTCGATTTGAATTTTCTTCGCACATACATTGTGCCCATCTAAGTAAGTACTTAGATACTTATAGAGTACAATAAGTAACATACATACAGCATAAGTGATTGAGAGACAATCTCTTTGTCATGCTAAGCGGCAGGAGCTTTGTTAATAATTTCACAGCATTCTTCTTGTCTCGGCAACACAACAATAATGATGTACCCATCATAGTGACAATGGAGATTTTTTAATAGTTATTCAATTCGGAAACATAAGGTAAGTATGGAAATCTTTGGTAAAGTATGAACTTGTATTAAAGATTCAAGATTCAAGATTCAAATATTTATTGCTTTCGTGAGGTACATGCATAAAGATGGTATTAGTTATAAAAAGTTTCACACACGACCCAGTAAGGGCACTGCAAAATATCTTAAAAATAAAACAAGTAAATATTTTAAATAAAGTAAGTATCTTAAACTAACACAGAGTTTCATGATATTAATAAAATATAACAAAAAACTAAATAAACTTGACAAAACAAAACATTCTTTTTAAATTGTTATTAGGAACTTATTAATTATCTTTACTTATCTTAAAAAATCTTTTAACGTATAAAAACATTTTGGTTTACATATTTCGGCTGCTTAAAATAAAAACCTAGTAACTCGTTTTTACAAAAATGTTCAGGAGAGCCAAAAAACGGGTCGGCCACTTTAATTCGTTGCCCTGAAGAAACCAGACGCAATAGCGATTTGGGTGTTTGACCAAAAGTTTGACTATATTGTTGACTATAGTTTGTAGTACTTGTAATCGTGTTAGAAGTTATAGTTACACTTAAATTGATCCCACTATATTTTTTTTTGGAAATTCACCTAAATATGACAATGAAAACAATTTCAAAACATAGTATTTCATACTTAGTTAATACAATCTCTGAGTTAATTCTCTACTTTTTATAGCATTTTATATTTTTAGTTGTACGTTTCGAGTGACAAATGTTATTTTTTGAAGTGAATTCATTTAAAAGTTATATAAATGGTTTATTTGTGGCAGAATTTAGTTTTGGTAACGATTTGGTTACGACTCGGGGTTAATTCAGCCAAATTTTCATTCTTTGACTAACTGTTTTTTTACTTACTAAATTCCACCAAAATATGATTGATTTTATAATCGGCGCCAAATTCAAAACATAGTAAGTCAGCTTTCTAATTCATAACCTAGTAAGTCGGTTGAGTTGCTAGGTTTTTTTATTTGTAATCCGACATGCTATGTTTAGAATATGTACTTCATGGAAATTTTAATAACTTTTTCAAATTGGGTAGACTTGCTAAATTTTATTTTAAAAATTACGTAGGAAACTGGGTGTTTTAAGGTCCATATCAAATCGATACCGCCTAGTAAGTCGAAAAATGACAAAAACGGGTTTTTTGCAAAAACACCAGTTACTAGGTTTTAAATTTGGGCAGCCGATTTATACAAGGTGTTTTTAAAAAGGTTTGTGTGTTTTAATAAGTAAAAAGCTGATGATCTTCAAACGGCTGAACAGATTTTAATGAAACATGGCTAAGAACACTCGGGATTAATTTTATTTATCTGCTTAAGATAAAAAAAAACCGTTTGGGAGCTACGATTCCACAGACAGATATCCAGACGGAACACAGAATCCTTAAGCTTATAACACCACTCTCTTTTGGAATCGGGCGGGGGTTAAAAATAAGCTTAATCAGACCAGCTCCAGCAGTTCTCGAGTTTTAGCTAGACTAACGAACATCAATTAATTTTAAAATATATGCTTACACTAGAGGCTGCCCCGCGGTTTCACCCGCGCAGATTTCTCATAAACACCAAAATCCCGTTTTTCCTGTTCGATTTATCAAGGAAGTCAATTTTTTATACTCATTAAAAAAGTACCGTAATTCCCGTTCCCGTGGGAGTTTTGTAAATTCCTTTCTTTCAACACTCATACATTCACTGAGCAACCTGTACACCAAATTTCACGTCGATACACTCAATGATGTCGATTTTTCATACAAACTAAAAAGTCTTGTAATTCCCGTTCCTGAGGGAATTTCAGGAAATCCTTTCTTAGTGCTCACCTACACTCCCTAATGAACCTACATGCCAAATTTCAGATTTATACGCCCAGTAGTTTCGGCTCTGCGTTGTCTGTCAGTCAGTCAGTCAGTCAGTCAGTCAGTAACGGAAGAGTTTTATATACAGGGTGTTTCTGACAAGGCGGTAATAAATCAAAGGAGGGATTCTGCTCACCATACCTAACAACTTTCCCAAAGCAACATGGGTCGAAATCTCAAAACAAAAATCAGCAGTCCCGTACATTGACCCCGTCAGCTGATCGAACCAATGTATGGGACAGCTGTTATTTTTTTTGAGATTTTGACCCATGTTGCTTTGGGAAAGTTGGTTGTTATGGTGAGCAGAATCCCTCCTTTGATTTATTACCGCCTTGTCAGAAACACCCAGTATATTGATAACTAGAGGCTGCCCCGCGGTTTTTCCCGCGCAGATTTCTCATAAACACAAAAATCACGTTTTTTCCCGTTCCCGTGGGAATTTCGGGAAATCCCTTCTTAGTGCTCACCTACACTCCCTATGTAACCTACATGCAAAATTTCAGCCCGCTACGCCCAGTAGTTTCGGCTCTGCGTTGTCTGTCAGTCAGTCAGTCAGTCAGTCAGTCAGTAACGGAAGAGTTTTATATATATTGATTACAAATTAAAATTTAATAAAAATCGGGGCATCAGTTCGCAAGTTAAACCGTATCAACGCCATGGGGCCGTAAAGGTCAATTTTAAATGAAGATAAGTCACAGTTAAATTGAGTTAGGCAGACAGCAAGTAGTGAGCAGCGCCCACGCGATGCTCAGCTGTGGCGGACCGCAAATATGTTTAAAAATTTAGCAATAAGACCGTTTTTTCAATTTTTCTAAGAACCTTTCGGATTCTTCTAGTCTGCGGTTTATCTCTATACTGCATGAGTCGAGGTGGTTTTGGGTGCCTTCCACGCAAGTCGTCAAATAACCTCACCTCGGTCAAACGATTCTACTACGTAAGGATGAAATAGATAACATACTCAACATTCTTTACATTTTTTGTTATGCTATTGCTTTTACAATAAAGTATCATTTAATAAGTAATTTTTCTTGCACTCATTTGAGTGTTGGATCAATTTTAATTTTAGTCTTCCCTGTTCATTATGATAATTTTTTTTTTTTTTGGAAATACTTTGTGATGGTATTGCTAGAGTTTTGATAAGCCATTGCTTATTTACAGATACCCATTTACAGATGTGAGTGAATAAGTGAATATAACACAGTTATTATCAAGTAAATTAATTTAATATTAGTACACTGACTGACTCTAATACAAAGCTTTAAAAGGAAGTAATTAATTTAAACACCGTTACAACATTTTTGTACAAATGATACAAGCACAAGCAGTAGTTCCGAACTGCACGAAATTCAGGAAAATAATCCCCGAGTCGGCCGGTTGTTCCCCTATTTAAGCACCGGCTCTCTTTTCAAAAACTGCCCGTTGATCGTCGAGCTGTTGGCGCGCAGCTACGTCGGACGTGACGTCAGCTCGCGCTGTTATTTTCGATGTTTCGACCGGAAACCCGTTGAGTTGTTGGCGGCTCCGAAGATTGCCAACACGGCCATGCTGCAACGTGCCTGCCCTCAGGCACCTTTTTCGTAGGCGAAGAAGATACTGGAAATGGGAAAGTACTATAATTATTAAGATATCCAGTAAGTCACTAAACTAGGGATGTGTTGTCTAAACTCGTATTACTATCATGACTCTTGCACAAAAACTTGATTTATAACGTTTCTTCCTAAGAATCCAGGTTCGACTATAGTCCGCCCGATCTTATCCCGTTTTATTATTAGTTTTTGTGCAAGCTACATACAGCAATATATGGGTATATGAAACAGACGTATATCTGTAACTTTTATCCCGCACACAAACTTTATTTATAACGTTTCTTCCTAAGAATCCAGGTTCGACTATAGTCCGCCTGATCTTATCCCGTTTTATTATTAGTTTTTGTGCAGGCTAAATACACCAATATATGGGTATATGAAATGCATAATTAATACAATAAAGGATATTGTTACCTTGCCAACAAGGCCAAATACTTTTTTTTTTTTCTAGAACCCGGACTATTTAAATATCATGTTTCTGTGGTACCTATTTTGATCCTTTAGCACTTGAAAGTTGGGGAATTTCGAGTCCTGAAACCTTTCGTTCCTTTTAACAGACTTCAAAAAAGGAGGTTATCAGTTTGACCTGTATGTATGTATGTTTGTCCGCGATTATCTCGAGTTTGGCTGAACCGATTTTGATGCGGTTTTCAGATAAGTATAAGATATATTCAGGAGAAGGTTTTAGTACCTATTTAACCGACTTTAGGAAAGAGGGAGTTCTCAGTTTTATGTATGTGTCAATTTTCAACGCGGGTCTCTTTTTTTTTTTTTTTTATTATATAATTATTATTTTTTTGTCCTCGGCCTTATCTGACCTAACTGATAAGTAAGTAGGTTATTTATTACACTATTTCGATATGTAGAAAAAGTGCACCTCTTTTTACTATAATAAATCAACGACAGCATCAACAAGAAAAAAAAATCACAACTTCAAACCTTTTCTATTTTTCTTAACAACTTTACTTTAATCTAACTAGTGGTGTTAAATCTTAAAATACTTTTGTGCAGATCTGCTGACCTTTAAAAATTGCTGAGACTAGCCGGTTCAAATCATTAACTTATTTAGTTCGATTGGACCTTACCGCTACCGCTTACGTAGATAAGAACAGTGAGAGGTCTCGGCAGCGACCTTGAAATAATTACCTAGGCCTGCTCGAGCCCGGCCGGTAGAAAGACGCGCGATAGGGCTGCCTACTGACTGTCACTCTTGTTGCTTGGCTTATAATTTGATAATAAATCTATTATGTTCTTACTTGTGAAATTGACGTTTTGTATATTTTTCCCTTAGAACATTTTCGCATTTAATCTTAAAACAACCGAACCCATTTTTTATACTATTTTATGGGTGATTTCAGTAGTTTTTTTGTTCAGTAATGTAGTAACGGGTTACTAAGTCAAAAGTTCCTTGTACTTAATTTAAGACCTGTACACACTTAGCGCAATAAATATCTTGTATCTTGTAATAAAATAATAACAATATTTAGTAATAACATAATTTTAGTTTGGAGAGTATGAACAAAATAAGGGGATATAATGCGCGCGTAATAAATTCGCGGGAGCGACAAGCATCGACCGCACGTAACTTCGTTGCACTCGCGACCGATGGTGGGCCGAGCTATGCTGAGATTCAAGCGCGTAAGTACTTACTCGCGTTTCGAGTTTGTACGAAGATGTTCTACTGTTCACTTTCTTTACCGTGCCGCTACGATCTAAGGAATCTATCAAACTCAGCACGCGTATGCACTCGGGTATCACGACTACCCTACCTGTTTTCAATTATAGTTCTGAGAAGGTTAACATCTGGTTAAGACAAAGACGTATTTTTCTTAGCTGTACTTACATATTTTTCGCAAAGTGTGATCAGTAGATCTTCGGATACAAATTTAAGTAAGTAAGTACTTGAAAACTGAACTTGAAACTAAAGAAATCGTTGCACTACTATAGTATAGTAATATAGTGTATTTACTACATATTTTTTTATGTAATACTCATATTATAAATATGTATTAGTTTATTATAAAGTATTTTGTGGGTATTTAATTTTGTGCATTTTTTTTTTTACAAACTTTGACAAATTGTTGCTATTATATTGCACTTCCTGCCATACCTCTGTATTTATATTGACTATACTTTCAACCTTGGAAAACAGGTTGCCCGGAAGAAATCACTTTCAGCGATAAGGTCGCCTACCTTACTGTATGCAAATTGTTAAAATATTCTTGTAAGTACTTGAGTACAATAAAGTGTATAATATATTAATTCATTAATATTTTGGTTATTAATTTTTTTTTTCTTTTCTATCAATAAGATTACATAATGGCATATTCTGAATGACTACGGTTTAACCTTATTTCGTTGCTTTGATTGTAAAAAAGGCAAAAGCATAAATAAAACAACACTGTTTCGTATGTTGTTCACGATCGAGTAAAAGACATGACTTCAAAAGAGCTGTTCTATTAACTATAATGAATACAAAAGAGCGGTTTTATGAAATATTGCAATTAGGCAAATAATGTTTTTTTTTTTTTATATATATATATATTTCGTCAGACAAAACGTTTACCACCAATGTCGTCACAGCAGAAACGATACTATTTAAGACGTCATATGAGTTTTTAAGGTTTTTTTAAATCAAGTAATTCTCTTACCGTCTTATTCATAAAAATACAGTAGATTTTAAATAGCGTTACTGGAGGTCTACTTCTCTGGTTTATTGTATGGTAAATACGTGTCACCCAGTCTAAATTGACATACGTCAAATAACTAAAATGTTCTTTAAGTTTTTATGAATAAGAGGGTTAATCTATAAGAGGTAAAGATCTTGAATTTTAAATCAACGTTTTTGAGGATATAACAAAGTTTTTATAATTGAGAAACACTTGTGGAATCAAAAAACCTCGACACATTATTTCGTCAAAGATAACAATTCCAAAAAAAACGGGAATAGCTAGTTCTCCAAAATTATAGCTAGTTTTTATTGAAACTACATAGGAATAATGATAATAAAGTAAATTAAATTCTGGTAATTTAAATTTGATTTAAAAGATATAATTAAAAAGATATTTAATATTTATTACTTTTTCGAATAAAATGTAGTAACCGATGTGGGCGACTGACATATGACTGTTCTTTTCCCTCAGTATGTTTGAGGGAAAAAGGACAGCCTTTGATCCTCGGTCGTTTGATTTATTTCGCGTATATCGTCTTAAGGCCTAGAATTAACCTAATCTCTAATCAGTACCCTAGGCCTAGCGAAAACCGTTATACCGTTGCTTACGCGGATGAACCTAATTGCGGGTAGTTGCTTTTTTTTTTTTTTTTGGTTTTATTGTTAACGGAAAGAAACTCGGCAAGAATTTTATTATTTGCAACTAAATATTTATAACGAAAATAATCTCGACAAGATGTTTACTCTGCGACTTTGTATTTAAACTAAATGCCGCTCCGTGGCAGTTCCTTTCAAGCGTGTAGACACCAGGAATTTTAAAATTTAGGAAGATTGAGTACCCATCTCTTCAAATTAAATATTAACAGGATCGATATTTTGATATTAATCATCATCAAGCCACTTGAGGGCATCGCCCCAAAGGCTTTATTTACTATAGTTTTTACTAATGTGAGCGAGACAATCGCTATCATACCAACGCTTCCAATCGCGCCACTTTTTAATGTCTGCTCACTTTGTCACCAAATATCAAAGTTATGCACAGCTTGCAGCTTGGTAAAAGTTTTAAATTTATCAATGGTTGGGTCTTACTTGAATGAGACTTGATCGGTCATCAACAATTTTGTCCGTCGCGTCCTTGCCTTTCACCGTCTCCTGGTCAGCACCACGTGTCACCGGATCTGCCTACGATGGACTCGCTTAGTCCGTCCATACAGCAGCTTGCAGTGGTGGCGTGTCACTGCTTTAGACCTCAGGGCTTCTATGCGGACCAGATCGGCGTGGCGAGCGGTTATCGTAGAACCTATATCAACATAACATAAAAGCATTATATATTAGTGGACATGTTACGACTCGCACTTCTGATGTGAGTGAATAAGTGAATATAACACAGTTATTATCAAGTAAATTAATTTAATATTAGTACACTGACTGACTCTAATACAAAGCTTTAAAAGGAAGTAATTAATTTAAACACCGTTACAACATTTTTGTACAAATGATACAAGCACAAGCAGTAGTTCCGAACTGCACGAAATTCAGGAAAATAATCCCCGAGTCGGCCGGTTGTTCCCCTATTTAAGCACCGGCTCTCTTTTCAAAAACTGCCCGTTGATCGTCGAGCTGTTGGCGCGCAGCTACGTCGGACGTGACGTCAGCTCGCGCTGTTATTTTCGATGTTTCGACCGGAAACCCGTTGAGTTGTTGGCGGCTCCGAAGATTGCCAACACAGATAATAATAGATAAGTTTTTAAGGTTTTTTAAATCAAGTAATTCTCTTAATCTATAAGAGGTAAAGATCTGGAATTTAAACACAACGTTTTTGAGGATATAAAAAAGTTTTTTATAATTGAGAAACACTTGTGGAATCAAAAAACCTCGATACATTATTTCCTCAAAGATAACTATTCTAAAAAACGGGAATAGCTAGTTCTTCGAAATTACTAACTAGTTTTTGTTGAAACTACATAGGAATAATGATAATAAAGTAAATTAAATTCTGGTAATTTAAATTTGATTTAAAAGTTATAGTTAAAAATATATTGAATAATTACTTTTTCGAATAAAATTTAGTAACCGATGTGGGCGACTGACATATGACTGTCCTTTTCCCTCAGTATGTTTGAGGGAAAAGGACAACCTTTGACCCTCGGTCGTTTGATTTGTTTCGCGTATATCGTCTTAAGCGTCATTGATTACCAAAAATCAATACAAAACATTTGTTTCAAGAATTACATGCGAGGATTTCGTTGTCGCCACAAGTATCTATCGTGTGCGCTGACATTTAGGCAGATATTACGATCCGGGAATTAATGTCGTCTTAATAGGGTTAATGTTTGAATTGGCAAAGTAATTGTTTCAAACGAGGGTTCGGATCGCTAATGGGCAGAGAGGGAATTGCATTTTGAGTGCTGGGGTCCCATGACGTCGCCTGTACATCATATGATAAGGAAGAAAAAAAAAAATAATATGACTTTTTCTATTAGCTCAAGCCAATTCATCACATGGTGCATCGTAATTTAAACCGCAAGCCGTCCACTGCTGGACATTGCTCGACAAAAGGCGCTGCTGCCCGTCCTTCGGCTGTTCCCTTAGTCGCCTTTTACGACACCCATCGGAGATGGGTGACGCTGACATTTATTTGTTCTTAATCAACATTGTCGGTTAAATAATATGCTTAAATCTTCAAAACTATGCAACAGATTTTGATGCGGCGTTTTTAAATAGATTAGATTCATTTATTTCACACTATCATATTCATATTACATACAAAGTTAGTTTGTATTATAAAATTTCAAAGTCTAATTGTGATCGTCAAAATATTGTACATTATGTAAAATATACTTATTATACAAAAATAATAAGTAGTTAAATAATGATTTAAGTACTATGTGTAAACAATGTCAAATTCTGAAATGTATAATCGTATTTAAAATGTCAAATACTTAAATAATGATTTCAATATACTTGAATTGAATATTGTAACCGTCGAATATGTAAATAACACAAATAATGTCAAATGTCAAACAAATTTATAGTTTAAAAAGTCATCTAGAATAGAGAGAGTACCTAATAGGTTAAGCGGTAGGAAGTTCGCCGGGTCGACTTGTTATTATTATTCTTCATCATCATCATCATCATTTCAGCCGTAGGACGTCCACTGCTGGACATAGGCCTCCCTCAAGGCTCTCCATCTGTACCGATCGCAGGTGGCCTGCATCCAGCGTGGACCCGCAGCCTTGCGCAGATCATCCGTCCATCTGGTCGGTGGACGTCCTACGCTGCGCTTGCCGATCCGTGGTCTCCACTCGAGAACTTTTCGGCCCCAGCGGCCATCTGTTCTGCGGGCTATATGACCTGCCCATTGCCACTTCAACGAGCTTATCCGCTTGGCTATGTCGGTGACCCTGGTTTCTCTGCGTATGTCCTCATTTCTGATTCGATCCCGCAGAGAAATCCCGAGCATAGCCCGCTCCATGGCTCGTTGAGCTACTCGGAGCCTGTTCATAAGCCCTATAGTGAAGCACCACGTTTCAGAACCGTATGTCATCACTGGCAGCACACATTGGTTAAATACCTTCGTCTTCAGGCACTGAGGAATATTGGACGAGAAGACGTTGCGTAGTTTCCCGAACGCCGCCCATCCGAGCTGGATTCGGCGATTGACCTCCTTCTCGAATATTATTATTCTTACTGCTTATTAAATGTCCTCTAAGGATCCCAGTTCTAATACCTAGCCAGCCATTCTCACGATGGCGGGAAGACGAGTGGGAGTAGAGGATAAAGGCTAAATTGGCAATTCATCAAATTAATGTTTTGTTTCTTTTAAGTTCAGCAAATGTAATTAGGATGCAAGCGATTGTCCCCTTTGTATGCAGATCTGAATGGCAGTGAGGCAATGTAGAAAGTTGGTGATTCATTGATGTAGGTATGTTTGTCGATTTGTGCATAATAGTTAGGTGCAGTTTATGAGCGTGTCAAATGCTGTGCAGGAAATTATGAATCAGAACATAAGTTTGCTCTAGATCTGCTGGGTAGGTATCTACTTATACTAGTTCTGCGAATATAGAAGACGAATGAGTAACTTATTATGTTATTATTAACTTATTTCCTTTGCCTACCCAGAATGGGCGAATTTAAAAACAAACAACAACCACCAACTGTCAAAATATGCAAACAACGGGTAAAAAAATGCACCTTGGGCTACATTATTCGAGTTTAAGTAAGGATCCCTCATTATTTTGAAAATCTAATATACCTAGCCTATGTCACTCGGGGTTAATGTAGCTTCCTACCAGTGAAAGAATTTTTCAAATCGGTTCAGTATTTCCGGAGCCTATTCGTTACAAACAAACAAACAAATCTTTCCTCTTTATAATATTGGTATAGATATCATCATCATCATCATCATTTCAGCCGTAGGACGTCCACTGCTGGACATAGGCCTCCCTCAAGGCTCTCCATCTGTACCGATCGCAGGTGGCCTGCATCCAGCGTGGACCCGCAGCCTTGCGCAGATCATCCGTCCATCTGGTCGGTGGACGTCCTACGCTGCGCTTGCCGATCCGTGGTCTCCACTCGAGAACTTTTCGGCCCCAGCGGCCATCTGTTCTGCGGGCTATATGACCTGCCCATTGCCACTTCAACGAGCTTATCCGCTTGGCTATGTCGGTGACCCTGGTTTCTCTGCGTATGTCCTCATTTCTGATTCGATCCCGCAGAGAAATCCCGAGCATAGCCCGCTCCATGGCTCGTTGAGCTACTCGGAGCCTGTTCATAAGCCCTATAGTGAAGCACCACGTTTCAGAACCGTATGTCATCACTGGCAGCACACATTGGTTAAATACCTTCGTCTTCAGGCACTGAGGAATATTGGACGAGAAGACGTTGCGTAGTTTCCCGAACGCCGCCCATCCGAGCTGGATTCGGCGATTGACCTCCTTCTCGAAGTTGGACCTACCTAACTGGATGGTTTGTCCTAGGTATACGTACTCGTCGACAACTTCGAGAACCGAGTTCCCAACCATAACTGGGGTAGGCAGAACATGGACATTAGACATGACCTTCGTCTTGTCCATGTTCATTTTAAGGCCCACCTGTTGGGAGACTCGGTTGAGGCCTTCGAGCATCGTGCTGAGTTCCTCCATCGACCTTGCCATGACTACGATGTCGTCAGCAAACCGAAGGTGAGTGATGTATTCGCCGTTAATATTGATGCCCTGCCCTTTCCATTCTAGAAGTTTGAAGGCGTCTTCTAAAGTGGCGGTGAACAGTTTCGGAGATATAACATCTCCCTGTCTCACGCCTCTGTTCAAGGGAATAGCCTTCGAATTCTGTTCCTGTACTCGGACAGACATGGTGGCGTTGCTATACAAACACTTCAGCACTTCGATGTACCGATAGTCAATCCGGCATCGTTGGAGGGACTCTAGCACCGCCCATGTTTCGACCGAATCAAAGGCCTTCTCATAGTCCACAAACGCTAGACATAGCGGCAAGTTATACTCTTCGGTCTTCTGTATAACTTGCCGCAGCGTATGTATGTGGTCTATGGTACTAAAGCCTTTTCGGAAGCCGGCTTGTTCGGGAGGCTGGAAGTCATCAAACCTTCGTTCGAGACGATTGGCGATGATCCTGGAAAACAGCTTATAAACATGGCTCAAAAGCGAGATGGGCCTATAATTCTTCAAAAGGGTTTTATCGCCCTTCTTGAAGAAAAGCACCACCTCACTTCTGTTCCATGCTTCAGGCGTGGTCCCTTCGAGTAGGACAGAATTAAAGAGCCTCTGAAGGACTTTGAGTACCGGTGTTCCACCCGCTTTTAGAAGCTCTGACGTGATTCCATCCTCACCCGGTGCCTTGTTGTTTTTAAGCAGTTTCAGGGCCATCCTTATCTCGTACAGGCTGATGTCCGGGATATCTTCGGTATAGTGTCGGGTTAGTTTGGCTCTAGGGTCGTTAGCCGCACTAGTAACAGGCTTAGTGACCGAATCGTATAGCTGTCCGTAGAACTTCTCGATTTCCCTCAAAATTTCCGCTTTCGTCGACGCTATACTGCCGTCATCCCTCTTCAGCTTGGTCATTTGGCTTTGCCCAACAGACATATCTCTTGCGAACACTTTGGAGCCTTTATTTCGCTCTATCGTATCCTTAATACGCGCAGTATTAAAGACACGGATATCGTGTCGCAAGGCCTTCGAGATCTGCCTATTGAGCCGCCTATATGACGCAGCATCATCGGGAGACTGCAGTCTAAGCAAGCGTCGTTCAGCCATAAGTTTGAGGGTGTCTTCAGAGAGTTTCTGAGTTCTAGCGGTACGGCGAGTCCTAAAGAATTTAGATCCGACCGTATGGACAGTTTTTACGAACCTGTTATTGATCTCGTCCACTGATGCGTCGTCTAGACAATCAAAGCGATTAGAGAGCTCGAGTTGAAAGCTCTCGGGGTTTTCGATCTGAGCGAGGGTAGGCCGGAGCGTAGACTTCATCAGGCGGTACCGTTCAAGTTTAACGTTCACATTCAATGTGCCTCTTACTATTCGGTGATCACTGCCGGTTTTTACCCTATGAATCACGGAGACATCATTGAATATCCGTTTCTTGTCGGTCAAGATGAAGTCTATCTCGTTCCTAGAACCACCAGGGCTCATCCAGGTCCATTTCCTATGAGGTGGCTTCTGGAAGAAAGAATTCATCATGAAGAGTCCTTCTTTCTCCATGAAATCGGCCAGCCTCTGACCTCTAGGGTTCCGTTGCCCATAACCGAAGTTCCCCACTCTCAACTCATGCTCGCTTCTCTTGCCTAGTTTCGCATTGAAGTCCCCCATAACAACATTGAAGTGAGTTTTATGCGTATGTATGGCCCGACTAATGTCCTCATACATAGACTCTACTTCGTCATCTGAGTGTGTCGAGGTCGGTGCATAGACCTGAACGACCTTCAGCAAATATCTTTTAGATATTCTGAGTGTTAGGTATGCGACCCTGCTCGACACACTGTCGATGGTAATAATGTTGCTAACGAGGGACTTGTGGACGAGAAACCCGACACCACCTTGGGACAGTTGGTCGCCCTCCCGGTGGAAGAGCAGGTTACCCGATTTCAGGGTTATCGTGTCCTGTCCCTGTCTACGGACTTCTGATAGCCCTAGAATATCCCACCGTAACCTGCTCATTTCCTCTTCCAGCGCAACAATCATATCGTCAGTCCTCAAAGTGCGGACGTTGTGTGTTGCCAGGGCCAGTTGTCGTTTAAAGGGGTGGTAGCCGACCGTCCGGGGATTCTTAGCACCCCTTGCCCCGCCGTTACCGTGACCGCTACCGTGGTCAGGAATAGCGGGGCTGCCGGGGACTAGGGGCCTGGGCACATGTTGACTATTCATGAGGGGGGGTTGCCATACTCGCCACGCTTGGCAGGCGGGTTGGCGAGCGCAGTATGGTGTTGTATAAACCAGAAGACGCTGCTGCCCGTCTTCTGGTGCTATCCCTCAGCCGGGTCCTACGGCTCCCACGGGAGGAGAGGGGAGGGCGACATTCTAACGCCGGCGCCCGCGGGTATAGATATACAAAATACTAATAGATTGGGCGGTACGAAGTTCGCCGGGTCGACTAGTAGAACAATATAGGTAGTACAACAAAACGCAAAGGTACATATTGTGCAATAGTTGAGTCACACATACGGTAATACCCAAATTCGGAATGCCCTAGAAATACTCCTGCGCAATGAGCCCTCGGTACAGAGCTACGTGCTTATCATGCAAACATCATACAAAAGTCATTTAATATAATTTTGTCGTGTAATATACCTAAAGCATAGGTTAGGGCTTGCTCTTTCAAAAGGACTAAACTAACGACGGCTCGACCACAAAAAGAGCTAAACCTGGTCTAAATCACTAGACTAGTTTTAAATCACTTATTCGTCATAAAAATTGGCAATTTAGATCGGCCTAACTTTAGTGGTACGGGGGCGAGGAATTGCGTGATCCAATCAGAAATCATGAGATTTGCAGGAGAAACAAAGTCTACAATAAAAGCCCTAACGATTGCGAAACGTAAGTGGCAAAGGGCAGGCAGGACACATAGTTTGAAAAAGTAACCTTCAAACATCCTCAAAAACTTTCGCATTTTTAATTTAGTTTGAAAGCACGGTTTGCTGCCACTTTTTGGTTCTACTTTATTTTATTTTGATACTTATAAGAAAAAAGTTTGTTTACAACAATTACTAGTGTAATATTATTATCTTATCTTAGATTTCCTTATTTTATCTTAGCTTATAGAATGTATTATTCAAGTGGAAAGGCTTCGGCTCAGCCTGTGTAGCTATAAAATGCAGACCTGTTTATTCTAACAGAGCATTATTTTGGTAAAACACTCATAATTTTGCCCCACAAGGCACCTGTCGTGATATTCTGTAGAGGTAACCGAAGACCGGGACTGCCCGTCCTTTGAGTGTACTAGTAACACTCAAAGGACGGGCAGCCAGAGTTCTTCGTTCAAAAACTGTAGATGGCAAAACCACAGAACAAGGAGAGAGAGAGCATCTTCCTTGTTCTGTGGGCAAAACCCACTATATTTACTTTTTACCTTCTGTTATTTCATGTTAGCCTGGTACTTTTTTCCTTAATTTTTTTTTTAACAATCGTTCATTCGAGGAACCGTATCGAACTGTCTATTCGAAGAAATTATGTTCAGTCGACGTTTCGTTACTCCAACATTGACTTTCGACAAAAAGTTACGGACAAGGGTTTGTAACAATCTGTGGGGGAAACCTTAAACCAACAGTGGACGTCTTTCTGCTAAGATGATGATGTATGTAGTGCAATGACATTATTCTATCTACCACAAAAATTTTGGTAATACATTGTAGGTACCTATTTCAAAACGTGTAACCCGCCTACATTAGCGGGCCCCACAAGGCACCTGTCGTGATATTCTGTAGAGGTACATCTGCATCTGCAAGTAGTAGCGAAGTGGCAATGTCACAAGCACCATGGACGCGGCGCGAGCGCACGTCCGCCTTGACCCACAGCGGGGGCACGATTCTTGTAGATATATCTTACAATTAATAGGTGGGTGATTTACTGACTGCTCCGTGTGTGCTGTGGCTAATCCAGCGAGCGAGCTGTTTTAGTGGTGTCATGCCCCAGAAGGGGGAGAGTGAAGATGGGACACTGTGGCGTCCCGCCTCACGGGGCGTCACGGTCGCTTTGCGGCTGTGGGAGTGCTGAGGCTACCTCTACAGCGTCTCTCGGTTTAAGGGTTCGTGTGACCGGAAGGTTGTTTGAACCTGGGATGGCGGTGGGCTAGTGCTCCACATCACTGCCTACTGAGCCACGGCTCAGTAGGCAGTGATGTGGACTGAGTAAACGTGTGCGCCTGGATTCGATTTCCGGGCGGGGCGAATATTGATATGATGAATGTTTGTTTCCGGTCTGGTTGTAAGTTGTAATGTTCGTCTCTGTGTGTGTTTTGGGCACCCTAGATACAGGTTCTTCCTAGTTAGGGGCTCTGAGTGTGATGTGTTATTATATTATTACTGAGTTAGCCACTATTAAAGAAATTAATTATGAATGATCTCTTTATTGTACAAACACTAAGGCTGACATTCACAGTATTTGGATTCTACTTGCTCGAGCCTCATCTCAAGCTAGAGTCGTCTTATACTCCGTCGAGCTTAGACATGCTTCGCTGTTTTGAAGTCGGAAATAGACTAGTGTATATAAATTTGGAGCGGAGAATGTTTTAAATTTGCATTTTGATACTCCAAAGTGCTACTCCGTATCTCGACTCAGCTGTGAATTTCAGCCTTACCGTCTTATTCATTAAGATACAGTAGATTTTAAGTAGCGTTACTGGAGGTCTACTTCTCTGGTTTGTTGTTTGGTAAATACGTGACATCCAGTCTAAATTGACATACGTCAAATAACTAAAATGCTCTTTAACTTTTTATGAATAAGAGGGTTAGTGTTTTAGTAAGTACTAGTCGACCCAGCGAACTTATTACTATATTGTGCATGTATACTACTTATAAACCTTCCTCTTGAATCACTCTATCTATTAAAAAGACCGCATCAAAATCCGTAGTTTTAAAGATATAAGCATACATAGGGAAAGACGCGGGAAGCGACTTTATTTTATACGAGCTTTCCCGGCTTACTTCGTTACGCCATAGAATATAGGATACTACAAAAGACTTGGCTCTATAGACTATGTCCTTTTGACTGCCCAGAATGGCCGAATAAAACACAAACAACAACAAACCACCTGTCAAAATTTGTAAATAACGGAAAAAATATTGCACCTTGGGTACATTATTTGAGTTTAGGTAAGGATCCCTAATTTTTTTTAAAATCTAATATAGCCTATGACACTCGGGGTTAATGTAGCTTTCAACCAGTGAAAGAATTTTTCAAATCGGTTCAGTATTTCCGGAGCCTATTCGTTACAAACAAACAAACAAACAAACAAACAAATCTTTCCTCTTTATAATATTGGTATAGACTATGTATTGATAAGTTGATAAAAGTTGTCCTCAAACTTGTATCTCTAATTGAAAGTCTAGTAAAGGCTCTGAATGTTTCTTCGAAGTAACTTTTTATGTAAAATCAATAAATATTTGTAGGGACCGAAAAATTCTCGTTTGGCGATCGCGCATCGGTAGACACAGAGTAGGAAGACCCTTCACAAGGTGGTAAGATTCAGAGTGAATTAAGTGAGTGTCGCACAAGACCGGTCGTTGTGGCGGCCTGTGGGGGAGCCTATGTGGACGTATGTTGGCTAAGACTATTGAGATCATTATTAAATTAAAAAAAATTAAGTATACATATTTTTTTTTAAACAGTAGAATGTAGCCCCAGTAGGTGCGCCGTGCGGCGTCGGTCGGGAGGTATCTCACGCAGTTTAGTAGATATGCGTGTAGTCATTGCTGTTTTGGTACTCTATGAATGAACTACTTTTTACTAGTTTCTAGGTACCTGTAGTAGCAAACTGGATATAGAATTACGACACGTATTTAGGCATTCTAAACCCTTTCCGCTGGGTTTTTGAGATTAACTTTTAGTTTAGGGTTTTATTTATTCAATCTAGGTCTAGGCCTTCGTGGCTCAGTGGGCAGTGGAGTCGACTGTGACATGTTTAGGGATTGTGTGGTTTTGCAATGTCTTTTGGCCTGATAATTTATGCAACTTGAAAAATTAGGCCTTAGGAAAAAATATGTACGCAGGACGTAGAATCAATATTTAAAAAACTCTTCCGTTACTGACTGACTGACAGACAACGCAGAGCCGAAACTACTGGGCGTAGCGGGCTGAAATTTCGCATGTAGGTTCCTTAGGGAGTGTAGGTGAGCACTAAGAAGGGATTTCCCGAAATTCCCACGGGAACGGAAAAAAACGGGAATTTTGTGTTTATGAGAAATCTGCGCGGGAAAAACCGCGGGGCAGCCTCTAGTAATGCAATAAAAACAAAGTTAGACTAAGTTTTGTTCTTAGTTTTAGTTAAAGGATGCAATTGAAATAAAGAATAAGTTATTCATAAGGTGCCTTACAGATTTATTTTTATTTTTTAAGTAAATAGCTAGTATGTAAATATCTGCAGTAGATCAAGTCTCTGCCACACCCACATTCCGATTTCCGGCCTTGCGGTCGCGCGCGGCGCCAAAACAGTCGCGGATCAATTTATTTATAAATAGTCGTAAACGCGAGACCTTACTCAATACTTGAAGAAAATGAAAAAAAAAAAACTAGAACTACCATTAAAACTCCTAAATACTAGCTAATAGAAGATAGTAGCTATTACTACTGGTATTCTGTTTGTGGGAACAGATGGATCGGAGGTCGACTTCGAACTGATAATCCAATTAAATTAAATAAAAATTATTGTTATTAAGTTTTTTCGTGTCGAGACGAGAGTGCAGTGGAGAGACGCTTGATTGGATTTGACCTATATTTTTTTAAAGATTTAATTTGATTTAGAAATATTAAGATACATTACACTGTAAAGAGCAAGCTACCGTGTTTTAAAATTAAAAATATGGAAATGAAAATTAAGAAGAAAGAAAACTGCTATAAGACATCAAAATTTGCATTCTATAACCGGGAGTGAAAAAGGCGTTAATCTATAAATTTGAAAATGTTGGAATGCAGATATTCTTTAATAGAATAACATAGTCCGACGCCTATATTTACCGAATGATTAGGCAGAGGCACCAGCTCATTGACTGAGCCCAGTGGCGTTACTACTATATAAGCCGAGAAGCCCGGCTTGCCCTATTAAAATTATTATACTGCATTTACACTCTCCTAACTCATAATTATTATAAAAAATTACGTTTACGTATTTATTATAGTTCAAATATTCGCGCGCATCTCGCTGTCAAGTTTGACGTTCACAGGTCATTGACACATGCACCACGATATTTCACGCATGTGTCAATAGCGCTATCGCCGTTTCGCTCGCACTCGTTGGCTTCTTATTTGGCTTCGTTTCGAGCCGTGTTCTCTCTTTCTAACCTATTAAAAATTCGACAATACATGTAGGCAAGTAGCTATTATGCACTTTACTATGAAATCGAAAGCCCTGCTTGCGTACGAAGTTAGCAACGAGCGAGCCGCTGCGCGAGAGAGAGGAAACACCAATTGGTTTGCTGTTCACTTCAGTTCGATTTTATTTGTCGTGTTTGTTCATTGTTAGTTTTTGTTTTGCAGTTTAATTTAATTAAAATGTTTTCAAGGAGCAAACTATTGTGCAATGTGTTGATTTAATTTAAATGAGTGTTTGAACTTTGGTTGACGGGAAGACGAGAAAAAGGTTAGTGGTTTGAAGTGCATTATTTCTTAAACGAATAAATATACCTACAGTAGGTTAGGAACCTAGGTTCTTTTAGGAGTTGGGCACTCACCCTTAAATCATAGCCCAGGCTTGCTCTAACTTGAAAAAATAAAGGCATGTTTTCTATTTTTGAATTTATAGATTATTTCGGAGTCGAATTCGACGCTATAGCTTGCAAGATTAACAGAATAGCTTTTTTTTCGAGGCTAAGTTGTGTTGTGTCTTCGCTTCGAGCGACACTTGTCTTGTGCGAGGCCTCTATTGCAAAATATTTGTTTTGATTTGACATTTAAATGCTATTGGAGGCGGAAACAAAGGATCTTTTTTCAGTTGTTTTCCAATAATAATTCCAATATATATAAAACTCTTTCGAAACTGACTGACTGACAACGAAACTTCTAGGCATAGCGGGCTGAAATTTTGCACGTGGGTTCATTGGGGGAGTGTAGGGGAGCACTAAGATTTGATTTGTGATTTGACGATCACATTATACTTTGACATTTTATAATATTAATTTGTATGTAATATGAATATGATAGTGTGAAATAAGTGAATCTAATCTAATCTAAGGAATAACTTCCCAAAATTCGCATGGGAACGGGAGAAAACAGTATTTTTGTGTTTATGAGAAATCTGCGCGAGTGAAACCGCAAGGCAGCCTCTAGTTTTTAATTATGTATGGTTTTAGAGCAGGCAGACCCCCCAGTGGTCAGACGACTGAAGGTTGGGGGATTACACTGGATGAGGTTTTTTCAAGACAGGTCGGTATGGCGATCTGTGTGGAGCCACAGATTACTAAATAGTTACTGGTATATACTATCTATATCTATAGATCTATTTGTCTACTCCGTAGCTCAGTTGGCAGTGATATGGCCTGAGTATAAGCGTGTACACCCGGGTCTATTCCCGGGCGGGGCAAATATTGATATGATGAATTTCGACGTTGTTTCCGGTCTGAATGAAAGGTTCCTCCTAGTTAGGGGCTCTGAGCGTGATGTGTTATTATTATTATTATACTTTGTATTGATTAGAGTAGGCAGTCCCCCCAGTATGGTGGTCAGAAGACCTGGTGAAGGTTGGGGGATTACACTGGATAAGGTCCTGTTCAAGACAGGTCGGTATGGCGATCTGTGTGGAGAAGGCTGTCTATCTATATCTATAGATCTACTAAGCTGTCCCGGCGAACTTCGTATCATTATTGTTTTACTATAACTTCCATACTAATTTTTCCATATTTTCTAACCTCTTAAACCATCACTGGACTACTACGAACATTAAATGTTTGAAATTTTCAAAAACAAAATCAGCTAAATCGGCGCGGCCGTTCTCGAGTTTTAGCAAGACTAACGAACCACGATTAATTTTTATATATTATATAGGTAGTAGAAGTAGATGTATTGTAGATTTCCAGCAGTTGACGTCTTTGGTTTAGATGATAATTATGATGTTTATTATTTTAGATCTCCTTTATTTTAGGAAGGAGGGATCCCTTTAAAAAAACAAGGATGTAAGCGATGGTGTTAAAATACGTATATTGATTAAAATAGAGGCGAGTTCAAAAAAGTTTCTTTTGTAACTTCACTCACTAAAGTTTTCTTTTGTTGTAGAAAATGTATAGTTACAGTAGCGGTCTAGGTCGGCGTAACATTTCCGGTATTTCTGTATTTTTTTATTATACACCTCCTTACACTAACAGAAAAAATATTGCAAAATAGCTCTTGTTCTTTGGTAATACAGTCTAGGACGCACGAGACCAATCTGTTGCGCCCTCCTAGACCGCCACTGTAGCTATTCTCTAGGAAGCTCTGCCTGGTTTATGAATAAACAGTAATTCAATGGTTATTCATATAATATATTTGCACAACAGAGCTCTACAGCCAGCGGCCGGCAGTTTGTCTGATTGTGATTCCTAATTCAGCATCAAACAACGCGGGTGCGACCGGAAGCGGCGCCATCTTGCCGGATGTAGCAGGTCGGGATACAGACTATTGTAACTAATTGGGTTAGAGAATTCACAGTTTACAATACGACTCAGAAAATGACATGATTCCCTCCAAAATAAATGTCAATAATAATTTCTTTTTTCCAAAAAAGGAACCCGCCTTCTATAAACTGACACACACAACAAACTGAGCACTTCCTCTTTTTCGAAGTCTGTTAAAATGGGCACTAAAACCTTCTCCTGAATGTAACAAATACTTATCTGAAAACCGCATCAAGTTCGGTTCATCCAAACGCGAGATAATCGCGGACCAACATACATACATACAGGTCAAACTGATAACCTCCTTTTTTTAAGTCGGTTAAAAAGTGGAACTAGAAGGAGCTATTGTATGATTTCGTGTGGTGACGGCATAGAAATTTCGGTTCACCCCCCGTCTTGTCCTACGCGCCGCAAAGGAAGGGCAGTTATTTATTTATTTATTTATTTATTTAAGGAAAACACACACAGCTTTTTGACAAAAACATTTTAAACTAAAATAGTTATTAAACACATAAGCCAGTTAAGTTTTCACAAGTATACATAAACAGAATATACTATCTGTGAGAAAAACAGTAATCATGGAGTTATATAAGTACATGAACAATATTTAACAAACCCACAAAGTTAAAACTAAGCATATCTCATATTACTACTGCCTTTCATTACTTTATTTTTTTATTTAGCCTGTTAAGTGTCCCACTGCTGGGCAAAGGCCTCCCCCCAGTTTGGCCAAGCCTTCCGATCCCTTTTTTTTTAGGCGGGGAAACTCCTAACGAGTTCCCTGCAGCCCCGGGGGAAGCTGCAGGGTTATGTGGGGTTCGACCCCACATAACCCTGCGGTGGTGGATGGGTGGTGTTGGAGGTCTATGTTCAGCAGTGGACGTATTTTGGGCTAAAAATAAAGATTGAAATACTAGAAATCTATTAAACATCAATTTATAAATATTTATCAGGGGGAAATCTAATAAATTCGGCTTTCTGTTATCAAATTTCGCTCAGAGCAGCTGACGCACTCGTCGGCACCTTCGCACTTGATTTCATGTTCTTTTTCTAGTTTTGTATTATGAAGGTATACTTATTTCAATGTTTTCAGAACTTACAAAAAGTTTATTTAATAGCTCGGGGTTTTTTTTATAAGTAACTAGTCAACCTGGCGAACTTTGTACCGCCTAACCTATGAGTATGTTGTTTTCTTAATTAAAATTTTCTAGCCGTAAAAACCATCCTTGGGCTTCAACAAACATTTAAAAAATAGAATTGGCAAAATTGGTGCAGAAGTTGTTGAGTTCTGCGCTTACCAACATTTTGCGATTCATTATTAGAGAAAACAAAAAAAAAAGGTTTTTTTTAACTAAATTTCTTTCCTTCTTAAAGAATAAGGAAGTTTTCAAATTGGTTATTTTTTAAAGAGTGTTTTTTTAAACTGATTATTAATAAATACATACCTACTATTTATTTATCTACGTATAACTGTTTTTTTTTTGTTATTTTTCCACTAATTTCTAGTCAATGTATGCTTCTTTTTAGAACTCTGTGGTTTTCGGTGTTTGTTATGCATTGATTACTACTTAGATTATATTTATAAGTAATTAATATTTTATGTGTAACTGTTTGTTAACCCAAAGAAATAAAACTTAATACTTTTATACATCCAGATATTCAAAAGACGCATGTTCCACATAGTATAAATAGTAGAAATGAGCTTTCCCGGCTTACTTCGTTACGCCATAGAATATAAGATACTACAAAAGACTTGGCTCTATAGACTATGTTCTTTTGACTGCCCAGAATGGCCGAATAAAAAACAAACAACAACAACAAACCACCTGTCAAAATATGTAAACAACGGAAAAAATATTGCACCTTGGGTTATATTATTTGAGTTTAGGTAAGGATCCCTAATTTTTTTGAAAATCTAATAAAGCCTATGACACTTGGGGTTAATGTAGCTTCCTACCAGTGAAAGAATTTTTCAAATCGGTTCAGTATTTCCAGAGCCTATTCGTTACAAACAAACAAATCGTTCCTCTTTATAATATTGGTGTATAGAAGATAATTTCGCCATGTAAGGTATGTTTTATGACTCAATCGGTTGTCAAGCGACAACAAAACGTCGTCCATCTGTAAAATAATTCAAGTCACACAATTTTAAATGACATGTTTCATTATTTAGACCTTCGAGTGGTTCTCACAATTTGCTCTTTTGAAATTGTTAGTTTTTTTCATACATTTGTATTTAATAGTGGAGCATTCACCTTGGCGTGATATACATAATGACGGACATACGGACGGACAGGGGACTTATACGAGCGTTGACATTGAACCAGGCCTAAAAGTAGTAAAAAGTAATAAACTTAAGTATATATGTAAATTACTACACTATTATGTAAATTATCGCTGAACTTTTTGTTTTAGCATAATCTTAGTTTGGGCCCCGCACTTATTTAAGAGCCAGTTTACAGCGATGCTAGCGCCATTCGATAAAAAAAAAAAATCTTCTAAACAAATTAAATTCATTTTTATCTCGTTGAAAAATCGAAATAAACTTCATGAAAGGCTAAAAGTACTTAAAATCTCTAGGTTTATAATACCTATTAAATGCGATGCAATGCGATGAGTTATGCTTTCACGCCTTAACAGCTAAAACAATAGGAATAAAAAGTAGGAAGCTGGGAGAGCTGGCTAAGAAGTGGGAAGGGAGATAGACATAAAATAATTGTAAGGATCGTTATCCCGAAAATCGAAAAGAAACAGGAAAAAATGCGATTAAAAATTTTGGAAATGTGTGGAAAAAAAAAATGTGCGTGGGACATCCAGCTACACTGTTAAATCGATATCCTATACTGCACCACGAAAGTATATCTCTTCCAATGTTCTTAAAGCCATCGCTTAATTTTGACTGCTCCGAGGCTCAGTTGGCAGTGATGTGGACTGAGTAAGCGCGTGCACCCGGGTTCGATTCCCGTGGCGAACATTGTTATGATGAATATCGATGTTTGTTTCCGGTCTGGGCGTAATGTTCGTCTCTGTATATGTTTCGGGCGCTCTAGATACAGGTTCTTCCTAGTTTGGGGCTCTGAGTGTGATGCGTTGTTATTATTACTTACTATAAAGATAGATAGGTCCCGAGACACGCCAAGAGACGACGTGGTCGCCCCAGGAAGCGATGGAGCGACGAATTGGGAGCACACGATAGGGACTGGTGGGTAACTGCCCAGGACAGGGAAGTGTGGAAGGAGGGGAAAGAGGCCTTTGCCCAGCAGTGGGATAACAATAATAATAATAAAGATAGATAATGTCAGCCTAGAGCTTAATATTTTTATGTCACAGGCTCCAATTACGATAATGGGCAACGTTCCGTGGTAGGCAGCCGCGCTACATTGTCACTTCTAACGATATTACTTTATTAATAGCTTCCTTGGCTAAATTGCGATCTGGCCAAATTTGTAAGATGAAATTAGTTTTTTTTTCCGCATATTAGGTAAATGATGTCAAGCATGTTTGAAGCACGAATTTAATTTTGTACGAAAACGTATACAAAAGAAATATATCCTACTAAAATTATAAACTCCAAAGTTTGTCAAGTCAAAACTACTGAATGGATTTTAATGAAATTTATCATTTTTTTTTATTATTATTTTTATTTATTTCAGAAATCTAAGTGTCCATAGCTTAATTGTTTGTAATATATAGAGCTTATAATCAGAATAACATATTTAGGCTATAATTTATAAAGAATTATATTGTAAAGAGTATTAAGCTAAGTATTTACTTGAAATACTAATCCGCTAGTTAAAAAAATCAAATATTTTTTTTCCATCTGTTATCCAAACGTTGTTTTATCGCGTTCCCATAAATTTCATGAATAATATTAAATGATATCCTCACAAAAAAAAAACATTTTTACCGCTCTCGAATGGCACACAGTTTTTCCCGACTGTCAAAAACTAACTATCCTTGTTCAGGGATCGGGAACAAACAACTGCACAAAACAAAACAAAATAAAACAGAAACAAAACGCAACGGCGGCGATGGAACAAACAATGACAAAACAACGATTCGCAAATAAAAACAAGTAAAGGGCGAAATTCGAAATTTATGATGGATTCCGTATAATTATAATTAAATATTATTTAATTTGAAAAAAAAAAACTAGTTGACACGGCGAACTTTGTACTGCCTAACAATAATACGTTTACACAATATTAGTTATAAATGATAGCTAAGGCGCTTTTCTATTTTTTTATATTTTTTTTCGTCAGCGATAATGTAGGAATGGTGGAAGAAGGATAATAGGCTTTTAATGGTAAAATATTTTTTCTAAATCAGTCCAGTAGTTATACTGGACCAAAACCTAGTCCATTCAAACAAACAATCAAATCTTTTCTCTTGATAATATTGGTGTGTAAGTATCGACTATAAAAAACTTTCCGCAATTTTCTTTCAAACCGCAAAATCTAAGTTTCTGTAGGATTTTCGGTATAAAAAGTAGTCTAGTATGTCGTTTCTCAGCCTCTAGACTATATCTCTACCAAATTTAATTTAAATCGGCTTAGTATTTTTTCTGGGATAGCAAGACAGACAGATAGACGAAGTTACTTTCGCATTAAAAATATTAGTATGGAAGTATAGATTGGATAATATTTAAAACAAGGCTAAGATTTTTCTTCTGAAGGACCTTAATAACAAAATTACAAAACCTCGAGGAAAATATAAAATTGTCACTTGTTTTTGTTGACCAGTTTGAGATTTCTCATCTTTGCCTCAGATGCGGACATATTCTGTGTTTCTTGATGAAAATAAAAAGTTAAGTATGAAAAAGCAGCAATGTATGCAACTAAGTTAAGTAAGACCAAGATAGTTTTTGTGTGTAGATGTTGACTATTTGGATTTGGAACTGAAGTTACTAAAGAATTTAATTATAATACTTATTAAAAAAATAAAAAATTAACTTTTAAAAAGGGTTTTAACATTTTCACTTCAGATCTTACAATACAAAAATATATTTTGTCTGTTTTTGCATGAAGATTCATAGAACTTTACAAAACCACAGCATAATTCAAAATCCATGCATTCAATGCAACAATCAACTTTAACTAGCCAATTTCATACACAACTGACCTCAGCCTATTTACAAACAATTATAAACCTTACTCCTACTAAAACAAGAATCTTATTTTAAAGCTGCATGTGCAACTAACAGTACGCTACAATTCTCAACCTTAAGTGAATACAAATAAGAATTAGTTGTTTTATTATAGTTTGTTGTTTGCAGTACAATGTTCGTTCACAATCGTACAATGGACAGTAAATAAAACTCCCATAACTATGATATTACAAGCAAGGATTAAATGTTGCAAACGGAGTGGACATGACAATAGATAGTAAAAAATTAAAGTAGTGATTTAGATCGTTGCTCCTAACCTAAAACTTTCCCTGAAGAAGAATCCAATTAAAAATATACTTAACAAAAAAAAAATAGAACCCAGAAACTTGATTGACTTTTAGTGTCAAATCCTGCAAAAATGTATACAAGTTAGTAGAGGTAGTTATTCAATTATGTATAAGTCTTCGCGTATTCCTTCTTTTATCTCACACTCGCCAATCTGATTGATTCATAGTCGAGCCGGAGTTGAACAGTTAATGAACTGTTAAAATTTAACCTAAACTTGTTCTCCGCTCCAAATGAGGTTCGACTTTAACATCACGTTCGACGCAGTATGAGATAGCTCGAGCCAGATTGATCCGTACTCCAGAACTTAAACAAGTTAGCTCAAAATAAATATTGCATTCAAAGTCAAATTCTTTATTCAATATAGGATACAAGATATCACTTATTGAAAGTCAATTAGACTACATATAATCTAATCGCTATTGATACCTTATTTGGTAAAGTATCCTATACTGTGAGAGGCGAGGTAGTTCAGGGTGCCCACCAATTGGCTCAGGTAAACAAATGTTTGCCTTGCCTTACGACAATAGTCGCCTGGAGAGGCCCCCAAACGAGCCCTTCTCTGTCAAATGATTCTACTCATTCATAAGCATTAAAAAACATTCTGTCTAGAAGTTCTAGATGTAGATATGAATGAAAAATAAAAGATGGCGCTAGCTACCTCATTAACAAATGCGTTCTCCTTGAATCGTTAGATCTAAGAGGTATCTTACCTACACATAAGCAAATACATAGACATAGTAAGTTGCGTGGGTTTTGTTGTATTGCTATGAGTCTATGAGGTCATGCGGCCCTAGTACTTACTAAATAGGTTGCCTAAGTAGGTCCTGCAAGGTCCTCATTAATGAGCTTTGAACTAAATTATCAGTTACTGTGTTTTTCATACGTCAGTAACATTCAATAAGGTACCTATGTAAATAATCATACGGTGTTAAATTTTGTTTTACGAAGAACAGTTTGATGTTAACAAATTAAATAAGCTACTAATCATAAATCACCTAAATTGACTGCTCCGTAGCTCAGTTGGCAGTGATGTGGACTGAGATGCGTGTGCACCTGGTTTCTATTCCCGGCGGGGCGAACATTGTTAATACTCAATACTCAATATATTTATTTTGCCTTCTACATTGTTATAGTACAGATATTATCAATATATATAAAACTCATGCGTTATGACTGACTGACTGATTGACTGACTGACAGACAACGCAGTGCCGAAACTACTGGGCGTAGCGGGCTGGAATTTTGCATGTAGGTTCCTTAGGGAGTGTAGGTGAGCACTAAGAAATGATTTCCCGAAATTCCTACGGGAACGGGAAAAAACTGGATTTTTGTGTTTAAGTGAAATCTGCGCGGGTGAAACCGCGGGGCAGCCTCTAGTTATATTATATTACAGATATTATTATTGTTGTGATGGATATCAGTATTTGTTTCCGGTCTGGGTGTAATTTTCGTCTCTGTATATTATGCAACCTAGATATCGGCTGCCCAAATTCAAAACCTAGTAACTGGTGTTTTTGCAAAAAAACGGTTTTTGTCATTTTTCGACTTACTAGGCGGTATCGATTTGATATGGACCTTAAAACACCCAGTTTCCTACGTAATTTTAAAAATAAAATTTAGCAAGTCTACCCAATTTGGAAAAGTTACTAAAATTACCATGAAGTACAAATTCTAAACATAGCATGTCGGATTACAAATAAAAAAACCTAGCAACTCAACTGACTTACTAGGTTATGAATTTGAAAGCTGACTTACTATGTTTTGAATTTGGCGCCGATTATAAAATCAATCAAATTTTGATGGAGTTTAGTACGTTAAAAAAACAGTAAGTCAAAGAAGGAAAATTTGGCTGAATTAACCCCGAGTCGTAACCAAAAACTAAATTCTGCCGTAATAAACCATTTGTATAACTTTTAAATGAATCCACTTCAAAAAATAACTTTTGTCACTCTAAACGTACAATTATAAATATAAAATGCTATAAAAAGTAGAGAATTAACTCAGAGATTGTATTAATTAAGTGTGAAATACTATGTTTTGAAATTGTTTTCATTGTCATATTTGGGTAAATTTCCAAAAAAAAATATAGTGGGATCAATTTAAGTGTAACTATAACTTCTAACACGATTACAAGTACTACAAACTATAGTCAACAATATAGTCAAACTTTTGGTCAAACACCCAAATCGCTATTGCGTCTGGTTTCTTCAGGGCAACGAATTAAAGTGGCCGACCCGTTTTTTGGCTCTCCTGAACATTTTTGTTAAAACGAGTTACTAGGTTTTGATTTTAAGCAGCTGATATAAATACAGGAGCTTCCTAATTAGGGGCTCTGAGTGTGATGCGGTTATTATAATTTTTACTTAAATTAGTTAAACTCAACAGAATAAAAAAATATAAGTATATACAAAGGGCGGGCCTGAGACCTGAGTCTTGACCCCCACAATGTGAGTGTTTGTGGTGATGTGAGGGGAAGGCCTTCTATGTTATATAGGCACTAGCAGACTTCTCAGTCGAAAAGCTGCAAAAGAAGAAGTGAAAGACCAAAGTAAAAGTTGAATATATTAGATTAAGTTTAGTGCTTCAAGTTGTGGCACAGAATTCCTAAGTCATTTCGTGATAATTCTCGACGACGAGAGCTAGCTCAATGTCATTCTATATAAGATTGACAGATAAAACCTGTCTGTCCGTCTTAATAAACACAGGAAACATTACAGAGTAAAATAATTGTTGAGCTAATAATACCTAGATTTCAAATAAAAGTATTAGTAAGTACTTAATTATTTATTAATAATGCTAAAAGGCCCAATATCTGCTTACGTTTAACTTACTGTTTTATTCTTAAAAAATCAATTTAGTAAATATAATATTTGTAGGAAAAGTATTTGAAATACTCTCTCACAAACATGTCCTTTTGATATTACTATTATAATCCATATAACTTATTAAAATTTTATTACAGACTAGAGGCTGCCCCGCGGTATTTCCCGCGCAGATTTCTCATAAACACAAAAATCCCGTTTTTTCCCGTTCCCGTGGGAATTTCGGAAAATCCTTTCTTAGTGCTCACCTACACTCCCTAAGGAACCTACATGCCAAATTTCAGCTTTGTACGCCCAGTAGTTTCGGCTCTGCGTTGTCTGTCAGTCAGTCAGTCAGTCAGTCAGTCAGTCAGTCAGTCAGTCAGTCAGTCAGTCAGTCAGACAGACAGACAGTCAGTCAGTCAGTCAGTCAGTCAGTCAGTCAGTCAGTCAGTCAGTCAGTCAGTCAGTCAGTCAGTCAGTCAGTCAGTCAGTCAGTCAGTCAGTCAGTCAGTCAGTCAGTCAGTCAGTCAGTCAGACAGTCAGTCAGTCAGTCAGTCAGTCAGTCAGTCAGTCAGTCAGTCAGTCAGTCAGTCAGTCAGTCAGTCAGTCAGTCAGTCAGTCAGTCAGCCAGTCAGCCAGCCAGCCAGCCAGCCAGCCAGCCAGCCAGCCAGCCAGCCAGCCAGCCAGCCAGCCAGCCAGCCAGCCAGCCAGCCAGCCAGCCAGCCAGCCAGCCAGCCAGCCAGCCAGCCAGCCAGCCAGCCAGCCAGCCAGCCAGCCAGCCAGCCAGCCAGCCAGCCAGCCAGCCAGCCAGCCAGCCAGCCAGCCAGCCAGCCAGCCAGCCAGCCAGCCAGCCAGCCAGCCAGCCAGCCAGCCAGCCAGCCAGCCAGCCAGCCAGCCAGCCAGCCAGCCAGCCAGCCAGCCAGCCAGCCAGCCAGCCAGCCAGCCAGCCAGCCAGCCAGCCAGCCAGCCAGCCAGCCAGCCAGCCAGCCAGCCAGCCAGCCAGCCAGCCAGCCAGCCAGCCAGCCAGCCAGCCAGCCAGCCAGCCAGCCAGCCAGCCAGCCAGCCAGCCAGCCAGCCAGCCAGCCAGCCAGCCAGCCAGCCAGCCAGCCAGCCAGCCAGCCAGCCAGCCAGCCAGCCAGCCAGCCAGCCAGCCAGCCAGCCAGCCAGCCAGCCAGCCAGCCAGCCAGCCAGCCAGCCAGCCAGCCAGCCAGCCAGCCAGCCAGCCAGCCAGCCAGCCAGCCAGCCAGCCAGCCAGCCAGCCAGCCAGCCAGCCAGCCAGCCAGCCAGCCAGCCAGCCAGCCAGCCAGCCAGCCAGCCAGCCAGCCAGCCAGCCAGCCAGCCAGCCAGCCAGCCAGCCAGCCAGCCAGCCAGCCAGCCAGCCAGCCAGCCAGCCAGCCAGCCAGCCAGCCAGCCAGCCAGCCAGCCAGCCAGCCAGCCAGCCAGCCAGCCAGCCAGCCAGCCAGCCAGCCAGCCAGCCAGCCAGCCAGCCAGCCAGCCAGCCAGCCAGCCAGCCAGCCAGCCAGCCAGCCAGCCAGCCAGCCAGCCAGCCAGCCAGCCAGCCAGCCAGCCAGCCAGCCAGCCAGCCAGCCAGCCAGCCAGCCAGCCAGCCAGCCAGCCAGCCAGCCAGCCAGCCAGCCAGCCAGCCAGCCAGCCAGCCAGCCAGCCAGCCAGCCAGCCAGCCAGCCAGCCAGCCAGTTAAAGGATTTCAAAGGACCGGGTTCTAAACCGTTAATATCCAAGAGATATTAATACCTTAAGTATTATATACTCTGTGTTAATACCTAATAAGTATAGGTGTTAAGTATTTTAAATGTATGTTACCGAAAAATGTTTCTTTTTAACCGACTTTAAAAAAGGAGGTTATTAACCGACTTCAAAAAAGGAGGTTATCAGTTTGACCTGTATGTATGTATGTATGTTTGTCCGCGATTATCTCTCGTTTGGCTAAACCGATTTTAGGGTTGGAATTTTATTTCCAAATTTTTATGGGACCAACTTCAAGGTATACCCTGTCGATTAAAAAAAGAATTATCAAAATCGGTCCACACAGTAAATAGTTATGCGTGATCATACATAAAAAAAAAAATATATATATATACGCGACGAATTGAGAACCTCCTCCTTTTTGTTTTTTCGTCGGTTAAAAATGTCCACGCTTTCAGCGATCCCTGAAACCCTAAAATACTCAAACCATACACACTTTTAATTTTAGGTCTCAGAAAATTTATTGGTTGCAAAACATGAACTTTCACAACGGAATCCATAGGACAAGAGACATAACAAACCAGAAATCAGTCAAACTAACATCATTTGAAAATACATATTCTTTACTAGCCAGTGGCTGCCCAAAGGAGGCTAAACGCGTTAACATAGTCTAGAAAGGACTAGTGGGAATAGATTTATAATACTTAAAATTATAGTTAGGTTAGGTTAGGTTCAAAATTAATTTTATGAACTTCAAAGTTATGCTCCTTTAGCAACGAAACACATACACTAAAGAATGATTCAGTTATCTATTTCCGGTACCTACTTGACGAAATGTATGTATAAAGGCATATAAGTAAGAGTTACTAACAATGTTACTAAAATAATACTTAAATCTCAACAAAATGTTTCCGTATCTAAAAGGTAGCAGTGAATCTGTCTGATAAACACAAATAAATGGTAAATAAAATAAACATAAAATACAATATCTGCACAAAGAGGTGTTAAATCAGGCGCTATCTACATCTCGCACCACGCTCCCACGCTCCGCGGTGACTTGCTTTAAACTTGGAGGCAGGGAAAATGGAACACTATTACAGGTAAGAATTAAAAATTACTTTACTTTACTTTTTTTTTAAAGTGGGTGAAACAAAAAAAAAGTATTTTAAATAATATTTAGTTTTAGAATGTTTATGAATTACTGTTTGTTGCTAAAAGAAGCTGAGCGTGGAAAGGACACCGGACGCTAATAATCTATGGTTCCCGGGGCCTTCCCGAAAACGGGAAATACTATACGCATTTCCCCCCGTTAGGTAGCTAAAAATAAGGACTCTCATTATGATTGTGACGGCCCGAATTCTGTGCATCGCCGCTGATCGCCATTTTACGTCACTTACTATAGGTATGGGACAGACGCGTGTGTGGTTCAAAACATTGAAATTTTAAACCACGGACAAAAGCGTAAGTTTAGCAGAAGTATTCAACAGTGCCTTTAAAATTTTAAGCAGAGATTCACATACTATTGCATCATTGGATCACATACTATTAGGACATGGATATATATTTTTTTATGAATGCCAAAAATTTATTTAAATTCTTTTTTACTGCATTTTTTTTAACAGTAATGTATATTAGTTTTGCCAAGCAGTGTAGAGTGGCCATTTCGCAGATCTTTGTGAATTTGTCGGCTCCTATCTTCTCGTGCTCTAGCTTTACTGTTTCAATAGGAGTTTTAATTTCGGAAACATAATTTATAGGGATATTACCTAGTTTTAATTTTTTTATCAGCAGGGCTTTGAAAATTTTTAAAAGTCTATTAAAAAATTCACACAAACTTACATGGCATCATAATAATGTTATGGGCGCTACTATGAAAAATTTTAGGTCTCAAAATTGTTTATAGATTACAAACAAATGGCGCGAGCAGTATAACTATAACTATAGGTACCTAGAATAGAATTGTTCTTTGTAAAGGAAATTTTGTTTCTCAGCAATTAAAGTTGCTAAATCACAATAAAACAACATAGTAAGTATGCAAGTTATAAAAAGTAACCAAAAACAACATCTGCAAAAGAATAAACCAGAACCACAAAAGAAACTAAACTTCTCCTTGTAAATAACGTATTATTCTTTGTTCAACAATAGAGCGGCTGCAAGTTCGCCGGGGTTGGTCTAGACTAGGCTAGACTTCACTCGACTTTTGTATATTGTAGTGTTAGGCAGTGGCGTAACTAGGTAACCAAAGGCCCTGGCCCTGGAGCAAAAAAAACACTAGCCCGCCGAAATGTGACATTGGGGATTATATTTTTGCTGACTCACGTTAAGGCCCCTGTAGCCTGGAGGTCGGGTAAAGAAACGGAGCCTATTATAATGTCTAATTAAGATTTTCGATGGTTTAGGGAGTCCTTTTCTGTATTTTATCAAAGTTGCCATTTTAAAGTACATTTCCTGGAATATTTCCAGAAAAACTTACATTAGTCAGTTGATAGGTTGGTAAGTGAGTGCCTGAGGGGCGCCCTGAGCTCTAGGGCCCCGGGGTACTGCCCCATGTCATCCCTTGGTAGTTACGCCTCTGGTTAGGTTGAAAGGCAGCGGATGTGGCGGGCGCCTGCCGCGCGCGGCGAGCAATGTTCACGCTGCGGCTTTGTGTTCTGCCTACTTGTTACTGGCAGGCACTTTGATGGAACCACTTTTTTCTTTCAAAATGTTTCTTTCTAAGTTTTGAAATTCTTTTTTTTTGTTTCTAGCCAGTTTAATAACGACTGTTTTTTTTTAATGATTTAATAACTTTATACCTAGAGGTTTGGAGATGCAGATAATAGATACAGAAGAACGAATTAATTAGAAATTTATATCAATTTAAAAACCGCTCCAATAAATAACTTCTATGCTCATTGTATCTGTGTAAACATTTTCTGAATTATAAAATTGTTCTTAATTTTTATAAGTAGTTATTTTATTAATATACTTAATTTACATAATCGTAGCTGTCTCTACGTTACTGTATTGTTCTGTAGTTATTCCAGTGCTTCTGTGAATAGTAAGTTATTTTCACGTTCACTTACCCGGAGATAAAGGATAGTTACTATGTTTAAAAAAAATATAAAGTACCTATTGTGCTTACATTATTAAAAATTCAACAAGATACTCTGTGTCCTAAATAAACTTAATAAAACCTTTTTTCATTTTGATTTTAACGCTAAGTTTTTGTTATTTTATAAATTTCCATTTTGCTTAGCCCTTGCTCAGTTTTACTAAGTACTTGCACGATGCTCCGAATTTCCTCAATGTCCTGATCGATCGTGCCAATAAAGGGCATTATTCAGTTAGGGACGGCTCAAGGACTTTTACTTTTACAAGAATTTTTCGTCGCATTCAATCAACTGTCGAATTAATGCGCTCTGCCCTTTTGCTTCCGCCCTTAACAACATTTTTTTAAATTAAAGTTGTTTTTTATCGGTACTGCAATTTTATAACCACAAGCATCATGATCAACTCATCCGAAAGATACTTACTGCTGGTCATAGGCCTCCCTCACAAACACAGCTCTATACTGCCCTTATATGAACCACATCAATACTTCCATACTTTAATACAATAAATGCGAAAGTAACTCTGTCTGTCTGTCTCGCTTTCCTGAGAAAACTACTGAACGGACTTGAATTAGTCTTGAGCCTAAAAAAGGACAAAGGATACTTTTTATCGCGAAATTCCCACGGGAAAATTGAGAATTTTATGTTACAAGAGAAATGCGCTGGCAAAGCCGCGGGGCGCCCTCTAGTACAGTAATAAGTACTATACAATAAATAGCTTTTACCCGCAACTTCATTTTCTCAATTTTGTATTTTCAGCGGTTTCGGCTGGGCGATGATGATTGAGTGAGTGAGTGAGTGGATAATCTGTCATTTGTATGTATTAAGATTTTATATTATACTTTCAACTTTCTACAGCGATGCTCAAAGTAGGTATTTATCCATACTCCATACACATATTACAAATGCGAAAGTGAGTCTATTTTCTGTGTCTGTCTCTTACTAATGAACCGATTTGAATGAAATTTGGTACTTTAGTATATTATTGATAGTCTGGAGCCTGAGAAAGGACATGGGCTTCTTTTTATTCCGAAATTCCCATGGGCAAATTGGGAATTTTATGTTTCAAGGGAAAATGCGCTGGCAAGGCCACGAGGCGTCCACTAGCTAAATTTATTTTGTATTATTTTAATGGACTTGACTCCACTTCAGTGGAGTATTTTGCCAATGTCAAGTACACAAATTAGCTTAAAAGGGTGGGCTTAAAGCCCGGCAACGTTGTACGGTTATTAAAAGTTTATTGGATTACTGTTATAAAGCCCGCTAACAAAACACGTGGTTTCGAAACCAACGTTAGAACAATAATCTTAAATTTATTTTAACTGAAATTAAAATAACCTACAAATCTTAAAAAGAAAAAACGTGAATGCTGCTGAATTGTGATGTTTTTTATCTCAAATCCTGCAGTCATACTCATAGAATTTCCAAGCTAAATATTTTCAAAAGAATTTTAGAAAATGTAGAAACCACAAATATGTTCATTGCAAAAAGCAATGGGAAGTTATTTGCGACGATTCCAGAAAAAGAGTATTTGCAGATAGCCACCGCCGCCACCGCCTCCGCTCTCCCCGGACCATATTAAACGAATAAATCGAGCTTTTACCAATTTCGGGGAGTCCAGCAGAATTCGTGCATTTTCATTTTATCGTCTGCATACCTATCTACTCACTGTAAAACTCCATATTACATTTGTATTACGACTCAGAGTCTCTAACTAGGTAGAACCTGTACTGTGCCCACACGGTACGAAAATAGCGCTATTTCCGAAAAATAATTATATCTTCTAAACTCTAAACCATGGCTGAAATCAAAAATATACGTAAATGACGCCCTAGATAATTTTGCTTAGAATTTTTAAGGCTCTGTTGTGTAGCTTTTAGGATAATGATCTTAGAAATATTTGGTTGTTGCCTAAAATGGCCACTTTTAGATATAATTATCTAGCGGGAGTGGCGCTAGTATTGCGTTACTACGCAACGTGTGGCCCTTGATTCGATTCCTATGGGTCAGGCGACTATCATAAAAAACTGTTTGCATCATATCATATCTGTTGTTATCATAAAAAGTTGCTTTTTTTCAGCATTTTTTTGTATTTTCTTATGTGTTTAGGGTAACTTACTAAATAGGGTAAATTACTTTTACCAAATTAGCTGAGTTATCTTTAAGCAACACTCGATTAAAACTTCTCATCTCAACCGTTTTTAAAATCAGAACAGAAATTCGATTAACTGCGTTTTGTTTTTTAATTTCATAAAAGTCAGCCAGCCTTGCATTGTTAAAAAGTGCTGGCAGCCGAAAAAATAAATCATGCAAATGAGCAATTAGCCGCCCGAATCGGTATTAATTAGCTGCCCGACGAAATGAGATAACAGGCCATCGGTCCATAACGTGACGAAATAATCGATACTTTATACCATATTTACTGCCACAATGAAAATCGAAGTAAAAATGTTTATTCAATACTAGTCGACCCTGCGAACTTCGTACTCCTTAAACTTTTACCGTCTTATTCATTAAGATACAGTAGATTTTAAGTAGCTTTACTGGAGGTCTACTTGTCTGGTTTGTTGTTTGGTAAATACGTGACATCCAGTCTAAATTGACATACTTACGTCAAATAACTAAAATGCTCTTTAACTTGTTATGAATAACAGGGTAATTATGTATACAATCAGATCAAGACCCACGGTGGCTCAGCTGGCGCCAGAGGAGACAGGGGGTAGAGGGCAATGAGAGGGGGGAACAAGGGGTCCATTGGCCTTAAGTAAGTTTTGTTTTTTTTAAATCTCTCTTTTTTATTTGAGTCATATCTAATACAAAGACTGTCTTGAAAATTTCCGCCACGATAAAAAAGTAACCGTTTATAGTCCAAAATGTATCTCCTGTGCCAATTTCCAATTAACTCCATTAAAATGCAACTCGATAAGTGACTATTATTGGAGCAAATGTGTCGAGATGTGCTGAAGTTAATTAAATTTCAGTCGCGTGTCGCGCGGTTCCGATTGTTTCGGTTCAATTATACAGTGTGTCCGGGGAAGTTATAACATAATTTTAAGGGTGTATTCTATGATCAATTTCATCGATGAAAACACCCCATATGGGGGGTCGCAGCCTCACTGCCTCAATGAAGGTTCTGTGAGCCTTAGATCTTTAACTGTGAATTTAAAAGTAGGCGGGGTCGACTTTTGCAAAAAAAAAATTAAAAACATCATACTGAGTGGGGGGGGTGAGGCTGCGAACCCCCATATGAATTGTTTTCATCGATGAAATTGATCATAGAATGCACCCTTAAAATTATGTTATAACTTCCCCGGACACACTGTATATTCGGCCCAAATTGTAATTCGATTCAATTTTAATGTTTTATAGTATTACTAGTCGACCCGCCGAACTTCGTACCACCTAACCTATAATATCTTGTGCATGTATTACTCATAAACCTTCCCATTGAATCACTCTATCTATTAAAAAAGACCGCATCAAAATCCGTTGCATAATTTTAAAGATTTAAGCATACATAGGGACAGACGCGGGAAGCGTTTTTATTTTATACTATGTATTGATTAAAGTTCTAGTGAGCGCCGTTGCACCGACAGAGCCATTTCCCTTAAAACTGCAAAATTTCAACAATAATTTTATTGATAAACTAGAGGCTGCCCCGCGGTTTCACTCGCCCAGATTTCTCATAAACACAAAAATCCAGTTTTTCCCGTTCCCATTACGCCCAGTAGTTTTGGCTCTGCATTGTCTGTCAGTCAGTCAGTTAGTAACGGAAGAGTTATATATACAGGATGTTTCTGACAAGGTGGTCATAAATCAAAGGAGGGATTCTGCTCACCATACCTAACGACTTTCCCAAAGCAACATGGGTCGAAATCTCAAAACAAAAATCAGCCGTCCCGTACATTGACCCCTTCAGCTGATCGAACCAATGTATGGAACATCTGTTATTTTTTTTGAGATTTTGACCCATGTTGCTTTGGGAAAGTTGTTAATTATGGTGAGCAGAATCCCTCCTTTGATTTATTACCGCCTTGTCAGAAAAACTCTGTATATTTTATGTAATTTTAAGTTTTACCTAGTTAAGGACTCTCAGAGTTATGCTTTATTTATATGCCGTACGGGTGCGTAAAAAAAAACAACTCTTACAGTAAGTTTATGTTGAATCAATGATTAGATTCCGTTTCTGTCTGGAATCCCTTTTCTTACCCTTTTCTTTTCGCGTTAACATAAAACAAATACAAGGTTGCGACCATAGACACGCGCTGACTAGACATGGCTCAAGAATTCATAAAAAAAAGGAAAAAATATATTTATTTAATACTAGTGGGCGCCCCGCGGCTTCGCTAGCGTATTTTGCCTAAAACATAATTTTTCCGTAGGAATTTAGGAGTCCTTTCTCAGGTTTTAGACTATCCATATACCAAATTTCATTTAAATCAGTTCAGTAGTTTTGTTGTAAAAGCGAGACAGACAGAAAGACAAACAGACATAATAACTTTCGCCTTTACAATATCAGTATGAATGGGATACAAGGTCGCTGCTGCTGCCGTCCTTCGGCTGTTCCCTTAGTCGCCTTTTACGACACCCATGGCGCATTTTTGAGAATTTCTATAGCCTATGTCACCCGGGGATAGTGCAGCTTCCCAACAGTAAAATAATTTTTCTAATAGGTTCAGTAGTCTCAGAGCCTATTATATGCATACAAACAGTAAAAGCTTTTCTTTTTATAATATTAGTAAGCATTTTGCGCATACAAAAACTACATTCCAATAGTCCCAACTATAATCTGAAGTTATCTAAAAGTGTTGAGTAGGGTTCCGTCACGCGCGCTCCTCCGGGACCCTCCAGCACTCATTTAGAGCCACTCGACGTTGCCACCTGACTGACGGTGTGACTGACTGATTGACTGACGAGGTCAGATTTTATTGATATCAACCCGGTTTTATGGGTCACGTAGTAAGGACGTGTTTGTTGACCTTGTTGTTTTTGTAAGGGATCTTAGACGTAGGTAGGTCTTGGAATATAAAAGTAAATACTTTAGGTTTACAAGTCTTTATACCGGGCGTTTCTGACAAGGCGGTAATAAATCAAAGGAAGGATTACGACAAAAATCAGCTGTCCCTTACATTGACCCCGCCAGCTGATCGGACCAATGTATGGAACAGCTGTTATTTTTTTTGAGATTTCGACCTATGTTGCTTGGCGAAAGTTGTCAGTTATGGTGAGCAGAAGCCCTTCTTTGATGTGTTACCGCCTTGTCACTTTAGGAGCACAGTAAGTAGGTTGACTTGCTGGCTACTTTACATATAATTACAGACTATGTAAATTGCCCAGGCGATTTCGTACATACAAGCAAAGAGAAAATTTACACAAAAATTTCCTAGTAAGTATCATTGCACTAATGAGACTATTTTATGTTTATTGTAACGAAAGAGGGTTAGATAAGAGTGCATGCTAATAAGTCTGCACCTTACTGGTGGCGCCAAAGTATACGTAATTTACCCACCATTCAAAGTATAATGGCTGATTGCGTATTGATTTTTATTTTGACCGCGCGCTGATTTATCTGGCTACGCACGTACTCTAGGTACAGACAGGGGCAAAAATGCATACAGTCAACAATTTTTATAGCATTTATTGGTCAAATTCATTGGCATAGTTGATACGCTCACAGTTCTGCACCCAGCTTCATTCCAGATTCCTAGTTCCTCCCAAAAGGCCTATTAAGACCGCTTTTGCAAAATTATTTTTCGTCTTCTATAGTGTCAAAGTCAATTAAAAAAAAAACGCAAAGAAGACGCAAAGCAATATTGCAAAAGCGGCCGTAATAGGGCCTCAGGACATCAAATATCGAAAGTTCCTGAATAAGTCCCGAGTCCCGTAATCCCGGGGGCGCGGGATCTTGTTAACCGCGGCCGTCGATCGTGTGTGAAATATGAGCCGCGCTGAGACCCGCCGCGGAGGCTGTGCGGAGGAACAGCTCAATTTTGTTATAACATTAGATATCTACTTACAGATGTTTTAAGATTTCAGCACTTTCGTAGTCAAAGGAACCAGTATACTGTGTTACCAAGTGATGACTAACGGAACCAACACATGGTCGCTAACTAATGCTCCGTGGCTCAGTCGGCAGTGATGTGGACTGAGTAAGCGTGTGCACCCGGGTTCGATTCCCGGGCGGGGCGAATGTTGGTATGATGAATATTGATGTTCGTTTCCGGTCTGGGTGTGATGTTCGTCTCTGTGTGTGTTTCGGGCACCCTAGATACAGGTTCTTCCTAGTGAGGGGCTCTGAGTGTGATGTGTTATTAATGCCTAATCAATGGAAACGGCTATGCTTGAGGTTTCTCTGCGTGATCGAATCAGAAAATTATAATATCCGCAGAACAACTAATAAAACACACAAACAAAAAATTCCTTCCCTTTTTATAATATTTGTTCTAGATAAAAATAATATTTTAAATTAATATATTATTTATCTTATCCCAAGTGTCTTCGCTAACAAAAAAGGGTCTCTTTGTCCTCAAATATTGATTTTCCCGCCACAGTTTCACAGTAAAGTGATTATTTCGCCAAATTGTGGCAATTTGCCTTGTACAGGAAAAACTTGGCAAATTAAAGAAAGCCAGAAAGGGACGGCGAACGCGAAATTAGGCAAATTACTTAATGAGGAAAAAAAGCTGCTTCAAATTACAAAGCGGTTTTCATTCTCCAATCAATTAGGAAGAGCTAACGAGAAAGGGTCATGGTTACTAATTTTTATGTCGTATACACGGTGTTAAAACACACAGCAGCTGCAATATTTATTTTGTTTGATTTTGTGTTTTTTTGTCAAAGTATGACAAACGATAAACGTCAGTATTACGTCACAATTTTTATTATTTTATATTATCTTTATAATATTTTACCAGCAAGTTCCTTCTGACTCAATATGCTGTTTACTTTTAGTGTAAAATACACTATTAATGCGTTTATTGTTTATTTTTTATTTTATTTTTATTAACATACATAATGGGGTTATTGTAAACTACACTCACAAAAACTATCGTTTAATGTACATACATACATACATAACGTCACTCCTGTATCCCATCTGAGTAGGCAGAGACAATTGATTTCCACTTGCTACGATCCTAACACACTTCTTTCGCTTCTTTTACAGTCATAAGCCTTTTCATACACGCACGTCGGTTTCGTGAACTCTTCACGCGGCCTTTCCTCAGGACGTCACCAATTTGGTCGGTGAACGTTAGCCGTGGCCTACCTCTTCCAACCGTGCCTTCCGCATCCGCTCTGTATATTTTTTCGTCAATCTCCTGTCATCCATCCGCTCTCAGATAGTAAATTAAAACGTTTACTTCACGAACACAGCATTAACATTTCTGGCAGCGAACACTCTGTAGCTAGTCAAGATCTTTATACTTAAGGAAGTAGGTAGGTACTTGATTGAACTTAAAAAAAATATTGTTTCTTTTGTTTTAAACGTATTTATTAAAGAAAAATCTGAGGCATTTTATTTACTAGGTATTTGTACCTAGTGTATGATCTACAGTAGGCTTTTTAAGACATTTATTATCACAGACCATTTAAAAAAAAAAAATCTGTTAGGTGAAAAGTTAGAAAGTCTGAATGCGATACGTTATTTAATATGCTCACATGCAGGCAACATACACTGACATACACAGTGTATGTATGTATGTATGTTCAGCACGCGTGTAGCTCGGGGTGTGTAAGTTGATCCTGTAATCCGACCCGCGCCCGCTCTGTTTAAACTATTAGCACTCTACGTTATTAATGCTTCCGGTACAGTCGGCTGCAAACACTATTTAAACAAAACTAGTGTGTGTGATCAGATGACCTGGGGTCCTATTACGGCCACTTTGTGTTTGTGTTGAGGATGCTTTGCTATTAGGCGTTCGTTATAAAGTTATTCTTATGATTAAATGTGTTTGTTATGTTTTGTATGTTTAATAATATTGTATGATTGTGAGTATATGAGTGTAAATCTACGGGTGTTTGTATATAAGGGTGTACTAAAATGCATTGTATATAGTTATTTTATTCTATTTTATTTTATCGCATATTTTATTTTTAATTTAATTTAATTTATTGAAATCAACTGGAAAATGTTCTTATTTGCACAATAGGTGCCTAAAATTAAAAAGTAATGTATGTACATATTTACAGTATAAAATTCCGGTTAACTAAAAAAAAAAAAAAAAATTTTTAAATAAAACATATACCTACAAGTAAAATATTTCGTTCAAATCGCCGCCACTGGTCGGAACCGTGCCCAGCAGGCTGGCTGCGTTTCCACGCTGGATGGCCAGGCTTAAACGCTGGCCAAGATATGAGCCGGCCCGCTGGTCACCTGACTGGTCGATCAGGCGCGTCGACAGTTCTTTAAACAATCGGCGCGCCTCCGGCCCCCACGGCCCTAGGGTTTCGACCCCAAACGGCACAAATTCGTACTCCCCACTAAGGGTGCCGTATTTGCGCCGTTTGAGGTCTTCAGCAGCTGCGGCTGCCGCGCCCGCGCCAGCTGCCGTGTGTCTGACGTGACAGGCCGCCAGTGTGTCGACACATGTGGCGTCCCACACAAGGGGCCTGCCGCGCTTCCACGGTATGACAGTCATACCGTCGGGCCGCTTGCCGTCGTCACGCACCAGCCCATTGGGTTCCAGTATGGCTGGTACGTGGACGCTGGCTAGGGCCCGGCGGATTATGTCGTTCAGGCTGGCGTGGCGCGGCAGTCGCCCCGCACTGCGCGCGCAGGAAAGTCCGTGGTGACCGAATCGATCGACCATGCCACCGCAGTGGCAGCGATGTGGAGCGCAAATCGGTACCCCCAGCCGCAGGCACACCGACAGCGATAGGGTAATCCTGTCTAGCAGGGTCCCTATCGCTGCCGATGGAACAGCTTGCAGCCAGTACCCCGACACCGGATCCGAGGCGGCAAGGAGGCGAGCGCGCTCTACAGAACTGCTGGCAGAGTTTTGAAGATTTTGTTGGACAGCCCTGCAGAGCGGCTCGTCCCATTGTTTTTGTATGTTAGGGTTGGCAGGGTGGTCCTCGCCCGGGCAAGCTGCGCTCCAGGCTGTCCTTGCCTCGTCCACGTACGACGCCTCAACGTCACCGAGTGACGGGTTAATTATCTTACCGAAGAGGACGTGCGTACTGTGGACGGAGGAAAGGAAAGCCGGGAGCGCAACACTGGAAATTTTGCGGATTCCCAGGCCACCTAGACGAACAGGCAGCGAAGCTTGGGACCAAGATCTGTCATGAATGGGACAATTTAGAATTTCGGTAAGAGTGTTCTCAATGATATTGTCTAATTTATTAAGAGAATTTGTAAATTTCCAAAAGGGTGCGCATCGGAGTGAATACATAAGTTTTGGTACGAAAAGACAGAATTTAATAATGAAAAAAGCCATGTGGGGGTGGATGGTAAGCAGTCGTTCATGTGATTCTTCAAATTTAGAGGCCTGTTCGTCTACGAAGCCTGGGATCCCCTCGTTATACAACGGCGCGCCGAGGAGGCGGAGCGATTCTTTGTTTAAAATTTTGATGTTTTGAGCCAAAAGGTTAAATTTTGTAGAGATCGATTGCTTTTGAGTAGAATTTAGGTTTTCCGAAATAAATAGTTCACATTTAGAGAAATTTAATTCTAAACCAATTTTGCCAAACATATCGATTAATTTTGATAAGTCGTCCAAAACTGTGTCTGCGTCGCCTCCTAGGGTACCGTCGTCGAGGTACCAAACATTAAATTTTGATTTTAATTTCGAAATTGCCGGGTGTATTGCCAAACTGAATATAGCTGGCCCGAGTGGGTCGCCCTGTTGACAGCCTACTGCCGAAAGGAGTGGATTGCTTTTAAAAGTTAATTTGGATGGGGTGCTATAGCATTGCCAAAGGTAGGGGTAAATTTCTGGGATGTGGTTTTTTACTTCTGTCAACAGGGCGCCCCTGTCAACCGAGTTGAAGGCGTTCTTAACGTCCACCTTCAGCAGAACGTCGGCAGTGCTTTTCTCCAGAAAGGTTCGGGCAGCATGGACGGCGGCTTCGCAGCCGCCCCTGCTGCCAAAACCTAGCTGTGTTGGCTGAAATCTGCCGCAGACACTCGGTAAAATGTGCCTGCAGCAGATTTTGGACACTAATCGACGGATGCACATGCCGACCGCTATCGGCCTGATCCCGCCATCCTTTTTTTTTAAAGCGCAGAGGTTGGCGCCATATAGGACCTCTATAACGTTGGCGTCGACACCCCCGGACAGCATCAGATTCGCCAGCAGCACAATGGCATTCAATAATTCTTTGCCAGCGTCCCCGACGGTTCCCCCCACAAGGTCTTTGAGATGCTGTGGGGATAAACCGTCCAGGCCGCCAGCAGAGCCGTTCTTAAACGACATTATTGCTGCTAGCACCTCCGATGCTGTCACCTGGGGGGTCGGCGCGGCGGGGTCAGGCGGGGCCGGCAGGCTCGACGCTGCTGAAGGTGAAGGGTGCTTGCTGCGCAGGGCAGCAAGCGTCTCGTCGGTGGCGGGGGCGACTGCGTCACTGCTGAATAAGAGGTTGGCAGCTCCTCTGAGGTCTCCGTCGCTTACTTTACTCTCTATTATAGCTGAAATAAGTTTAGGTTTATGGTTAGATTTGTTAATATTTTTCTCAGTATTAATGTGGTGGATGGTATCACAGGTCTGTCTGCAGTTCTTTTTTATTTTTTGTGTAAGGGAGCTGCCATTCTCTTTACATTTTTCTACGTGCAGTGCTCTATACGCGAAGGTGAAGAGCTGCTCCCAGCTTCTCATTGTATTAAGGGTCGCGGTGTCCTTGATAGTTTTCGTCAGGGCAGCGCAGACAGTGTGTCTTGCGCCACGAGGGATTCTCTTCACAACGGGAAAATTTTGTTTTAAGTTTGTTAATATTTGCCAAATAGGTTCGCATGTAGAAACGGGATCGGGTGGAGGACTGTCAGGGTTCGCAGGGGCAGAGGCAGAGGGGCCTGCCGATGCATCATTGGGGGATCGCAATTTGTGCGCCCGTCCAATGTGAATCCGCAGGCCCCTCTGTCCCTTAAAGAATTTGGGCTGAGAGCAGCTAGGGCACTGCACGAGGTCGCCGCATGCTGACGCGTCGCTGATACTGGACTGCGAGGCGGCTGGGGGGTTGTTGCTCATTGGAATTAAACATAGGTTCAGAATATAAAAATATGGGAGAATCTACTTGTGGCAAAAACTAAGGAGAAAAAATATAAAAACTACCTACACAACAAATACACCTATAAAAATATACAGACTTTAGCACTTTACGGGGTCAGTATTGCATAACTTTGCTTCATTGTTTTATAAAAATCACAGAGGGATCCTTGTAGGTACACAGATAACTTTAGACGATTTCAGACGATCTAGTGTTGGCGTGGGGGCGCTGAAAATGTTGTAGGAGATATCGTAGGAAACTCTGGCACCATTCTGCGACTGGCATAGAAAAATTTTACTCTTTCACTGGGTAGTTTCTGACAACGATTTCTCACACAGATTTTGGGTCAGTTGGTTGGTCGTTTTGTTGTAATTGTTTGTAAATATTGCTATTTTAATTTAATTATTTTCAATTGTACATAAATATTCAGATAAATATAAACCTAATACGACATTTAAACTATTAACATTATAATAGTTTTAAATGTCGTATTAGGTTTAATATCTGTAATGGCATTTTTAACTTAATTATAATAAATAAATAAAAAAATTAAAAAAATTTGACAATATTGTTTTGCGTCCTCTAAAGTGACAAAGTCAATACAAAAAAACGATAAGAGGAAGCAAAGCAATTTTGCATAAGCGGCCGTAATAGCCCCTCAGGTGAATGAATGAATGAATGAATGAGATACACTTTATTGTCCTCAAATACAGAAATATGGGGATGGTTACGGGAGTACACTGGGTGACAGATGCTCAAGACCGGTCGGCGTGGCGATGCCCAGCGGTGGACGTATTTCATACATACATAATCTCACGCCTTTTATTCCCCGAAGGGTTAGGCAGAGGTACCAGCTTAAGACGCCCACGTTTAGCCGAGTTTATGCTTTATTACCAACGTGACAAGGGGCCAGCTTGTCGCCGCGGTTATAACGACCACTACTGCGGCCGGGACCAATGGCTTAACGTGCCTTCCGAAGCACGGAATCATCTTACTTTTCGGACAATCAGGTGATTCAAGCCTGCAATGTCCTATCCAACCGAAAACAACCACAACATGATTTTTGTGAAAAATCAATATGAGGTGTTTTCTGCGGGGATCGAACCCACAACCTGCCGTGCCCTAACCAAAGGCGCGATGCGCTACGCCACTGAGTTACGGAGGCGGCTTTACGGACGTATTTCAAACCGCAATATCCCAAAACTTAATATGAAATAACGTGCTAACCCATAATTATCGCATAAAAAACTAAAAACATTCTGTTTTTATTTTCAAGATTGCCTGAAACAAGTCGCTTTTAACTATAATGCCACCGGTTGCCCTGTTCATCTCTTATCTGAAATTTAATTGTATTTTTTCGTTAACTTATTTTTATTTTGGCAATAAAACGTTTAATTTATCTTATCTTAAAAATTAATTATAAAGACTTTAGCAGCGGACTGTACTTTGATCAGAATAGTTTGAGCAAAACTTGAGCGTTACAGGAAGCGGAATCATTAATGTGCTCTGTAGTGAAATAATTACTATTAATATCTTTACACTGCATCTAGTGTTATAGATGCAAATACATATTAATATCTTTGTTCAAATAGTCGATCAACTTTAACTACTGATCGGTCGGTAGGCTATTTAACTAGATACCTAAGGGCTCAAACAGACGAGCGACAGTGTTTTGCGCGACGCCTCTTTTAGTCACCGAGTGTCGTGCGTTGCCGTCGCGCGGTGGCGTCACGCGTAGTTTAGCGACCCCGCACAACACTCGGTGACAAGAAGATTTTGCGGTCGCGCAGCAGCCGCCGATGACGTCGCCGACATTCTGTCGCACGTCAGTCACTCCTGTCGCTCAGGAGAATGTGGGGCTCGCACCCATTACATCCCTCTAGTGGCCATTAAATTCGTCTTGACGATTTTTGTGAAGGACCCCGGGAATCATCAATGTAACTAGCAGACTGTCGGACTACTTCAAAGAATCTAGGAACCCGAAGCCTTGAAAGTAAAGTAAAAGGTTCCATAGTAACGCGACCAAACTTGCGCATTGAACAAACCGAATTAATACTCGTAGGCAAATCTGCTCGGTACACAGTAACTGAAGTTTAGGCCTTTGACGATAATTCGGCAAACACACAACTCAAACATGGAGTTATCTGTGATTTAATGGTATAATTACGATCGATTTGATAAAAATATGCGTTTGATTGTCACTGTTAATAAAATATTACGAACACATTTTTACTTTAAATTCGTGATAAATTATTTTTAAAAACAAATTTCTTGTGAAATTTACCTTATTATGATTACTTCCTAAGATCGAATCTGGTGTTATAAAACTCTCATTTAATTATTTTTGTTTAGGCTTTATATCCGTATAATCGAAAACTTAAAAAAAGTACCATCGCCTAATAGTTTTTCGCTACGCAGTGGCTTATTGCTACGTATCGTAGCGAACTACGCTGCGTAGCAATGCTACGTCGTAGTTTCGTCAAAGGGTTGATAAACTCGTAGCTTGTAGCACTTTGCTACTCAACGTCGTAGTCGCAGGAAATAGATCTATTGTTTTCCTGGTTTGCAAACAGTAGGGTAAACCAACAACAAATGTATTTAATAAAAATCTTGACAAATAACTTTGCATTGAGAATACAGGTGCGCACTATCTATTTCCTTAACAAAAAAACTTGCATAGATTTAAAGCGATCACTCAACCGAGCGGTGCCGAGCGATTTCCAACTTTCCCGAACCAACAAAACGAAGAAATCCCTCATCTCAATGGAAATGACAAGTCGGAGTGGGTCTGCGATGCAATTCATTACATTTCAGCTCACTTGTCAATCTCAAACCGTCCCTATCGAGTAAGAAAGAAAGTTGGTTTTTCCTTGGGATGAAAGTTTAATAGTAAATAATATAAAAAGCCGATAAAACGCTTCGAAGAGAAATATTAATAATTTATGAAATATGTCCGCGCTTCGTATTGTGTTGCACCGAGGTTCTGGACAAAGAGGAATGTTGTTTTTGCACAGTTATAGAAGGAACATTCCCTTCGTGTTTATATTATACCTATAAGCCATTGAATAAAAAAAAAATTAAAGCAAGTTAATGAATGTAATATGATATGTTTTTGTAAGTAAGTAGGTATAACAAAAATGTTTTAACTTATTTTTATGACAAAAACATAGTATTATTTAAATTACATGCAATAGTACTATTTCTATATTTCATAGATTCAATAGTCAAAATCGCTTTTATCTTTTCCTTTTCAAAATTTAACTGTATTTTTATTATTCAAATCTAAATTTTGATTTTCCAGGAACGTTTTTCTGTTTTTTTTATTTGAAAAATTTTAGCTTTCTCATTTTATGATAAACTAGAGGCTGCCCCGCGGTTTTTCCCGCGCAGATTTCTCATAAACACAAAAATCCCGTTTTTTCCCGTTCTTTCTTAGTGCTCACCTACACTCCCCAAGGAACCCACGTGCCAATTTTCAGCTTTCTACGCCCAGTAGTTTCGGCTCTGCGTTGTCTGTCAGTCAGTCAGTCAGTAACGGAAGAGTTTTATTTTGCCAACCATGACTTTAATAACATAATACTGTTTTGTTTCCAGTATACGTCTCCCTTATCTATATGTGAGTATATGTATGTGAGTGCCCCTTCTGTACCCTCTAACTCCTCTCCACACCGCGTGTGTCTGACGTGCCATTTATCACTTCATATCACAAAACCGTTTACTGTCCTTACCATGTATTATAACCCTTAGTTTCAAACCTTTTAATTCCAAAATAGCCTCTAATATGATCACATTAGAGTTCCAATAACAGCGTGAGTAGGAGACTTGTAGAGGCGAACTTTGGGGTTAGTGACCAGACGATTTGGGTTTTATGGTTATCTATATAATTTTATTACTTAAATTGCCCTTAGTCTAGCTCCTTTCCTTGTGGCACTCCACTGGTTCCTTCTTTGGTATTCGATAACGGCAACCATCGACATCATTAGAAAGACATTTTAATGTAACACGTCTATAGTTTATTGTAATATTTGTAATATTACAAAACAAAAAGAAAAAAACATGAGAGATAAACTGTAAAGTAGAGTTAGTTACCCCTTTCTTCTCTACGCTGTAAAATCATTGCGAAAGGGAGTAGAATCATTTGACAGAGGAGGGCTCGTTTGGGGGCCTCTCCAGGCGACTATTGTCGTAATCGTAAGGCAAGGCAAACTTTTTTTGTTGAGCCCCTGAGCTGGCGGCCTCCTCTGTCAAATGATTATACTCCCTTTCGCAATGATTTTACAGTGTAGAGAGGAAAGGGGTTACCATCTCTACTGTTAAATTAATCACCTTTTTTTTTAAATCCATCTTTATCCAAAATAGCAGTATATATTATACAAACTTAAATGACTATATAGGATACTCAAGTCACGCACACTTTGCTTTAAGTTTCTCTTCAGCCGCGGTAATGGCGGCACTCCAGATCTCGAGATTTCGAAACCTCGAGACCTCGAGACCTCCATCTCAAATCACATCTCTGACGCAATATTTCACGAGGTCGCACCCGCGTCCCTCGTGACCCGAGATCTACTTATTGTGCTTGTGGAATGTACCGCTTTTTAAAAACTCAGCGACATAGCAAAATTATGGATATCTTGTGGCTATATGAAAAGCGATAGTAATGAATTTAGATTTTAATGAATCACTGTTTTTAGATTAAAGATGATGATGATTAAAGATTAAAGATGATGATGATTAAAGATTGCCTCCTTTCATTACTTCAGCATAAAAAAATCCATTGCTGGGCATAGTCCACACCGACCGGCCTACCATAGGTGGTCTGACCAACTCGGGGGGTCTGCCTGCTCTGTATTTTCCGTTGCGCGGTCATCAGTTATCACTTGAGAACTGTTCTTCGAGCTGTGTGCCCTGCTCGCTTAAGTCTTGAAATACTTTAGTAAGGCTATGTCGGTATATTGATTTCTCACAAAAATCACGTTGTGGTTGTTTTCGGTTGGATAGGACATTGCAGGCTTGAATCACCTGATTGTCCGAAAAGTAAGATGATTCCGTGCTTCGGAAGGCACGTTAAGCCGTTGGTCCCGGCCGCAGTTACTGCTTGTCGCCGCGGTTATAGCGACCACTACTGTAGTGGTCGCTATAGCCGCGGCGACAAGCTGGCCCCTTGTCACGTTGGTAATAAAGCATAAAAATCGGCTAAACGTGGGTCCGGCTCTTGAGCTGGTACCTCTGCCTAACCCTTCGGGGAATAAAAGGCGTGATATTATGTATGTATGTATGTCGGTGACTTGTCGGTGACTTTAGTTCTTTTGCGGATCTCATCATTTCTGATTCGGTCAGTCAGGGAAAGGGAAGCCTTCCTATATTTTAATAATAAATAAAAATTATGTTAATAAAATCTCAGAGAATAACCCTGTTATTCATAAAAAGTTAAAGAGTGCTTTAATTATTTGACGTAATTATGTCAATTTAGACTGGATGTCACGTTTACCATACAACAAACCAGAGAAGTAGACATTTGGCTTACTTTACTAAAAAAGCTTTCAAGTAAGTAATTTGTTCAACACAAACAATTTTTCCGATAAAAAAGCGCGTAAGTAAAAATATAAAGCCCAAATATCGAGCCGAGACATTATTATATCAAGACTAAAACCAGGGATTTCGGGCTAAGCACACATTCCCTCACTCACTATTAGATTAGTCCGATCTTTCCGTCTGTCTGTCTATCTGTACATCTACAAGCAAAAACATGCCTTTTGCCACTCTTTATTGTGTTTTATTGCATGATTTCATTATTTGGGCTGATGTTTCACGCATTGGCGGGAAATATTATGTTGTAGTGTTCAGTTTTGTGGCTCCTTGAAAAATTCAGTTTTTTTAAATTAAATCCACGAGGACTTTCAATACTTTCATAAAAAAAAAATTACGTAATACTTATGTTGTGTGTATCAACACATTACACGTAAATTTTTGTATGCGCGTTTTGCTCAGAAAAAAGAGATCCTGTCAAACAAATACTTTTTAAATCAATACAAATATTAAATGCGAATGTAACTCTGTCAGTCTTATACGCCAAAACTACTTAACTGATTTAAATTAAATTTAGAACACAGACTAGAGCTAGAGCCTAAGAAAAGAGATAGGTTACTCATATTTACAAATTTCCCACGTGAGTGGAAATAGAGATTCTGCTGTTTCAAGGGAAATTGCGCTGGCGAAGTAGCGGGGCGCTCACTAGTCCTTATAATTAAAATAGCTAGGGTAACGACGTAACACTTCCGGTTTTTCAGTATTGCAAAATAGCTCTTGTTCTTTGGTTATACAGTCTAGGCCAGACAAATCTGATACGGCCACCCAAACCGCCAATGTACCTACATGCAGTTTGAATAGTATGAGTGGATTAGTATGCTCAATGCAAGTCCGACAGTCGGCCATATCGCAGAAGTGCACAAAACGCGGCGTAATCAGATCAACGCGGCCAACTGGCGCGGCGCGGGCTATGGAGATCACTCCCCATTAGGGATGGGAACATAATTTGTCTTTTCTTTTAGTTTGACTTGTTACTACATAGTTTTACTTTATCTTGAATCAGAGAAAATATAGGCGATTAACACACTGCCTTCAACGTTCCACGTAGCGTAGCGCGTGAATCAGTGATCTTATATTTTTATGGATACAAGATTTTTTTTTAAAAGGAAAACAATAATTATTATGTTCTGTATATTGTTAATATTAAGTTCTTGGAACTCTGCGTTAGATTTATGATCGTTTTTAAGACATTCCAGTACCCTTACAGGGTTCATGTGCTGCTCAAAAACATTTAACATATTTTGTACTTACCATATGAAGGAAAATAAACTATTCTATTCTTTTAAGTATCTCCGTTTTTTATTTAAAAAAACGCGCACAGTCCAGCGTATGCATAGGTTCGTTGACACTAAAATTATTTAAATAATCGAAATATCACCTTAAGGAGGTAAGTCACGGTATGGCGCGAAATTCAAAATTTTTCGCGTTTTTTAATTATTCTGGCGAAAGTATTCATCAATATAAAAAAAAAACGGGAAAAAACGGGATTTTTGTGTTTATGAGAAATCTGCGCGGGAAAAACCGCGGGGCAGCCTCTAGTTTTTAATAAAGTTTTAATGAATTCGCGTATGTAAAAAACCATTTCTCACATTGTAATACAACGTTTTTCGAAGACAGACCTACTAATTTTGTGTCTAAGGACCTAACTTGATTTTTGGCCTTTATGTCCTTAGGCACAAAATCAGTAGGTCTGTCTTCTAAAAACGTTGTATTACAATTTGGCAAATGGTTTTTTACATACGCGAATTCATTGAAACTTAAAAATATGTATACTTTCGCCAGAATAAATAAAAAACACGAAAAAATTTGAATTTCGCGCCATAGCGAGAGTTACCACCTTAACTTTCTGACATGTAAATGGGTTATAATATACCATTTCCAGACCCTACCATACTAAAATCGTGGAAAATATGACTTTTTTTTTTTTCGATTAATTGAGTAAAAATACACTTAAAGGCACACGCGCCAGCCCTGCGTCGACCGCATCGATCGCTGGCTATGAATGAATTAAATCTGATGAGCTCTCCCGCTCGCTGCCCGCTGCACTCCTATTATTATAGGAAATGCACAAAATTTCATCTGTTTTCACATTTATTCAAATTTTTTAAATAGATTTCAGTTTGAGTATACTCTGCGATGTACTGGGTGTTACTGGGTGACACTTTCCCAAAATAATAAGGGGGAAGAAATCTCAAAAATTATTATAGAAACTGAAAACAAAATTCCACCAAATGGTTAAATTTTAAGAAATTTGCCTATAATTAAAATGTTTAAAAGATTAAATTTGAAAGGTAGGTAATAAAATCGTGGCCTGGCTTTCCGTTTAAAAAAAAACCTGCTTTAAATTTCAAAGATAGAAAGAGTTAGCCAAAGTACCAGGATGGCAAAGCACAGAGGCGGTTAAGATATTGCCCACAAAGAAGCATTTTATCAGATGGGGGCGCGGCCAGCCGCCGCAAGTTATGATCGCCTGGTAGACTGCTTCTCTATTTTTCCTTTGATTTATGAAATTTTAAATAACCCGATCCTTTGGCACCGAACAAACTGAAAAGTTGATTGAGTTTCTTTAATTTTTTTATACAAACCTAACAGTATAAATTGAAGAATGTTATTTTTGATTATTTTGAATCTTGTTTATCCTTTCGAGACGAGCCCTAAAAGTTTTAAGAAATGATTAGATTCAAATTTATTAACTCTGTTCAGATTTCATGGCAAGTACCTAGTTCAAAAAAGTAAGTAGGTACTTATCTAAAGTGTATTCTCCACAAAAGTGGTGCGACAATATTGCCCAATAAAGTCGCTGCTTTACTGCTAATCGAACTGCTACCGACCAACCCGGCCATGTGGGACTACGCCTTAAATAAACTACATTTACTGCACTTTTACTATTAAATACGATATTTAATACAGTATATTTTATTTTTAAATAAGTTAAGCGAATAAAAATTGCGGTAGCTGGATGGTATACGGAATGAATATCGCTCAAAACCGATCTGTATTGCGATTTAAGCAAGCCTATATCCAGCAGTGGACCTCATTCGGCTGAGATGCTTGTGTTGGTAAAGCGTATAAAATAAAATGAATAAGTGATAAGGGCTTTTTTTTAAATAGATGGCAGTATGTACTGTTTATCGTTTGATTTAAAAATAAGAATCAAAACAACAAAAAGAACTGGCGGCAGCATTTGATTGACATCGGCAGACTACTCTTTGATCGAAAAAGTTACAATAAAACAAAAAGCTTTGCTAATTCTAATTACAGTAGATCAAAAATAAACCACACAAATTGGCAATTTAGTCCGGTATAACTTTTTGTGGTAAGGGTATATAGTTTTTTCGCTATTGGCACTAATATCGCTGTAAAAGAGCCCCTTAGAGGCGTGCATAAACTCCCGGGTAAGTCGTAAGTCGGTTAAGAGGCTCCGAACAAAGTCGCGCCGACGGTCGAGGGTCGCGGGTCGCGGGTGCTACGGTGAAGAGTGCTCGATGCTTGCGGGACTACTGTGGTACTGGAGAAATGGTAAAGGAGTTTATATAATGTATCGTTTTATTCATTATCGTACCAAGATAGGTATTTTAATATAGAAGTGCGCGCCCCAATTTTTGACGATTCTTCCGGTAAGGAACCTTAATTTTTAACGCTGTTATTCAAAAAAGATAAAGAGCATTTTGGTTATTTGACGAATGTAAAATTAAGACTTGATGTCTCGTTTTTAACATACAAGTTACCAGAGAAGTAGAACTCTAGTTAAGCTATTTTAAACATTTGTATATTTATGAATAATACGGTAAGTATCTGTTTGGAACGTTTTGTAGGTACTTATTTAAATTATCTTGACATATACAACGTTTCTATAAAAAACTGTGTCCTAATAAGATAAATAATGACATTATCTGAAATTCTAAACAATTATTTCTTTTTTACAAAAAACTGACACATACATAAACTGAGCACTTCCTCTTTTTCTAAGTCAGTTAAAATAGGTATTAAACCTTCTCCTGAATGTAACAAATACTTATATCTGAAAACCGCATAAAAATCGGTTCAGCCAAACGAGAGATAATCGCGGACAAACATACATACATATAGCTAACTGATAACCTCCTTTTTTAATGTCGGTTAATAAGAAACAATGTGCAACTGTTTGTTTACGTAAACTAACGCGAGAAATGATTTTTTTAATTTTTTTATATTTACATATTTAATTTTCTAGTCATACCTACTGTCCTAAGAGTGGATGTCTGGCGGCTGAAATTATGTTTAAGTATTTTTTTTATTATAAATAGCAGAAATGAAGCCTCCGCAAATAAAAAAGTTTCCCAATTTAACTGTCACTTGCACTCATCCAATCTATATCTATACGCAGTCCAATTACTGTCGTCTGTCTGGCTCACAAAGGGCGGGGGTATGGAGGGTAAGAGGGGTAAAGGGGGTACTGGAGGGTAATTCTTGTGCACTCGATATGTTATCGAGTTTCGATATTAAAGAACTGTGCCGTTCCTCGAACCTTTTTGTAACACAACCTTGCTTTTCATATTTACTTTTTTTTATAGAAGAATATTTCAAATTTCCAAATTGACTATCTCGCTAGATGACATAGATTTTTCACAAAAAAAAAACCAAATCTTCTCGATCTGCTAACCAAACTAGTCTCTTTTTCTTTGTATTTATTCTTTACCTTAACTAAAACTATTTTCAGTTGAATAAATAATATGCTGTGTAAAGTTGTGTAAATATATTTGGCGTCGCGTCGCATGCGTACATGATATAATTCTACTTTTTCGCACTTGTGTGTGTTTACCTTATAGGCGGATGGATAATATTTGCCTCAGGAGTTCAGGCAAAAAAAGAACCATAAAGTTCGCAAGCCGTCACACACTGTCATCGCACGAGTGTCATCAGTGCGACGCGTCCTGTCATCAAAACCTGCCTTAAAATATTTTTCTGACAAAATATCTAAACTCGATAAAATATCGATTGCGCAGGAATAAGATCCTGTTCACGAATAGCGGGTTTGAAGCTATGATTAAACTGCTACCATTGATTTAGCCCAAGCTTGAATGGCAAATTTTATTAAAGAATTTAGTATCTTATTAACATCACAACCGCAAAACGTTTATGATTCGACATAGTTCAAAATATCGTGAAGGGGTTCTACCGTAAGATAATAATAATAACACAACATCACACTCGAAGAACCTGTAACTAGGGTACCCGAAACACACACATAGACGAACATTACTCCTAGATCGGAAACAAACATCGATATTCATCATAACAATGTTCGCCACGGGAATCGAACCCGGGTGCACACGCTTACTCAGTCCACATCACTGCCAACTGAGCCACGGAGCAGTCAAGAGGGCATTCGTATTATGGATCTCACAGACCAAGATGGCGTAAACAAAATGGCGGCTCAGTTGCTTCACTGTCAATTGGTTAAGAGTACAAAATAAGTGACTTTTACATTAATTGTTATTTTGTGTCTCACTTTGGAAATTGTTCAGCAAAATGAATAAATGAAATAGGTATTTATTTAATGTAACAGTAACATTACAATACATAACACGATATACATTTAATAAGTTATACGTAAGTAACAGACAATAGACACTCACACTACATACGCAAGGTGTACCCTGAAAAGGCTCTGGCTCAGCAAATGCAGTTGAAAAATATAAATATACCTTTAGCTGCGCTCGTATTCTGCCATTACCCAAAATATAAAAATAAAAAAATTCGCTGTTTCAGACCTACAGCGTAACAAATTACAACAGAAAATAGGCACAACCCACACCGCACAGCTTGATCGAAAATCTCGAAATACTTACAAAAGCCATCTCGGAGGAGCGAAGGAAGGAAACCAGAGCGAAGTAAGAAGTAAAGAGAACTTTCTCTAGCGGATGTGTTTTGCCGAAGTTCGCGGTCGCAGCGGGTTCCGTCCGTCGCTCTGAATTCATAGCGTGAATTTAGGGTACCGTAACGATTGAGTACAGTGGCAGTCCATGACGGCGTAACAAATTTGTCTATTGTCGCGTGCGCCCGAGACTTTAATTTAATACAAAAGAACAAGATTTATTTTTTGCGGCGAGTAAAACTTTATTGTAGGTAAAGTGGCGGTCTAGGTTGTTGCCACATAACAAGAGCTATTTTGCAATAAAGAAAAACCGGAAGTGCCACGCCGTCCTAGACCGATACTGTAAACCAGTGATTTGTCTGATTGTATAAATTTTGAGGCCTGTGTTGTACCTACACGAAAGTCTCTCGCAGCAAAAATTTACGGTTATTTTGCCGTGCGTAAGCAAAGTCGAAGTGTTGTATGGATCGCTATGGGAGCTTGTTTATGGCGCGTTCAAAGTTTAGTTGCATGGTAGACGTCACTTGGATTTCGAGAATTTTTGTCAAAACTTCACAAACCCATTCCGCTCTATGTTCAAAAACTATATGCAATCAATAGATTAACTCTCCGAGTATTATTTGTGATTATTGTAAGATATAAAAAATGCAATTTCCTAAAAAAACAGTGCAGATGAAGGAGCTGCTTACACAAGTCACTTTAATTTATAGTTTACTTTTTTACTTTGCTGTAATCCCAATTTGTCAAATTATCGACTTAATTTTTTTTTTTCGAGAAAGAAAATTTGCATAATATCGTGCTGAAGCTCGTATATTGGAGCCATCTCCGGCGGCGCCCTGCTGGAGCTTCTGAAGCTCCAGACAAAAGCTCAGCCTCGTAAAACTGCAGCTTTTGCGATGAAACTTTAGATACGAGGTGATTCGCGCTGCACACTCGAGACAAGTAGGGATGTGCCGATGACACAGATTACTAAATGTTCCCGGTATCCGGAATGGACTGCTTTTGGTATCCGTATTTCAAGATAAACGGATGTCCGGAGTCGTAATAAATTTTAATTTATTGATTAATATAATTTAATAGTAGTTACTTAGATTTTATCGGCTCTACCACAAAAAGAGCTAAACCTGGTAAAATCACTAGACTAGGATTAAATCACGATATTGTCATACAAATTGAGGTTTTAGACCGGTCTAACTTTTTGTGGTATGGGGTTATTATTTTATGAAAAAACTAGAGGCTGCCCCGCGGTATTTCCCGCGCAAATTTCTTATAAACACAAAAATCCCGTTTTTTCCCGTTCCCGTGGGAATTTCGGGAAATCCTTTCTTAGTGCTCACCTACACTCCCTAAAGAACCTACATGCCAAATTTCAGCTTTGTACGCCCAGTAGTTTCGGCTCTGCGTTGTCTGTCAGTCAGTCAGTCAGTCAGTAACGGAAGAGTTTTATATATATTGATAAGCAGTGTTAAACAGTATTATGACAAAAAATAAAGTTTCAACGTTACGGTCGTAAAGAAAATTGCTTCACACAGAGATTTAAACCTTTGGCGTTCTTATCGTATCTGGCCTGAACTTATTTATTCAGTTGTCAGCTCATCAACTTGATCTCAAATATACGAACATATAAACTTTTTTATTCATAAAAAGTTAAAGAGCATTTTAGTTATTTGACGTAAGTATGTCAATTTAGACTGGATGTCACGTATTTACCATACAACAAACCAGAGAAGTAAACCTTCCGTAATGCTACTTAAAATCAACTGTATCTTTATGAATAACACGTTAAATACATTGAAACTTGGTACATATTTTAAATCAAAAATGGGTTGACTAAAGTGTGTAAGCGACCATCAGCGCTACACAAAGGGCCAACTCTATTCCCAAAAGCGCATTTTAATAAGCAATGGGCAATACCATTCCTGTATTATTATTTTTATTATTTATTATTTTCAAATTCCGAAAATAATACTAGAGTATCCGTAAAAGAACTTAACATCACTATAATATTAACGTACGTGAACCCGCCAGTAAATAGGTGCAGCGGTTCACGTGTGATTGAGCAATAAACGCGCGGACGGAAGGATGTGGTTCAGTTATCTAGGAGTTTGCTGGGTCGACGGGTAGATGACCTTAATATCAAAACCTTGCTAAATATTTGGATATCTGGAATTTTGCCTAGGTTTTAAGAAGTCTTTTTACGATCATAACTTTTTGCTAGAGACAAACAAAGCACCGAAATAAACAAAGACATTTATAAAAAGTATTTTATTTTGTGTTGTAAAGGCCGTGAGGTGGGGTAACGCTATTGTGTAAAGGCGACAAGGTGACAAGTTAATAAACTGTCTAACAAAATTGTCTTGTGAAGTGAACTTTGAGATTCCACCGAAATATTAACAACGTTGTATGCTTGATGTAGGACCGTCTTTGTGTGACTGTGAATACCTGTGATGATGCAAGAAATGACATAATTTTATTTAGTCAGTTTGTTTGGATCACACATACATGTCTATGTATTACTTAAATAATAAAAAAGGAAGGTCGTAGCTGCACTTTACTGCGATAATGGCTTGAAACTTTAATAAACGAAGGTTGTTACAATACCCGAAGCAGAATAACTTTACACCCATGTTCTATACATAATGCATTCATTGCTGGAGGGTCACCTTCTCAGTACAAGATCAAACTGTGCTTAGGTTTAGGACGGCGTTACAGATTTGTCTATGGTCTCGTGTGCCGTAGACTGTATTATCAAAGAACAAGAGCTATTTTGCAATACAGAAAAACCGGAAGTGTTACGCCGTCCTAGACCGCCACTCTGTTCTAATATTTTGAAATTGTTTTTCTGTCTAGTCACAAAATTAGCATTATATCACTGCTTATTAACACTAATCGATACTTTACAAAGGCAGGAAAAGGCAAACTGGCAGACCCAAGAACACGTGGCAGCGCGCTATGAAGAAGGATCTGGAGCACAGATCTAGAGCCCCTGGGAGCTGGGAGGAAGTCTGCGATATTGCTCAAGACCGTCGAGTGGGGCGGCGATTTGTTTCGGCCCTTTGCTCCCCAGCGGAGATTGGGCAAAAGTCAGTAAGTAAACGATACAACATTGCATCTCAGCCTTTTCTTTCTTTAAAAAGAGAGCTCTTTTCATAGAACAAAGAAACAATCCTGAACAAACCCTCCGAAAAAAAGAAGCAATGAAATAATTTAAAGTGTCCCAGCCCCAGCTCTCCAAAAAGCGAAGCATTCAGAACGCGAGTAATCCCCCGGCTTGCTCTAATACCATTTAGGTATTATCGTTTTCCATCCAGCACAGTCAACAGCATACACTTCAGATAATCTAGCGCTTATTGACATAGCAATAAAGTTCCGAATCGATATTTAAACTTTTAAAAAGATAGCTTAAAGGGTGTTAGGGGATCGTCATACAGAAAGCTACTAAATCATAGGTGAAACGATCGAGAATTTATGGCTAGTGCTATTTTTTATGTAACTGTGCATCTTTACTTTTATATTAATCAGTTCTTTGTTTAAAACCTCCTTAATATTTTCGATAAACGTTTTATAGGTTTGGAATAGGAACTTTCTGTGTAGTGTTGATGTCGACTACATTATTACAAACTTAAAGAAGCTAGTATATAGGGATCAAAGAGGCATTGAAACCAAAAAAACAGTGTTGCAGACTTACCACAAAACCTTGCTTACCTAAGGGTTGAAATTCAGTTACGAAAAATAATATCTTAAACCATAATGGTACTTAAAACACAATAAGAATTTGTTAAAACCGATCAGTTATTGCTTTAATTAGGTATTTCCCTAGAAACGTGGCAATTTTCACTTCCACAGCTAAGCGATTCTCAAAAAAAGATAAACTTGGTCTATGTCGTAAGACTAGGTTTAAATTACTTATTTATAAGAAGAAATTGTTATTAAAAACTAGTCTAGTATAGCATTGATAAAAGGCACAGTATAATAAATAGTACTACGTACAGTATGGGCACTCCCTGCCTCGTGTCAGCAAGTGCGGCCCCGCTGCTCTTGGTTAACTCTCAGTTACCGCTCAGTACAAGTAAAGCAGCGTTGTACGTTTTATCTCACTCACACAAGCATGAGACGCGTGCACGTACACGAGTTTTGGCTGTGCCCGAAGCAACGCGATTTTTTCTTTAAATTGTTCGAGGTGTGTCTTAACTTTTTTCTGGGATTTTGAAAGACGAATGAAAATTTTCTTTAAATAAAATGCCGCCGGGACGAACCACCTCTAATACTTACTAGCTAATAGCTATCAGTGTAACACCCGCAGTTCGTGTGAGTCGTGTCCTCGGAACGGGCGTGCGAAGTCACGTTATGGAGGGATTTGCGGATTCCAGGAGTTGTAATTCAGAAGCAGGAGGCTCCCATCTTTATTTAGGAGGTTTACACGGGTCTCGTGTTCTAGTCGCTGTATGACTGCTAATGACGTCTTTAAAGTATACGTCATGATACTTACGGGTTTTTAACAGTTCCTTTATGTCCTGCATGCCTAGTACATAGTATTTTATAGTGAATTATGAAACTCAACTGAAGAGCCTTATTATCATCATCATCATTATCTCTGCCGAAAGACGTCCACTGGACATTAGGTCTCCCCCATACATTGCCACACCGAACGGTCTAGTCTAGAGTGACCCTCAACCAGTCTACTTCTTCAACCTTCACCCAGGACGTCTGACCAACTTTTGGGGAGTCTCCCTAAAATAAATAGGTAAGTACCTAATTTTAGAATACCGGTATTCCATTAAAAGTCAAAATTTATTAATAACTTATCCCTTTGTGTGTCGCCGTCATCTTTCTTAGGTAAAGAAATTATTTTGTATACTTTCCCACTAGCTACTTTAACGCTATTACTTACTTGGTAAAGTTAAACAAAAAGTTATTTGAAACCTACATCAATCAACTAAAACAAAATTAATATTAATATTTATATATTTAAAATACAGAATAGAACAAATACCCAGCTTTAGTGATCGGGCTCTTCCATTAAATGTAAACTTCAAGACGAATCTTCAATCTCTAATAAGCACTCTGTCTGCCTACGATAAATCTCGAAGGCTCATGATGTTAAGTCCCATATAAATTCAATTTTTATCCCTCGACCATACTGCAGAGCTACTACGAAGTAGATTGGTTCAGAGAAGCGAGAAGGGGCACTAATGGTCTGCTAATTTATTAGTTTTATTTCTTTTTGCAATGCGAGTACTTAGAACTCGCGCCGATAAAAAAAAATATTTCAAAGACATATTATATGAAAATCTCATTCGAGCTCGCTCGAAATGAGTAAATCTGAGCGAGACATCATGATGTTTATCATGGTTTTCAAATATTTTCAGTGATGGCTCGATTTATAACTATAATGCTTGACTTTAAGACTGACAGAAAATACTTGAAGAATACACCTACCTACATATTATGTAAATAAAATAAAAAATACAATTAAATATTTCCACATTTTTTATTATTTTAATTTGGTATACGAGTTAGACAGGGCGATGAATACAATGGCTGTACAATCTTTGATATAAAAAACCTAAACAATAATATATTCATAATCATTACTAAGTATTTATATAAATATTATAGTTTATAATAATAATGCTTTGGCACCGAAACACGACGCTTGCGTCTTAACTTTACATGGACGACTGGAGAGACCTTTGTTTTTAATCCTGCAGGTCTAGCACAATCATGCCAAAAACTTTCTTAAATAATTAAATAGCACACTGACATTGTAGTGTCGATCTTGGTAAGAAAGATTGTCACATGATCGTGCTAGGCCTACTAAACAATTGAATGAAATACAGCTTTCGTTTTTTGTTAAAGTCTCTTAAAATTAAGCTATAGTTTAAGAGCGGGTCACGAAACTTACCGAATACGTATAGAATAATGAATCAGTGGTCAAAAGCACTGAAACTACTACCGATAACGAGCGGTAAATCAACAAGAGTTGTGAGTACCGATAACACGCGGTAAATCAGGAAAGCCAATGCAAATATAGATCTGAACGCAAATCTCCATTAGCTGAGATCATAAATTACATTTCAGTTCACTGGAAAGACGTGTACGTTCGCTGCAGTAGGTAGACTATAGATTTAAGGCGCTATAAATTTTAAAATATTACAATATTATGGGTTTTGGATGACGTTATGTGAAACTATTATTTAAAAAGTTTCTGAATAAAATTAGTAACTGCGGATATCGCACAGTGCTTGCAACCACTAAAACATCATACAAAGGAAATTCGAGGATCGCGGGGTTCACACAATATGGATAGAGCCTGCAAGCGAGACAGAGAAGTAAGATAGGTAACTAAGAAGAAAGAACGAGATAGAAAGAACCCGCCACTATCAAGGATAGTTGCATTAAATTCGGACTTATCATGTCGTATAGAAAGGAATTTGATAATACGCATTGTAGTGTTATAGGGATGATAAAATTTAATTTTTTTTTAACCAAACAAAGTTGGTTGCAGATCTGTTGGCAAATCAAGCTATGTCGAGACTATACTATCAATCAACTGATATTTAGAAAATTGTTTTCTTAGTCACACTTTTCAAGGATAGTATAAAGTTTTTTCTATCTAGTCAGGAGTGAGTGGCGGGTTACTACGGGTTTCTAACTACAGGGCCTTGCGTTTAATTTACTCTCACTTCTGTATAGGAATCCTGGTAATTTCTTGGTATTTTAAGTTCGTTTATTTGGCAGACTGTGTTATATCAAATATTATATTCTAGGTTTTTTATTCCTGCAAATTCGATACTTTATCGAGATTCGATAATTTGACTGAAAATAACCTTTAAGACAGTTCGCACGTTATGACACGATATGCTGTTGCACGAACACACAAAGTTCATCAGAGTCAAGGACTGTCATCTGTCTAAAAGGTTATTTACTGTAAAAATATCGCATTCGATAACATATCAAATTTGCTTCTTTTCAGTATCATCAGCTTTATGAAGTATGTCAACCTTGTTTACAGAAGTGAGAATTAAATCTGCGGCCACAGCTCGAGGTTCCGCTGGACGGATCGTTGCACCACGCCTCGGGCTCAGGTACGTCACGCTTACTGTCACTATCATCTATCAGACAGACATACCTTATTTAAACCTATTTTTGAGGAACCAAAAGATTATAAGGCTATGGCTATGACCACAGTAGGAAAACTGTTAGCGGCCGATTGAGTTTGCGGCGGCGGCGTGTTAGTTAAGTACGCCCTTACATATTTGAAATGGAGAGTCAACAGTTTGCAAGTAACGCTAAAAACTACGCAGAGTGAGCGTAACATTTCTCCGTGGCTCAATTGGCAGCGAGGAATATTGTGGCTAGTTCGATTGCGCGAATAATAGAAGCGATTGTTACGATAGACATCTATGTTTGTTATCCAGTCTATTGCATTTTCATGTCATGTGTATTTTCTCTGTATAATTATGTTTAGGGTACCCTAGAAACAAGTACTTCCTTTCCTTAGGAGCTAAAAGTGTGATGTGTTATCATTCCAAACTATGGACACTCCATTACATATTTAAATAAGTCACTAACAGTTTGGCTATACTGGAAAGACTACAGCCTAAGACCTATAAATTTCCGAGCAATCAAAATGATTGTAAAGAGCGGAAAGCATTGAGAAAGGAGAGCTTCCGCCGAGCCGCCGTACCGGAAGCGAGTAGCCTGTAGGAATTTTATTATTATAGCAATCGTTCTTAATTTTTTTGGTTCCTTTTTTGACACAAATAATTACATTGCTTTTCACTATCAAATACAACTTTTTATGAACACACTATCAAAAATAAAAGGCGAATGTTTAGTTTACCCATTTGAAAAACAGTATTTTGTGTGTAAAAGTAAAAAGTAAAGGAAAATCTTGTAAGCTCCAAATGTAACTTCCATATTCTTTTTGTTGTAGCACATAACACTGTGTAAGCTATTTTAGCTTTGTTTCAAATGAAGCTCGTTGCATTGTTCGTTTCGGTTGGTAAGTATCGGATTCCGATTGTGTTTCGTTTTAGTACAAAAAGAGGTCAAACTAGGTTTGTCTGTCTGGCGCCGGCTTTAAAGAGTTCTACGTAACTAATTCCCTTTGTAATTGACGCTCGGTCTCGTATAAAAAATACTACATAGTGTTGCTATCGATAGTTTACCAATATTCTTATATCGTGGCGTGTTTCTGCTTTTAATTAATTTTTTTTTTGAAAAGTCAGAAACTCTCAAAAAACATCCCACTACCAATGTAACTTTTAGAATTATTCTATTTCGTTTAATTTTGGACTTGTAAGTTAGTTACCTTCGAAATACTTATTTGAATTTTCGTGTTGTTAACACAGAAACTTTGTAAAGAACAACATAACAAGCGAAAGCCCCGTTTATAAAACGAAAGAATAAACTTGTAAACAATATCAATAAATTCAATACCGCTTGTAAGTTGTTTTCGCTTTTACTGAAAGAAAATACATTCTTTATGGAAGTACAAAAGTACTGCACGAGCTACGCCCCGTGCCGTCCACAACAGGCTATAAACTATTTTATAAAGTATCTGTAAAATTAGTAAACTTAAGCAACTTAAATAAACACTAATACTCTCAAAATAGGTACTTTAACAACTGAGATCAACAATACAACCAAAAAAAATGCACCAAGTAGGCTCGACTTGATTAGAAACATAATGATTGGATCGATGCAAAAACATTTTTTTTAGCAAATTTTTGTTTTCCTCAAGAGTTCCGTAGAAAAATGCGCCCGAACTAGACCAGGACCATCTAAAATTGACATCGAAATTTACACGATTTATTTTTAAGCTATGATACACAATGTTTTATTTAATTTAAATGTTACAGGTCTAACATCTATTTATATAAAATATACAGTGATCGAGCACACCCGCCGCCGCAGAAAGATTCGATTCAGTTATACAATAGTTTTGCAATTATGGAAGGGTCACTTGGCAACTGTAACTGAGGATAGGCCGTTAGAATCATCACTCTCTCGAACACTTGTATGTAAAATGAATCCCATAACTACAAACGATTTATAATTGCAAAACTAATGTTAACATGAATCACCGTCTGTTTCATGTTTTCATTCAGTAAAACAGTGGACTGTAATGTTAATCATAATTATCAAGATGCACATAAATACATCTACTTGAATTTCAGTACTTTGTGTGTGAATCTCTGTCTCATACAAAACAGACGCAAGCGGGTCCGCGGGCGCTCGCCGATCACAATATTCCCCTCCATGTCTCCCCTCGCTATAAATTCTACACATTTCAATATTGGTGTCCGTTTTGCATTAAATTCTCATCCCAATATACAATATTAATATAATATAATATACATCGTCCCTTAAGATCTAACACCGCGGAACTCATCTTTTAGCGCATTTGACTTTTTGGTATCATTGGATAGGGAATCGCAAGGCGCATCGATTGGCAAATCAAAAACAAGAATATCAACCAATCCCGAGGCTTAATTTAGCTTTTTCCATCACTGCGTAACTCAGCTGACGCTCATTCCAGTGGCAACACCGCGTAACTCTTCAAGATTTCTATGTGTAAGAGTTAACGCAAGGGTATCGTGCAACAAAAATGACAAAAACTGAATAAATACCACTTGTAAATGTATGAATTTTATTTTACTTTTTCATTAAACTATAAGGAATTGTTTTTAACCTTTTACTTCAATTTATAAATGGTTTTTTTGCCTTAACTATTATCTCAAAAAACTATTTCTACTTACGCGGTGTTTTGAAACTGATAAATGAAGAAAATTAATGACTTACGCGGTGTTTTTCATATATTTTATCGACTTTGCTTAGCAATTTTTTCAAATCTTTAAAGTTGAAAATTAACATGAACAAAGACGATATTAAAATGACTATGCCAATTAATAAAATCAATGTCAATTACTGCCACTTTGGTTTTCTTAATGACAATGGTTCCTAGAAGATGTACTATATCTTACATCTAAAGGCTCAATCGCTAGATCGCTCTAAGCAATAAGGCCGCCCACTGCAATCAATGTATTTAATTCAGAAAAATTGTAATTTACATTATGTTAATTGATCGCAATTAAGTGTCTTTCTATGTATTTAACTTAGTGATTATGGTATTGTGACGAACTTAAATAAAAGACATAGTTACGGTCGAAAGGTAGTCATACCATTTAACCATGAAGTGGTAACTACGACACTGACTATTGACTAGCGCTAAAAGTAGAATTATGATAAAAAAAGAACAGACGGAACGTTTAAGATTGAGGATACTAACAATTAATTTAAATCACAACCAAAAATCATCACTATCTGCTTCGTGATGGAGATAGGCTTTCCCCACAGATCCAGTGTCCCACCGCAAACTTTACCAGGTCGTCTACCTCGTGTCTGCCTACTCTTAGTTTTCTCCACTCACGAATTTTTCGGCATCAACAACCATCTGTTCTGCGTTCTATGTGCTCAGCTCATTGCCACCTAAGTTTTAAAATTATATAGGCAGTGTCGGTGACTTAACTTCTTTTGCATACGATAGGTAGCTCAGGAAAATGATATAAAACTACCCCACAAATCACCATTCTCACCGGTCCTGTGCCACCCTCATGTAGTTATAACCACAACCTTGATCAGGTCCTCTGACCACCTTGTGCGGCGTCTGCCTACTCTGAATACAATAAGCATGTTGCTAAAAAGATATTAGCCAGATAAGAAAAATTTTAAGCATAAGTTTGTTATTAACATAGATATTTTTTTACATGATTTTTTATTTATTATGGTTTCTGGTTGCTGGAAGGGAAGACCTTTTGAGTATTTAAAATAATTATTTTCATTTAAGAAATCTTTTCTGCGAAGACTTTGATATGACTTGAAGATCATCAAAGTGTGACTGAAAGATCTTTAATTTCTTAAAGAGATAATTAGTTTTATAACGCTATGTTGATATATGTGCGTATTTTTTATTTTTTGTTAATTTAACGACATAATTTTTTAAATAATTTTCGAAAATCTTTAAATAAATTCTGGTTGTGTTGAATAAATACTTAGAAATTCAGTTCAAATTTCAGTATAAAAACATTGCGTAAGTCATCCAAATAAAGCAGCAACACCGCTTAAGTCATAAAAATTGGCTATTCTGTGTATATATTTAAATAAAAACTACATGTAAATTTGTAATAAATTAAATAAAAACATCGTACATTCAAAAATAAGAGTATGTTGAAGAAAATTTGAAGATAAACAGTTTTTTGTCTCTCCTGAAAAGTTGGTAAAAATGAGTTCCGCGGTGTTAGATCTTAAGGGACGACATATCGATTAAAAAACCAATCAATATCTCGACTATTCGTTACGTAATATAAGAAAAATCTATTTTTTCATTTCAACAATTTGGCACGTTCGTTTCCTGTTATAAAATTCAATATTAAATTCAACAAAGGAGTTAAATAAGTAGACGAGGAAGAAGGAAACAAGGTAAGAGAGGGACAGACAGAGGATTAGGCCTTAATGTAAGTACGACTGAAATAATACAGCCTTATAGATAGTGACAGCGCTGATTCGTAGAACAGAGGATTGAGCCGAGACGTGTAAAGGTGCCAACATTCTATCTGACGCGGATGATAATTATGGCTGATGGGCGCAGCTTATAGTGTGCACGCTTACATAGACATCGATCTAACACTAGATCTCTATCGCAATTCCGAACCGTACGCATCAACATTAACTTAATTTTGGCCTGACATTGAGATCGACATGCATTCAGACGTCCGATAGGGTCTAGGGGGGACCCTAGACAAAGTTTGACATTTTATCGTTTCTATTAGTAAGATAAAAATAATATTGTATGGAGATGACAGTTTGTAAGACGCTATGGTCACCTGACTTTGCAATGTCAACTGTCATCTCCATACAATGCTTTCTATTCTACTAGCAGAAAAAATAAAAACGTAAACTTTGTCTAGGGGGGCTGGTGTATTAGCTGATGTCTATGTCAGCATGAACACTATTAGCCGCATCCGTCAACCGTTTCCCATAGTATGTTTGCAGCTTAACGCAACCGTTGAAAACCTTTTCCAAATTGATACTGTCTCGACTGGACTCACTAGCTATCTAGTCCGAGCTACAATTATATTACTCATTGGCTCAAACTTTTGTTCGACAATGCAGCCTTTAGCAGATTCCTGTATCTTACCGTACAGCTTTGGAATGAAACTCACTCGTTACGTAGTTTTCTGAATGAAGTTATTGGTGAATATGAGCATAAATTTTGGTCAGGTTATACTTATTTAGGGTATCAATCTCTCGAATAGAGACAAAATGCCATGATTCTTTTCATTTTCATAGACATTGAGAACGAGAATAGGTCTGCAGTTCATATTTAAGTATCGTTGATCTTCACGAAAGTAAGCTACAGGGATCTGCTATAAAAGTAACAGTTTACGTATCTAGCACTTATATTAGTAGAGTATTATTAGACGGACGATCGCGTTACATTATGTACGACTTGGTTTTACTACTTCTAGATCGTAGGTTAGTTTTAAACTAAAATACAATTTCTTGACGATATAACAGGGATTACTGACGATATTTTTACATTTAAATCACTTTAATAAGCACATTTATACCATCAAAATATTAACTCTCGCAGACAATAACATTATCTACATAGAAAATTATGTTATACCTTGATTTTTGGTAATTTTACAAAGTTGTCCTATTGCTCTGTGACTTAGTACAACCGAAGGCATTGCATCTGGTCGTTATTTATTGCTGTTAATTTGACTTTAACTTTACTATTAACAAAGGACGTCTTTTCTGTTTTCCAAAATACATTCAGTGATCGAATCATTTACTGATGCCGTAACAACATCGTCAAAATACAAAATATATAATTTTAAGACGTCAATTTCAATTTGCTAGTACGCTTTGGCTATATCAACCGTCAAAATAATAGTAAACTTATATTCAGTCCTCATTGAACAATTTAAGCTGTGAGCAGAAGGAGCGTCGAGCTAGCTCTGCCTCTCGCTAGGTTACTGGCGACACAGCTTTAAAGAGTCGATTCAATTTGCTAGTACGCTTTGACTTAATCAATGAGAGTGAAATAATTGTTTACTTTTCTTCGGTCCTTTCCTCATTGAACAAGCAAAACTGTGAGCAGCAGAAGATTCGAGGTTAGTACGTAAGCTTTTCCCTTTACTAAATCTCGAGGCGCTGCTTTTAGAATTCGACTAGGTCAACCAGAGTCAAACTAATAGTAAAACTTATCTTCATAGAAGAAGCAAAGCTGTGAACAGTAGAAGAGTCGAGGTCCTCAATACAGTAGCTCTGCCGCGTACGAGGTGTCTTGGCGCCGGGGTATGCGGGGGCGTACGCGACGCGCGGGGGGGAAACACCGCCACGCCTCCGCCGCCGGGCGACGAGGCCACGCACCACACCTGAGACAACAAGGTTCTTATCTTATACAATACTTACATCTCATTACTTCTGTGGACTGTTAGTTTCACATTATCTTGCCTGGAGTCAAGGAAGATGACTCTGAACCACCTCGTCTCATTCAGTATAGGAAACTATCATCATCTTTTATAATTTCAACTGAAAGACGTTCACTGCTAAACCAAATGTCTCCCTAACAAATCGCCACAAATATCGGTCTTCAGCGACCCTAATCCAGTATATTTATTTATTAATTTTTTTACTTTACTTTTACTTTACTATACTTTTTTCACGAGGTCGCCTGACCACCTTGTGGAGGGTCTTTCTACTTTCACTGCGCGGTTGCCACTTAAAAACTTTTCATCCACAGCGACCACCTGTTCATTAAGGTATGTGCCCTGCCCATTGCCACTTATAACTTCACAGGCAACAGAATAAGGGTAAAGTATTTGATGCCTGCGTAAAAGAAGTCTAAAAGCTTACCTCATCAGGCTCAGTAACCAGCAGTACAGCCCGCCAGCAGAGCGGCGCGTGGTCGGGCCGCAGCTCAGCCTCCACCGCGCCCACCCCTCCTCCCCCCTCTCCGCCCACGCCCCCCGCGCCCCGCAGCCACGCGGCGCGCACGGCGGGGCCGCAGACCGCGCACTCGAGGCGCCAGCCGCCCGGGACTGGCCGGGCAGACAAGGCCGTTGCTGTGGCACCACCTGGTGTACAATCATCAACATCAGGAAAGCAGCCAAAAAACCTCCACTAATGGGCGTAAGCTCTGCTGCACATATACTTTTGGACGCGGCTGATAATGTGCACGCTCGCATAGATATCCTAAGCTACGATCGCTAAAGTAAAGACATCTGAATAGGCACAATGTCAATGTGATCAAGTATAGGCTGAAATTTGACATGACATGAGCTTTGGAAATTCAATTTCTTTCGTCGACTTTTACGACACCAAAGGTAGGAGATGAGGTGGTGGTATTCTGTGCCGCTACCACACGGCAAACAACAGTTATGTTTAGATTGCATAAAATAACATATGCAGAAAATAATTAGATTTCTGGTTCATATCCGCCTCGAAGGACCACTTAAAAAAAATCTTAATATCGCAGTTTCTTTCCCTTGGTTGCCATCACAGCATCCATGGGAGGAGAATGGGGTGGTGACTGGTGGTATTCTATTCTACCGACGCCAACCTAAGGCTTTCTGTTGTCCTAAAGTGCACGTATCAATCAAGATTACGCCCTGACTTACCAGTGACCTTGACAGTAACCCTCTTGAGTTCCCTCAGACGCGCCAGGTCAGGCGCGGCGGCGCCGAGGCAGCGGTACTCTCCGCCCTCCTCGTACACTGCGTCTTTTATACCTGCGCCAGTAAATCAGGCACTTAAGTAAATAGCAGTGTACTTCAAATTATGAGAATTCTATAAAGACTATGTTTTTGTACTTCTTTCTTTTGCCCCTACAATAAAATACCAAACACTCTATTTCTATCTTCAATAACTTGTATCAACCTCACAACTCCTTTTCTTCTCGACCGATCATAATTTTCATCACGCATGCACCAGCTTACTCCCCAATTAAGGCTTCCATTATCATTCTTCGGTGTATTCAAAGGTGATGCAAATAGTGAAATTTTCCCTTGAGTCAAATTATGTTTCAGTGTTATTAATCACTCCGCTCACGCCCTCTGTTTATAAATGTATGAAAAATTGGGTACACAGATGTGTACCGGTATGGAGATAATAAAATGGTTAACGTACTTAATACCCCATGAGCATGCCGGGATCCCGCCGGCACCCAGCTCTTTGTAGAGTTGTCTTCGCGCCTCCACCAGCAACCCACGCTGCCTGCGCATTCATTTTATGACACAAGTTAATAAATAGAAAAGAGAAAACCTGCTTTTAAACTATCTTTCATGTCTGTACAGTGAAGGGCCATATGAAAGCTAGTAAACTTAATGTAATTAGTTTAAGTATACTAAGAACAGGAAAGGCCCCAATATAGATCCCTGAGGTACACCAATATAAACAGAACAACCCACACACACACAGCGCCACCCACGCCCGCTAGTCTCGATCGGTAATATAAAATACTAATAGATCACGGGATTTATCAATTAAGTAGGCCTTACGTTGCAATTTATGTAACACAGTCTTAGGATCAACGCAGTTATAAGCCTTTGAAATATCATTGTTTACGAGTTTGGGACATGCTTCTAAGGTAGAGAAACCATTTCTAAAACCAAACTTTTATTGTTAACAGATAAGAAAGTCACAAGTTTTTATAGTAACGTCCTTATGACATATTTTATAATTAAAGAGTGCTCTTAATCTTAATGAAGTATTATCGCAGAATGGTTTCCTGAGTACCTTTTGGGCAGTTGAGCTGTGTGCTGCCCCCGAGCGGCACATCGACCTCTTGCTTCTCTGGCTCAGGCTCCGCGGGCGGCGGGGAGCTGGTCTCGGGAGCTACACGAATAATGAAGCTTGATAAATCACTGAGATTGTGATTCAACAGTCTATGAAACTTTTCAAAGTTGTCTGTTGAAACACTTCTGGTACAGTCACATCACGACTGAAAGACGTCTATGTATTGGACATAGGTTTCTCCACAGAAATTGTCACCACGCTTGCAGGCGGCTTGGTGATACCACTATTGCTCTTCAAGTATGCCCATCCTTCGGAAGATCCTAAGTTACCTTTTACGATATCCATTGGAGGAGATGGGATGGTGAAAATCTAGATGATTTTTTCCAGGGAGTGCAGTGCGATAAGGTTGATGTTTCGACTGCGTCTTTACTTACTTCGCAAAAAAAAAATTAAATGTACACTTATATTATTGGTTTGAAGCAAACTTAAGGTAAAATTAAAAGTAATTATATGTTACAAAAAAAAATGTTACAATTTATTACGTGTTATCGCCTAAAACCGCTATTAAAGTATTAAGATTTTGCATCAAAACTTCACCAAAGTAAAAGCTCTATATACTTACTCTGCACATTAAGGTAGTACCCGATGCTGCTATAATCAGTGTGCATCCAGGAGGCACGGCAGCGGTACCAGCCCGCGGCCGCCGCCGGCAGGGCCGCCCAGCGGAGAGTCGCTGCCGCGTCGCCCGTGCCACGCTCCAGTGGCGGTGGACTGTGGGAGGTTATGTTTAATTAGCTGGATCCATTATACAAGGCGATCCAATCGCGCGCTCCAAAGGACCCGACTGTCGGTCGGTCCTTTAGTTGATACCATCAAAGTAGTACCGCAGGTAGAAGTATTGTATTGGGTCATGTGGCTCGCCTACCAGTAGACGATGTGTCTAAGAAAGCTACTGTTTTCCAGCAGAGATTGGGTACAGTAAGTGTAAGAATTAGCAAGTTATACCTGGTAGTGGTAGCGCCATCTCGCTGCCACCAGGCGCGCGCGGGCGGGTTGGCGTCGACGTCACAGCGCAGCGCCGCCGCCGCGCCCGCCACCAGCGCCACGCCGAACCCAGGCCAGCGGGATATCACGAACGACGGGGGGTCTATTAGGGGGAGGATTGACCACAGTATTATCATTTTAACTTTTTCATCTTCATGGATATCAAGTTCAATTTTATCATTATCATCAAAAACGCAGTAAATCATCATGTTCATCTACAACATCATCATTATTTTTAACTTATTGTCTTCAAGAAACACATCGTCATCATTATTTACTAACCTACTGTTAAGTTTATTGATTGCAATAAAGTGTCTTATATAATATACTTTTAATATCATCATCTTTAAAAACAACATCGTAATCTTTAACAACAATATCATCATAATTACAAATAACAACAACAACAACTTCATATTGTTTGTGACAGCGAGGGCGTTGTTTGATATTTATTTTAGAAAAAAAGCCTTTGACAGACTAACGGATGGACGGACGGATGTATGGTCATATTATTAAGAAAGGAAACAGCTTATAATGAAAACAATCATCATTAACACTAAAGCTAATAACTTATTTCTAACTTACAAGTAACATGAACCAGCATCTGTGCGGTGGTCTCGACGACTGCTCCCCCCTCTGTACCACCTCCCCCCTGTGCCTCCACAGCCCCAGCCCTCGCCTGTCGCGCCGTGCACTGAAGCGAGGCATTGTGAAGTTCCCGCGCTGCTAACACCCGTGCTGCCGACCACGATACGCCCTCTGGTGGTCGTATAAAATAAAAAGGGTAACTTGAAGTCCTTGCAATTTGTATTTGGTTTAGCTACGAAGCTAGCTATATAAGCTATACATACGCAATGAATGGTTAGTCCTGTTCAGTCGCAGGTAGATACCGGAGTCGAGCGTGGCCTCGGCCGTGGACAGGCGCCAACTCAGCGTGGGCCGCGGGACGCCGCCTGCGTCAATATACAGTTTGTTAGAGTGATGATAAACTCTTCCTCTAGCCCTCAACAGGAGCCAAGGGTTCGAAGTATTTTCTTTTATCTTGTTTAAAGTTGTATGTTAGGGTTTACATCACAATGCAAATTAAACTCATTTTAGATAGATAGACTTTTGTCATACCATCGGCCATATAACCCCATCGGGTCTCCCGTGGATCTACTGAGGTCCACCTGGGCCTTTTTTCTAACGTTTAAAGCCGTGATAGGTAAAAAATAGACATGTTTCAGTGTTACGGAAAGAGGTGGTCGATTGAATGATTATGGTAGTGTTACCTTCAGCGACGCATCGCACGTCGATGGTGGTGCGGTCGCGCGCGGGCACCCAGGTGTTGCCTGCGTCCAGTCTTCTGCCATCCACCGCCAGGTACACCGCTCGCACCGGCTCTGTTAGCAGGTGATAAGGGACTCCCATTCATTGATGATCGAGGTGATCAGGTGATCGGGCCAATTTATGGAACAACTGTTTCTTTTGTAAACTTAATTGCTCCTTCGATTTATTAACGCCTTTTCAGAAACACTTGTTGGTATAAGTACAGCCTGTTTATGAAATACTTTAATACTACTAATACTAATACTTTAATTAATTCAAAAAAGATTTGACTTATTCATATTGTTAAAATATACTTACACAGACTCGACGTTAAAAATACAAAGACACGACATTCAGTTTCACAATCAAAGCAAGTAAAAGCAGTTGCACAACGCGGAGCCAGTTCGCCTGGCACAGTGCCAGGTTTCTGTTAGCTGCGAGCGCGGATAAGGGAGTTTGGTTAGTGCCTCCAACATCACGATAATCATAATCCTTACATCTGACCAATGCTAATGTTATCGCCAAATTGTTATTACACGGCAGATGATAAGCTTCAGATTCACTCTAGACAAGAGGCTACTCCGCCCTGGTTTTAAACTCAAATACTGCAATGAAATTTGACACCTCCGACTTAGCAATACACCGATATCGTTTTTTTTAATCCACTGAAGTTAATAAGTAGTGAAGTGCTAGCTAATACAGGATATGATCAATCAGGTTTCTCTGCAGCAAAATATACTTCTTCGAAAACAAAGTTTAGTAGAACATCTCCTAGAACTTGTTGCAAAAGAAGAAAGAGCAAAATAAATTATTTCTTTAAATTAGAGTACTCACAGGCACAGGACACCGAAGAATTCTCTACGTCTCTTTACACAAAAAATAGTCTGTAGAGAGAATTAGTTTGCTCTCGTTAAATGTAAATGTATCGTCAACTGACCATAGATCATCAAATCCACAGGCGTGCCAGCAACACTGCCGGCCTTTCCCTCCCCCGCGCACCGCCACCGCGCCGCATCCCCCCGCGACGCCCGCGCCACCACCACACCCTCTCTTTTCTTCGCTCCGGAGTCTGCGGTATGCGGGGAGAGGGGTGGAAGCAGCTCGCGCCAGGCCGGCTCCGAACCCGCGCCGTTGAAGGGCAGGGAGACTAGCTGTTACAAAAGTGAAGGGGTGAGATTTTGTTAAGTTTGAAGTTATTATCATCGTCTTCTCAGAAGAAAGACGTCTACTGACGGAAATAAACCTCCTCCGTTCACTGCTGGACTAGGAAAATATGGCTGCATGGCTTTCAATTGAACGAAGGTTGACTGCTGCTAGTTCTTGAGTTGTTATGACGTCCTTTACGATAGTAAAGATCCTGGCAGGATTGTCATGTAAATAAGGGGGTTTTGCAGCAATTGCCTCGGATGCTGATCGTTTCACTAGAATAGTAGAAGAAGCTACAAACCTCATTATCGCGGTACCACTTGATGTTAGCAACGTCCTGCAGGTCACAGACGATCGTGGCCCGCGCGCCCGCTTCCACCACCACCGCGAGTGGGGAATCTGGACTCTGTGGAAAAGGGGATAGAGATCAGATTGAAAATTGACTATTGAGCCACCACCTGAGTTTAGTTGATTGAGAAGATAAGATGTAAGGGATGAAGAATAAGATTAAGATCAAGATGAACATCAGGGCATCATAATTCCAGCCGCAAGACGTCCTCTATTGGACAAAGGTCTCCCCTCATCGCCACTAGAATAAACATAAACACTGTAACTGTTCAAGTATTTCTACGAAGAACTATTCTGCCCTCTTTTCGGGTGTTGCCTATGATTTTTTGCGACACCCGACACGTGAAAAATTGCGGTGGTGGTTGGTATTCTATCCTGCCTTTACACGACCAAAATTTCAAAATCTTAATCAAGCCTCAAATTTGAAGAAGTTTTGAATTTAAGGTTATATTATATTAGTTTAGACAAACAAAGTAAGTTTCAAATAAAAACCAAATGTAGAAGGTTTACCTGACTATAATCCAAGAGAAAGTGTATCTATTCAAGTCGATGTAAATTCATCGTCACTATAAACGTTTTATGATTCAGTAGCGAACTTTCTGAACTATAAAGCTTTAAGATTGCATAGCAAGTCGAAGTTTATAAAGAGCGTGGCTTTGAAAAGTCGACCGACGACGTAAACACACCATGAATATTCAGCGAGACGTTTACGCTAACTAAGCGAGTCGTTGGGAGCGCGGCGACGAAATACAACGCAGAACTGTAGGAAAAAGAGATTTGGGAGAGTTTTGTCGCGTGACCGGAGTAGGGATGCAGGGATTATATCGAAAGTCCAATAATATCGATATTTTACTAAAGCTAAAGTATTGATAATGATATATTCGCCCTACGGACATGATAATATGGATTTATTTTAGTTAAAATATAATTATTTTACAAAAGTTACTTTTTTTTTAAATATTTTCAAATAAGTAAAAATATAAAACAATCGTTCTATAAATATTTTTGTTATTAGCGTGTATTCACTTGGTGCGCACATTCACGTTACAACATTTTAAAATAACCTTGCATGGTCCTGGTTGAAAATAGGTAGGCATCAATATATTCTTCTGCAATGAACAGAAGATTATATAAGGCACCCCTGCCATATATAAAAACGGCCTTTGCTAAACGCCATTGTGCCTCTATGCTTCCTTTTATTTTAAATAAAGTTATTTCTGTTCCAAATATTCATCATACAAACACACACACTTTGAAAAAATCTTTGACTTCTTTGCTTTTGTCATTAAATTATGACGAAACTGAAAACATTATAAAAACTAGTTCATAAATAGTTATAATTAAGATTTTTATAAGTATGTATTAGTATAAACATTGTAAAGAACATATAAAACACCCATATTTTTTTTCTATTTATGTACAAATTTTGCATGTTTACTTATTTATAATGCATGCTAAGTATATTATTATATATATTTAATTTGCATGTTTACTTTATTTTAATTTACAATATTTTTGAAATTAATCTACTTACTTACATTTAAATTAATTTACTTACAATGAATTCTTATTATTTTAGTTATTAGTTCAATTAATTTTATTTGAAAACGAAGCACATAATATAAACAATTTTATTAAAACGCGGGTCGCGTCCGCTTAAACACCGTTCCGTGGCAATCGACTTTTTGATACCCACGATACAGGCTTGTGCCTAGTGTGGGGATCGCTTGTAATCTTACCCTCAGTTATAAAAGTAAGCCTTTCTTTATTTTGTAAAGAATGCTACTGTTAAACATTGTTCATTAAGTTAAGTTCTAGAGGTTATTGTAATCTGATTTTCGAAATAAAAATTTATTATTTATTATTATTATTATATCGGAAAACCGAAATTATCAAGGATATAATGTCGATGTCAAATTCATTATCGATAATTAGTCACCTAAATAAAATTATCGATATTAGATCTACCTTGCATCCCTAGGCGAATTCAGGGCGGGCAAGAAATGCTAAACTACAGCAGTCTAGAGCAGTCGAGACTACAGGCTGTGATTCTTCATTCTTCCTTTTTATCTTGCAACGTAAGCTTTGCTTTTGTTTACGAGTCGTACTCTGTTCTAAATGCGCATTTTAAACCTAAATATACATTATCAATGTTAAAGAATTTTTAAGTATTCTTGCAGATGCGTCTAAAATTCTAGATAATCGTTTAATTGATATAATATTAAACGGTATTCTAGGTTAATAAGTCTTTCAGACGTCACAAATTTCTTGAATGATAGCAAGACACACTTAAACTTGTATGAAAATTTCTAATAGGTGGTACGAGGCCTCGTGTCGCTACTCTACTGGTGCTCAGTTTTAGCAACAGCTCAAAACTGTAAGTTGCAAACAAGTAAGTATGCTAGCTCATACGGATTTTTTTTAAACATTTCACTTCACGTTTAGGCTTTACTTGCAATTTCTTATTATCAAAGGAGTGAGAGTTCTATAACAAACATTGCAATTCTGTTCTCAAAGTGCAACGCGACCCGAAGCACGGCTTTGTGAATGTTGTTTACAAAGGACCAACGGAAGCAGTCCTACAACTTGTATGTTCACACAGCTCACTGTTCGATGCAGCGATGGCTCCAGTTCCAATCTCAATCGGTATTGTGTTACTAGTTCTCTGTGATTGCTCTTGTGTGGGAGCTAATCAACGTACAGTACTAGTAAAGTTAGTATACTGAGGCTTTGCTGGGGCTACTTACATTAATGCTAGATTATTTTGTATATTAACCAAGAATTCTATATCCATAAAGAGAACAATTATAGGGTTGTCTATCAGTCTCAGTCTACTAATAACGATTTGAAGGTCAATGGGTCTACTAATAACGATTTGAATAAAAAATATACAGTAACCCAAGCAATAGCTTTCAGTTACGACATGATTCATAGAATCAAACACATAAATAATGAGTTGCTTGGCACGAAGGTTGGCGATCGCAGTATAGCTGTTTGTGGTGTCATCAAAGAACGATGCTGCCCGTCCTTCGATTTTTGCCCCTGGTCGCCTTTTAAGTCACCCAAGTAAGGAGTTGGGGAGGTGGTATTCTATGCCGCCACCACACTTTTAAGCTAATGAACTTATTTAACTTTTGATTAGCTGCATCTTCAGGCTACGTATTGCCTTTAGTAGTTTAACTTGTTTAATGATTAACTAACAGGCCACAGCTTAATCGGATTGTGTGATTGCGTTCTCAACTTCGAAACAACTTTTTCAAAGCAACATTTGAGTTTCCATCGTCTCTTCCCGCCTTATCTTTTTCTAGCATTGGGGGTCGATCTACACTCACACAGATCAACTTGCATCAAAAACGGGTCAGTGATTTAGTCAGTGATGTTGAATGCTAACTAATAATATAAACGCGAAAGTTTTTAAGCATGGATGTTTGTTACTCTTTCACGTAAAGAATACTGAATGGATTTTAATGAAATTACACAATAATTTAGGTATACACATCAGAATAATCAACATAAGGCTACAATTTATAAAGATAACGTAAAGAGTATAAAATCTTCTCGAAAATCCTTACTACTACGCAGACGAAGTCACGGACTAGCTAGTGGACTTTAGGAGTTGTAGTCCTAAGATTTAATTTCGCTCTCGTCTAATGAAACAAATTGTTCGCAAGTTTCCGCGAAAACAAGCAATATTGTTGAGTCGGCCTTTGATCTTCGGAACAGAAAGTTCCACTGAGAGGAAAGCTGTTTAGTAAAATCAATATTCGAACAATAACAGGAGCATGAACAATGGAAGTTACTTTTGTTTTGTAATTCTATCAATATGGCGCTGCTGGGATTGTTCTCTTAATACCGTTGCCTAAAGAGGACTCTCGGATTCTTTGGACACATAATGCGAAGCTTCAAACATGATGGATAGTTAGAGGAAAAGATCCTACAAGATGGTCGGATCGGATGCGGATTCCATTAAACAAGCGTGTAGTTCTATGCATAGATTGCAGGGGGCAGCCCACATAGGACTTGATCGCGATGAATGGAGGGACATAGTAGTAAAGTTATTATTCACGATCCTCAGCCCTAAAGATTCGACAAATAATAGAATACCGAATAGTATAGTTAAACTTTGTTAGAGAAGTTAGTTGCCCAAGACAGGAGCAAGTGGGCAGCTTAACTGAGATGCCCTATAATATGTCCCTGATGAGGGATAAGAGGATCATAGTAATACTCACAGCCCCTTCCTGTTCTTCCTCAGCATCTTCCCTATTCCCGCGCGCGCGCTCCTCGGCGGCGGCGGCGGCGGGCCGGATCACGACCGCGTCAAGTCGCGATGCGGGCCGCGGAGGGGACGCGGCGCGCGGGGGGGACACGTCACCAATCGAGTCACGCACCGCGCCGCGAATGTTTAGGATTGTGTCGCCGGTTTGCACGCGGCGTGATAAGTCCTAGGGATAAGATAAGACATACATTAGGAACGTTTGGTAAACAATGCTGGCTTTTAAGGACTCGTCGTGCAAGTTCCTCTCATCGGAAATATCTCACCAAAAAGATATCAACTGCTGGACATAGGCCTCCCACAGTCATCGCAACACCAACCAGCCTTGAGCGAACATCATTCAATGTAATCCAGCATTCTTCACCATATCGTCTGATCACGTTAGGGGTCTGCCTACTCTGCTTCGTAAAGCAAGTTACTCGTGTGGGAATGATAATTTCCCGGCCAGGAATCAGCAGTAACAAACAAAGTACGAAGAATGAAACTTATTTTAATGTAAAACGATGTTATTACCTTAGTCTTGTTCAGCTCCTGGTTGACGCTGCGCTTCCTCCGGTCCGCCTCGTCCTCGGCCTGGTCCACACCAACATCCAAGTCCGATGCCAAGTCCACATCGCCCTTATCATCATCGTCTTCATCGGTGACGTCATCATCTGACGTAGCGTCATCGCTCATCATATCATAGTCCGTTACATCTAGCGCGTTTTCTACTTCTGAGACGTAATTAGGGTCATCTAGAGTTTCTTCATAATTTTCTTTAGTATTACCTTTAATTTTAACAGTGTTACGTTCTTCTAAGAGATTTGTATAATCTTCGTTACTTTGTACTTTTGAGAGGTCACCTATTTCTTGTTTCGGTTCTTCAATAACTTTTCCGAAATCATAATCCAATTTATCTACCCCAGATTCAAGATCACTATTCAAGGAATATTTGTCTTTAGGTTGAGGGTCATAGAGATTGTCGTAAGGCAATGTTTCGTAGTCTTGCAGCGGGGGGTAGGGAGGGGTGTCCACTTTGGACACAGATTTTTCATGATAATTTTTCAAGGAATATTGGTCTTTATTGTGTGCTTCATAGAGTTGGGTGTCGTAGTCTCGCAGCGGGGGGTAGAGCGGTGCGTCTCTCAGTAGTTCGGCGTCAAGGGGGGGTGCGAGGGGTGCGGGCGGGGAGCTGCTCGAGGAGGCGAGGGACGGGGGAGCTGCAACAAACAAGGTGCATTTACATCAGAAGAACATAGATAGAGCTAGAAATGAAGTATTCTATTTCTAAGCAAATGTTCGCTCTCTGTATCAACGTTAACATCGAAGCGAGCATTCTTAGGGTGTATTCACGTACAAAGCTGGTTGCCAGCGCTGGCAACAAGCGCAGGCACCCAGCGCTGGAAAACCAGCTTTCTACGTGTAAACACTCAGTCAGGTTCTATTTCTATACATATCCGAACCAGCGCTGACAAGCACCGACAAGCTCCGACCAGCTTCGATCTTACAAGTACTTATAAGCGCTGGTAACAAGCGCTGGCAACCAGCGTTGTACGTGAATACACCTTAAGGTTGTCATTCATTTTTGAGGCTATTGCTCAAGTTTATCAGACAAGTTTCAGAAGAACAAGTGTAATCGAGTCTAGATTATCCTGGCTAGAGCCGTCTCAAAATCCGTCGAGCGTATACTTCACTGTGCCGAAGTTGAACATGATTATTTATATAAATTTTTAGAGAAAAAAAATGAAAAGCAATGAAATAAAATTTTCACACTTTAGAGTGCTGATCAGTACTTTGACTGGACTGTGAATGCCTTAGGATTTTCATAGAACGTAGAAAGAACAACAAATGAGTGCTCTACGTCTGTTTACAATTAAATAATTGGATGTAGTGGGGATTACCGGGGTCCAGCCCAAAAATAGTTACGGCGAAGAGGGTTTTAAATGAGTTAAAAGAGTTTTAAGGGGTTTGCGTTGCGCATAAAAATTTCACTCGTAATAAAATAATATGTTATTACGACTAAGTTTGTTTTTTACGTACGAAATCATAAACGTTATTTATAAAATTAGAGTTCATCCCACCCTATGCTCCGCAGTTCAATGTCCACAAATTCTCTCTAATTATCAAAGGCGTCGCGTCCCGGGGACCATTCATATTTCTCAATGTGGCATCTCCAATCAAAGACGATTGTTGTGCAAACTTCGCGAGTGGTGTGACCCCTGAATGAGCCCTGATGACGAACAACTTTGCGAACCCACAATCAAAATGTAAAGATTTCCGCCTGCGCACACGGGAGACACACTGGTTGATCTTGAATTTACGGCTACGGTTAACTTGGAGGTCGCGGGATATTTTTAACCTTAGACTTCCACATTAATTCTTAATTATCGAAATTATAATTTTTTCTGCAAGATAACTAAGTAGTATTTTACAGGGGCTTCCCCTACTATCGACTTTATAATTATTACTTAAGAAAAAGTCTGGGGGCTTATTTGGTTAAATTGTACTGACGAAGCATGTGCAGATTGTCATCAATTGATCATCAATTGATTCGCATGTTTATTATTTAGATATAGACTTTAGCTGTAAATTTGTAAATGTGTAAATTATATTTCCTTAAAAAAATTATTTGATTTTCTAAAATTATCATGTGACAAAAAACAAATTGTACAGAACAAATACAGTGAAAAATGAACATTACTTACAAAAAAAAAATTCACTACCATATTGACTATTTAATTAAAGCCAGCACAAATTGTAGAGTCATAGCATCTATAGTCAATAATTAATATAGGTTTTATTGTGCCTATGTATCGCCCTCGTGTGCGCCGACACGCACCCTCCACACTAATAAGAAGGGTGTCAATTTATTGGCAATTGTCCCCGAGGGCTCGCTTTATAAAGGATCAAAAACTTTCTCATTAAGTTTTGATTGCATACGCTTGCATGCGGTTTTGAATATTGTTTGAACGAGACAACAAGAAGTTAGGAAACGATAAAATTAAAGTCACTGTTTTATTGTTTAATATTATTAATAACGTCTCGACTGTTAGGGAAACCAGAGAGGTAATAGTGATGAAATTACTCCATAATTTCAGCCAGCAGCTCCGACTAAAAAGTGGCCAGACTAGCCCATAAGTATTTGATTGAAATCCTTACATAATTTTGAACGTGTTACAATAGTACAAGAAAAATACTATTATAAAAAAAATCTGTCAGTCAGTACGAATCATGTTATTCTCATCATCATAATTTCTGCCTAAGACGTCCACTGCTGAACCACAAATCGCCACAACGACCTGTCCTAAGCGACCGTCAACATGTGGTACTCCCGCAGCTTTTAACAGATCGTTTTGCGACCTTTTGGGGGATTTGCTTACTCTGAATCTTCCGGTGCTCAGTCGCTACTCGATAACTTTTCCGCACCAACGCGGAAGGTCGTTGTTGTCTTTGGCTGACAATCACAGTCGAGTACGGAGTAGAACTCCATAGTGTCAAAATTTTTCTTTAAATCGTTGTTCGCTTCAAGACTTCAAGACAATGAAGCATGCGCTCGACGGAGTATAAGACGGAGCGTGGCAGGATAAACTATACTCGAGAGAGAACGACTTGTCAGAATTGAAATTTGAAAACTTGTCAGAATTGAAACTCGAACGATAGCCTCCATCCAAACCACTAACTATATACATTTTTGGATTAAACGTTATATTGTGTGTCAATGTTGTTGTCAATAAATCATTCTTTCTTTCTTTCTAACTGTGAATGCCAGCCTTAGAGAAGTTTCGCAATTATTTGGGCAACGTCGGTGACTTTATTAGTTTTCTGCGGATCATGTTATTCTGCCAGTGCATAGAGGACTAACTCGATGTAACCCAGTAGTAAATATAGATGAATCGTATCAATTTACCAATAATATCTAAAACCTACTTCCTCCCAAGAGGATCCTCTTACCCTCCCTCCAGCCACTCGAACAAGCCGTTAGAGCCAGCTGCGTCTTTGCGAGTGATCCGCGCACAAACAAACAAACAACACTCGAGTGCCGCCCGAGTCCTCCATCGATTACTTGGAGACTTGAGTCGATACTTGTTGACGAGTTGTTTCCTCTCAACAAGTTTAGGAAACGTGATACTGTGTGTGACGGACTGACGGATTAACTGAGATGAAAACTTTTGCATTATGAGTGCACGAAGAATAATAATAATAATAATAACAGATCACACTCAGAGCCCCTAACTAGGAAGAACCTGTATCTAAAGTGCCCGAAACACACACAGAGACAAACATTATTTATCATATCAATATTCGCCCCATTAGCAAAGTGTAAGCAATAAAAAGTGTAAACACAACCCTATTACTATCTAAGTAATCTTTTATTCGTTGTTTGTGTGTTATATTATATTATGTCACACTTTCACTTGTTTTAACGGTTTTAACAAAAATCTCTAATTTTTACATCTAAAGTTTCTTCATTCTAAAGATGCAGAAACTTTATGACTTTGCTTCCTGAATAGCGTTGAGAATATTGTTTTAATTTGTAAACTAGGATCGCTAGGTCGTATCTATTTTCTTCAAAGGCGAGTTTCTTATTTGGATCCATAACCTCATTGAATCTCGTGCTATACTCATAGAGCAACAAATTGTACCTTACATGATTAACTAGTGGAGTTAGCAAAAAGTTGTACTAAAAATACTTTAGGTACCTATAATTAAAGTTTTGACGACCATCGTGTAGTTTGTGCAATTCAAATAAAACCATCTGAAATATGTTCATACCTGTTTAAAACATACTTTATTCTAAAATTGAGTTTCGTCCAGCAAATCTAGTTTCCTTATTATTCGCTCCGAAACCGAATAAAATAAATTTGCATTTTCCATTTATCTTATTATTTCGCTGCAAATTGCACGTAGCCCGATTTGCGTACTGTCAACTTTGCGAATTAAATAAAACATAACTCTTATCTCCCAAAGATAGAGTTCATGTTGTTTGAATAAAATACAGAAGCCGCCATATTTAATTTCAAAATGTATGCAGATTTCTCCAGGTGTATTATTGCGTTGCGAGTATTTTCAGCCAGTGAACTTCTGCCTTCACCTGCAGGTAGTGAAAACTGTGCTTTTAGACTAAAAACTTACTGTTAATTAATACACACCATTTAAGTGTAATTGTCTTGTCTTTTGTTAAACCATAAAATCTTAAAAACACAACTCATTATGATATCAAGGGCTTTACCAAAAAAAAAGATACACCTAGTCTTAACCACTAGACTAGGTTTAAATCACTATTCGTCATAAAAATTTGTTCCGACCGGTCTACCTTTTTGTGATAAGGGTTAAGGAAGTCTACAAAAATAAATTTACGCAGGCAATTCTCAATACATTCTGCATAGTTAAAATATTACAAACTTTTTTTTAAAGAAAACTCTGAATAAAATTTGAATAGAAACTTAACATTTTCCTTATCCTCGAAGCAGCTGCCTGCAACCCATGAATACATTAGCGAGGAAAGCGTTAAGTTAACGCGTTCCCTGCGCCACATTAATTCTTATAAAAGTCATTTTTTGAGTCGTGTCTCGAGGAAGTGCGTTATTGCCTGCATTATTTTATTTTATGACATTGTAAGTGAAGCGGCACACTAACGCCATCTAACTTCAAAGCGGAGATCGCTCGAACCAAATCCTACATCGCGCCATCCAAGAGGCATAACACAGCTAAAGTAGCACTACACGCGAAAAAAATTATATCTTCTAAACTAAGGCAAATTACTGATTTTTGCCAAAAGTGGCAGTTTTTAGCAATATATGTTTAACAGTACCCTTAAAATACAAGGCTACAATTATCTAGTGGAATACTGTTTCGCATTTTTAATAATTTGCCTTACTTTAGAAGATATTGATGTTTTTCGCGGGTGGCGCTACTTTAGCTGTGATATGCCTCTTCAAAAGAATTTACAAAGTAGATGCATTGGGAGAGATGGGCCAGTCTCTCCTGAAACCTACTATCTAAAATAGAACCAGAAATACAATTTGTCTACTAGCTTGACTTTAAGTTATAACTTTGTTTTCGTCAAAGTCATTTCAATCATGTGAGATGTAGAGAGCACTGCAAACATTGAAGTCAGATTATCCCTCAAACAGTGAAAAAACCGCATGTAAATTAATGAGTTACGTTTTCTAGGTAAAAAAAATTTTGTGCGCTTTTCCAGGCGAATCGTAGCTTTAACGGTTGTTGTCAAGCCAAAATAAAGAAGGTGCATATGGAGAAACAGTTTTGTCACAAATATTTACCGAAATCAACTGAAAATGAAAAAAAGACAGCTGGCCGAAGATTCAGGAAATCATTTTTATGTCCAAAAATAAACTGATACCTACGACAAAAAAGTTAGACCGATCTAAAGGCCAATTTGTATAGCGAATTAGTAGTGAAGTGATTTAATTAAACCTTAACTTGTGATTTAGGCTAGGTTTAACCTAGCCGAAATCACAAGTTGAGGTTTTTTTTTTGTGGTAGAACCGATATAATATACTTAGACTAGAGGCTGCCCCGCGGTTTTTCCCGCGCAGATTTCTCATAAACACAAAAATCACGTTATTTCCCGTTCCTGTGGGAATTTTGGGAAATCCCTTCTTAGTGCTTACCTACACTCCCCAAGGAACCTACGTGCCAATTTTCAGCTTTCTACGCCCAGTAGTTTTGGCTCTGCGTTGTCTGTTAGTCAGTCAGTCAGTCAGTCAGTCAGTCAGGCAGTCAGTAACGGAAGAGTTTTATATATATTGATTGAATGACGTTGATCACGGTTATCGAAAACGTCAAGGGGTTTTATTAGACCAAGATAATTCCTTTTAACTTACCCATTGACTAATATAATTCCTTAGTTGCCTGTACGCTATCCTACCCCCTGCTCCCCGGGGTACCCCCGCGTACCCTCGCGTACCCTCTCATACCCCTGTGTACCCTCGCGTACCCTCTCATTCCCCTGTGTACTCTCGTGGGCCCGCGCCGCACGCAAATAGCTTCATTACAATATTAAACGACAAGTTGTAGTGGCGCGGCGGTTAAATGGCTCATTACTGGGGGGTCGGGGTTCGAGGCGGCACAGTTAGCGTTAACATAAATAAAGTCGCGGTTGATTGTGTTGTGTTGTTCGTTGTTAGATTCTGAGGGAGTTATTTAGGTTTTTAGTAGATTGAATCAATCAATATATATAAAACTCTTCCGTTACTGACTGACTTACTGACTCACTGACTGACTGACTCACTGACTCACTGACTCACTGACTCACTGACTGACTGACTCACTGACTGACTGACTGACAGACAACGCAGAGCCGAAACTACTGGGCGTACAAAGCTAAAATTTGGCTTGTAGGTTTCTTAGGAAGTGTAGGTAAGCACTAAGAAAGGATTTCCCGAAATTCCCACGGGAACGGAAAAAAAGCGGGATTTTTGTGTTTATGAGAAATCTGCGCGGGAAATACCGCGGGGCAGCCTCTAGTTATAAATAAAGTAAATATAACGAGGTGGCGGTCTAGGACGGCGTAACACTTTTGTCAATGATCTCATGTGCTCTAGACTGTGATATACCAAAGAACAAGTGCTATTTTGCAATACGGAAAAACCGTAGTGTTTGTTACGCCGTCCAAGACCGCCACAGGACCATTAATAGTTTTTGTTTTTTTTTAAATGCAAGAGAATACAACCCCAGGTGCTTTAAATGGAATGGAAAAGTATCTTCATTGGTTATTGAGGCAGTAAGCAAGCGCCTTATTCTCCTGACTAGTTGCTGTGCAAGTAGAATCACTATCACTAGGAATCACTAGCAGGCTCTATATTTCATAACACAAAACAAAACTAAGTATATAGTAACCAATCGGTACCTAACCAATAATTACTTCGCGTTTCAGACGTTCTTGCGACCTCTACCTTTGCTCTACGAAGCAATAAGGCTCCATAACGCCGCCAACTGCCCGAGAGTCAATAACAATTAGTTCCCGATGTCCTCGCCTATTGTGTCGACCCCCGCGACCCCGGTGACCCGGTGAATAAAAAGTATTACGTACAGTATGGACACTCCCTGCCTCCCTCAGTAATTTCGGACCCCGCGCTCGGTTACTTCTAGTACACCTCGGACACATCATAGAACAAATCACGTTGTTTCAGTTGTGCGTGAAACAACGTTATTAACGTTATTTTTTTTTACAAATCACGTTGTTTCGCGCACAAACGAAACTCTCGTGTACGTGCACGCGTATCATGCTTGTGTGAGTGAGATGAGACGTGCGACGCTGCTTTATTTGTACTGAGCGGTAACTGAGAGGTAACCGAGCGCGGGGCGCACTTGCTGAGGGAAGCAGTAAGGGCCCATATTGCATGTAGTACTATTTATTATACTGTGCCTATACGTTACCGCTCAGTACAGTGGCGGACACGGTCGGCGTAACACTTCCTGTTTTTCTGTATTGCAAAATATCTCTTGTTCTTTGGTAATACAGTCTAGGGCTGACGAAACCATAGACAAATCTGTTACGGCCTCCTAGTCCGTGTCTGTACAAGCAGAACGTCTCATCGCACTCACACTAGCAAGATACGCGTGCATACACGAGCTGTGACTGTGTGCGAAGCTTTTGTTTCATACATTTTAGCGCGAGTGTCCGAGGTGTGCCCGGGGTGCCCGGGGTCGCAGTCGATACCGACACTTTGCTCTGAAAGAGTTCCGGGATGTCTTCCGGCCGCAGGAAGTAGTTAGATCAAGTGTGCGCGCTGTGGATGGAGCCTTTGTATTTTCTTGTTTGATATTAATGTTATATTTAACAGAAATAAAACCAACGCGGCCTTACCACAAAAAGTTAGACCGCTCAAAATTTTGAATTTGTATGATTAATTAGTGATTTACACATATTATATCTAGTGATTTATATATTTTTGTGGTAATAAGCTCACTATGTTTATTTATTATTACTAAAATAGCTTTGCCCTGTGCCCTCGACCGCGTGAGTTAGTGACTTTTCCATACTTACTTACTCACCCATTAAACCGTTCCTGAACTACGAAAAAAATTCAAAATCAAAATTACCTGACTCGGCCCATCTGTTGTTGAGTTTTAGCGAGACAGACGAACAGCCTTTTTTTTTCTCAACAAATATATAGGGTATGCATGCTGTGCTGCCCCATTTTTGGCTCCTTTCCCATTACAGGATGGCGAGCCCAGAATGGGGTGATCTACCTTATATCTTTAAGTTTAGTTCCTAACTAAAACCTTTTAGATTAGAGCGTAGTAAGTATTTCCAAAATCACGCGTGACTTGCACCTCCCCTCCCTAACCCGCCACATCCCCCCACACCCCCCCACACCCCGGCGGCGTATAACAATAAAACTAAGGTAATCTCGCGTCGCAGAGATTACCCGCTATTAATTTGATGGCGGAGCTTCGGGCGCGAGCTTAAATCGAGAGCTTATAAAGTCACTTACGTTGAGTACAAGATTTAGAATTCCAGCTTTTACCTTACTAAGCGATTTGATTTGCTTACAGTTTGTAGAATATAGAGTTACCGTATTATGCAGAATGGTACAATAGGTTTAAAATCGCTTTACTGAATGTCTTTTTCACTGGTTACTTGTATGGTAAATACGAGACACTAGTCTTATTGACTTACGACATGTAACTGAAATGGTTTTGAAATTTTCATTAATTTTTTTTTTGACTGCGCCGTAGCTCAGTTGGCAATGATGTGGACTGAGAAGCGAGTACACCTAGGTTCGATTGCCAGCGGGACGAATATTGATATGATGAATATCGATGTTTGTTTCCCTGTCTGGGTGTAATGTTCATCTCTGTATATGTTTCGGGCATCCAAGATACAGGTTCAGCCTTAGGGGCTCTGAGTGTTATGTATTATTAATAACAGGATTAAAATTTTGTAAAACAGTTGTTTAAATGGACCTTTAAACATCGGTTAAGCACAGTTCTAAGGTTGAGATTATGGACCTTTTTGATACAATAATCATGGTTCATGCCTGCTAAGCAAACACAACAATAGAAATTACGCCTTCGCCACTTTAGACTTGCCAGACTCGGCCCCCTGTAGTCTGTAAGCCTAGCATAAGTTTGATCATGGTTACGTTACGGTATGGAAACCGTTCCAGCGCCTCTGGCGGGGAGTAGCAAAACTATAAAAAGTTCATTCATAAAAAATTGCTTAACGGCGCGAGTGCGTAAACTCGCTAGCGAATCCATACTAAGGCTACAGTGGCTAGTCTTTACATTTTAATACGAGCTTTCCCGGCTTACTTCGTTACGCCATAGAATATAAGATACTACAAAAGACTTGGCTTTATAGACTATGTTCTTTTGACTGGCCAGAATGGCCGAATAAAAAACAAACAAAACAACAAACCACCTGTCAAAATATGTAAACAACGGAAAAATATTGCACCTTGGGTTACATTATTTGAGTTTAGGTAAGGATCCCTATTTTTTTTTAAATCTAATATAGCCTATGACACTCGGGGTTAATGTAGCTTCCTACCAGTGAAAGAATTTTTCAAATCGGTTCAGTATTTCCGGAGCCTATTCGTAACAAACAAACAAACAAACAAATCTTTCCTCTTTATACTATTGGTATAGACTAACTTTACCAGCCAGCAGTTCACACAGAACAATTAGCTGAATCCCGGGAACAAGCCGTGTTTCACGTTCAACTTTCAGCAATATTTCGCGTTAATTCCGGTTATTATCAAACAAAAATTAAACCTCGATCCGCGACCGCTCGCAAATCACGCGAAATGTCGACAATTATTCCTGGACAATTTGGAGCGAGAAACGGTTAAAAGTTACATTTTGTAATATTGGAGTTCTACTCCGTACTCCAACTCGCCAGTGAAAGTGAGCCCCAGAGTGCCCGACTGTTGCCTCAAGTCGCTAACCCGAATAAACAATAATATACTTATTTGATAAGAATGAAGTTTTTTGAGGGCACTGCTGTAAAGCTTTTAGGTTAAAGACCAGAGAAAGCTACAAAGTGTTGCTAAAAACGGCTACTTTTGACAACAATCAGTAGTTTTCTTTGGCCTTTAACCTAAGAACTATACAACAGTGCCCTAAAATACTAGGCAGCATTATCAAGTGGAATACCTGTTTCACATTTTTAACCGACGAAAAAACAAAAAGGAGGAGGTTCTCAATTCGTCGCGTATATATATATATATATTTTTTTTTTTTTTTTTATGTATGATCACGCATAACTTTTTACTGTGTGGACCGATTTTAATAATTCTTTTTTTAATCGACAGGGTATACCTTGAAGTTGGTCCCATAAAAATTTGGAAATAAAATTCCCACCCTAAGGGTGGGAAAATAGGGGTGACTTTTTGGTCTGCGGGTCGATTTATCTACTCACAGGTTGCATTTCCGTGTTACATTATAACTTTTGATACCTACATACAATATCTTTGGAAATGAAATAAAATCAGCCGTAAGACGTCCACTGCTGGACATAGGCCTCCCTCACAAATCGCCTCACCGACCGGTCGTGATCGAACCTCGTCCTGTTAGTCCCTCAACCTTCACCAGGTTGTGTGGCCACCTTGTGGGGTGCGACCACCCTGTGAAGGGTGATTAGCTGGGGTCAAAAAAATTAGCCCAAAAAAACTGAAAAGCAAAAAATAAAAACTTTTTATAAAAAAATTAAACCGCCGAAAAAACTGAAAAGCATTAAATAATAGGGAAACATTTTCCATTAGGCCTTAATTTACTTACTTCTTAAAGTAATTTTGGATTACCAAGAAATTTTGAGTCGGTGCCACAGAATCAACGAATAAAGATCACTAAATTACCTGAAATTCAAAGAAATAACCGAAAAACGTATGCCGCTGCGCATCGCGCTTACATAGATAATGAATTTGCTTGTGTGGTGTGGCGCCGACTTAAAATTTCTTGGTAATCCAAAATTACTTTAAGAAGTAAGTAAATTAAGGCCTAATGGAAAATGTTTCCCTATTATTTAATGCTTTTCAGTTTTTTCGGCGGTTTAATTTTTTTATAAAAAGTTTTTATTGATATTTGCCTTAGTTTACAAATTATTATTTTTTCTCGGGTGGCGCTACTTAAGCTGTGCTATGCCTCTTAAGAAAGACTTGAGTCCCTTACATAAATTCATATTTCTGAACAACCCTCGTCCCTACACAATCAGGGTGATTCTGTAACAAATTGCCAATGTTCCGGGCAGCGGGCGCGGGTCATTCTGCTCGGGAGCGGCGGTGTAAAGTTACCTCATATTACACATTACACGTTACACGCTCGTTAGGGCAGATGGTGTGAAACGTTTGTTATGGGTTGATTTTCTTGGTAAATGGGGTGAGCCGTCCCATTTTTTTCCCCTGATCATGATCCGTTTAACCGCCAAATATAAGGATTATTGGCATTCCACAGAATTAAAACAGCATAATATGATTTTTTTTGTGTTTAATGCTGTACTGTATCCAAGAATCCTTATATTCAGCCCCTAAAGAGACCATGCTAATAAAGATTAAGATGGCAAGAATGTGGCGTCTTACCCTAAATAATTTGTTTTGTTAGTGTGGGTTGATGACAAATTAAATCGTTTCGCTGTCAAAGAACACACCTCGGAGAAAGGAAACCACCGCTACGCGAACACACTAAAGTTTGAATGAGTACTCTTATGTTAACTTTAGTAATTTTAACAATAACTGTCACTAAAAAAAGGAAATCCTGATTTTTTTAATATGTGGGTAGGTACCTAGTTATAATTTTTTAAGAGAAGTTTTGCACGACAGCTAGAGGAGTGAATGTTACCTAGAATAAACGAACAACCACTCGCTCTGGTAAACATCTCCACTTCACTCTAGTCCCGGCCCGCCCCGCTCCACTATCGAGAGAATTACGAAACACTGCGCTTTCGATATGTATGTTATCGAGTTTCGAGTGCTTTCGATAATTTGAACGTATAGAACCACTAAGACAGTTCGCTTCACACGCCTGTCATCAGTTGGACTAAAAGGTTTTAAATATCGAAATACGATAAAAATATTGAATATGCAGGAATTACCTTCCCTGTTCCCTGTTATTCCGTGCTATTTCCGGAGTCAATTGCAAATCTTACTGACCCCTTTTCTAAGAAATACCTACTCTACTCCATATTTCTAAGCATATGGTTTAGTTTCGGGTTTTACATTGGAAACGTAAAGTACAGAGGATTTCGAAAAGGCAATTTTAGTTCTATAGCTTCAATAGAGGGTTCAACGTTGTTTGTGGTTTTTCATTATCGGTTTTGCTTTGTTGTTAGCTGTTCAATCTAATTATTTTAGATAACCACATAATTCTGTATTGTGTAACATGAAAATTAAATATGAAGTACCTATTAATTTGATTTCGAAGAATTTATTTTAGTCGACTCACTTTAGCATTAATAAAACAGAGTTCAAATAAATAAATAAAGACTTACACGCAGAGCTCATAAGTGTACAAACTGACAAATATCAAAGAAATGTTCGCCCCCGCCGAGAATCAAACCCGGTATTCCCGCGTCACAGTCGATATCACTGCCCCCTGAACTGGACCATGCAGGCAGTCAGTCTAGTAACTGTAGTTAGTGATCCGTTAGTAAAGGTGCTGTCAGATCTCCCCTCGATGAAGATATCTCCTCGCTTCAGTCCCCCATAGGGGCGACGACCCGTAGTAATGATATCGTCAGTAACCTATTACTAAAGCTCCATTTGCTTCGATTTTCCTGTTCCTGTGGGAATATTGATTCCTTTCTTATTTTAAAACCACCCTCAGGAAAACATTTAATTCGAATTTCTAGCCTGAAGCAGTTTGGTTGTACGTCGTGTTCTATAACAGTCAGTAAAAGAAGAGTTTTATTTGCATAAAAGATTTTAGACAAGTACACTTACAAAAAAATAAAATATTTCAATAAATTTTTACAAACTTTATAGTGATATCCGTGTATAGAGGGGCGCTAGCATGAAATCTTTTGAATTAAAGTAAAGACCAAACAAACAATACCAATTTAGAGTTGAACGTATATATTCAAAGATTTCTTCTTTAAAATATTATATCTACAAGAAACCTATCCTGTCCAAAAAACTAACATATCACTTCCATAATCCGATAAATCCAATAAGTGTTATCTCTTCAGCTAACTGTCAACTGGCCGGCGCTAGCGGGATAACACCTCCTCGTGTGTCGCGGTGGAGGGGCGCGGATCATAAATAACTGGAGACGAGGGTTGAGGGGAGAGGGGAGAGGAGAGAGAAGTGTCACCATCAAACACGAGATGTGAGTGCTTCATACTAAATAATTGATTTATTATGAAAGAATAGAGCCTGCATAATGCACAGATCCAACTGGATAAACTATACGTAGATAAACAAAGAATAAAAAGCAAGTAATAGACAAGGACAGATAGTAAATGTAAGTGCTGTAGGTGTGAAATGGCTCTGACACAGCATGTGCTGCAAGCAATGCGATGCAATGCAATGCAACGCTGTTAACTCTACTAGAACCACGATGGGCAGTGTGGGTGTAGAACACTTAACATTGATCTTAAAGTCACTTTTTGATTATTGTTTTATATTTCAAATTCACTTCATGCTACAGTTGCAGTTCATGGAAAAAAAAACTTTTAACGTGATTATAAAATTTGTTTATTTTTGTTAGACTTGTATGGTTCCCGGGCGTCCGCGAGGGGTGCGAAGACAATGGCAACTTCTTCTTTTGTATGAGACCGCACAACGAACAACGAACAAAATGTATTTACTTTGTTTTTACTCAACTACGGCGAAACCAAAAGGAAGGGTGTTTAGCAGTCTCATTCATCTCAGCATATAAGACGTCCACTGCTGGACATAGCCCTCCTCCACTGAACATTACAAGAATTAACATTATCAGGGGGGCTTCTTTCCATTATATACAAGGCAAGAACGCAGCCATTAGACACTTTGGCGTATACATTGTATTGTAATGCTGTTTCAAAATCTGTTATTACATTGCATACACAAATTTTGCTTAGGTAATGATTGAGTATAGTTTCTATAACGTCTTTATTCCAGACTATACTATTGGGGTTTTGCTATAATCGTCCCGCAAATCAGGTAGTTCTTGCTTAATCTTTTAAGTTAGTTTTTCCAGTGCCCTTAGAGGGTTCATGACGTGCTCATCATAAATTCCTTCCACCATCTTTTGTACCTACTACATGAAGGAAAATAAACTATTCTATTCTAAAAGTTTTAGCCTAATAGTGCGGTGACGTTCGCAACATTCAAATGGGGGTACCCTATAAGCAGATTGTTCAAGCAGAAAGTGTGATTATGAAGGGCGCGGACACGGTCGGGTGTCGGCTGCGGCGTGGCACGCGGCGACAGTGACCGACTGTCGAGGCCTCGCCGGAAATTGACAATTTACCCGGATCTGTGCTGTCCATCTTGGTGATTTGATTCCCGACACGCCGCGGTTAGTTCATTTCGTTTAAGATTTAGGCAAGTCGTATGAATGAACTAGTCATTTAGTAAAATCGTAATTTAATCTATCGCTCATCCTTCGGTTTATGTAAATTTATTCAATACGAGCTTTCCCGGCTTACTTCGTTACGCCATAGAATATAAGATACTACAAAAGACTTGGCTCTATAGACTATGATCTTTTGACTCAGGATGGGCGAATAAAAAAACCAAACAACAACAACAAACCACCTGTCAAAATATGTAAACAACGGAAAAATCTTTCCTCTTTATAATATTGGTATAGATAGGAATACAAGATATTATAACTTATTGAAAGTCAATTAGACTACTTACGTCTAATCTCATTTGTATTGATACCTTATTTGGTAAAGTATCCTATACTGCGTGAGGCGAGGTAGTTCAGGGTGCCCATTGGCTCAGACAAACAAATTTTTGCCTTGCCTTACGACAATGATCGCCTGGAGAGGCCCCCAAACTAGCCCTTCTTCGTCAAATGATTCTAGGCTATTTCTTCCAGGCAACCAAATATGGCCGTTGGTGGGCGCTAAGCTTTATCTGGCACTACACAAACTGCTGATTGGTTCCAGTGGCTTCGGGGGTGACTTGACAAACTATGCGGCGAGAGTGTGAACAATGAAGCTAATGGAATTTGCGGTTCTTTGATTGATCAGACATCGTGTGATATATCAAAGTTCTGGAAATTTGTTTCATACCATAGCTAGTGGTAGTGTAAGCTTTCCCATTCTTTGCCCCCTCCTATTATTGGCATGGTTCATTTAGACTCTCACCAGACCATAGACTCTAAATTTTAGAGGCTGAGTATAAGTATTCTTAGCATTTACAAAACCAAATCTAGTCATTTAAGTTTAGCAGTTTTAATGCCGTTGAATTCTTATAATCCCCATATTCGGCTTTAAACAGACCATGCCAATAAAAGGATGGCCAAATGATCCGTTCACAAAAAGTTTAATATTATTTATTTAATATAGTATACAAGGTATCAATTATTTTAAGTCAATAAGAGTAATTTTTCTAATTGAATAATTGATACCTTATTGGTAAAGTATCGTATACTGCGAGAAGCCAGGAGCGCCCATCATACGGCTCGGGCAAAAATGTTTGCCTTGCCTCACGACAATGGTAACCCTACTTACCATCTCACTTTCCGGTTTTGGAATTTTCCGCTGTGTTTATCGATCTGTTTGTCAATTAGTGCTTAATAGTGACGCCACGGCGTTGTAATTAAAAAGTATCCGAGGAATTTATTTAAAGTTTTTTAACGATTACTATCTTTGTAAAAAGCCTCTTATGAAATTGTAAACAAACAAATTTGAAACATCATTAAACAAGAACGCCCCAAGGATCTGGCCGCATCCAATTTAGTAAAATGACTCTAAGTGGCGAGTGGCGATTGGCAACACAGCTTTAAACTGGGGTTCGCCATCAAAGGGAGCGAGCGTTGCCTTTAATTGGAATACTGCACTGCGGCCGGTCGCAGTTCACAGAACATTCGAAAAACATTTCTGTACCTCAGAAGCATAAGACTGTAAGTCGCAAATCGTAATTTTACAGGAGAGCGTTTTAAAGTTTGAAATAGCATGTTTTTCAACTTCAGACGCAAATAAGACGCAAAAGTAGACGCTATAATCATCTTGAGTTTCATTGATAACATAGAGCAATTATCTCTTAATTCAAAACAATTTTCAGAAAAATAAGTCCTATGAAAAAATATAGTTTTTCAGGTACTTTTGTAAAAACATGCATCACATACACTAAAATGCTTCTAAGATTATTTTTGTAATCCGGTGAGAAATGGTGTCAGTTACAGTATTTTCTTTAAGAAAACAAAGTACAATAAACAACTTTAGTGTTAAAAAACACTGTAGAACATACATTCATAACCGTTACAACTCTAAATCTGTGTCAGTAATTTATATTATGTACTTTCTGAGTGAAATTTCATGTTTTAAATGATGTTGTCTGAATGTGTGACCTAATGTAGTGAACATTATAGAGAATGATTAAGAAATGGTTGAATATAAAATAATATGGGACATATGGGGTCCTTAAGTAACTGTTGCATGAATGAGATATAGGTCCCTAGCGCTTTGGTATCAGGATTCCATTATGTCAGGGTAGGCGAAACGTTGTTCTTGGTTGTGCTCTGAGTCTGCAGTGGCTCACTGATTAGTAGTATAACTCGTGGATACAAGATACAAGAAGATCTTCCTGTACACTTAGAGCAATAAATATCTTGTATCTTGTGGAAGTTTGAGCTCTTGTCTTATATTCTGGCGTAGATTAGTTTTAGTAAGGTTTTAAGACTGCTTTGAGCTTTATAAATAAAATGCCACTAGTTTCTCTTTCCTTGCCTGTAGTCACACGCATAGTGGGGTCATGAAAGGTTCAGTATAGGAAGTTTGAACTTTAGCGACGACGTAGCATGAGTTTAACGTTGTAGATTTCACAATAAGCTGTTCATGATGTCAGGGTCTGGTAGCTAGCTAATAGGGAGAGAAACCAGAGTTTTTATATTTTGTTACCTAAATGCAGTCTGAAAGTTGATCGGAAGTAGATCTGCGCCAGAAAACAGGACCGATACTTAAAAGTTACCTTAGAAATTCACAGATTTGCTGTTCGGATATTGATTGTAATGTAAATTGTATGACGTCTGTTTGAATTAATGTTTCTTAATACTTTCAAAGTAATCGAGCAGTTTGATGCAGCAGCATCATCAAGGACAGATTATACATAAGTAAGTGCTGCAGTGTTTCGGGTAAATCAGCAATGAAAGCATGTGCTAAGGATCGGCGGGCACTATCAGAGTTGGTTAATAAATACCAAGTTTCCTAGGAAAGTATTGCAAAACAAATGGTTGTACGGTAGTATGACCAATGAAGACATTAATTTTCAATTTAGTTTGCCTGGCAGTAATGCATGTGATGTCACACTTGAGATAAGATCTGTGCGCGACCATCCTCAGGCTTGAAAGAGAATCGAAAAAAGGACGATACTTTGGGATTGTAGTAAGTATGTATCTTTTCTGGTGTTAGATATAAACTTTTTTTTTATAAGATGTGATATCTAGGGTCCGAATTGTGCTCCAATCTTGGAGAACCATTTTTTTTTTTGTTTTCTTACTGTAGCGTGACCGCGTGTTGATAATATGTGTAAAGGTATCATTGCTTGGCAAATGGACTGAGGAATTGAGGTCTTGATTGAATGTCTTTTAGCCATTTTCTTTGCAGTTTTCTTTCGGTTCTAGTCCAGGATATTCACGCCGGATATTTTTTTTACCGTGAATGATGCGACTCGCAAGGTATGGCGTGGAAGTGACGTTGTATGGTTTCGTCTATGGGTAATGAGTTTTGTCGGTATTTTATTCAGCTGCAACAGTGGTATATAATCTATCTTTGATGGAGTTGTTGCAAGAAGTTGTTGTGTTGAGTGAGAGTATGAGTAAGCATTCGTTGACGGACTTTTTTTTACCATTTATTTTTAAAACAAGATTGCGTGTATTTTTACGTGTATGGTAAGTATCACTGAATTAAGAATGCCAAAAACTGTCAATTTAGATACATTTTTTTCTATTTTCTTTATCTCTGATACCTGGCCAAGACCGAACCCCCGCGTAACTAGCAGCTTCTATATAAAGATGCGTTAAACCACGCCCTCTTAATCGGATTTAATTGAATAGTATAAAACTGTAACAGCAAAAATACAGTGTTATGCATCTTGATTTGCTTCGAAGCAAAACACGGTATCTGCGCAGTTACAGTATTATGTATCGGATATAGTTCAGAAGCATAAAACTGTAAGATAGTACATACAATGTTATGCAATAAAATTAATTCGAAGCATAAAGCAGTATACGCTCTTACAGTTTAATGCTCCTCATCAGGCAAGGTATTTACACTATAATGCAAATCGAAAAAAGGCACTTCCAGGCTAGCTACGGCCACGGGAGTAAGCGCATTCGAAAGAGCTCGTCAAATACATTAGGATTCCATCAAAAAGTGAAAATAGCAAAAATGTCAGTTACAGTGTTATGCTTCTGAGGTACAGATTTAAAAGCGCATCTGCTTTCATCGGGGAATAGCTAATAGCAATTTGCTTGTTGAAATTGCATTAACAATTTTATTAAGTGGATGCCGATTGCAAAGTACTTTGGTAAGTGCTTTAATAAACTGAAAATAGACCCAATTTGAGAGAACTTAGGTTATTAATGTAAGAAGTTAGTAAGTAGGGAGTAGCTAGGCTACATCTCGCATGGGAATATCACGATAAAGATGAGTTTTGAAATATGTACTGTAGATAATGTAGATTGGTATGCCGTTACCAGGATTATGTTTCTCCTATTTTTTACAAAATCTACTTACCAGCGAGAAGAAGACAGGACAGCAGAAGTAAGACGGAAAAGATGCGCGAGCGTCGATTTTTCCACCAATCAGCGCTTGTCGAGCCTGCTGGCGACCGCAGAGCGCGCGGCTGTGCGGCTGGCGACCAATCAGAGCACGGCATGTTGGCACGGGGGGCGGGACGGGGGGAGAGCGAGCGAGAAGGAAACACGCTCGCTCATCTCATGAGAAGAGATACCTGGGAAAGAAGAATAAACAATATCAAGTAGGTATTTAATTGATGTTACTTATAACCAAATAATGAATGATTATAATTGCAAAACATAACCTGTCACTATTTAGACCAGATGGACGGATGATCTGCGCAAGGCTGCGGGTCCACGCTGGATGCAGGCCACCTGCGATCGGTACAGATGGAAAGCCTTGAGGGAGGCCTATGTCCAGCAGTGGACGTCCTACGGCTGAAATGATGATTTAGACCTACATCCGATCATCAATTTATACATTGCATAGCACTCTAATCATATGCTACTAAGCTCATTGCTTGTCTAAACCCATATATATACTTATATCTCAAATTAAGTTTACCGTCTTTATGTTCAGGTTGTATTCAACTCCAAGTATTAGATGAGTAATAGTTAGAGGCAATGGAAGTTTGTTTCTAGTTTCGCGTTCCGATTTTCTTTCTAGCGCTATAAAGTTGTATTCATCAAGTAAATCTCGCGACACAGTACCTTCCAAGTTTCAGATCTCGTCTAGGGCATTCACACTCATGACGTACGTCTTTCTTTGTAGGTTTAGCCGTGAGCGTGAATGCGACTATAAGGATAATTTGTGCGTTGCTGCTCGCTCGGCGCTGTGTGCACTTCAGATTAGGCGCTTCCTTCCTGCCCCCCTCCCCCTTCTCACTTCCCTTCCCGGAGTAGGGGGTCCAAGCTTCCGGAATTTTTAATAAGAAAATGGGAAAAGATTACGAGAAGCAAAGTGAACAGCACTGGTTGTAGAGTTTGTAAAATTGGCTGGTTGTGTTTTGTTTGCTCTCATACTTTCTTCAAACTCTTTATAAATTTAGGAATGCCACAACTACCTTTTTTACCGCCTATAACCTAATTGCTTAATCTCTTTATAAAAGTATCTACCGCAGCTAGCAAATACATAGTAAGGATTGGCCCGTTCCTCTTTGCACTTACTAAAGCCTAAATTATTTTATTAAACCTTTTATCGTTATAGATAACTATCTAAAACTGATTGATAATAAAAAAAGAGACTGAAAGACCGTAATGTAATTAATAAACAATCAAGTTTAATTTTAATTTTCGTTAATTCCACTATTAAGCTGAGTGTCGCCTCGCTCCGCTCCAGTCGCCCGTTAATTACTCGAAAGCTCCCTAATAAGCCAAAACACGATACTCCCGACATTGTTGCATCTCTGATTAATTGCCTCTGAATTTATTACTTACTGTGTTTTCTTCGAAGTTTGCCGAACAAGATCTTTTTAATAATCTGATTTGCATTTCATCGAAGGTTTTAATGAATAATTGAGTAGGACCAAAGCTCGGCAGGCAAGTTTAGGTTTAATTTTCTTCACTTCTGTATAATTAAACAAAAAAAACTTTTAAACGAATAGTCCTCATAATAACTTCTTCCTCATAAAATCTATATCTAAAGATTATTTTTATATGCATTAGAAAACAGTTTCTGCAGCAGGCAGCTGAGTCTCCGGATCCGCGACCTACATAGCTAAATCACATTTTCTCCCCTCTTAATATATCTCGTCAAAATAAACGTAAGAGTTACTTGTCAAACACACTTACTGAAAATGTCTGCGGGGTAAAAATAATTTTGCACGGGGTATATCGAGACGGAAGGAAGTGTTTACCAGTCCCCTCTCCCTCCCCCCCATCCCTCGCATCTCCGGCAGTAATAACCACCTGCTACTAAGGGTATTTGCTGTTACGCCGTCGCGAGCTCTAACGATCCTATTACCTACATCTCTGTTCGTTGTTCGCGAGAATTGCCGTTTTGTAAGAGCCGTGAGAATACAATAGGTAATGCCAAAGGTATCGCAACGAGAATCGAAAGAATGGAATGTGTCGTTTTCTGGGAAATAACGAACCGATATATCGCGCCGCCCCCGATCAGTGCCGCGGTGCCTTCACAGTTACTTTGTCGAGATACGGATGAATTTCAAAAAGTATTTCAGTCCAAGAACTAACTGCTGGCTTGAAGCCAGATCGCAAATTGCAACCTATAAAAAAGTAGATTTTTCTCTCTAATTACAAAATCGTTTCGCGCAGCGAGAGCTTTTATTATAGCAGCTTTAATAAATAATAGTATTGAGTGTTTGCTCATAACTCCAAAGCATTCAGAAAACCGCAACAAACAGCAATCAATAACAGCTAAATCAGTCTCTATTTACACCCCGCTTGATCCCGCAGTTTCATTATTAGAATCAACTCATTCACGTACCCTCATCTAAATTCACTTCATACGAGCATCCCCGGGAGCTCGAAAGCTGCGTATACCGCTATCCAGGCGCACAACGCTGTCACTGTGTAGACTGCAACCAGAGCAATCCCTTCCAAGCTGGCAGTGTAAAGAGATTTAACAATAAAGCCGTCTCGAGACGAGGGTCAGCAATAACGGAGGGTGGAGATATCGACGGGATTGCTCGAGAGCGCTCCGTTGCGACGATTCAGTTTGCCTTTTAAAAGTGCCCTCCACGCGACGACCACTTGCTTTGTGTTCTTTGTATCACTCTCATTATGAACAGATAAAGGGACAATATTCACAGATAAAACTTGACTCTAGTGCATCTTTATCTTTATCTTTTAATTCAGAAAGTTTACGAAACAGAAGCACTTTATCTTGGCTCGGCTCAATTGCTCTGGCAATAAAGTCAATCTACGTTAAAGGATAGGCGAAGGAAATAAGACGATACCTGAGGACGATACTTCCTCGCCGGCTTTAGCGGGCTCGCTGTTCCGACAAGGCTTCTACTAGAATGAAACTAGCACAATCGTCGGCACAAGCGAACTAAACTAACGAATATAACTAAATTACATGTTGATTTTGTAACAAGATTATGTTTAAGTATTCAATCTGTTGTGTGTGTGGTGGCGGCATAGAATTTCATCACCTCATTTCCTTCCATCAATGTCATCAAAGGCGATTAAATGAGCACCCTAACAATACTACAATCGCCATCTTGTGGTGATCTGTGGGAGAGACCTTTGTTTAGCAGAGGACATCTTGCGTTTGTGCTGACAAAGTATTCAAGGTGATAAATTAGGTGTATGATGACACTTACGATTTGAGCCTTCTTTACAAAATTAAGTTAAAATTAAATAGACTTCAGAATTTGCTTTGTGGCGCGTGTGTGCACCGCTAACGGAGGGAGGCAGTAACGCGATATATTCAGCGCTAACGCGTCCCCAGAGCCGATCGCTTTTCTCTGACCCAGAAACAAATTCCACCTTCTACGGGAAACTTCAGTAAAATACATGAGCCTTATCGGTTCACGGCGCAGAAGATTTAGCGAGAGCTGACCTCTGCAGGTTCAGAGGATGGGGGTAATTAGATAATTCGCATGTCCCTACTTCAGAAGTTTAGGTAACCAGTGTTGAAAAAGAAAATTCATTGTTAATTTAAAAAAAAAAATTATTTCTTCGTTGGATGGTTAGCCCATCAGCAACGCCGAAAATTTATGCGAACATTTTTCAGCGAAACTTAACGAGTTTAAAATTTTAAATTATTTAGCATCAAGAAATAGTGACTAATTGCCGGCTCCTGTTCCGCTCGCTCGCAGCCAAAAAATACGATTTCGCTGAAACTGCTTCACTAAATTGATGATGCTCTCCAGAATAAAATTTATGTATTATTCGCAGGCTTTAATAAATTTATTTCGTTATTATTCAGAATTAATTTTGAGTGGAGTTTCTCATAGTCTGGTTTTTAAAGATGGAGCAAAACTTGACCTTTGTCTGTCCTCTACTCTGAAAAAAACTTTACATATTTGGACAATACGAATTGAACTACAAACAAATTATTATCTTTATCTCTGTAAAAGTAAAGTTCTTTACCGATTTAGAATTGGAAGTTTTCCGGAGTACACTGGCTGAGGGTCGTTCAAAACATGTCGATTTGTGGGGGACGCCTATGTCCAGCAGTGATAATGATGACGATATTCACTGAAGAATATGCTGGGAAGGGTTATTCCATTAGTCTCCAAAAATCATTTTTTTTTATTTCCATTTAGTCTCCAAGCTGATTTATTCTTATTCTTATTTAATTATTTTCCATTTCCTATAGTCTCCATAATATTAACAGGCAAAGATGGTATCGACGGCAAAACAAGCAAGAAAAACCAGTTTTAACAGCATTACAAAATAAAAATATAGTAACCGATACAAGATTATCGCCTAGATTTAAAAAATATTTGCACTCGTTGTCAAAAACATTACAAACTGTCAGCTACCTGATAAAGGGCGGCTAAGACTACAACTAGGTACTAAGTATTACGGAAACAATAGCCGTGCGGTTATTAAACCAATCACAGAGCGCTGCTCGGTAGTCCTTCGGCGAAAGTACCGTTATTTAAAATTAAAAAAAAAATGAGTGCATGTGGTACTCTATAATCCAGACTGATCTTTGACTTGAGGAGAGATTAGGCTAGTGTCACTGTGCCAGTGCTTAATAGAATAAAGTTAAAATCCAGGCGCAGGACCTAGCACAATCACGCCGTTTAAATATGCATTCAACATTCCAACTCACGTAAGTTTGGTTGATAATTATGATAAGCTAAGTATTACAGTGTAGAAAATAATATGCAAGAAGTGTTTAGAAATTTATTAGATGTTTAATAAAACGTTATTTACCTATTTTACCCTATCAGTACTTATATATTTAGCATAGTAATAGTGCTTCTGATTGTTGTAAATGTGAAAATTGTATTCCCTTACCTAAGCAAATTTTAACAGTCATAAGTATTAATTTTTTGTGAAGTTCAGGATAATTCATATGTTAATATTTATTAAAACTGATTATACTAAAAAACTACGTTTTAATAAAATTCCTAAACTTTTGTTGTTGTCTCTACATAGTAAAACTTACCTGGAGACTAAAAGGAATAGTTGTATGAAAAAAAAATTTTATACCTACCTTTACCACAAAAGTGTTTTGGAGACTAATAGGAAAGGTTGTATGGGGCGGCAAAATTTTGGACATCAAAGGTTTTGGAGACTATCGGAATAACCCGCTGGGAAAACATTTCCGTAACACATTTGAATTGAACTTTTTTTACTTTAAAAAAAAAAAAAGTTGTCACGAAGGTCGCAGCTCCTTGTTCGCTCGCCGATGTGATTCCTCTTGATAGAAGTAATATCGGAGAGTCTCGCGCCGTTTGTCATCGTCCGTCACGAGCTGTCGTGACCAGACCTCCACCCTCCTCTCTCACCCCGCATTCCATGCCCCTTACGCAGCGGGGTGTTGGGTCCTGAACAAAACTTAGCAAAAAAAAGTGGACAGATTTAGCAATCATTTTATTGTGATTAGAGTGTGCTTTCCAGACTCGTTTATTTATTTTTAAGTAGCCTCATTGTCGTCGCACTGCTGGAAAAAGGCCACGCCCAGTATTTCTCAAAGCCTTACTTTCATTAGTAATTAGAAAATTAAAATTGGTTAAAATGTTTCGATCGAATTTTATACTTCTTTTCTAGAGCTGTCATTGTGTCTTGGTAATGTTTTCGTGTTCCAAATGTTTATATCCTGGCTATACAATTTTCAATCCTTTTGCAAAAAGCTTTTCGAGTGTGTAATTGACGAAAATTTTGATCTTTCAAAAAGGTAAGCTTTTCAAAAGAAACAAACTCTTCAGGGAATTTACTGCCTCTTGTGAATTGTTTTTTTAACAATGAAAAAGTAATAAACATTGTCGGTCGTAATATTAACAAAGAACAAAGACGACCCGCACTCCCACACACACACGACGTTCTAAAGTCATAATAAAAGACATCGGCCATAATGAACCGAAGCGCTCCCGAAACTAAATTGCCATCCGCCGCGACGAGTCGCCTCTATTTTACTCGGAATTACTCCAAATGGATATCCACGACTCGCAGATTTGGCAACCCTAGCGGGCGAGGGGGGGTGAGGTAATGAAGCCTTGTACTACAGGGTAGGGGAGGGAGGGGAGGTACACGTGGCGTCGGCAGTGCGCAGTGATTGTTTGTCTGCCGCTGATGAGATGTTGATATGCTTGATGTGTGATGTATGATGTTTGATGCAGAGTAATGAGTGAGTCGAACGTGTTATGGAGCTTTGATATGGAAGGCTTTTTGAAATTACTCCTTTGTGTTTTCTTTTTTTTAATTTCTGTGTTTTGTTTTACTGTTATTGTTACAAGTTTGGCTTTGCGGGTCACATCCAAGCACACGCCAGGAGCTGACAAGGTGTCGCCGTCGCCGGATACGTCGTGGAGGATATCATCAATTATCATTGTTACAAAAAAGCTTTGTGCAAAATATATATCAATAAAAGGATTCCAGTTTAACGATGTACACAGTACAGACGTGTGCTGTATATAACATTTCAGTACATTTCCAAAGAGTTTTATGTTTCATTTTACACGACTGTGTTAACAATTTGTTTGATCATTAAAGACTTCAGCTAGATCATTTGGAATTTCCTAAAGCTGCTTTTTCATTTAAATCTTCTCTCTCAATAAAGTTTTTTCCTGAAGTTTTACTACACACTCAGATCTCGATTGAATCTCGGTCTAGACTTCAGTTGAAGCATTGTTACAGTGAGACAGACTGACAGTCAGAGCACCGCGGCAAACACCGCCATCTATTAGAAGCTACCAACTGAATCTATCTAGGTCGAGGGAGATCCTACGGAGACACTACATACTCGCTATGTTTATTTTTTGTTCATATATGCTGGCAATACGAAATACTAATTGGACTGCGCTTAGTGGGGGAAAAAACATTGTTATCAATGTTATAGGGCTAAGGATCTTAAATTAAATTTAAAAAAAATGTAGCCTGTACTGCATGAGGTGAGGTGTTTCAGGGTTGTCTCCCATGCGGCTCTTGGCAAACGAATGTGAACCAACTGTCCTCAGAAAGACAGAGCAGCCCGAATAGCAGAACACTGTACGGAGACAGCTGCCACGCCGCGCGAGCCAGGCTGCTCCCTGCACGCCCTGCAGTACCGGGCCGAAGAACAGGACTGAGGTATCCCCTGCCTGTCGTAAGCGGCGACTAAGAGGGGACCCCGCTAAGGGGGTCCTTGGGTGCACGAGGCGGGGGCCTCATGTAGTCATATAACAGCCCCGAGAAGGACGGCGGAACGCGGTGTCCCGATTCCGCCGTCGAGCGTAGGAAGAGCCAACTGCGCTCAGGGGGGACTACCACCACTTGTCCCCCCGTGAAGAGGCTAAACAGCCAATGCTGGAGGGGGTCGCAGACTTGAACACAACGATCGAAAGATCACCCGTGACCCCTTTGCCAACAGCCGAGATGGACACCGGCGGGGTTTTAGTGGGTGCGAACCCCACATAACCCTGCGACTCCCCCCGGGGTCGCAGGGTACTCGTTAGGAGTTTCCCCGCCTAACAAAAAAAAAAAAAGGCTGCATCCTGACGCGTCATGCCCACGACGGAGTCGTCGGAAGAAGCTTCTATAAGACCTCATCTCAGCCAAATGATTCTGCACTGTATTAAGAATTTAATTTTACTGTCCACACTGCGACTCCGTTATCGTCAACTCACTTTTACAAAACGCTTGTTCGACAAAAACACGAAGTCCTCAACAGTCGTTGAAATACCCGTCAGGATCACTGCGTACAGTCGTCGCGCACCCGCTGGAATCACGCGACCTTATGGCACTTATCTTAAAGGGTCATCTTAGTTGGTAATGCCGACACCGCATACCAAAATCAATCTTCTGCCAAAAGAATAAAGGAAATTTCAGAATGGCAGGACTAAGTTGAAGCAAACAACTTTTACGAGGATCCGCGAGCTGAAGCAAGCAATTCTGAATTTCAGAGTCCCGTTATTGGGATTGGATGACGAGAAAAAAGATTTCACCAGCTTTGAGCCTCCATAATAAACGTTTTTATAACGATAGCAGGCTGGACTATCTTTTCCTTGGCGAACATTTTAAATTAGAAAGCCTAGAGGAATTCGTTCTTAGATAAAAAATAGGAATTTGGGTAAATTCTTCTTAAAATACACATAAAGAAAGTGTAAGTCCGACGTATGTCATTGTTTGGTTCATCACCTCAGCCGAAAGATGTCTACTGTTAGACAAAGGCCTCTCCCATAGATCGCATTACTGAGAAAAAATTTGGGAGGGCTTTGCCGTAATGGCCACACTTGGCAGGCGGGTTGGCGATCGCAGTGTGGCTCTTCAATTATATTTCAACGATGGGCGCTGCGACGCTGCCAGTACTTCGTTTGTTTCCATAGTCGCTTTTTACGACACCCATGGGAGGAGATGGGGTGGTGGGTTGGCCCGATTGGGTTCATAATCAAATGTAGCATTTAAATTTGAATTCCCATCGAATCCCATTTTAGAGAATCCCGTCAGTCTCTGGAGACTTGAAAAGGTCGTCTACACAGTAGAGATCTGTACTGATAAAAACCACCGCGGTCACCGCAAGATGGGATTCTGTACAAAAGGTCAAGTCTTCTAAAGGATAAAGGTTTATTTTCATTGCTGTTCAGAGATTGGAAGCTTCAGATTGGGGTCGGAATTCAATTATTATTTAAATGTTTCTTTTAGTTTTTTACTTTATAAGATTTTTAAAAGTTTAGGTAAGTACATAAAATAAGAGGTTGATAAGTGAAGTGGTCACGTCGTAGGCAAGATTCTGTACCTGTTCAAACCAGTCCTATGAAAACGGCCAATTTATGACTGTAAAAAAATACAAAGAACCATCCTCCGGATACCTAAAAGATCAAAAGCATCATAATTTTAAGCAAGCATAAAATAACTCTGGGAAAAAACTGCCAAAAAACACTCTTTCAGAATTTCCGGTATAAATTGGTCCGCAGCAGTTATGCCGCCGCGGAGCCACATTACACCGAGTTCTTTACGATAATCTCTGTTCTCACCTTACAAAAGGAACGAGTAGAGCAAATTTTCATGTTATAAGTGTTTGTTATCGCGCGCGGGACAGAGGGGGGTAGGCGAGAGTTGAGGGGAAAGAGAGAGATCCATATCGATGGAAATCCGGGATATAATCCGGGCCCGACGCCGCACTCTTGACGAGGAGTCGCGAACACAACTTGTTTATTTATTATGTTTTTTTTTTTCAAGTTGTTAAAATCTGTTTAGGATCGTTTTTGTGAACCTTTAAATAAATTAAAGTTGATAAACCAATGTATTGTGCCAGCACATGAACATACCCGTACATACCAGCGTAATGATGGAGCAGGATGCTGGTTCATCCTGCATAAAGACGGTTTTGTAATGATATGATAGAACATGATTCGATTTTATCATGGCTTACCTAATAATATAACGTATTTAATATTAATATAATAGCTAAATAATCGTTGTGTTTCGTAATTTTATAACCGCAATCAGATAATGCAAGAACAAGCGCTATTGTGTCCGAGTCCGGGAGCTAGTGTGTCCGGCTCCTGCGCTAGTGTGTCCGGCCGCTAGTGTGTCCGGCTCCGGGCGCTAGTGTGTCCGGCCGCTAGTGTGTCCGGCTCCGGCGCTAGTGTGTCCGGCCGCTAGTGTGTCCGGCTCCGGGCGCTAGTGTGTCCGGCCGCTAGTGTGTCCGGCTCCGGCGCTAGTGTGTCCGGCCGCTAGTGTGTCCGGCTCCGGGCGCTAGTGTGTCCGGCCGCTAGTGTGTCCGGCTCCGGCGCTAGTGTGTCCGGCCGCTAGTGTGTCCGGCTCCGGCGCTAGTGTGTCCGGGCGCGAGTGTGGACGGGGCGCGAGGGGACGACCCGAGCGGAAACTCCGCGGAGAGGAAATTTCAGTGAGATAATATCATGAAACAGAGGAGGCGCCCGCGGAGACACCGGGGCGAGATTCCGAGCTAGTGAGATTTATCCCGTTTTACAGATTTTTTGACAGTCATGGAAACGTTACTTTTCTATTAAATGTTGAAGTCGAGATGCGTTTTTTAAGCTCGGAATGACGATCCTGGTGTCTTCGTGGTCATATCACACCATCAAAATCATGTAATCCAGATGAATCTTTTCGCTTTATTAAATTAAACTTAGGTAATAATGTCATAGAGATATAGGTTTTGCTCATTACTAAATCAGCAAAAACTTACAGATAAAAACATTAAAAATACTTTCCCGGACTTTTCCGGAGTCGCCTCCTCTATTCAAACTGTGGTGATCCCGAGTGGATCCGGAAATTGCCGAACGAGCGACGCAAGGGACAGCGGCGGGTGAATTTATACATCAATTAGAGATTTTAAAAAATATTAAAATATGCAACCCGTGGCGTGCATCCCTACTCGGTGTATATGACTTAAACACTGCATAACCAAAATGACTGTTACTGAACTGACAGTAGTACGTAGGCTTCTCTGGGTATTTAGTGTGATGGACAAACCTAAATCTAAACATTTTAGTTTTTAACAAAACACTCGTTAGTTATGTAGGTACTGTACGTCGATATTTCAACAGAATGTGATTTAAAGTTCTGACGATATTTACTAGTCAACAAACATTTCTTGAAGTTTGATCTCTTCGCTTCGGCGAAGTTCGGAACTGCTAACTTTGTTACGAGCCGGCCAGGGGACATCCTTCGTCGCTGGTTTACTTGTACGTGGTATAACATTACTTTTACTAACTTGCTACATAGTAATGCTCAAAACCGAAAAAACATCCACTGTTCGACATTGCTTAGTTTATAAAAATTAAATAATGTTTTTAGTTTGTTTTTGTTGTAATTTTTTAGTCAATGTATGCTTTTTTCTTAGAACTCTGTGGTTTCCGGTGTTGGTTATACATTAATAACTACTACTTAGATTATTTATATTTATAAGTCTACTATTGAATGTGTAACTGTTTGTTAACCCAAAGAAATAAAAATAAAATAATAATAATATGTCTCGCCCACAGATTGCCACAAGGACAAACATTGTGAGGTGGTTTTGCCGTGATCTTGTCAGGCTGGTTGGCGATCTCAGTAATGGCTTTACAAATTTTTCAACAAAGGACACTACCTCCTTCGGATGGTCTCTTTGACTTTTACGTCATCCGTGGGAGAATTCTATGCCACCACATTATGGCTCTCGTTCAACAACGGCCTTAGAAAAGCGTGTTCTCGCCTGACTAGTGGACAGCTACTCGGTTTGCTATCAAGCTACTGAGCAACTCTACAAATTCAGCCCAAACGGCGCGAGTAACTGCTATGCAGTCAGCTACTCAGAAGGCTCACGGCTCACTCGTACGCAAACTCGCACCGTGTAAACCAGCCATAACTAGATGTAGTGGAAATAAAGTACAGTCAGATGTACACGGACACGGAAGTGGTCTGGACGGACGGCGCGCGGCGGACAGACGGTATATTTTTACGTTTTGTAATTTTACATTGAACGCTCCCCAAGGGCCGAGGGAGCCGTCTCGGATCACGGCAGTCGCCCTCAATTCTGAAAGTTTCGCCTACGCTTTTAATGTTTTTCCCATTCCCTCGGGAATTATAGGAATTGCTTTCTTAATTCCTAATACACTTCTGAATCTCCTAGGAAATTAATATTCCAATTTCAAAGTGTTTATAAAATGCTGTTTAGGTTGTACGTTTACTCTGTTAGATTTGTCGGCTCGCCTAGTTGCGGGCGTTCACTGGATGAGGATCGCTCTAGACCGGTCTTGTGGCCTGTGGTGTGGCGATATGTGGGGAGGCCTCTATAGGAGTAGATAGTTTTTCGGCTGAGATGATAATGATGCTGCTAATTAAATATGATACATTTGCAGTATAATATTGATTGTATCAACATGGCTACTTGGGAAAACTAAAGGTTCTTGGGATAAAATCGAAACCAATTCTGTCAGATATTATAAACTCAGTACCTACATGCCTGTTTTAAAACTTACGTCCAATTTATTTGCGTCCAATAAACAACATTTTTATGACAAACTGTCGAAGATATGACGTCTAAACTAGCGACAGAGATGTAGGTGTGCTGAGTCAGCAGGAAATATCAAAGAAGCTCTTAGTGGTCCGCGGTCACGTGTGACGCGAGACGCGGTCACAAGGGTCAACCAGCAGTGGGGCGGCGTCGTGACTTGCAGTACGCGCGACGGACGAGGGAGCGATGACAGTGGGTTAAACTTGAATTAATATTATTAAGACGAAGATAGCGCAATAATTTATTTTGAAAAGAGCCTTCAATAATCTCACTCATACATAAACTGAGAACTTTATGTTTTCAAAGTCGATTAAAACACTAAAACCTCGTCCCGAATTTAGGAAATGCTGTTCTGAAAACCGCATTAAAATCGGTTCAGCTAAACCCGATGTTATCGTGAACAAACAATACAGGTCCAACTGAGAACCACCTTTTTTAAGGCGATTTAAAATATGTATTGCTAAGCAATTTCCCAATGTTGGGTATCTTATTTTATTGCTTGTTATTGTTACGTAGGTACGTCTCTTCCCCAGATGGTTTTTTTTTCTTTTGTCATGTTACTTATCTTGACTTGTTCAAAACAAATAATGATATCTAATAAATAATTCGAGTAATCCACAGTAGAAGCTGTATTAGATACTTATCGTTATCGATTATACAACTACAAAGTCATAGTTTGGTATTTGTATCGAGAAAATTAAGAGCCCCAGCACATAACGTACCTATTATGTATTTGAAACGCTCGCCGCCGCCGCCGCCGCCGCCGCCGCCGCCGCCGCCGCCGCCGCCGCCGCCGCCGCCGCCGCCGTAGAGAGATGCGTTTGTACCGCACGCAACGCAATAATTCGTCGACATCGACGACGGCGCCAAATCACACGTTCGAAATACGTCGTGTGCTTAGTTAGGTTCTCATCTAAGACTACGGTCCCACTTGCCAGCCGTCGGGCCCGATTTCAATAAAGTTATTTCACTGGCAGAACAGTTTAAATGAAGCTTGTCGGATGATAATTTCAATGTAAATTTCACACCCGATTTAAAATTGGGCCCGACAGACGACAAGGGGAGAGCACAATATAATTCAGCCAAGTTATCCTGAACTACCTCGCCTCTCGCAGTATAGGATTTTCAATAATGTGATATTATCTCGTATACCATATTGACTAAATAATTTTTGATTTTTGACTTTTGAAATGGACCAATAATAGTAGGAAAGTGAAGTCGCAGTCAGTCACGCGGCCTGCAGTGTGCGTCGCAAACTTCGCCCGGATCCGGAAGCCGCCATAAAACTATCAAACTATCCTCCCCTCCTCCCCCTCCCCCAACCCCTCCCGTCACACTCGGACACCCGCGGAGATCGCTCCCCCGGCGCGCGTTAGCGCCCCGAAGACCGAACTCTCCCACATGCACATGCGAATATCGACCTTCTGTTCAACTACTCACGAATTAGGAAACCTTAGCAACGAATGGAGCCTACAGTACCGCTATATCTTCACCACAGATAGCAACCTTATGTTGTAGCGCACAAGGACTGCGGTGCAAATGCGATGTGGGGATGGTAGTACGAGTACCCTTGCTGATTTTTTGTCGAGATTGCTTTAATTGAACGACAGTTTTATGTCCGGTCCGCGGAGCGGGAAGAGACGACGTAAATCTCGTGTAATGACTATTGCCCGCGCCCTGCCCCGCCCGCAAGGCCGGAAGATCTACCTACAGTATTAGTCTCTGCGCATCTAGCTTTTGTACAAAGGAATGTAACCAACTTCTCTTTTGTTACAGGATTAGGAATACAGGATAATAGCAGAGCTCTGCTGAACATTTTAATAGCAATCATCATTATTTCCACAGCGACTAATAATAACGTGGCATCACATTCCCCCTCCCTTAACTAGGAAGAACCTGTATCTAAGGTGCCCGTAACATTACGCAGACGAACGAATTCGAAATGTTCTCTGGTATTAAAGGTAGATAAATTAAAAGTATACTAAGATAACTGCCTATTTAAAAATTTATAATATTTCATTATTGTTATAAAAAGGAGTGCCTGGTTAAACAGCAGCGACCTTTACTAAGGTCCCTCCCACACGCCGCGTCCGGCCCGCCTCGTGTGGGCGATCACTAATGTTCACTCGTCGCCCGCCATTGTTCGGCCGCGCTACAAGAACTGACCCGGGAACCACTTTGAACTTGCTCTGACTTAGCACAATGTAACAAAAGGTCGGATTCATGCTTTCAGGACATTCTGAAGCTGAGTTATGTCCAAAACACGCGTCAAAGGCACATCGAATGATATTCTGTTCAACTATTGTGAGTAACGAATTATGGGAAAAAGCATAAAGATAATAATTTCTTTTTTTACAAAAAAAAATAAACTGACACATACCTCAACTGAGCACTTCCTCTTTTTTAAAATCTTTTTTAAAAGAGGTACTAAAACCTTCTTCTGAATGTAACAAATCCTTATCTGAAAACCGCATCAAGATCGGTTCTGCCAAACGCGAGATAATCGCGGACAAATATACATACATACATACAAACAGGTCAAACTGATAACCTCCTTTTTTGAAGTCGGTTAAAAAAACGTTGTTGACAAAATAATAAAAATACTGTACAATTTTAAATAGTAAAAAAAAGAGAGCAATGGGCGGCCTCATCGCTTAAAATTTTGTCTTGCCAGTAACCCACAAGATAAAAAATTAAGGTATGCGTTGCAGTTGAAACATGAAGCTTCAAAGTAAAGTCCGAATGAATAAGAGAAGTCCGGCCGCAACGGGAACTTGGAGGTGGGGGGGGGGGGTGTCACTCCCGTGCCGGGAGGGCGTCCACGGCGAGGACCGCCGTCACGTCCGCGGCTCACGTACTAGCCGCCGCGCAGTGAGCTACTGCACTGATTTGCATCCCCTGATTAGAGCGACCATCCGACAGCAGCTGACTGCCCTGTGCTCTCTCCGTACCGAAGCCTCTCTCTGTTCATTACATCATGAAATCTGCCGTACACGATCTGAGTAGGCAGATCGCATGGTGTAATGTGTTTTTTACATTACACTTCTTCTTGACGCTTGGACGCGAACAATGGTTACGTAGCAGCTACGTGGCGTAGCATCCCAGTGGCGTAGCAACAATGTAGCAATGTTGAACAAAAACTAAATGGCGTTTAAAGTAAAAAAAATAAATAAAAGCAAGCTTTTATTTCTAAACGCTGTATGGATTCTGTTCTGTAAGACATGGAGATACGGAAATAATAAAATGGTTTAAATAACCAACGATTTTTAGTTTAAGAAAGTTTACTGTACTGACGTAATAAATAAACACAATGTTTGTGATACAAAGCCGATGAACATTTTGTATGAAAAATTGTTTATTATTAGTTTTTTTTCGTCTATTCCTAATGCTATTAAAAAAAACATTTTAACACTTAATTTTAATTATTACAGCCTCTTACTAAAAAAATACGAAATCGACCTCGTGGAAACATATTAACAAGCAGACAACGTAAATAGAAAAAGGTTTCAGGAGAAATAGCTGTAGGCCCGAAAGTGCCTACTAAACGAAGTCAAGTAGAGACCTCTGCCCTCCCCCGCGCTACCCGGCTCCCGCCCGCGTTCACCCCGCGTCCTCTCCCCGCGGGCAACCCTTGCTCTTCCTTCAGGACCAAAAAAAACACCGCGCGGATCTCCTCTACATTGATTCAGGCATATTAAATTTTTAGTTAAGAAAAATGTGTTTGTTATACAACAACTACATGTTTAAAGCACAAGAAAAATTAGTTTAAAGCTGTTTCGGAAAAAAATCTGACGGGGTCAGACGCACGAAACCACAGATGTAGTAACCGGAACCTTAAAATGGTAAAAAAGTACAAAGTTAGGATTCAGAGTGTCGTTGAAAAGAAATAAATATTATTTCTTTCACACACAATTGTAGCCAGACTTATCAAAATAAAACTGGTCCTTCATTTGATTATTGTTTCAGCTGTCATAAAGATTGTTCTTTTTTTCCTATCGCAGAACAGTGTCGTATTCCAACAGTTCCAATTCCAAGCATAGGGCTTTATTGGAGCTTGATCAAACGGTGAGATTGCGTGGTGCCGGCGGCGACGGCCGGCGCGTGACGACCGAAATTAAACGTAGATTCTAGTTAGATTTACACACAACACACTGCTGAGATTAAACTGATCTAAGGTGCAAAATAAAATCTTAATCCGGTAAATAAAGAACAACAAAAATTAACAACGATAAAAACAGTACACGTCACGGACATAATGCAGCAGTATACCGAGCTATGCTAATAAGGTTAACGCTAATTTTGAATTACTAGTATGAGAATCTTTAATTCCAAAGTAAATACTGGGGTTTATTTACATTAGGAGCTCGGAAACATCATCAGAATTGTTTCGCTGATATGCGCAAAAATTTATCGCTCACGCACGCACGAGATAAAACGACGAGAATTTGCCTCAAGCAAAGAAAATCATTGATGTGTTTTGATACGTAGCGACAGCAGCATCAGTCCAGCCGCCTTACGCGACGACTATAAAATGCTACATGATTGTAGGTAAGGATTTCACTAAAAAGACTTACATAACAGCAGGGAACTGCTAGATCAGTGGAGGGAATCACACAGCACTGCGCGCACTCATTCCGCCGCACGGCGACACTCGCGACACGACCGCCCTGCGCCGCGGCTCGCGCTTCACTGAATGATCCGTCTGCCGCCGCGCACCCCTGACGACCCCGCATTTACCATTACCGCCCCGCACCCCCGTTTATTGCAACTTCACACCCCCGAATACGCGCAAGCGCCATAACAACACAGAAATAAAAAAATAAAAAACTGTTAAAATTACAAAATAATGTTTTTAAAGTATTCAAAACATTTAAAAACTCACAATGATCGTAATGATGATAAAAAAAGGATGAAAACTAAGTAAATATCATATATTAATAATAATAAACAAAAGCGGTTACAGAGCGGTCTAAAGACATACCGAAGACCGTAATTTAGGTAAGTAAACTTAGTTCAACGGTATTATTTATCCTGTATCATAGCACATCGCGATGCGTGAAGACGTGAATGAATGGATATTCTGTCCAGCAGTAGGCACTCATAGGCTTATTTTTCTGATATAATTACTTTGTAGTAATGACAACTGAATTATTCTATGCTCAGCACGCTACATAAATAAGAAAAAGGAATTATTTAATTTTAAACCAGAAATTAAATTTTATCTTATTTATATTATATACTAGAAAAAAGTTTCCTCTTTACTTCAGCAGTCTAAATAAAACAAAATTTTATTTTCAGTCTGTCTTGATAAAAAAAAGTAATTAATAATGGTTAAATAAAAATCTCGCTAGATGGCGTTCGCAATTCTACATCGCGCCACCGTTGTCTTGCGAGCGTCAAGTAAAAAGACTGCTTGGGCTGAAGCCCAATCAGCCCCAAGAGCCCCAAGGCCTAAGGCCTACTAACCTAACCCACCAATAAAATGGGTAGGCAAGTGACCTAACGGGAAAGGTTGTTTTGAACGCTCTGAAATTCATTTTTGGGCACGAAAATTGCCTAAATGCCGAGATAAGGATCTAAAAACCTAAATGATTGTTATGTAAATACAAAGTAACAGTATTATAACAAAAAAAAACAAAACTCAACCTAACTTGAAAACCGAACCCAAGTCAACCTAACATTTTTTTTCAAACCTAAATTAAACATTTTCCAAACCTAACCTAACCTAACCTTTTTTTTTCAAACCTAACCTAACCTTTTTTTTTTTGAAACCTAACCTAAATTAACCTAACTTATTTTTTGTTAGGCTAGGTTAGGTTAACCTAATCAAAAAAAAGTTAGGTTAGGTTAGGTTAGGTTAGGTTAGGTTAGGTTAGGTTAGGTTAGGTTAGGTTAGGTTAGGTTAGGTTAGGTTAGGTTAGGTTAGGCCCTGTAGTTACGGGCATAAGAATAGTACTACGGTAGCCCCTGCCTGTCGTAAGAGGCGACTAAAAGGGGTCACCGGGGTCGTGGGTGTGTAGAGCGGGGGCTCTACATATCTATTATAACGGCCCCGAGATGGGCGGCGGCACAGCTTGTGGCACTGTGCCGCTGCAACACCAGTGGAGGTGCAGGGGAGGGAAAAACATACCCTCCCCGAGGCAGAAGCTGGCAATGCAGCTATGCGTGGGAAGGATCCTAGCGGAAGGCTTTGAGGCGAATCCCGGGGTCCTTTCCAAATCGCTGAGGCGGCCACCGGGGAGTTTTAGTGGGTGCAAGCCCCACACACCCCCGTCGTTCCCCCGAGCGGCGGGAAGTGCATAAGGCATTTCTCCTCGTAACAAAAAAAAAAAAAAAAAAAAAAAAAAAAAAAAAAAAAGGTTAGGTTAGGTTAGGTTAGGTTAGGTTAGGTTAGGTTAGGTTAGGTTAGGTTAGGTTAGGTTAGGTTAGGTTAGGTTAGGTTAGGTTAGGTTAGGTTAGGTTAGGTTAGGTTAGGTTAGGTTAGGTTAGGTTAGGTTAGGTTAGGTTAGGTTAGGTTAGGTTAGGTTAGGTTAGGTTTTTTTTTTTTTTTTTTAGAGTTTTAGTTGGAGTTCTACTCCAACTTTTGATATTTATAGATCACGAGGTCAGTGCTAATGGGATACACTTCGCTCGTGTCTTTTTGTTTAAGGGATTGCCTGCACAATGTTGTTTGTGGGTGGTGGTGGTTTGTTAAAGGTTTTAAGGTTCTTTATTATATCGACGGTGGAAAGGCAAGATTGCTGATCTCCAAAAATGCGAATATGAGTTATATATACCGTTGGAATCGGCTGATTTTTCTCTATCCGCTGATCTGGGTTTCACCTCAATACGAGCCATTTTCATGGTCGATAAGCAATCTGTGATTACTGTTTTTTTGGTTAATAAGAGCATTTTTTTTGGTCTTTTTATTTTTTTTGGCACTTAAGTTACCCCATAATTATGCAAATTACCGATAAGCAATTATTCCATTTTGTGTTAATTAGCATTAAATTACAAAAGAAAATTTGCTTTGCCGTGAGAAAAAAGCAAAGTGCACATAAGAAAATTAGCCTCGCCGAGATAATGCATGATATGGTGCTTAAGCCAATTCTGGTCTTCCGTAGTTTTTGGATGATTGGCAGATCAGCAATTTTATCCGACAAAATAATTGATCACTATGGATATAAGCAACTTTGGCATGACTAGAATTTTCTTTAATTGGTACTTAATGCAATTTTACCCTACTTAATATTATTAAAAATTATACTTATAAGCAACTTTGCCTCTACTTATTTAAACACATTCATGCTACTTAAGAATGTCTTCCATGCAAAGGAATTTAGGATGTGGGGCGTTTAAGCTATCTTTTAGGGTTCTTGTATTGCGTCACACACAGAGGCTATATATAGACCCAGACACGCGCGGGCGCATCAGTCGCTCGCATATTGTCGTTTGAGGCGGAAGCACGCACCCGATCCATAAAAGCGCGGCAAATAGTTCGAGCCTACGTTCGAGCGGTTCATAAAATTATTCCTAGCATTGTGTGCAAATACTTTGCTGTAATTCAAGATCGGTAAGTCTTAATGTTTTGTTTTAAAGACAATATAAATAATATTTTGACCTTATTGCCTACATACTAATTTTAACTTTGCCTGCTTATACCTAACAGCCTACTAACAACATACCTACTTAAATGCTTCGAGATGGCTGAAAGAGCAAATCGATCACGGCGGATTGTGGGAAAAGCTTTGTCTTCTAAAAGAAAGCTGTGCTTTGATTCGGTTGGTTTGGGAAATGTTTCTCCAAATATTGTGCAGGTTATTGCTGTTTTTCTTATGCCTTTTCGTTCTATTTTATATAATGTGGTGATTGGAGTTATTTGCGTGGTTGTGCATGGTGTTAAATACTTATCTTATTATTTTTCTATACTTCAGTACCTTCTAGACCTACTGAGATTGCTTATTTTAAATTGCACCTTGCAGCATCTGAATGTTGAGGAACCTCAACCAGATTTCCAAGCAGAACCTAATGGAGTTATTCAGCAGCCGCAGATTATTATCATACCAGGCACATCAAATTCGCAAAGCCATCTGCCATCAAGTACAGACATTTCCAAGCCGAAGATTAAAATTTTATCTGATAAAATTATCAGCGGCCCGTCAAATGAAACTGAGCTTTTTTCCTGCGGGGAAACTATTATTCCACCACAGATCAATGTGTCACCACCAGGTATACCAGAAACAGACCACCAACATTTTGAAAAAACATTTGACGATCGAACGGATGTTGAGACATCGCTGAACTATGGAGAAAACTCGGCCCCTAACATTGTGGTAGGTACTTTCTTCATACCAATTCACTTTTTTGCAATCAAAGTTAACAATCAAATCTGTGTCAGAGCTTTATTATGATTCTAACTAGACTTAAGATTAGGCAAAAAGCCTAACGTAAATTAGGCCGTATCGTAAATGACATAATTTTGTTTTTAAATTAAAATACCACCTTAATTTTTTTTCTTACTGGGAGTCCGTTCAGGAGCGGCTTGATGGTAGGGGTGATACCAGCAGTGGTATAATTCAGGCTTTCCCTATCTCATACTTACATACATACATAACGTCACGCCTGTATCCCATCGGGGTAGGCAGAGACAATTGATTTCCACTTGCTACGATCCTGACACACTCATTTCGCTTCATACTTCACAGAACAAAATAAATTATTTCAAATCACGATACTTTTCATTGAGGCCCGTAATATCCAACAAGGCTTAAACTGTTTAAGTAGTTTAAACTGCATACTACTTAAGTGACAGAACTTTATATCACATGTGTTATAAACAAAAAGTGACAGTTGCAGCTTAAACTACTGACTGACTACTGTTTAAACCGAGTTGGATATTACGTGCCTGAGTAAATACTATGTTATATTGCAGGATCCAAAACCTTCCGATGACAATACAGTATCACCGTATCTGCATGCAAGACCTTTATCCCCTGTCGTTATTATTAATAATGTAAGTCTTCTGTTTCCCACTATTATGAATTTATTTTCGCCTTATTTTTATCCTGTCCCATATTACTCTCTCTATCTATCTGTCTGTCTTGTTAACTTTTTTGGCCAGACGGCTGGATTTATCTTGATGAAAGTTTGTAAAGATGGTGCTGCGGACTCCAAAACGATCACAGTAGTATTTTTTCCTGTTAATGCGGACTCTGCTATCTTATCACTATAGCGCGGGCGAGACTGCGGGTCATCATTCATGGTAAACTACAGCTGTGTAATACATTTTGGTATTAATTACAGGGTAGCCAAAATACTCTCTCACCGGATGAAGTAATGACGTATGAAACATTAGAAAATGTGGACGGTGTCGAGATATTGGCTCTTCCTGAACAGCTAGAGAAAAATGTAGGAGCCAAAGAGTCGGTATGTATTTTATAATTTACTTATTAATTTTATTTTATGTTTTTAATTATTACTTCAAAAAATCATAACCCGAATAATAATAAAACAGACCCCTTACTGACTCACTATCTGACTAAGTGTCAGCTGTTACGTTGTTACTTACTTGAATTACAAATGTACCAACTGCCAGGTAGCCGTAACACCTTAAAACAGTACGTTCCAAAATATTGTTACAAAATCGAGCATAGCAAAAAATATTCACTAGGTTTTACAAAGTAAATGATTTCCATATCCCTACTAATTAAAAATGTAAGAGTAACTCTGTCTAAAGTTTTTGTCAAACAAACGGCGCTATAGCGTCGGGCTAGAGCGCTAGCCTTACGCGGCGCTAGAGCGTCGACTTGTAACTTATGACATTATTACCCTGCCACACAGAGCGCCGACGCTAGATCTATAGCGCTGTCTGTTTTCGTGAGTTAACATTTGCGTTACAGCTGACTTAGCGTCGGCAACGCTGCTTACAACCAGTTATTTATATTATTTTTTCAGAAGGGATTAAGCAGGCAAGTACTTTTTCTACCAAATATGTCTGAATATTTCTTATTTTATTTCAGTGCTATCAAACAAGGACATCTAAAAGAAATAAACAAACATCAAAACAGAAGACCATCGGTTACATGGATTTTAAGTCAGAGGAAGAACCATTTGAATGGTCGTCTTCATCTTGGGACGGTGAAGACGATTCATTGAGTAGTGATGAAGCGGAACGAAATACAAGAAAAAAACGGGTTAAGATAGCTGAAGATGGTAAAGTAGGAGATCTCGGACTAAAAAAAGAGAAAAAACGTAACAAACGTAAAGATAGGGCTTTAAAGCGAAACATTGGAGTTGAATTTATAAAAAAAGACGGTTCAGAATCATCAAAAAAAGATGTCAAAGAAAATCCATGCAAAAAGGTTAAATGTCCTCACAATTGCCATGAAATTACTGAGGAACGCAGGAAACATATTTTTGATTTTTACTACAGCCTTTCAAGCCAGCGTAAGCGAGATTGGTTGGTTGCGAACACACAGGTTGCCGATACAAAAAGACAACGTTCAAAGAATACTTTGAGCCGTCGGCAAAATACATACAGTTATTACATAAACGAAGGAGAGGGCCGTCGTCAGGTTTGTCAAAAGTTTATTCTTAACACGTTGGATCTTTCTCAACGCTTTGTTCACTACACTATCTCGAATTCCCATTACAATTTGTCTAAGACAGACTTGAGAGGAAAACACATTCCTTTTAATAAGACGTCAGCCTCGATTAAACAAGAAGTAGTGGACTATATAAAAAACTTACCAGCCGTTCCATCGCATTATTGCCGCAAAGATTCTACCCGACTCTACCTTCCGCAAGAGTTTAAAAACCTTGCCAACCTTTACCAACTGTATAAGGCAGACTTTTCCTCCCACGGAAAAGATTACGTTGGTGAAAAAGTTTTCAGAAATGTTTTCACAACTGAATTTAACATTGCATTCCACGCACCAAAAAAAGACAAATGCAAGAAATGCGTTGCTTTTACTAATAATCCGATCGAAACTGAAGAAGAAAAAAAAGAGCATTTGAAGGAAGCTGAAGACTCAAAAGCGAGATTCAAATTTCACCAAAACATCACAAAACATGACACTCACACTCTTTGTGTTTCCTTTGACTTGCAGAAGGTATTGAACACCCCTTACGGCGAGAGTATGTTGTACTATTACTCCAGAAAGTACAGTGTCTATAACCTTACTTTTTATGAAAGTGTAACAAGGGAAGGCTATTGTTACTCATGGGGTGAAAGTGATGGAAAGAGAGGTGGTAATGAAATTGCTACCATATTACTGAAGTATATACAAATGGTGGATGACCGGACAACTGTAAAACACCTTTTACTCTACAGCGATTCATGCTCTGGTCAAAACAAAAACAAAACTGTTTTCGCTGCGATTCATTTTGCTTTGCAAACTTGTCAAAGTATTGAATCCATTCAAATGAATTTTCTGCTTCCTGGACATACATCTATGCCAGTGGACAGTGTACACGCTGTGATTGAGAACAGTGTGAAAAACACTGTAATTCATGCACCTTCACAATGGGCTACTGTTTTTACATTAGCTAGGAAGAATCCAAAGCCGTATAATGTGCAGATATTAAAACATGATGACTTTGTTGCTTGGGACTCTATAGCCAACAAATATTTCAAGAACAATTTGGCAGGGAAATTAAGCCAAGTTCGTGTGATAACATTCAAAAAGAGTGACCCATCCCATGTCTCCATAAAAAAATCTATGAGACAAGACGAAATACCCGAAAAAGTTCTTGTTCTAGGCAAGAACCGTGCGCCCACTGAGGGTTTATATAAAAAGCGTTTACCAATTTCTGACGTGAAGTATAATGATTTGGTAAAACTTTGCAAAAGCTCGTCGATTCCGCAGCAATATCACAATGAATACATAAGCCTGCCTCATGGAAGTGTAAAAGACACATTGCCCGACACAGACGTCGAGGATAGCGACTGACTGATTCGTTTTATTTTATTTTTAACATTTTTTTAATAGTGATAACTAATTTTTGGGTACCTTACTTAATTATACTTAATACTTACATAATTGTGTTTTACAGTTTTAATAAAAGTAGAAAAAGATATTTTGATTTTTTATATAACATGTACCAAAGTTCATACGTCTTTAAAAAAAATATTGTTTTAATAAGTAAATTTTCGATATAAGTTGTACGCCGGATCTTTTTTTCATAACTTTCAAGTAATTATAATAAGTGACAAGTCTTTTTTATTTTTATTAGTTGATTATTGATATTGTGTAAACGCAATGTTTAACTGCGTAATTTTGGTACCTATACTATAAAAACAATAACGTACAAGTATGTTTCTTTGATATTTTCTTACTTTTCAATAAAAATAAATACATAATCTCACGCCTTTTATTTTTGGTCCCAATTATTTCGAATACGACCACTTATAAGAAAAAATAGCTGGGCATGACTCTGAGGACAGTAGTAGATCAGCATATCTGGACGATCCAATTTTTGGGGGTTTGGTGATATAACCTAATTATACCCTGCTGTATTTTTGAATGCATGCGGATATGAAACATTTTGCCTGGCTTGTTTTTTTTTTTTTTTGGCACATAAGCAAAAAGTGCAGAAACCGTTTGAGCTGCACTATACGCTATCAGCAATTTAGCCTTGCCGTGGCTTAGGCATTTATTGCTGAACCGCCATCTAACTTTGTTTCTATAAGTTCCATATATTAGTTTTGATCGTAAAGCTGTGCTAAACTGTTTTTTAAACTATCATACCAATTTTCAGGTAAATCTGACAGACGGTACCTTTTTTACGATTTTTTTTGTAAAATTTAAAACTTTAAATCGCTCTCCTCACAAATCGTCAAATGGCGCTTCAGCAAGATTGCCTTTCCAGCGTCGATATTTGCCACCAGTGCATGGAATGAGTTTATAGTTGACTCTGATTTTATTATTTCTGGTAATGAGAATGGGTCGTTTACCAGTTGTGCTGATGTAAGGTGGTTTTGGCGCATTTGTCCAAAACGTGGGCAATCCCTTATCAGGTGATCGAGAGTCTGCGTGCTTACTCCGTCACAAGGGCAATATTCATTGGGTGTTATGTGAAATCTATGTAGATAGCTTTTATGGTATCCATGATTTGTAAGCATCTGTGTGATTGCGAAGTATGGTTTAATCAGAGATAAATACTCTGAGAGGCTTTCGTAGGTTGGAAGAAGTGATTTTATGTGCTGGGTTGTTTTCGAGTATAGCTCTTCGGCTGCCTCTGAGCAAAGCAGTTTATTTTGGAGTTTTATATGGGATATTGGTACTGCAAAGTAATCTAGAGCTTTATGTGATGATGCTGCCGCTTTTGCTGCAACATCAGCCGCTTCGTTGCCTGATATTCCAGTGTGAGCTTTTACCCATTGGAATTTTATTTCGATGTTCTTTTGTTGTGCAGCAACATATTCGGTATGTATTTTAGTTACTAGAGGGTTAGTACTGTTAGAGTTACAGATTTCTTGGAGACTTGATTTACTATCAGAGTATATTATTGTTGGCGTGATTTGTTTTATATTAATCCAGGATATTGCGTAATAAATAGCTAGAAGTTCAGCTTGAAAGACTGAACAACAGTTGTGTAGCTTCAGTTTCTTTACATAAGTTTGACCAGTGGGTTGAAAAACCACAAAGGCAGCACCAACTTTTCCGTCATGTTTACTGCCGTCAGTGTATACTTTTGAGTAGTTTGACGTGGATATTTTGGTGGTCTCTTCTTCATTTGTGTGTTCGGGGATGGATATTTTAGGTCTTATTGAGGGGTGTAGCAAATCTTTGACTGGTGTAGGCAATTCAATTGATACATCAGAGGGTAAAAATCTTGAACGTTTAGTGAGTTTGGTGAGTTCGATATCCGATATGGCTAGTATTTTTGCTGGTAATGGAGTAAGCTGGGCTATTGAGATTGATGCTGCAGTGCTGATGGTTCTGAAACCTTGTATGATTTTGATGGCAAATAGGCGCTGCAGGGACAGGAATCTTTGGTGGACATATTTAATGTTGAGTGCGTTGGACCATACGTATCATAGCACATCGCGATGCGTGAAGACGTGAATGAATGGATATTCTGTCCAGCAGTAGGCACTCATAGGCTTATTTTTCTGATATAATTACTTTGTAGTAATGACAACTGAATTATTCTATGCTCAGCACGCTACATAAATAAGAAAAAGGAATTATTTAATTTTAAACCAGAAATTAAATTTTATCTTATTTATATTATATACTAGAAAAAAGTTTCCTCTTTACTTCAGCAGTCTAAATAAAACAAAATTTTATTTTCAGTCTGTCTTGATAAAAAAAAGTAATTAATAATGGTTAAATAAAAATCTCGCTAGATGGCGTTCGCAATTCTACATCGCGCCACCGTTGTCTTGCGAGCGTCAAGTAAAAAGACTGCTTGGGCTGAAGCCCAATCAGCCCCAAGAGCCCCAAGGCCTAAGGCCTACTAACCTAACCCACCAATAAAATGGGTAGGCAAGTGACCTAACGGGAAAGGTTGTTTTGAACGCTCTGAAATTCATTTTTGGGCACGAAAATTGCCTAAATGCCGAGATAAGGATCTAAAAACCTAAATGATTGTTATGTAAATACAAAGTAACAGTATTATAACAAAAAAAAACAAAACTCAACCTAACTTGAAAACCGAACCCAAGTCAACCTAACATTTTTTTTCAAACCTAAATTAAACATTTTCCAAACCTAACCTAACCTAACCTTTTTTTTTCAAACCTAACCTAACCTTTTTTTTTTTGAAACCTAACCTAAATTAACCTAACTTATTTTTTGTTAGGCTAGGTTAGGTTAACCTAATCAAAAAAAAGTTAGGTTAGGTTAGGTTAGGTTAGGTTAGGTTAGGTTAGGTTAGGTTAGGTTAGGTTAGGTTAGGTTAGGTTAGGCCCTGTAGTTACGGGCATAAGAATAGTACTACGGTAGCCCCTGCCTGTCGTAAGAGGCGACTAAAAGGGGTCACCGGGGTCGTGGGTGTGTAGAGCGGGGGCTCTACATATCTATTATAACGGCCCCGAGATGGGCGGCGGCACAGCTTGTGGCACTGTGCCGCTGCAACACCAGTGGAGGTGCAGGGGAGGGAAAAACATACCCTCCCCGAGGCAGAAGCTGGCAATGCAGCTATGCGTGGGAAGGATCCTAGCGGAAGGCTTTGAGGCGAATCCCGGGGTCCTTTCCAAATCGCTGAGGCGGCCACCGGGGAGTTTTAGTGGGTGCAAGCCCCACACACCCCCGTCGTTCCCCCGAGCGGCGGGAAGTGCATAAGGCATTTCTCCTCGTAACAAAAAAAAAAAAAAAAAAAAAAAAAAAAAAAAAAAAAAAAAAAAAAAGGTTAGGTTAGGTTAGGTTAGGTTAGGTTAGGTTAGGTTAGGTTAGGTTAGGTTAGGTTAGGTTAGGTTAGGTTAGGTTAGGTTAGGTTAGGTTAGGTTAGGTTAGGTTAGGTTAGGTTAGGTTAGGTTAGGTTAGGTTAGGTTAGGTTAGGTTAGGTTTTTTTTTTTTTTTTTTAGAGTTTTAGTTGGAGTTCTACTCCAACTTTTGATATTTATAGATCACGAGGTCAGTGCTAATGGGATACACTTCGCTCGTGTCTTTTTGTTTAAGGGATTGCCTGCACAATGTTGTTTGTGGGTGGTGGTGGTTTGTTAAAGGTTTTAAGGTTCTTTATTATATTTGCCACCAGTGCATGGAATGAGTTTATAGTTGACTCTGATTTTATTATTTCTGGTAATGAGAATGGGTCGTTTACCAGTTGTGCTGATGTAAGGTGGTTTTGGCGCATTTGTCCAAAACGTGGGCAATCCCTTATCAGGTGATCGAGAGTCTGCGTGCTTACTCCGTCACAAGGGCAATATTCATTGGGTGTTATGTGAAATCTATGTAGATAGCTTTTATGGTATCCATGATTTGTAAGCATCTGTGTGATTGCGAAGTATGGTTTAATCAGAGATAAATACTCTGAGAGGCTTTCGTAGGTTGGAAGAAGTGATTTTATGTGCTGGGTTGTTTTCGAGTATAGCTCTTCGGCTGCCTCTGAGCAAAGCAGTTTATTTTGGAGTTTTATATGGGATATTGGTACTGCAAAGTAATCTAGAGCTTTATGTGATGATGCTGCCGCTTTTGCTGCAACATCAGCCGCTTCGTTGCCTGATATTCCAGTGTGAGCTTTTACCCATTGGAATTTTATTTCGATGTTCTTTTGTTGTGCAGCAACATATTCGGTATGTATTTTAGTTACTAGAGGGTTAGTACTGTTAGAGTTACAGATTTCTTGGAGACTTGATTTACTATCAGAGTATATTATTGTTGGCGTGATTTGTTTTATATTAATCCAGGATATTGCGTAATAAATAGCTAGAAGTTCAGCTTGAAAGACTGAACAACAGTTGTGTAGCTTCAGTTTCTTTACATAAGTTTGACCAGTGGGTTGAAAAACCACAAAGGCAGCACCAACTTTTCCGTCATGTTTACTGCCGTCAGTGTATACTTTTGAGTAGTTTGACGTGGATATTTTGGTGGTCTCTTCTTCATTTGTGTGTTCGGGGATGGATATTTTAGGTCTTATTGAGGGGTGTAGCAAATCTTTGACTGGTGTAGGCAATTCAATTGATACATCAGAGGGTAAAAATCTTGAACGTTTAGTGAGTTTGGTGAGTTCGATATCCGATATGGCTAGTATTTTTGCTGGTAATGGAGTAAGCTGGGCTATTGAGATTGATGCTGCAGTGCTGATGGTTCTGAAACCTTGTATGATTTTGATGGCAAATAGGCGCTGCAGGGACAGGAATCTTTGGTGGACATATTTAATGTTGAGTGCGTTGGACCATACGTATCATAGCACATCGCGATGCGTGAAGACGTGAATGAATGGATATTCTGTCCAGCAGTAGGCACTCATAGGCTTATTTTTCTGATATAATTACTTTGTAGTAATGACAACTGAATTATTCTATGCTCAGCACGCTACATAAATAAGAAAAAGGAATTATTTAATTTTAAACCAGAAATTAAATTTTATCTTATTTATATTATATACTAGAAAAAAGTTTCCTCTTTACTTCAGCAGTCTAAATAAAACAAAATTTTATTTTCAGTCTGTCTTGATAAAAAAAAGTAATTAATAATGGTTAAATAAAAATCTCGCTAGATGGCGTTCGCAATTCTACATCGCGCCACCGTTGTCTTGCGAGCGTCAAGTAAAAAGACTGCTTGGGCTGAAGCCCAATCAGCCCCAAGAGCCCCAAGGCCTAAGGCCTACTAACCTAACCCACCAATAAAATGGGTAGGCAAGTGACCTAACGGGAAAGGTTGTTTTGAACGCTCTGAAATTCATTTTTGGGCACGAAAATTGCCTAAATGCCGAGATAAGGATCTAAAAACCTAAATGATTGTTATGTAAATACAAAGTAACAGTATTATAACAAAAAAAAACAAAACTCAACCTAACTTGAAAACCGAACCCAAGTCAACCTAACATTTTTTTTCAAACCTAAATTAAACATTTTCCAAACCTAACCTAACCTAACCTTTTTTTTTCAAACCTAACCTAACCTTTTTTTTTTTGAAACCTAACCTAAATTAACCTAACTTATTTTTTGTTAGGCTAGGTTAGGTTAACCTAATCAAAAAAAAGTTAGGTTAGGTTAGGTTAGGTTAGGTTAGGTTAGGTTAGGTTAGGTTAGGTTAGGTTAGGTTAGGTTAGGTTAGGTTAGGCCCTGTAGTTACGGGCATAAGAATAGTACTACGGTAGCCCCTGCCTGTCGTAAGAGGCGACTAAAAGGGGTCACCGGGGTCGTGGGTGTGTAGAGCGGGGGCTCTACATATCTATTATAACGGCCCCGAGATGGGCGGCGGCACAGCTTGTGGCACTGTGCCGCTGCAACACCAGTGGAGGTGCAGGGGAGGGAAAAACATACCCTCCCCGAGGCAGAAGCTGGCAATGCAGCTATGCGTGGGAAGGATCCTAGCGGAAGGCTTTGAGGCGAATCCCGGGGTCCTTTCCAAATCGCTGAGGCGGCCACCGGGGAGTTTTAGTGGGTGCAAGCCCCACACACCCCCGTCGTTCCCCCGAGCGGCGGGAAGTGCATAAGGCATTTCTCCTCGTAACAAAAAAAAAAAAAAAAAAAAAAAAAAAAAAAAAAAAAAAAAAAAAAAGGTTAGGTTAGGTTAGGTTAGGTTAGGTTAGGTTAGGTTAGGTTAGGTTAGGTTAGGTTAGGTTAGGTTAGGTTAGGTTAGGTTAGGTTAGGTTAGGTTAGGTTAGGTTAGGTTAGGTTAGGTTAGGTTAGGTTAGGTTAGGTTAGGTTAGGTTTTTTTTTTTTTTTTTTAGAGTTTTAGTTGGAGTTCTACTCCAACTTTTGATATTTATAGATCACGAGGTCAGTGCTAATGGGATACACTTCGCTCGTGTCTTTTTGTTTAAGGGATTGCCTGCACAATGTTGTTTGTGGGTGGTGGTGGTTTGTTAAAGGTTTTAAGGTTCTTTATTATATTTGCCACCAGTGCATGGAATGAGTTTATAGTTGACTCTGATTTTATTATTTCTGGTAATGAGAATGGGTCGTTTACCAGTTGTGCTGATGTAAGGTGGTTTTGGCGCATTTGTCCAAAACGTGGGCAATCCCTTATCAGGTGATCGAGAGTCTGCGTGCTTACTCCGTCACAAGGGCAATATTCATTGGGTGTTATGTGAAATCTATGTAGATAGCTTTTATGGTATCCATGATTTGTAAGCATCTGTGTGATTGCGAAGTATGGTTTAATCAGAGATAAATACTCTGAGAGGCTTTCGTAGGTTGGAAGAAGTGATTTTATGTGCTGGGTTGTTTTCGAGTATAGCTCTTCGGCTGCCTCTGAGCAAAGCAGTTTATTTTGGAGTTTTATATGGGATATTGGTACTGCAAAGTAATCTAGAGCTTTATGTGATGATGCTGCCGCTTTTGCTGCAACATCAGCCGCTTCGTTGCCTGATATTCCAGTGTGAGCTTTTACCCATTGGAATTTTATTTCGATGTTCTTTTGTTGTGCAGCAACATATTCGGTATGTATTTTAGTTACTAGAGGGTTAGTACTGTTAGAGTTACAGATTTCTTGGAGACTTGATTTACTATCAGAGTATATTATTGTTGGCGTGATTTGTTTTATATTAATCCAGGATATTGCGTAATAAATAGCTAGAAGTTCAGCTTGAAAGACTGAACAACAGTTGTGTAGCTTCAGTTTCTTTACATAAGTTTGACCAGTGGGTTGAAAAACCACAAAGGCAGCACCAACTTTTCCGTCATGTTTACTGCCGTCAGTGTATACTTTTGAGTAGTTTGACGTGGATATTTTGGTGGTCTCTTCTTCATTTGTGTGTTCGGGGATGGATATTTTAGGTCTTATTGAGGGGTGTAGCAAATCTTTGACTGGTGTAGGCAATTCAATTGATACATCAGAGGGTAAAAATCTTGAACGTTTAGTGAGTTTGGTGAGTTCGATATCCGATATGGCTAGTATTTTTGCTGGTAATGGAGTAAGCTGGGCTATTGAGATTGATGCTGCAGTGCTGATGGTTCTGAAACCTTGTATGATTTTGATGGCAAATAGGCGCTGCAGGGACAGGAATCTTTGGTGGACATATTTAATGTTGAGTGCGTTGGACCATACACTCGCCGAATAACAGATTATTGGTTGAATGACGTGTTTATATATTATTTTAATATTGTCGGGATGCACGCCCCAAGTGGGCTTTACATATTGGACGAGCTTTTGAAATAGGTTTTTGGACTTCTGTATAATATAATCCGTGTGTTGGACGAATTTGAGCTTTCTATCTATGATGATGCCCAAGTATTTTATGGTATTGACAAAGGTGATAGGCTGTTGATTGAATTCTATTTTGCATTTAGTGGATTTATTGGTGAAGGCTATTATTTGGGTCTTTTGGGGGCTGAATGAAAGCTTGACTGACTCTCCCCAGTCTGTAATTAATTTAAGAGAACTATTTGTTATAGCTTCTAGGTCTTGAGTGTTTTCTGCGTGCGTGATGAGGAGGACATCGTCCGCGTATGCCTGGAGTTGACATCCTTGGGGCAGCGCAACGCTGAACAACTCATCAAGCATGAGGTTCCAGAGTGTGGGGCCACAGACGGATCCCTGAATGCATCCTCTTGTGGTGACCTTTTCCACACTCTGGTCCGAGAAGTTCATTTTTACAACTCGGTTTGACAGGTAGTTTCTGAGTAGATGGAATATATTTTTGGGACAGTCGACATCTCTCAATCTTTTGATTATTGCTGGCCACCAAGCATTATCAAAGGCCGATTTGATATCCAGCGACACAGCAATAACATGCTCTCTATTGTTAAGGGCCGATCGAATTTGGTTAAGGGCGGTGTTGATTGCATGTGTAGTGGATGTCTGGGGTTTAAATCCGTATTGGTGTTTGGAGCTATTGTTTGTGGTGTGAAGATGATGATTGAGGCGGTTAATGGTAAGTTTTTCTAATAGTTTTCCAAATACATTAATCAGGCCTATTGGTCTATAGGCTGTTAATTCTGTGTAGTCTGTTTTGCTGGGCTTGGGGATAATTTTAGCATAGGCTACCTTCCATATCTTAGGGAAGTATTCTAGTGTTAGGCAGCGATTCATAACTTCTAGGATTATTGTGGGAATACATTTGACAACAGCCAGGCATATGTCTGCAGTGAGGTGATCTGAACCAGGGGCCCGTTTGTGGTTCATGTGTGTTATAGCTTCAGTTATTTCGTTTAATGTAAAGGGGGGATCGTTATTGGAATTAATAGGTTCGGTTTCTTGTTTTCTAATGTATTCTTGTGTTTTTGTGTCTTTCAGGTTGTCGTCCGGGTAGAAGTTATTGAGGAGGGCCTGTGCAGTTTCATTGGAGCTTTTAGTGTAAGTACCACTGCTTAATTTTAAAGTAGAAGGGGGTTGGGTAATGGGTCGCGACTTGATAATCCTGTTCGTAATGGTCCAGACATCGTCTGTTTTCTGCATATTGCAGAACTCCTTAAAATGGAATGTGGAAGCTTCACATATTGCATCTGAGTACTCCTTTTTGACTGTGAGTCTTTCAGCGAGAGCATCGTCAAGAGGGAGGCCCCTTTGTTTTAACTTTGAGATCTTGTGGTGGTTCTGTATAACGCGGCGTTTCAGATCGTCAAGTTCGGTGCTCCACCACGGTGCTTTTTGGGGAGGACTGTTAGTGCGAGGCAGGATTCTGTCGCAGGTTTTCTGAATTGAGGAGGTAAGTGACTCTACGAAATTTTCCAGATTTGTGGCATTAAGAGTTGGTATGTGGCATTGCGGGGGTAAATTTTTCTGAAGCTCTGTGCTAAATGGTTCCTGGATGTGTTCCCATCGAACTTGAGAGGTGTTGTAACGGTAGGTTGAAAGCTTTTTGTTACGCACTAATTCGGTTTTACCTATTGAGACTGAAAATGTGATAGCGTGATGGTCAGATGATGGACATATGCTCTGGTCGACTGTCCAATCAGATACCGCGATTAACCCGGAATTACTGCAGAGAGTCAGGTCCACGATGGACTCTCTGAGTATCCCGTACCGAACCGCACCATAAGTGGGACTGCCGCCAGTGTTACATATATTCAGATCGTTTAGAATTGCTAAGTCAGCTATTCTGTTGCCGCGGCGAGTGTTGGCTCGGGAACCCCAGACTGTGTTCCAGCCATTGAAGTCACCGCTTATGATATGGGATGAAGAGTGATTGTTTCTGATAAACTGTTCCAGTTTGTTGAGAGTCTGCAATTGGTCTGTTTTTGGTTCTATGTACACTGATGTAAGGAATATCTTGTTGCCGGTTTTTGTCGTGATTTGGACTGTTGACATATTAGAATTGGAATGTTCTGTGATTCCGATGGTGCAGCCAATATTGGTTTTTATACAGACTGCAGATAGGAGCGTGTTGTTGTTGATGGGGAATTGGTAGATATTGTAATCGGGTATTTTTGAGATTGAATTTTTATTACTTGTGTAGGGTTCCTGTAGGAAGGCTATGTCCGGGGCATTTTTATGTAAATATGTTTGTAGTTCTTGGAATGCATTACGTCCTTTATTTAGGTTAATCTGGATAGCTTTGAGTATTGTTGATTTAGAGTGATTGTTGTGGTTATGAAGTCTATTGGCCATAGTCGGTTTTATTTATTATTTTATTGGTGATTTGTATGTGTTTGGGGCAAGATTTTGATGTGGCGGAGTGATTTATTTTAGGATTTTGTATATTACTTTTTTGTGCGTGATTAATGCAGTTCAAGCACTTGGCTGGGTTAGATTTTGATGGACAGTCCTTGAAGGTGTGGGTGTATGAGGCACAATGAGAGCAAGCGTGATCTTTAATGGTACACGTCTTCCGTGTGTGTCCAAACTGCAGGCAATCGTAGCACTGCAGAATGGAGACGTATTCCTCTGCGTGCACCCGCTGGTGCTCTATGTTAATACGTTCGGTTTTGATAACCTCTCGCCAACAAGCTGGAGTTGCCCTGAAGACGGCGTTGTAGAGGTTTTTGTTTTTATTCGTTCTTGTATATTGAAAGATGATGTCCTCTTTGTTGAATGAATTTTTTATGAATTCGTTCTGATTTGTGATGATGTCTATGAGTTCTGCAGTTGGGATTTCGTTGGAGATGCCCTTGAGTACGAATGAGGGCTTGAGTTTGCGAGACTCTTCAGCCAATACAGTTGAGTGGGGTTGGTTGGCTTTCTTAAGAGCCGTTTCCCTCTGCAATTCAGTATCAAACTCTACTCTGAGTTTGTTGTTTGACACAAACTTAACTCCTGCGGGTGCAAAAGTGGTGTCTTTGAAGGACACACTTTTGCTCCAATGTTGGAGGGTTTCGGAGTTGCTTTTTACAGGGGTTTTAGGGGAGATAATGATAGCAGGTTTAGTGATGGGTAGTACAGTCGGAGTTGAGGTTTTCTTATTTGTGGTTTTGGCAACTTGGGCGAATGATTGTTTTGGTGGAGCTTTAGGTAGGTGGGTTGAGATTTGTTTTTGGATCTCTTCTTTTATTGTTGTTTTTATAACAGTGATGGTACTGTCGTCTAGGGTAACTTGTGGGGAGTGAATGAAAGTTGTACCTTTGAGGTTAGTCGCTAGGTCTTGCAGTTCCTTTACAGCTTTGATGATGGTTTCCTTATTTGCTTTGGTGAGGCTCTTGCCTTCGGTTATTTTTGTCAAGATAAACTTAGTGGTTTTGATGACCTCTTTGCTGAGGTCGTTGGGAGCGAAGTCGCCGTTGGTGGAGGACGAAGATTGATATTCGTCGTCGGATAAGAGTAAGTTTAATGATGACCCTAAAGGAGATGTTGCCAGATTAGGGTCCATATTGGTTGTCATGTTGGTGCATTCAGGAGCAGGTAAGTCCTGACATGCCCATTGATGTTTTAAAGGTAAGTTTTAAATTAATTTTAGTTTTTAAGTTTTTATTTCAGGTTTAAATTTAGGTGTTTGTAACTTTTTATGGTAAGTAACTATATTTATGTTATTTATTTTATTTGCAGGGGCAAGGAGGGAGAAGGGAGCGGACAAGGAGTTGTAACTTTATACGAGGTGAGTGAAATTTTAAAAATCTATGAATTTTAAACTTGTTGATTGATATATGATTTTTTATATGTTTACAGGGGTACTGTACCTGGTGTCAAAATGACCGCCGCGGTAAACGTAAGGAGTTATTAAATTTTGAGAATTTTAAAATTATATTTATAAATTTTTCAGGATGAAAAAGTAGTTTTTCAATATGAAAATCCTGAATAAAATCTAAACTATGGAGTTGTGATGAATTCTATTCTTATGGGTGTATGTTGGGGTTATATCTAATGAATTGAAATGATAAAATTTTTGTGATTTTCCGACTTTTTATTTTCGGAAAGATGGTCGGTGTCAAAAAGTATGGAAATTTAAAATTCTCAAACTTTTTATTTGAGGTGATAATAGACTAAAGAATGATTGCTAGAAAGAATTTTAGAATAAAATTAAGAATTTTGAAAATTAAAAATGGGTGAAATTTTTACAGGTGAGGTATGATAAAAACTGAATGGAGTGTTATGACGAGACAAATGAGGTATCAAAATGACCGCCGTAACAAATGTGGATAATGTGCAAAGTATTATGAATTTAATTTAATATTTTAAAATTTTTAAGGGGTGAAAACACTTTTTAAAAACTGAAATTTCTTAATAAAAAATTAACTGGGCTATTGAGAACTATTTTATTCGCACCGTAGTATGTGCTAGAATTATGGAGTCGAATGAAAAATTAAAAAGGGGGGGTAAAATTTAGAAAATTTTGGACTTTGCAAAATTTTCGGAAGGATATAAAAATTATAAAATGAAGAATTATATATACAAAAACTTAAGGAATTAAAGAAAACAAGTTAAAAATGAATATTAAAGAGAGATAGGGTGTTTAGAAACCCTAAAAGGAATTAAAACTAAGAGCTGAAAATGTACAATTAAAAACTAAAAATTTGAAGTTTAAAATTTTTCTGGTGAAGCTAAATGAAAGGAGACTTTTGAGAAATGAGAGGGGAGTGGAACAGATAATTACTGAGGTGAAAGATTGAATTTAAATGCAAAGATGTAATTTTAATGAATTTAATAAGATTTTGGAAAGTTAAAAATTTGCCATACAACGGCCCATACAAACGGAAAGTTAAAAATTGAAAGTAAATAGCTGATAATTATCGGGGGGGCAGTAGAAGACGATGTGCAAAAATTCGTGGAGCTAGTTCAAAAGGTTCTATTCGAAAAAGGGGTTGGTTAGGTTAGGTTAGGTTAGGTTAGGTTAGGTGGGGTGCGGTTCAGATGGGGTGCGGTTCAGATTGACCTCCACGTGGTGCACCCCGGGCAACAGCGGACGATCACACTTTTCGTTTCCCGTTTGGTGTGATCGTCCGGTGGCTAACAATCTGACGACTGAGGCGGCAGTTGTCTCTGGAGGCCCTATCTCCGGAGACAAGACTCTCCGAGCTCTCTCTGCTTCATCAGAGAGAGTCTTCGGACGAGTCGGGATGGGCTCGGCGTGCACTCGCACTGCCGTCGAGCAGGCGTGGGAAACATCTCGTTTCTCACGCCCCCGTCCGCAACTCGTAATTCTGGTAGGAAGTGTCGTGGTCACGTCTCGCGGCTTCTCCAGAACCGAGGGTCTTGCCTTAATTGGCCGGACCGCGAGGAGACAACCTCTATAAAAATCCCCAACTCCACACGCTGGGGCGCCCTACGGGGCCTCGCGCGGCGTGTGGATGCTCGAAAGAGCGGCAGGAGGGTATACCTGTCCCTAGCGGCCACCCCAGGGGAAGCCCGAACCCCTGGGTGATTGAGGGTTCATATTTAACATGTTTTTACTCGTGGGAATCATAATGAATTCTTTAAAAACCTACAAAAATAAAAAGCAGGAAGAAGGAGGCCAGGCCGGCTCTAGTAGCCAACCTGGCGAAGAAGAAGAAGTGGGAGAGGCGGTGACCGTCGCAACCCCTGACGGGGCCGGCGGTCACTCGCCCATCGTGGTGAGCGATGACCCGTCTCCGTCGAGACGGGTCACGCTAAGAAGTAGCAGGAGTCGCAACGGATCCAACAGCTCCGTTGCGACTATGCTCACTGTCGGATCAGCGGATTCGAGTGAGCGCGAGCGGAGTCTGAGTCGCACTCGCGACACCGACTCCGGGTCTGACTCCGCTCCGGGGCTGGGACTTCCCGCCCCTGCAAAACGGGGAAGAGGGAGGCCCCCGACTACGGGGAGGGGCATCGGCGTCGGCCGTGCCCGCGCAGAAGCAAAGCGGTTGCTCGCAGAGCAGAGGGCAGCGGAAACGGCTGCCCAGGCCAAGGCTCGCGAGGAGTACCGCTTGCGCGTCTCGGAAGACGTCGGGGAGCGCTGCGAGCGCTACGTCCTCAAGCGCCCCCGATCAGGGGTACTCGACGACGTCGAGGGGCGGCCCACTGCCGAACTCCAGGCGAGGATCCTGGAGGACTTGGCAGTGGTACGAGAGGTGGCTGCCAAGTCGGGGCACTTAAAGGGTACGATGGCGAAGGCGCTGAACAACGCCTCGTACTCTATCGAGAAGTCGACGGTGGAGCTGACCACCCGAACCTCCTCTGAGGAGAATCAGCTGCTCCACGCAGCCAATGCTCGCCTCAGAGGAGAGCTTACGGCGGCTCGGGAGGAGCAAAGGAGCCTCGCTGGCGAAGTTGCCCTCCTCCGAAGGGAGACGGAGGAGCTCAGGACGAGCTCCACCTTCAATATGGAGGAGGTGATGCGTACCATCATGGTCCAGGTCGGGACCATGGTGAACGCTCGCTTCGAGGCTCTTGACGAGCGGCTCCTCCCTGCCACACGTCCGCGGCCGCCTCTGGCTGCGGACAGGGCCACCTCGACTCCTTCGACTCGGGTGACCCCGGCTCCCAAGGCGCCCGCCGGCTCCCGTGCGGCCCCAGCGAAGTCCCGCGGCGCCCCAGCGGCGCCCCGTGCTGCCCCGGCAGCAAACGGAGCACCCAAGGCTCCCCGTGCGGCTCCTGCACCTCGGGCGACCCCGGCCCCGGCCCCGGCCCCCCGACAGTCTGCGTGGCAGCCAGCGGCAGGTCCCTCTTCTGCCCCCCACGTGCCTCCTCCACCCTCTGGTCCAGCCGAAGAAGAAGGCTGGACCGTGGTGACGAGGCAGGGGGCTAATAAGAAGAAGAAGAAGAGGAACAAGAAACGGAGAAACCGGGACAAGGAGCGGGCTGCTCCGGTCCCGGCACCTGCCACTCCAAGGCCGAAGCAGACGGCCTTGGAGAAATCGAAGGCTGCCGCCAAGAGGCTGCGCGCCCCCCGCACTGCGGCGGTCGTGTTGAGCCTTGGCCCCGAGGCCCTGCAGAGTGGGATGACCTACGCCCAGGTCATCTCCTCTGCCAAAGGGAGTTTGAACCTGGCTGAGCTGGGTATCGACAGCGTCCGCTTCCGTGCGGCCGCTACTGGTGCCCGGCTCCTAGAAGTCTCCGGGCCTCCGGAGGATGCGAGGGCCAAGGCTGACCTATTAGCCACAAGGTTGCGGGAGGTGCTCCCGGCGGAGACAGTCAAGGTCTCCAGGCCGATGAGCAGCGCCGAGATGCGCCTCACGGACTTGGACGACTCCGTGACCCCTGCAGAAACCGCTGCTGCAGTCGCAGCCAGTGGTGGATGCAGGGTGGAAGACGTCCAGGTGGGGCGCATCGCCTACGAGAGGGGCCTCGGCTCAGTGTGGCTTCGCTGCCCGGTGGAGGCAGCGAAGAAAATCGCACTAGCCGGAAAGCTGAAGCTCGGATGGAGCGTAGTCCGAGCTAGGCTCCTCCCAAGGCGGGAACGGCGCTGCTTCCGGTGCCTGGAGGCCGGGCACCTCCGAGCAGACTGCCGCTCCGAGACTGACCGCAGCGGACTCTGCTACCGCTGCGGACAAGCCGGGCACATTGCCCGGACATGCGAGAACGAGGTGAGCTGCCCGCTCTGCCAAGCGAGCGGCTCGCTTGCCTCGCATAGTCTCGGCAGCGGCAGCTGCAAGACTGCAGCCAAGAACAAGGGAAAGGGAAGGGGGAAGGGGCCCGGTGCTCCCCCTCGGCCTGCCACCACCGCCAGTGAGGTGGCCATGGATGTGACACCGCCGTCACATTAATGGCCACCCGAATACTGCAGGCGAATCTGAACCACTGCGCTACGGCACATGATCTCTTCATGCAGAGCCTGGCGCAGTGGTCCATACACGTCGCGGTGGTGGCTGAGCCACTTTACATACCTGAGGGCTGGATCTCGGACCGCTCAGGCCGTGCGGCCATAGCCATCCGTCCTTCCGCGGACCACGTGCTCCGAGCGGAGAACATCACGCGGGGAGAGGGCTTCGTTTCCTGCATGCTGGGGGAGATGTTACTGGTCAGTGTATACTTCCCCCCCCGGCGTCCAATGCAGGACTTCGAGCCCTTCCTCGCGGAGCTGGAGGCGTTGGTCCTGCGGAGCAACGCTCGCCGCGTGCTGGTCGCAGGGGACCTCAACTCCAAAAGCGTCGTGTGGGGGTCCCCGAGGACGGATCCACGCGGCGAGGCCGTGATGGAGTGGGCTGTGGCCGCGGGCTTAGCGGTGATCAACCGGGGCTCAGAGCCGACCTGTGTGCGGCACAACGGGTCCTCAATCGTCGATCTGACGTTTGGGAGCCCGACCTTGCTGCCACAGATAACCGGCTGGCGGGTGCTGTCGGAGGTGGAAACGTATTCGGACCACAAATACATCCGATACGACCTCTCCGCGGCACTCGCCGCAGCCCCGGTTGCGAGCGGTCCGAGATGGGCCCTCAAGAAGATGGACGGGGAAGTCCTGAAGGAAGCCGCCCTGGTGCAGTCATGGATCCCGGTGCCTGACGGCGCTGCGGAAGTCGAGGACGAGGTGGAGTGGTTCCGCGAGGCCATGAGCAGCGTGTGCGATGCGGCCATGCCTCGCGTGAGAACGCTCCGCCCCAGGCGACAAGTGTACTGGTGGTCCGACGAGCTAGCGCAGCTACGTAGAGCTTGCGTAGCGTCGTGGCGCCAGTACAAACGGCAGCGCCGTCGCCGCCGCAGAGACGTTGACGAGGAGGTCCGTCTCCATGGCGTGCACCGGGAGAACAAGCATGTTCTCAGGGCGGCAATCCTTGAGGCCAAGGCGAACGCGAGGAAGGAGTTGCTGGAGACTCTCAACGAGGATCCCTGGGGCCGGCCATATAAAGTGGCCAGGCGGAAGCTCCGGCCTTGGGAGCCTCCGCTAACCCAGAGTCTCCAGCCGCAAGTGACAGATAGCGTCGTCTTGGCCCTCTTCCCCGTCCGGGGCGAGCACCGGGCCCCAGCGATGGGAGTGACAGGCCCAGAACCCGAACTGGCAGCACCTGAGGAGGTCTCAGAGACAGAGTTGGCAGCGGCGGTCGAACGCCTCCGCGGCAAGAAGACGGCACCAGGCTTGGACGGAATCCCAGCCAAGGCCTGGTTCCTTTCTCTCAAGCCCGAGCTGTTGGAGGCTCGACTCCGCAGCCTGTTCTCCACCTGCATGGAACAAGGTGTGTTCCCTCTGCAGTGGAAGACGGGCAAGCTGGTCCTCATACGCAAGGAGGGCCGGCTCGCCGACTCTGTCGCTCCGTCAGATTTCCGGCCGATCGTCCTGTTGGACGAGGCGGGCAAGCTGCTCGAGCGAGTGATAGCTGCCCGCATCAACCGACACCTGCAGTCGGTTGGGCCGGATCTGTCGGAGAACCAGTTTGGGTTCCGCGCCTGTCGCTCTACGTTGCACGCTGTGCAGCGCGTGCGCGACATAGCGGATGAGGAGATCGCACGGGGCGGGGTGGTGCTGGCGGTGTCGTTGGACATCGCCAACGCCTTCAACACCCTGCCCTGGTCCTGCATCAGGGAGGCCCTGATATATCATCGGGTGCCTCCTTACTTGCGGCTCGTCCTCGAGTCGTACCTCTCGGACAGGTACATCTCGTACCCTGGCCGAGAGGGTTGGATCCGCCGGGCGATGTCGTGCGGGGTTCCACAGGGGTCCGTCTTAGGCCCCCTTCTGTGGAACCTTGGCTACGACTGGGTGCTGCGCGGAGACAACCTCCCGGGTGTCCAGCTTACCTGCTATGCAGACGACACCCTGGTGACGACTCGAGGCGGGGATTACAGGGAGACTGCGATCATCGCAACCGCTGGTGTCGCGCACGTGGTGCGCAGAATAAGAATGGTCGGTCTGGAGGTGGCCCTCCACAAGTCCCAGGCGATGTGGTTCCACGGGGCGAGGAATCCTCCCCCTGCGGCTACACCCATCATCGTGGGCGGGGAGCCCATTGCCGTCGAATCCACCCTGAAGTACTTAGGGTTGGTCCTCGACGGCAGGTGGACGTTCCGCGCTCACTTTGAGCGCCTGGGACCGAGGTTGCTCGTGGCGGCAGCAGCGCTTAGCAGGCTGCTGCCCAATCTGGGAGGGCCAACGGCCTTCTGTCGGCAGTTATATGCGGGGATCGTGCGGTCCATTGCCATGTACGGCGCCCCAATCTGGGCGCCGGCACTGGACGGCCGCAACGAGGTGGCGCTGGGGCGAGCCCAGCGAATCATGGCCGTCCGGATCGCGCGCGGATACCGCACGATCTCCCGCGAGGCGGCATGCCTCATGGCGCGGAGTTTGCCGTGGGACCTCGACGCGAGGACCCTCGCTGCCGCGTACAACTGGCGCGAGGAGGCGCGTGCGAGGGGCCACTGGCCAACTCCGCGCGAAGTAATTGCACGCCGACAGGAGGCCGAAACCGCAGCCGAGGAGGCTTGGGCGCTCAGGCTGGGAAGGCCGAGCGCGGGGCACAGGACGGTGGAGGCCATACTCCCCGTCCTGGAGCAGTGGCTGCATCGGCACCACGGGGCTCTTAGCTTCCGTCTGACCCAGGTGCTCTCGGGGCATGGTTGCTTCGGGAGTTACCTGGCGATGTTAGGACGCGAACAGACCCCTGGGTGCCACCACTGCGATTGCCCCGAAGATACGGCCCAGCACACCCTAGAGGTGTGCCCAGCCTGGGTGGCTGAACGTGCGGTCCTCCAGACCGTCATTGGGATGGACCTCTCCCTGCCGGCTGTGGTGCGAGCCATGGTCGGCAGCAGAGAGGCATGGATGGCGGCCGTCTCCTTCTGCGAAGCAGTCATGCTCGCAAAGGAGACGGCCGAACGAGAAAGAGAGGCGGCGAACCCGGCCAGACGGCGAGTTCGTCGCCGCGGCGGCGCGAGGCCATGAAGCGCCGCCGCACGCCCTGCAGTACCGGGCCGAAGAATAGGACTGAGGTATCCCCTGCCTGTCGTAAAAGGCGACTAAGAGGAGACCCCGGGGTCGTTGGGTGCACGAGGCGGGGGCCTCGTGTAGTCATTGAACGGCCCCGAGAAGGACGGCGGAACGCGGTGTCCCGATTCCGCCGTCAAATGTAGGAAGAGCCTTCCGTGCTCAGGGGGGACTACCACTTGTCCCCCCGCGAAGAGGCTTATAGCCAGTGCTGGAGGGGGTCGCGGAGTTGAACATAACGATCGAAAGATCACCCGTGACCCCCTTGCCAACAGCCGAGATGGACACCGGCGGGGTTTTAGTGGGTGCGAACCCCACATAACCCGGCGACTCCCCCCGGGGTCGCAGGGTACTCGTTAGGAGTTTCCCCGCCTTAAAAAAAAAAAAAAAAAAAAAAAAAAAAAAAAAAAAAAAAAAAAAAAGGGTGCGGTTCAGATTGACCTCCACGTGGTGCACCCCGGGCAACAGCGGACGATCACACTTTTCGTTTCCCGTTTGGTGTGATCGTCCGGTGGCTAACAATCTGACGACTGAGGTGGCAGTTGTCTCTGGAGGCCCTATCTCCGGAGACAAGACTCTCCGAGCTCTCTCTGCTCCATCAGAGAGAGTCTTCGGACGAGTCGGGATGGGCTCGGCGTGCACTCGCACTGCCGTCGAGCAGGCGTGGGAAACATCTCGTTTCTCACGCCCCCGTCCGCAACTCGTAATTCTGGCTAGGAAGTGTCGTGGTCACGTCTCGCGGCTTCTCCAGAACCGAGGGTCTTGCCTTAATTGGCCGGACCGCGAGGAGACAACCTCTATAAAAATCCCCAACTCCACACGCTGGGGCGCCCTACGGGGCCTCGCGCGGCGTGTGGATGCTCGCAAGAGCGGCTGGAGGGTACACCAGTCATTAGCGGCCACCCCAGGGGAAGCCCGAACCCCTGGGTGATTGAGGGTTTCTGTGTATAATGTTATTAACTCGTGGGATTCAAGATGCAATCAAATAATCAAAACCCCAAAATTATAAACGTTGAGGAGTGCCAGGCTGGCCCTAGTGGACAACCTGGCGGAGTAAGAGAGGCGGAGGCAGCCGCCGTCGCTGTCCCAAGCGGGACTGACGGTCGCAGGCCGATAGCTCCTGGGGAGGACCCGTATCCAACGATACGGCTCTCCTCAAGGAGCTCGAGCCGAACGAGGAGCCGTGCTGGGTCCATCAGTTCCATCGCCACGATGGTGACTGTTGGATCGGCCGGGTCTCGGGAGAGGTCCAATAGCCGTGACCGGCTGTTGGACACGGACTCGGGGTCTGACTCCGGTCCGGGATTGGGCCTGCCCCCGCCGTCAAAGCGGGGACGAGGGAGACCCCCTACAACGGGGAAAGGCATCGGGGTCAGCCGTGCCCGTGCCGAGGCGAAGCGGCTGCTTGTGGAGTCACAGGCAGCCGAGAAGGCCGCCCAGGCCAAAGCACGGGACGAGTTCCGGGCGCGGGAGTCGGACGATCTGGGGGAGCGCTGCGAGCGCTATAACTCGCTGCGCCCCCGACCAGGAGACCCAGACGACGTCGAGGGGCTGTCCACCGCCGACCTACAGGCACGTATCCAGGAGGATCTGGCGGTGGTTCGAGAGGTGGCGGCCAAGTCAGGCAACCTTAAGGGCACAATGACCAAGGCCCTTAAAATCGCCACGGCCTCCATCTCCCGAAACACAGAGGAGCTGAGGAACCGGACCGCAACTGAGGAGAGCAGGCTGCTTGTGGCAGAAAACGCTCGCCTCAAAAGGGAAGAGAAGGCAGCCCGGGAGGAGGCGAGGAGCCTCCACGGCGAGGTGGCCCTCCTCCGACGAGAGGTGGAGGAGCTCCGGACTGGAGTTCCTGCCCTCAACTTGGAGGAGTTAAAGCGCGACATCATGGTCCAGCTCGGGACCATGATGAACGCACGCTTGGAGGCTCTGGATGAGCGCCTCCTCCCGGCCCAACGTCCTCGGCCGCCCCTAGCGTCGGACCGAGCCCCCTCGGCTCCAGCACCTCGAGTGGCCCCGGCCCCTCGAGCAACCCCGAAGGGCAAAACGCCCGCGGCCACTCGTGGGACCCCACCGGCCCCTCGAGCAGCCCCGGCGCCCAAAGCAGCCCCGGTGCCCCGAGCGCCCGCCTGGCAGCCAACGGCGGGCACTTCCTCTGCCCCCCACGTGCCTCCTCCACCCTCTGGTCCAGCCGACGAAGAAGGCTGGACCGTGGTGACGAGGCAAGGGGGCAAGAAGAAGAAGAAAAATAAAAAGAAGAGAAACCGGGACAAGGAGCGGGCTGCTCCGGTCCCGGCACCTGCTACTCCAAGGCCGAAGCAGACGGCCTTGGAGAAGTCGAGGAGTGCCGCCAAGAAGCTGCGCGCCCCCCGCACTGCGGCGGTGACGCTAAGCCTTGGCCCTGAGGCCCTGCAGAGTGGGATGACCTACGCTCAGGTCATCTCCTCTGCAAAGGGGAGAGTAAACCTGGCGGAGCTGGGCATCCAGAGCGTCCGCTTCCGTGCGGCCGCCACCGGTGCCCGGCTCCTGGAAATCTCCGGGCCTCCGGAAGAAGCGAGGGCCAAGGCTGACCTCCTAGCCAACAAGCTGCGGGAGGTGCTGCCAGCTGAGACGGTAAAGGTCTCCAGGCCGATGAGCAGCGCAGAGATGCGCCTCACAGACTTGGATGACTCCGTCACCCCTGAAGAAACCGCAGCTGCAGTCGCAGCTAGCGGTGGATGCAGGGCTGACGAAGTCCAAGTGGGGCGCATCGCGTACGAGAGGGGTCTGGGTTCGGTGTGGGTTCGCTGCCCGGTGGAGGCAGCGAAGAAGCTCGCATCGACCGGGAAGTTAAAACTCGGATGGAGTGTCGTCCGAGTCCGGCTCCTCCCAAGGCGCGAAAGGCGCTGCTTCCGGTGCCTGGAGACCGGGCACCTCAGGGTGGATTGCCGCTCCGAGACGGACCGCAGCGGGCTCTGCTACCGCTGCGGACAAGCTGGGCACATTGCCCGCATGTGTCAAGGCGAGGTGAGCTGCCCGCTCTGTCAGGCGAGCGGCGCGCTCGCCTCGCACAGCCTCGGCAGCGGCAGCTGCAAAACTGCAGCAAAGGGCAAAGGAAAGGGAAGGGGGAAGGGGCCCGGTGCTCCCCCTCGGCCTGCCACCACCGCCAGTGAGGTGGCCATGGATGTGACACCGCCGTCACATTAATGGCCACCCGAATACTGCAGGCGAATCTGAACCACTGCGCTACGGCACATGATCTCTTCATGCAGAGCCTGGCGCAGTGGTCCATACACGTCGCGGTGGTGGCTGAGCCACTTTACATTCCTGAGGGCTGGATCTCGGACCGCTCAGGCCGTGCGGCCATAGCCGTCCGTCCCTCCGCGGACCACGTGCTCCGAGCGGAGAACATCACGCGGGGTGAGGGCTTCGTTTCCTGCATGCTGGGGGAGATGTTACTAGTTAGTGTGTACTTCCCCCCCCGGCGTCCAATGCAGGACTTCGAGCCCTTCCTCGCGGAGCTGGAGGCGCTGGTTCTGCGGAGCAACGCCCGTCGCGTGCTGGTCGCAGGGGACTTCAACGCCAAGAGTGTTGTGTGGGGGTCCCCGAGGACGGATCCACGCGGCGAGGCCGTGATGGAGTGGGCTGTGGCCGCTGGCCTAGCGGTGACCAACCGGGGCTCAGAGCCGACCTGTGTGCGGCACAACGGGTCCTCAATCGTCGATCTGACGTTTGGGAGCCCGACCTTGCTGCCACAGATAACCGGCTGGCGGGTGCTGTCGGAGGTGGAAACGTATTCGGATCACAAATACATCCGATACGACCTCTCCGCGGCACTCGCCGCAGCCCCGGTTGCGAGCGGTCCGAGATGGGCCCTCAAGAAGATGGACGGGGAAGTCCTGAAGGAAGCCGCCCTGGTGCAGTCGTGGATCCCGGTGCCTGACGGCGCTGCGGAAGTCGAGGACGAGGTGGAGTGGTTCCGCGAGGCCATGACCAGCGTCTGTGACGCTGCCATGCCTCGCGTGAGGACGCTCCGCCCCAGGCGACAAGTGTACTGGTGGTCCGACGAGCTAGCGCAGCTACGCAGAGCCTGCGTGGCTTCGTGGCGCCAGTACAAACGACAGCGCCGTCGCCGCCGCAGAGACGTTGACGAGGAGGTCCGTCTCCATGGCGTGCACCGGGAGAACAAGCATGTTCTCAGGGCGGCAATCCTTGAGGCCAAGGCGAACGCGAGGAAGGAGTTGCTGGAGACTCTCAACGAGGATCCCTGGGGCCGGCCATATAAAGTGGCCAGGCGGAAGCTCCGACCATGGGAGCCTCCGCTGACCCAGAGTCTCCAGCCGCGAGTAACAGAAAGCGTCGTCTTGGCCCTCTTCCCCGTCCGAGGGGAGCACCGGGCCCCAGCAATGGGAGCGACAGGCCCAGAGCCCGAACGGGAATTACCTGAGGAAGTCTCAGAGACAGAGTTGGCAGCGGCGGCCGAGCGCCTCCGCGGCAAAAAGACGGCACCAGGCTTGGATGGAATCCCAGCCAAGGCCTGGTTCCTGTCATTGAAGCCGGAGGCGTTGGAGATTCGGCTCCGCAGCCTGTTTTCCACCTGCATGGAACAAGGTGTGTTCCCTCTGCAGTGGAAAACGGGCAAGCTGGTCCTCATCAGAAAGGAGGGCCGGCTCGCCGACTCTGTCGCTCCGTCAGATTTCCGGCCTATCGTCCTGTTGGACGAGGCGGGCAAGCTGCTCGAGCGAGTGATAGCTGCCCGCATCAACCGACATCTCCAGTCGGTTGGGCCGGATCTGTCGGAGAACCAGTTCGGGTTTCGCGCCTGTCGCTCAACGTTGCACGCAGTGCAACGCGTGCGCGACATCGCAGACAAGGAGATCGCGAGGGGCGGGGTAGTGCTGGCGGTGTCGTTGGACATCGCCAACGCGTTCAACACCCTGCCCTGGTCCTGCATAAGGGAGGCCCTAGTACACCACCGGGTGCCTCCCTACTTGCGGCTCGTCCTCGAGTCGTACCTCTCGGACAGGTACATCTCGTACCCTGGCCGAGAGGGTTGGGTCCGCCGGGCGATGACGTGCGGGGTTCCGCAGGGGTCCGTTCTTGGCCCCCTTCTGTGGAACCTCGGCTACGACTGGGTGCTGCGCGGAGCCAACCTCCCGGGTGTCGAGCTCACCTGCTACGCAGACGACACCCTGGTGACGACTCGAGGAGGAGATTACAGAGAGACCGCGATCATCGCGACTGCTGGTGTCGCGCACGTGGTGCGGAGGATAAGAATGGTTGGTCTGGAGGTGGCCCTCCACAAGTCCCAGGCGATGTGGTTCCACGGGGCGAGGAATCCTCCCCCTGCGGCTACACCCATCATCGTGGGCGGGGAGCCCATTGCCGTCGAATCCACCCTCAAGTACTTGGGGTTGGTCCTCGACGGCAGGTGGACGTTCCGCGCTCACTTTGAGCGCCTGGGACCGAGGTTGCTCGTGGCGGCAGCAGCGCTCAGTAGGCTGCTGCCCAACCTGGGAGGGCCAACGGCCTTCTGTCGGCAGTTATATGCGGGGATCGTGCGGTCCATTGCCATGTACGGCGCCCCAATCTGGGCGCCGGCACTGGACGGCCACAACGAGGTGGCGCTGGGGCGAGCCCAGCGAATCATGGCCGTCCGGATCGCGCGCGGATACCGCACGATCTCCCGCGAGGCGGCATGCCTCATGGCGCGGAGTTTGCCGTGGGACCTCGACGCGAGGACCCTCGCTGCCGCGTACAACTGGCGCGAGGAGGCGCGTGCGAGGGGCCATTGGCCAACTCCGCGCGAAGTAATTGCACGCCGACAGGAGGCCGAAACCGCAGCTGAGGAGGCTTGGGCGCTCAGGCTGGGAAGGCCGAGCGCGGGGCACAGGACGGTGGAGGCTATACTCCCCGTCCTGGAGCAGTGGCTGCATCGGCACCACGGGGCTCTTAGCTTCCGACTGACCCAGGTGCTCTCGGGGCACGGTTGCTTCGGGAGTTACCTGGCGATGTTAGGACGCGAACAGACCCCTCGGTGCCACCACTGCGATTGCCCCGAGGATACGGCCCAGCACACCCTAGAGGTGTGCCCAGCCTGGGTGGCTGAACGTGCGGTCCTCCAGACCGCCATTGGGATGGACCTCTCCCTGCCGGCTGTGGTGCGAGCCATGGTCGGCAGCAGAGAGGCATGGACGGCGGCCGTCTCCTTCTGCGAAGCAGTCATGCTTGCAAAGGAGACGGCCGAACGAGAACGAGAGGCGGCGAACCCGGCCAGACGGCGAGTTCGTCGCCGCGGCGGCGCGAGGCCATGAAGCGCCGCCGCACGCCCTGCAGTACCGGGCCGAAGAATAGGACTGAGGTATCCCCTGCCTGTCGTAAGAGGCGACTAAAAGGGGACCCCGGGGTCGTTGGGTGCACGAGGCGGGGGCCTCGTGTAGTCATATAACGGCCCCGAGAAGGACGGCGGAACGCGGTGTCCCGATTCCGCCGTCAAGTGTAGGAAGAGCCATCCGCGCTCAGGGGGGACTATCACTTGTCCCCCCGCGAAGAGGCTTATAGCCAGTGCTGGAGGGGGTCGCGGAGTTGAACATAACGATCGAAAGATCACCCGTGACCCCCTTGCCAACAGCCGAGATGGACACCGGCGGGGTTTTAGTGGGTGCGAACCCCACATAACCCTGCGACTCCCCCCGGGGTCGCAGGGTACTCGTTAGGAGTTTCCCCGCCTTAAAAAAAAAAAAAAAAAAAAGGTTAGGTTAGGTGGGGTGCGGTTCAGATTGACCTCCACGTGGTGCACCCCGGGCAACAGCGGACGATCACACTTTTCGTTTCCCGTTTGGTGTGATCGTCCGGTGGCTAACAATCTGACGACTGAGGTGGCAATTGTCTCTGGAGGCCCTATCTCCGGAGACAAGGCTCTCCGAGCTCTCTCTGCTCCATCAGAGAGAGTCTTCGGACGAGTCGGGATGGGCTCGGCGTGCACTCGCACTGCCGTCGAGCAGGCGTGGGAAACATCTCGTTTCTCACGCCCCCGTCCGCAACTCGTAATTCTGGTAGGAAGTGTCGTGGTCACGTCTCGCGGCTTCTCCAGAACCGAGGGTCTTGCCTTAATTGGCCGGACCGCGAGGAGTCAACCTCTATAAAAATCCCCAACTCCACACGCTGGGGCGCCCTACGGGGCCTCGCGCGGCGTGTGGATGCTCGAAAGAGCGGCAGGAGGGTACACCTGTCCCTAGCGGCCACCCCAGGGGAAGCCCGAACCCCTGGGTGATTGAGGGTCTTTGCTAAAATGTTCTAAACTCGTGGGAATAACAATGAATTGCCCTAAAACCGTTAAAAATAAAAAGATGGAAGAAGGAGGCCAGGCTGGCTCTAGTAGCCAACCTGGCGAAGAAGAAGTGGGAGGGGCGGTGACTGCCGCAACCCCTGATGGAGCCGACGGTCAATCGCCGATCGTGGTGAGTGATGACCCGTCTCCGTCGAGACGGGTCTCACTAAGGAGTAGAAGCAGGAACGGGAGCCGTAATGGATCCAACAGTTCCATAGCGACGATGCTCACTGTTGGATCTGTTGGGTCCAGTGAGCACGAACGGAGCCAGAGTCGAACTCTCGACACTGACTCCGGTTCGGACTCCAGTCCGGGGCTGGGACTGCCCGCCCCTGCAAAACGGGGAAGAGGAAGGCCCCCTACCACTGGGAGGGGCATCGGCGTCGGCCGTGCCCGCGCAGAGGCAAAGAGGCTACTCGCGGAGCATAGGGCAGCGGAAACGGCTGCCCAGGCAAAGGCTCGCGAGGACTACCGTCTGCGCGTGTCGGAGGACGTCGGTGAGCGCTGTGAGCGCTACATTCTCAAGCGCCCCCGATCAGGGGCCCTCGATGACGTCGAGGGGCGGCCCACTGCCGAACTCCAGGCGAGGATCCTGGAGGACCTGGCAGTGGTCCGAGAGGTGGCCGCGAAGTCGGGACATCTGAAGGGGACGATGGCGAAGGCGTTAAACAACGCCTCGTACTCCATCGAGAAATCGACGGTGGAGCTAACGGCGCGGACCTCCTCTGAGGAGAATCAGCTGCTTCATGCGGCCAATTCTCGCCTCAGAGGGGAACTAACCGCAGCTCGGGAGGAGCAAAGGAGCCTCGTTGGCGAAGTTGCCCTCCTCCGAAGAGAGACGGAGGAGCTCCGGACGAGCTCCGCCTTCAACATGGAGGAGGTCATGCGCACCATCATGGTCCAAGTCGGGACCATGGTGAACGCGCGCTTCGAGGCTCTCGACGAGCGGCTCCTCCCTGCCACACGTCCGCGGCCGCCTCTGGCTGCGGACAGGGCCACCTCGACCCCTTCGTTGTCTCGGGCGGCCCCGGCTCCTAGGGCCGCGGCGGGCCCTCGTGCGGCCCCAGCGACGTCCCGCGGCGCCCCAGCGGCGCCCCGTGCTGCCCCGGCAGCAAACGGAGCACCCAAGGCTCCCCGTGCGGCTCCTGCACCTCGGGCGACCCCGGCCCCGGCCCCGGCCCCCCGACAGTCTGCGTGGCAGCCTGCGGCAGGTCCCTCTTCTGCCCCCCACGTGCCTCCTCCACCCTCTGGTCCAGCCGAAGAAGAAGGTTGGACCGTGGTGACGAGGCGGGGGGCTAAGAAGAAGAAGAAGAGGAACAAGAAACGGAGAAACCGGGACAAGGAGCGCACTGCTCCGGTCCCGGCCGCTGCAACTCCAAGGCCGAAGCAGACGGCCTTGGAGAAGTCTAAAGCTGCCGCCAAGAGGCTGCGCGCCCCCCGCACTGCGGCGGTCGTGATGAGCCTTGGCCCCGAGGCCCTGCAGAGTGGGATGACCTACGCCCAGGTCATCTCCTCTGCCAAAGGAAGTTTGAACCTGGCGGAGCTGGGCATCGAGAGCGTCCGCTTCCGTACGGCCGCCACCGGTGCCCGGCTCCTAGAAGTCTCCGGGCCTCCGGAGGATGCGAGGGCCAAGGCTGACCTCCTGGCCAGCAGACTGCGGGAGGTGCTCCCGCCAGAGACGGTCAAGGTCTCCAGGCCGATGAGCAGCGCTGAGATGCGCCTCACGGATTTGGACGACTCCGTGACCCCTGCGGAAACCGCTGCTGCAGTCGCAGCTAGTGGTGGATGCAGGGCGGAAGACGTCCAGGTGGGGCGCATCGCCTACGAGAGGGGCCTAGGGTCGGTGTGGGTTCGCTGCCCGGTAGAGGCGGCGAGGAAGCTCGCACTGGCCGGAAAGCTAAGACTCGGATGGAGCATCGTCCGAGTCCGGCTCCTCCCAAGGCGCGAAAGGCGTTGTTTCCGGTGCCTGGAGACCGGGCACCTGAGAGCGGACTGCCGCTCCGAGACGGACCGCAGCGGGCTCTGCTACCGCTGCGGACAAGCCGGGCACATTGCCCGGACATGCGAGAACGAAGTGAGCTGCCCGCTCTGCCAAGCGAGCGGCTCGCTCGCCTCGCATAGTCTCGGCAGCGGCAGCTGCAAAACTGCAGCCAAGCAGAAAGGAAAGGGAAGGGGGAAGGGGCCCGGTGCTCCCCCTCGGCCTGCCACCACCGCCAGTGAGGTGGCCATGGATGTGACACCGCCGTCACATTAATGGCCACCCGAATACTGCAGGCGAATCTGAACCACTGCGCTACGGCACATGATCTCTTCATGCAGAGCCTGGCGCAGTGGTCCATACACGTCGCGGTGGTGGCTGAGCCACTTTACATACCTGAGGGCTGGATCTCGGACCGCTCAGGCCGTGCGGCCATAGCCGTCCGTCCTTCCGCGGACCACGTGCTCCGAGCTGAGAACATCACGCGGGGAGAGGGCTTCGTTTCCTGCATGCTGGGGGAGATGTTACTAGTGAGTGTATACTTCCCCCCCCGGCGTCCAATGCAGGACTTCGAGCCCTTCCTCGCGGAGCTGGAGGCGTTGGTCCTGCGGAGCAACGCTCGCCGCGTGCTGGTCGCAGGGGACCTCAACGCCAAGAGTGTCGTGTGGGGGTCCCCGAGGACGGATCCACGCGGCGAGGCCGTGATGGAGTGGGCTGTGGCCGCGGGTCTAGCGGTGATCAACCGGGGCTCAGAGCCGACCTGTGTGCGGCACAACGGGTCCTCAATCGTCGACCTGACGTTTGGGAGCCCGACCTTGCTGCCACAGATAACCGGCTGGCGGGTGCTGTCGGAGGTGGAAACGTATTCGGATCATAAATACATCCGATACGACCTCTCCGCGGCACTCGCCGCAGCCCCGGTCGCGAGCGGTCCGAGATGGGCCCTCAAGAAGATGGACGGGGAAGTCTTGAAGGAAGCCGCCCTGGTGCAGTCATGGATCCCGGTGCCTGACGGCGCTGCGGAAGTCGAGGACGAGGTGGAGTGGTTCCGCGAGGCCATGAGCAGCGTATGTGATGCCGCCATGCCTCGCGTGAGGACGCTCCGCCCCAGGCGACAAGTGTACTGGTGGTCCGACGAGCTAGCGCAGCTAAGAAGAGCCTGCGTAGCGTCGTGGCGCCAGTACAAACGACAGCGCCGTCGCCGCCGCAGAGACGTTGACGAGGAGGTCCGTCTCCATGGCGTGCACCGGGAGAACAAGCATGTTCTCAGGGCGGCAATCCTTGAGGCCAAGGCGAACGCGAGGAAGGAGTTGCTGGAGACTCTCAACGAGGACCCATGGGGCCGGCCATATAAAGTGGCCAGGCGGAAGCTCCGGCCTTGGGAGCCTCCGCTGACCCAGAGTCTCCAGCCGCAAGTGACAGATAGCGTCGTCTTGGCCCTCTTCCCCGTCCGAGGGGAGCACCGGGCCCCAGCAATGGGAGCGACAGGCCCAGAACCCGAACTGGCAGCACCTGAGGAGGTCTCAGAGACAGAGTTGGCAGCGGCGGTCGAACGCCTCCGCGGCAAGAAGACGGCACCAGGCTTGGACGGAATTCCAGCCAAGGCCTGGTTCCTCTCTTTGAAGCCCGAGCTGTTGGAGGCTCGGCTCCGCAGCCTGTTCTCCACCTGCATGGAACAAGGTGTGTTCCCTCTGCAGTGGAAAACGGGCAAGCTGGTCCTCATTAGAAAAGAGGGCCGGCTCGCCGACTCTGTCGCTCCGTCAGATTTCCGGCCGATCGTCCTGTTGGACGAGGCGGGCAAGCTGCTCGAGCGAGTGATAGCTGCCCGCATCAACCGACACCTGCAGTCGGTTGGGCCGGATCTGTCGGAGAACCAGTTTGGGTTCCGCGCCTGTCGCTCTACGTTTCACGCTGTGCAGCGCGTGCGCGACATAGCGGATGAGGAGATCGCACGGGGCGGGGTGGTGCTGGCGGTGTCGTTGGACATTGCCAACGCCTTCAACACCCTGCCCTGGTCCTGCATCAGGGAGGCCCTGATATATCATCGGGTGCCTCCCTACTTGCGGCTCGTCCTCGAGTCGTACCTCTCGGACAGGTACATCTCGTACCCTGGCCGAGAGGGTTGGATCCGCCGGGCGATGTCGTGCGGGGTTCCACAGGGGTCCGTCTTAGGCCCCCTTCTGTGGAACCTTGGCTACGACTGGGTGCTGCGCGGAGACAACCTCCCGGGTGTCCAGCTTACCTGCTATGCAGACGACACCCTGGTGACGACTCGAGGCGGGGATTACAGGGAGACTGCGATCATCGCAACCGCTGGTGTCGCGCACGTGGTGCGCAGAATAAGAATGGTTGGTCTGGAGGTGGCCCTCCACAAGTCCCAGGCGATGTGGTTCCACGGGGCGAGGAATCCTCCCCCTGCGGCTACACCCATCATCGTGGGCGGGGAGCCCATTGCCGTCGAATCCACCCTGAAGTACTTGGGGTTGGTCCTCGACGGCAGGTGGACGTTCCGCGCTCACTTTGAGCGCCTGGGACCGAGGTTGCTCGTGGCGGCAGCAGCGCTCAGTAGGCTGCTGCCCAACCTGGGAGGGCCAACGGCCTTCTGTCGGCAGTTGTATGCGGGGATTGTGCGGTCCATCGCCATGTACGGTGCCCCTATCTGGGCGCCGGCACTGGACGGCCGCAACGAGGTGGCGCTGGGGCGAGCCCAGCGAATTATGGCCGTCCGGATCGCGCGCGGATACCGCACGATCTCCCGCGAGGCGGCATGCCTCATGGCGCGGAGTTTGCCGTGGGACCTCGACGCGAGGACCCTCGCTGCCGCGTACAACTGGCGCGAGGAGGCGCGTGCGAGGGGCCATTGGCCAACTCCGCGCGAAGTGATTGCACGCCGACAGGAGGCCGAAACCGCAGCTGAGGAGGCTTGGGCGCTCAGGCTGGGAAGGCCGAGCGCGGGGCACAGGACGGTGGAGGCTATACTCCCCGTCCTGGAGCAGTGGCTGCATCGGCACCACGGGGCTCTTAGCTTCCGACTGACCCAGGTGCTCTCGGGGCATGGGTGCTTCGGGAGTTACCTGGCGATGCTAGGACGCGAACAGACCCCTGGGTGCCACCACTGCGATTGCCCCGAAGATACGGCCCAGCACACCCTAGAGGTGTGCCCAGCCTGGGCGACTGAACGCGCGGTCCTCCAGACCGCCATCGGGATGGACCTCTCCCTGCCGGCTGTGGTGCGAGCCATGGTCGGCAGCAGAGAGGCATGGACGGCGGCCGTCTCCTTCTGCGAAGCAGTCATGCTCGCAAAGGAGACGGCCGAACGAGAAAGAGAGGCGGCGAACCCGGCCAGACGGCGAGTTCGTCGCCGCGGCGGCGCGAGGCCATGAAGCGCCGCCGCACGCCCTGCAGTACCGGGCCGAAGAATAGGACTGAGGTATCCCCTGCCTGTCGTAAAAGGCGACTAAGAGGGGACCCCGGGGTCGTTGGGTGCACGAGGCGGGGGCCTCGTGTAGTCATATAACGGCCCCGAGAAGGACGGCGGAACGCGGTGTCCCGATTCCGTCGTCGAGTGTAGGAAGAGCCTTCCGCGCTCAGGGGGGACTACCATCACTTGTCCCCCCGTGAAGAGGCTAAACAGCCAGTGCTGGAGGGGGTCGCGGAGTTGAACATAACGATCGAAAGATCACCCGTGACCCCCTTGCCAACAGCCGAGATGGACACCGGCGGGGTTTTAGTGGGTGCGAACCCCACATAACCCTGCGACTCCCCCCGGGGTCGCAGGGTACTCGTTAGGAGTTTCCCCGCCTTAAAAAAAAAAAAAAAAAAAAAAAAAAAAAAAAAGGTTAGGTTAGGTTAGGTTAGGTTAGGTTAGGTTAGGTTAGGTTAGGTTAGGTTAGGTTAGGTTAGGTTAGGTTAGGTTAGGTTAGGTTAGGTTAGGTTAGGTTAGGTTAGGTTAGGTTAGGTTAGGTTAGGTTAGGTTAGGTTAGGTTAGGTTAGGTTAGGTTAGGTTAGGTTAGGTTAGGTTAGGTTAGGTTAGGTTAGGTTAGGTTAGGTTAGGTTAGGTTAGGTTAGGTTAGGTTAGGTTAGGTTAGGTTAGGTTAGGTTAGGTTAGGTTAGGTTAGGTTAGGTTAGGTTAGGTTAGGTTAGGTTAGGTTAGGTTAGGTTAGGTTAGGTTAGGTTAGGTTAGGTTAGGTTAGGTTAGGTTAGGTTAGGTTAGGTTAGGTTAGGTTAGGTTAGGTTAGGTTAGGTTAGGTTAGGTTAGGTTAGGTTAGGTTAGGTTAGGTTAGGTTAGGTTAGGTTAGGTTAGGTTAGGTTAGGTTAGGTTAGGTTAGGTTAGGTTAGGTTAGGTTAGGTTAGGTTAGGTTAGGTTAGGTTAGGTTAGGTTAGGTTAGGTTAGGTTAGGTTAGGTTAGGTTAGGTTAGGTTAGGTTAGGTTAGGTTAGGTTAGGTTAGGTTAGGTTAGGTTAGGTTAGGTTAGGTTAGGTTAGGTTAGGTTAGGTTAGGTTAGGTTAGGTTAGGTTAGGTTAGGTTAGGTTAGGTTAGGTTAGGTTAGGTTAGGTTAGGTTAGGTTAGGTTAGGTTAGGTTAGGTTAGGTTAGGTTAGGTTAGGTTAGGTTAGGTTAGGTTAGGTTAGGTTAGGTTAGGTTAGGTTAGGTTAGGTTAGGTTAGGTTAGGTTAGGTTAGGTTAGGTTAGGTTAGGTTAGGTTAGGTTAGGTTAGGTTAGGTTAGGTTAGGTTAGGTTAGGTTAGGTTAGGTTAGGTTAGGTTAGGTTAGGTTAGGTTAGGTTAGGTTAGGTTAGGTTAGGTTAGGTTAGGTTAGGTTAGGTTAGGTTAGGTTAGGTTAGGTTAGGTTAGGTTAGGTTAGGTTAGGTTAGGTTAGGTTAGGTTAGGTTAGGTTAGGTTAGGTTAGGTTAGGTTAGGTTAGGTTAGGTTAGGTTAGGTTAGGTTAGGTTAGGTTAGGTTAGGTTAGGTTAGGTTAGGTTAGGTTAGGTTAGGTTAGGTTAGGTTAGGTTAGGTTAGGTTAGGTTAGGTTAGGTTAGGTTAGGTTAGGTTAGGTTAGGTTAGGTTAGGTTAGGTTAGGTTAGGTTAGGTTAGGTTAGGTTAGGTTAGGTTAGGTTAGGTTAGGTTAGGTTAGGTTAGGTTAGGTTAGGTTAGGTTAGGTTAGGTTAGGTTAGGTTAGGTTAGGTTAGGTTAGGTTAGGTTAGGTTAGGTTAGGTTAGGTTAGGTTAGGTTAGGTTAGGTTAGGTTAGGTTAGGTTAGGTTAGGTTAGGTTAGGTTAGGTTAGGTTAGGTTAGGTTAGGTTAGGTTAGGTTAGGTTAGGTTAGGTTAGGTTAGGTTAGGTTAGGTTAGGTTAGGTTAGGTTAGGTTAGGTTAGGTTAGGTTAGGTTAGGTTAGGTTAGGTTAGGTTAGGTTAGGTTAGGTTAGGTTAGGTTAGGTTAGGTTAGGTTAGGTTAGGTTAGGTTAGGTTAGGTTAGGTTAGGTTAGGTTAGGTTAGGTTAGGTTAGGTTAGGTTAGGTTAGGTTAGGTTAGGTTAGGTTAGGTTAGGTTAGGTTAGGTTAGGTTAGGTTAGGTTAGGTTAGGTTAGGTTAGGTTAGGTTAGGTTAGGTTAGGTTAGGTTAGGTTAGGTTAGGTTAGGTTAGGTTAGGTTAGGTTAGGTTAGGTTAGGTTAGGTTAGGTTAGGTTAGGTTAGGTTAGGTTAGGTTAGGTTAGGTTAGGTTAGGTTAGGTTAGGTTAGGTTAGGTTAGGTTAGGTTAGGTTAGGTTAGGTTAGGTTAGGTTAGGTTAGGTTAGGTTAGGTTAGGTTAGGTTAGGTTAGGTTAGGTTAGGTTAGGTTAGGTTAGGTTAGGTTAGGTTAGGTTAGGTTAGGTTAGGTTAGGTTAGGTTAGGTTAGGTTAGGTTAGGTTAGGTTAGGTTAGGTTAGGTTAGGTTAGGTTAGGTTAGGTTAGGTTAGGTTAGGTTAGGTTAGGTTAGGTTAGGTTAGGTTAGGTTAGGTTAGGTTAGGTTAGGTTAGGTTAGGTTAGGTTAGGTTAGGTTAGGTTAGGTTAGGTTAGGTTAGGTTAGGTTAGGTTAGGTTAGGTTAGGTTAGGTTAGGTTAGGTTAGGTTAGGTTAGGTTAGGTTAGGTTAGGTTAGGTTAGGTTAGGTTAGGTTAGGTTAGGTTAGGTTAGGTTAGGTTAGGTTAGGTTAGGTTAGGTTAGGTTAGGTTAGGTTAGGTTAGGTTAGGTTAGGTTAGGTTAGGTTAGGTTAGGTTAGGTTAGGTTAGGTTAGGTTAGGTTAGGTTAGGTTAGGTTAGGTTAGGTTAGGTTAGGTTAGGTTAGGTTAGGTTAGGTTAGGTTAGGTTAGGTTAGGTTAGGTTAGGTTAGGTTAGGTTAGGTTAGGTTAGGTTAGGTTAGGTTAGGTTAGGTTAGGTTAGGTTAGGTTAGGTTAGGTTAGGTTAGGTTAGGTTAGGTTAGGTTAGGTTAGGTTAGGTTAGGTTAGGTTAGGTTAGGTTAGGTTAGGTTAGGTTAGGTTAGGTTAGGTTAGGTTAGGTTAGGTTAGGTTAGGTTAGGTTAGGTTAGGTTAGGTTAGGTTAGGTTAGGTTAGGTTAGGTTAGGTTAGGTTAGGTTAGGTTAGGTTAGGTTAGGTTAGGTTAGGTTAGGTTAGGTTAGGTTAGGTTAGGTTAGGTTAGGTTAGGTTAGGTTAGGTTAGGTTAGGTTAGGTTAGGTTAGGTTAGGTTAGGTTAGGTTAGGTTAGGTTAGGTTAGGTTAGGTTAGGTTAGGTTAGGTTAGGTTAGGTTAGGTTAGGTTAGGTTAGGTTAGGTTAGGTTAGGTTAGGTTAGGTTAGGTTAGGTTAGGTTAGGTTAGGTTAGGTTAGGTTAGGTTAGGTTAGGTTAGGTTAGGTTAGGTTAGGTTAGGTTAGGTTAGGTTAGGTTAGGTTAGGTTAGGTTAGGTTAGGTTAGGTTAGGTTAGGTTAGGTTAGGTTAGGTTAGGTTAGGTTAGGTTAGGTTAGGTTAGGTTAGGTTAGGTTAGGTTAGGTTAGGTTAGGTTAGGTTAGGTTAGGTTAGGTTAGGTTAGGTTAGGTTAGGTTAGGTTAGGTTAGGTTAGGTTAGGTTAGGTTAGGTTAGGTTAGGTTAGGTTAGGTTAGGTTAGGTTAGGTTAGGTTAGGTTAGGTTAGGTTAGGTTAGGTTAGGTTAGGTTAGGTTAGGTTAGGTTAGGTTAGGTTAGGTTAGGTTAGGTTAGGTTAGGTTAGGTTAGGTTAGGTTAGGTTAGGTTAGGTTAGGTTAGGTTAGGTTAGGTTAGGTTAGGTTAGGTTAGGTTAGGTTAGGTTAGGTTAGGTTAGGTTAGGTTAGGTTAGGTTAGGTTAGGTTAGGTTAGGTTAGGTTAGGTTAGGTTAGGTTAGGTTAGGTTAGGTTAGGTTAGGTTAGGTTAGGTTAGGTTAGGTTAGGTTAGGTTAGGTTAGGTTAGGTTAGGTTAGGTTAGGTTAGGTTAGGTTAGGTTAGGTTAGGTTAGGTTAGGTTAGGTTAGGTTAGGTTAGGTTAGGTTAGGTTAGGTTAGGTTAGGTTAGGTTAGGTTAGGTTAGGTTAGGTTAGGTTAGGTTAGGTTAGGTTAGGTTAGGTTAGGTTAGGTTAGGTTAGGTTAGGTTAGGTTAGGTTAGGTTAGGTTAGTTAGGTTAGGTTAGGTTAGGTTAGGTTAGGTTAGGTTAGGTTAGGTTAGGTTAGGTTAGTTAGGTTAGGTTAGGTTAGGTTAGGTTAGGTTAGGTTAGGTTAGGTTAGGTTAGGTTAGGTTAGGTTAGGTTAGGTTAGGTTAGGTTAGGTTAGGTTAGGTTAGGTTAGGTTAGGTTAGGTTAGGTTAGGTTAGGTTAGGTTAGGTTAGGTTAGGTTAGGTTAGGTTAGGTTAGGTTAGGTTAGGTTAGGTTAGGTTAGGTTAGGTTAGGTTAGGTTAGGTTAGGTTAGGTTAGGTTAGGTTAGGTTAGGTTAGGTTAGGTTAGGTTAGGTTAGGTTAGGTTAGGTTAGGTTAGGTTAGGTTAGGTTAGGTTAGGTTAGGTTAGGTTAGGTTAGGTTAGGTTAGGTTAGGTTAGGTTAGTTAGGTTAGGTTAGGTTAGGTTAGGTTAGGTTAGGTTAGGTTAGG